>OX451736.1:141817628-143037628 GCA_948472305.1 Vicia faba
ATACGTTTCTATGAATTGATTCTCTAATGCGTTAAAGAAGCTTGTACTTATAATAGGGGTTAAAAAATTAAATCAATGTGTAAGAAATTTTTCACAAAATAAAAAACCTTTATATGTAATATATTTTTATTGGTTTTTTTTTCTTCTTAAATTAACTTTTTGTTTAGAATAGTATGACAGTTTTTTATTAGTTAAAAAATAGTATAATGATTTTGTTTAAAATGTTATATAAAAAATATTCATATCAAATCTTATCAAAAGAGAATAAACCTCACACAAAACACAACAAAACTATATTTTATTTTATTTGGCTTAATTGCAATTTGATCCCCTATTTAACATTTTTCTTGATTTTGATCCCCCACTTTTAAAATCACTATTTTAGTCTCTTTTTTCAATTTTTGTGTTTGAATTTAGTTCCCTATTCAATTTGGTGTTTATTTGCAGTGATGAGGCTCAATTTTAGTTGAGTTGACATAACAACATTTGAACCCAAGACACCTTGCTTTAGAAAGAGGCGCCTAACCACTAAACCGTGGATGTTTATATGTTAAACACTTGAAGCAAATATATGTAATACATAAAATAATGTTAAGTATATTATAAAAGATGAGTCTGAGGTAATTTCTAAGTGGGAGACATACCTTTAAGTTGAGAACATACCTTTATGTTATACTTTCTGTTTACTAAAGCAACTTGAAAATAGGGAGAAAAAAAGATACGAAAAAAAATTTGATATAAGTATAATTGTAAATGACAAAATAAAGCATTAATATTTTCGTAAATCATTCGATATGGTTGACAGAAGAGGTTGTTGAAAAGGTAAATGCTTCTATAACTCAAAACAACTCGTTGATTTGATATTATTCCATACAAAGTATTTTCTTACCGTTTTAATACATGCATTTCATCTATCCTTGTATTCTTGCATAGTTGAGCCAACATGTGAAGCATCAGCTCTACGGAACGGTCCACCAAAACTGAGAGTTCCATACCCCCTATTATTGAAATCAAAGAAAAAAAATGGAGAATCCTTCTTTCTGTTTGTTTTCAAGAATTTTGTTTCATTTATTATATGAAAGTGCACCTCAATAGCATTCATGAATCTTGTTATTTAGATTTTGTTGGATCTCACATATATTTTAAGTGTTGCATGTATGTTGCAATTATGTGGTAAATATATGTTTGCATGAGCATTGTTGTTTATATAATATATAATAGGTAGTTGTAGGTAATATAATTTAAATGATTCTTACAAATGCAAGTAGCAGTAGGTAATATAAAACATTATTATTATTTCATTTACAATTATACCTATATCAAATTTTTTTTTGTATCTTTTTTTCCTCCCTATTTTCAAGTTGCTCCAGTAAACAGAAAAATAACATAAAGCTATGTTCTCCCAACTTATAAATTACATCACACCCATATTTTATAATATACTTAGCATTTTTTCATGTATTACATATATTTGTTTCAAGTGTTTAACAAAGAAACATCTATAACTTAATGCTTCTAAAATAAATAGCACTTTTTTGAATGCAGATAACATATATCATATTAAATATAAAAAAAAACATGTTATATATGTGTCTGCTAAAAGAATGTATGTATATGATATATCCTAGTAATAAAAAATCATGTTTTCGATACAAGTAAAGATGTGATCATATTTTTCTTTTATATGGATGATTTGTTGATTACGGGCAGCAACGAGTTGAGTATCTCTAAGTTCAAGAGTGAATTTATGGAAGAGTTTGAAATGAGTGACCTTGGAATCATGACTTACTTTTTTGGTATAGAGTTTCATAAGTCGAAATTGGGACTGCTAATGCATCAAGAAAGTATGCTCTTAAGATTTTGAAAAGTTGTGATTATGGAGCATTGCAATGCTGCAATACACCTATTGAAGCGAGGTTTCAGTTGTCCAAAAGTTTTGTCTTTTTTGGATTTAGCTGTCGTAATCCATTTCCATGTTTGGTGAAATCGATTACAGGCCCGTTTTTGGGATTTTTTAGCTTATGTTTAAGTTGTTTCATATTTCAACACTTCTGTGGGTTTGTATATATATATATATATATATATATATATATATAATATATATATATATATATATATATATATATAATATATAATATATATATATATATACTATATATATATTATATATTATATATATATATATATATATATATACCCTGAAGTTGTAACATTGAAAACTAACGTCATTTGTTACATTTGTTCCTCATATTTTTATTGTTCTTTTCTTTATTTCATTTCATCTTCTCTAATGAATAACTTTTCTCCATAGATTCACCAATTTAGAGTTTGTATATGTTAATAAAGTATTTACCAATAATATATGAGGTTCTATCGTATATTTTTTTCAATAAAAAGTATTGTTGTAAAAATCCTGCCAAGGTCTGAATTTAAATTTATTTTGCACTAATTATCATCATCATTTAATATATATATATGTATCAACTCTCTATCATCTTAAAATATCCATTAAATCTATTATACAAGTACGGAGAAAGTTAAAAATGATATTTCTGTAAACATTATTTATGTCTAATGTTTCTACTATGTAGAAGTGTTTTCATTATAGGTTTATTGTGACTTAATACAATCACAACTTTGAATTGCTGATAACGTAATATTGGTAAGATATTCAAATCCACCCGATTTCAAATTTCATTCCCGAATAACTATGAAATCCTAGGTAGTATTTGATGTTTAGAATTTGAAACAAAAATAATTGCAATTTATTCCATAGTTAACCTATTTAATTTATCTGAAATTTTGTCATGCTAATTGCCATAGATACAAATGATATGAATTATAATGAATCATACGGGTATATGCTGACTTTTTTATACACTAAATATTTACTTAGTCGCATAATAATTTTATTATAAATCATATAAGGCTAATTCATTAACATTATTATTAAGCTTTGTCAATAAATGAATGATCCATATCAAATAAATATACTCGGCTTTGACACCTTTTCTATAAAACATATATTTCATAAAGACATAAAAAATTTAAAAATTTTAATAATAGTGAAATGTTATTATTTTTTTCCTTATAAATTAGTATGGAATAATACTTTTCTAGCATTATAAATTAGTTTAATTATAAGGAAAATGATAATCGTTGTCTTCAGGGCACTCTTTAAGACCTTAAAATAATTTTTTTTTGAAAATCTGTGTTATTTAATGGAAATTTAAATGGTTAAATTTTCTATAAAAATATTTTCTTTTTTTAGAATTCCTAAAGAATGTCTTGAAAAACACCGATAAACAAGACCCTAATTTAAATTGATGAGGGACTATATATTTAATTTTAGCACTATCATTCCTAGTCAAAACTTGACCGAGAGAGCAAAATCGTTAATTTATAAAATTAAATGATAAATTTGCATTTAAATCTATATTTTTGCAATCAATAAATATATTTATTTACTTTAAAAACGTACAAGTAAATGTATCATATTTTATTAATTCCTAACTTTCTTAGTCTCTAACTACCAAGTCAATGCATCTCGAATTAATATGGTTATTGTCTTTGATAGCTATGGATAGATAGTTCAATCACATTGAACTGCATCATTATCTCACTAGAATTCTATTAGATCTTTATCAATAATTACTCATTTAAAATAGATATCACCTCTAATTTGAATTCTCATATGACATGTCAATGAAATGATAACTATTATCGATAGTTATTTTTTAGTTAATGTGATGTTTAGTTTATAAATAAATAATTATGTCATATTTTCTTTTTCAAATGTCTATTTAATAATGCATTATTTTGTTTATTAAAACATAAAAAAATATTGAGAGTGTATTAGTTATTAGTCAATTAGAATTGAGATTGATATATTGATTTTTTAATAAAAATGAATTGATTTATATTTGAAATATTTAAGTAAAATTGATTCTTATTTTGTGAAAGTTATTTGAATAGTTTATATAAAAATTGCTTTTGAGTAATAATGATTAAATTTAGATAGTAATTTAAATTCTAAAATTAAATTTAAAAGTACATTAAAATTTCCAGTATAGTTATAGAATTATATTTTTTCGATTTTTTTTGAATAACCAGGTATTAAAAAAAATTTCGCAAATAACCACATTTCGGAAAAAATTACGCAAATAACCATGTTTCAGATAGCTCTCCAAAGGAGGAGCCATCTCACTTGGCGCCTCCACCAAGCTTTTTTCCCTGGCGCCATCTCACTTGGCGCCTCCTCTCTCTTTTAGCCAAGTGAGATGGCGCATGCACTTTAAAAGTGAGAGGAGGCCCCATCTCACTTGGCTCCTAGGGCAAAATATTGTTTTTATAAATAATTCGTCTGTTTCTCCGTCATTTCCCACACTTTCTCGCATTGTTTTATTATTTTTTTACTTTTTTATTTGCGTCATGACATCGCCCATGATTTTTACCAGAGATGGTTACGTTATCTTCTCCGCCACAAAACCTGCGATGAAAATGAAATTCTGGCACATTTACTCGATGGAGCATCTGAAGTGGGAGTTGTTGCGATGGATAGATGGAGACATCATGGAGGGGGGGAAAATTCGAAGGATCCAGCAAAGACAAACAACAACCTCACATGCGACAGGAAGACCTAATGTTTGGTTGGAGGAAGTCAAAACAGACAGTGACGTAATATTGATGATGCATGGGTCAGATGATATTGTTTTAACAGTTGTAATTATATAGACGGAATATCGTGTTTTTTTTCTTGTACGTGCAATATTTATTGTAGCAAATACTGTTAACGAAAAACCCAAATGTTTACAACATAATTAAGGAAAGATTTTATGTAATACAATTTTTATGTGTTCGAGGCAGATGCCCGATTCAGACAATTTTTGCGATTGTGTCCGACCTGATGGCATAAACCACACTTTCTTTCCAGCTTGTCAAGGGAGTCCATTTCGGTTGTGATGCTCTTACTTTTGGGACGATCCTTTTTGTTCCTTCGCATTTGGTCATTGTGCCTGTGATCGGTGGTAATAGAACTGACTGTTTTAGAATGCTGGTTCGCGAAATGTCGTGGTAAGCAAGAGTCGCCACCATCTTTTATGTTCTCCAACAAGGAAAGGACAAAAGCACAACAAAATTCCTTTTCGAGATGTTTCTCGGTTCGGGAGGTAGGTTATAGAAAGGGAAGGTGTTAGCACCCTTTCTATCTGTGGTTATCCACGGGCTCTTAGGTACTTGCTCACTATGTTTTCAAAAATGTTTTGCTTTTCTTGTGTTTGTGGGTTTGGAAAAAAAGTTTGTTTGAAAACTTCGTCTTAACTCTTGTATCAGTCCTCAAGAGTGTATGAAGTGTTTGTTTGAAAACTTTTGTCAGAAAAAGTGTAGGTGCAAAAAGTATTTTTTTTGTTTGTTTTGAAAGAGCAAGTATCTAAGAACCTCTACCTACTCAAAAGAAATTAAGCTGTGTAAATGTCCTTTAGACAGTACTATCCCACTATTGAGAAGTAGGTAGCACCGTCGTTGGAGTTTGTCGGGTCAATTCGATCATAGGGACATGTGGTCACTAAAGCAATAGTAGGACGCCTTAGCGGTAACCCTAATGTCTTAGATCCTTTTTATCCGAGGCAACCGTTTCAAGGCAACTGGATCTTTAGACAAGAGGGCGACCTCTAAAACACCCTATACTTAATGACCACGTCGAGGCAACCAAGTGAGGTGTACCCTAAGAGTGGCATGTGCGAGTGTGTCAGGATTCAGTTAAATTATCTTTGCACATGTTATGGTGAGCTACATTTTGATTTTAATTTTCAGATCAGTCTTGTCATGCATAGTTTAGTTAACATACATCTAGCAGTTTATATTTGCGGAAAGTAAATTGCGGAAAGTAAATCTACGCTATTACAAGGCGTCGGGTATTTACATCGCCAAAAACAAACCCTTTGGAAAGTAAATGCGGAAATTAAATGAAAGCGATAAAAAGAGTCCTAATTAAAGTTATTACATTCTCGGAGCAATTACATAAATATGATCAAAAAATAATATGCGCGAATAGAAATTGAATCGGAGAAGTCCTTAGGGTTTTGACCCTTTTTGAGAAAGAAAGAAGTTTGATTATTTGGAAATTTAATTAAATTAAACCTAAAACTAATTAATTAATTAAAAGAAATGTTTTTTAAGTTTTTTATGTGTTAAGGAAAATAAATAAAAGAAATTAAAATTGTCAAGAAAACCCTAATTCTATGTTGATTTTAAATTATTGAGAAAAAGTTAAAATTAACCCTAATTAACTAAATAGATTAATTATGTATTTATTTACAAAAATAATAAACTAAGGGTGAAATTAAGAGTTAATAAAAAAAATATTATATTTTTTAGTTTTTCTGAATTTTATTGTGAAAAATTAATTTGGTTAATTTAAGTAATAATAATAATTAATAATTGATAAAATAATTAAATGGGAAAAAAATATAAAAGAGGAATAATAAACCAGGGGGGGTGCTGGCCCAATAAGGAGGTTAATCTGGAAATTTGAAGGCCCATTCGTTTCAGCCACGTTTGACTTTCTTGATTGTCCAGGCATATGTTGACTGGGAGTATGGTAGTCGTCATCTTTTGGCCTTCAGATTTGCCTTGCAAGCCACTTGGCGTGTGGACAATTGAGATGCATGGTAGACCACAAGGCATAAGGCATACTGGATAAGCTGCAAGAAAATAAAAATAATAATTTTGGGGGACCTGGGATTCGAACCCAGGTCCCAATGATGCCAAGCTAATGCCTTAACCACTCCGCCATTTGCCTGCGTTTGTTATAAGAATGGATAATGAATATTATATATAAAAACAACAATTATGCTGGAAAACAACAAAATCACGCGCGCTTTTTTAAACTACCCAATGGTATACCACCACCTCATCATCTTCTTCGTTGATGCCTGTAAAAACAAGATTAGATAGCGGGGGTTTTTAACCCCCACTAAACAGTGTGACGAAAAATAGCGAATAGAGCTACAGGCTACATAAATATTTCGCGATGGTTGCTTTGGATTCATCTGATTCTCACGAATCCAACCATGTGCCTTACAAGTTCTGATTTTTCTGGGTTTTGAAAGCCCCAAATCCAAATTTCATGAACCCTAGAATTCAACCATGGTAACTTTTGATTCTGTGCGTTTTGATCCAACTCAGTTATACCATCAGCTTCATATGAGTTCTAGCAATGCAAAACAAACACAAAATCATGTTAATGATGCATGAATTAAGCTATTCGATTCTCAAAATAAAATGCAAACCGTGACTCTGTTCTTGATGATTCTTTGAGCTTCAATGCTTGGTTTTGATTGCTACACGTTCCTGGGATCCCCTGCAGTGTATTAGAATCAATAAAAGTTCTTGAATCGTCCTGGAATATAGAAATCAGTTTTCAAGTTTTCTTAGAAAATTTCAATATGGCTATGGCTTTGTTTGCAGCTTGTTCACGTGTGCATGATCAGGGTTAGCTTGTATATTTATAGGAGAACGAGATTAGGTCAGAATCTTGAGCAAAAATCCATGGAATAATGATTTGAATATTTGATTGGAAATCATATATTTTTGAATCTTCATGATTGGAAAAAGTTGCCAATTTTGGAGATATTGCATCTTTGACTTGGTGCACGAAATTGCCAGCCTTTTTAGGTCATTCTTGCTTCACAAAAAGATTGAAAAACCATATCTTTATATTTTCCTACAATTTAAATTAATTAAATGAATTAATATTGATTAAAAATCCAATTAATTAATAAAAAATAAGAAAACAATTCAATTAAGCTTGATGGGTCGTGCATAAGTCATGGATAAAGTTTCAAGAAGATATTTGAGGCCCATTAGCAAAAACAAGGTGTTTTGAGGAAAGTTGACTTTTGCAAATTCACAAAAATTTCCCAACTTCTCCAATGCATATCTTGCTCAATTTTGATCACATGAACATGTTCTTGGACATTTTGGAAAGGTCTTGAAGTCCTCTAACCAATTCCTTTGGTCCCATGTCATTTGGATGTACCAATCTCAAGTTATGGTCTTTGACTCAAAGTGCATTTTTGTTGACTTTTGAAATTGACCTATAATGTAGAAATTGATAACTTTTTGTGAGAGGATTTATTGGACTTGGAATGTGAAGATGGATTGTAGGAAATGTCATCCCCTTCAAAATGAGCATTGGATGGGATTTTTATGATAAACCATGAAAAAGTTATGCCCTGGTCAAGATACAGTTGACTTTTCTACGGTCCAAAAATAGTAACTTTTGCATCCTTGATGATTTTTGAGCTATCCTTGTGGAATCATGATCAAGACTTGATCAAATGATGATTGTGGACTCAAAATAAGATGTTGACCAAAAATTCTGACTTTTGACTGTAAAATGACCATTTTGCCCCTGTAGTTGACTGTAGATCACATGACGCTTTTGACTGTGCAATTTGGCATTGTGAGTCTTGAGACTTGACATGTAGGTGCTTGAGGATATATATAGGCCTATGAGACTTTATTGAACCATTGAAAACCCCAAAATCCTTGAAAGAAACAAAACCCTAATTTCAGCTGGCTTAGGAGGTGGTTTGAATTGTACAACTCTTGAGAAATCTTGAACAATTCGAAGATCATTCTTGAGGAATATGAGAGGGAAAATTTTGGGGCACAACAGTTGCCCATGTTCAATCTTCTTAAACCTGAGGATGTAGATTGGCTTGTGGGCCTTTCGTGATCCGAAGGTGGAAGATGATTGAACACTAGAGTGCCCAGAAATTTGCACTCGCATGGTGTAATATCAGCATTGTGATGTCGGGAATGGGCTTACAGATGCCATTTGGAAAGATGATGGTAGGAGGATGGGCTTATAGATGCCACCTGGAGATTGTTGGTTGAATTGTAATTTTGTAAGGTGAACGAGGGAACCTGTGTAGGGATGCCTGATGATGAGCTCGTGTGAAACTGCACCTTGGAAGGAAGGAAACCTGTGTAGGGTTGACTGATGATGAGTCCATGTAAAACTGCATCTGGAATTGAGAAGGAAACCTGGGTAGGATTGACTGATGATGAGTCCATGTGAGACTGCATCTGGAGCTGAGAAGGAAACCTGTGTAGGGTTTCTTCGGGATAAGTTCGTGTAAAACTTCTGGATGAACCGGGGTAAGGTTATTTTGAGATAAGTTCATGTGAAACTTCAGGATGAACCGGGGTAAGGTTATTTTGAGATAAGTTCGTGTGAAACTTCAGGATGAACCGGGGTAAGGTTACTGTGAGATAAGTTCGTGTAAAACTTCTGGATGAACCGGGGTAAGGTTACTTTGAGATAAGTTCGTGTGAAACTTCAGGATGAACCGGGGTAAGGTTACTGTGAGATAAGTGCGTGTAAAACTTCTGGATGAACCGGGGTAAGGTTACTGTGATAAGTTTGTGTGAAACTTCAAGAGGAACCGGGGTAAGGTTACTGTGATAAGTTCGTGTAAAACTTCTGGATGAACCGGGGTAAGGTTATCTTGACGATGAGTTCGTGTAAAACTTCAGGATGAACCGGGGTAAGGTTATCTTGACGATGAGTTTGTGTAAAAATTCGTCTTGGAACTGAGGAGGAACCGGTGTAGGGTTGCCTGAGGACGAGTCCGTGTAAAACTTCGTCTTGGAAGGGAGGAGGAACCTGTGTAGGGTTACTTTGATGATGAGTCCGTGTAAAACTTCATCTTGGAAATGAGAAGGAACCGGTGTAGGGTTGCCTGAGGATGAGTCTGTGTGAAACTTCATCTGAAAGAGAAGGAACCTGTGTAGGGTTGCCTTATGATGAGTCCGTGTAAAACTTCATCTGAAATTGAGAAGGAACCGGTGTAGGGTTTTCTGATGATGAGTCCGTGTAAAACTTCATCTGAAATTGAGAAGGAACCGATGTAGGGTTTCCTGATGATGAGTCCGTGTAAAACTTCATCTTGGAATTGAGAAGGAACCGGTGTAGGGTTTCCTAATGATGAGTCCGTGTAAAACTTCATCTGAAATTGAGAAGGAACCGGTGTATGGTTTCCTGATGATGAGTCCGTGTAAAACTTCATCTTGGAATTAAGAAGGAACCGGTGTAGGGTTGCCTCATGATGATCAAGTAGATAATTGTCCTGTCTGGTTTCCGGTATTAACCCACGATCAGTCGTCCACAGAATTTTCCTGGCTTGTTACAGGTGTTGATCTGGAACTGCAAAGGTAGATGGTAATCATCTTTTGATTGACCTTTTCCTGAAAAGGCAAAACGTTAGCTGTATGCAATGTCATGATGCATGAACTGCATGATGTCAAGATATTCTCAAGAATAAATGAGATTTGTGTTGTATGATGCGTATGCATGTCATAATGTATGAAGATGTGATGTTTTTAGCTGGGGAAAATAAATTCCGGAGCTGCTGGAGAATAATTTTGAGTTCTTCGTTTCCGTTGGGGATGATGAACGAAGATGGTTGCAAGAATAAACTTGTAGGAGAAGATAACTCCGTTGGAGAATAAACTTGATGAAGAGATTATTCTGCGGGGAATACTCTGTGGGGAAGAGATGCTTCGCTGAGATTTTAACGATGACTCTGCTGGGGGTTCCGTTGATAAGCTCTGTTAGAGATTTTGATGATAAACTCCGCTGGGGATAGAAAGAACTTTGCTGGGGATAATCTTTCTGTTGCAAATTGTTGAGGATAACCCAGTTAGACTCTGGTGGGGGATAACCTCCTGAATATGTCTGGGGAGAGATTTTTGTACTCTGCAGGGGACAAGCTTCCAGAACCTACTAGGGAGATGATTCAACTCTCCTGGGGAAACTTTTGAGGAAATGGCTCCACTGGGGTATCTTGTATTCCGCCGGGGAACAATCTTATATTTTCGTCGAGGAATATTAAGACTGCCGGGGATGCTTGCTGAGGAATATCCGTATACTCTGCTAGGGAATATTAAGATCTTCTGGGGATACCCAACTTTTCCAGGACTGATGGTAGACCAACTCTGCTCGGGGAAGAGTATTGCTGGCTTTGCTGGGGATACTGTGTCTTTGATGGGAGGCCAACTCTGCCTGAGGAGAGTATTGCTGAATCTTGCCTTACCCTGCGGGGAGTGAAGGTATCTTGGTCATATTCTTCAGCTGAACCTACCTTGGTACCTTGGTGGACAGAGCATCTTGTATAGTTCGGACAATTCTTATTGCCCCAGTTTCTGCGGGAGAAGGTACCTGTGGAGGTGCTTGATAACTACCGATTGACAAATCTTCTTCTGGTAGGTAAGTGACGAGATGATGGGATATAGTCGTACGCTTTTGATCCCTAACTTTTGCCTGGGCCGCCCTTTCGGGTTTTCAGTCCATCAGGATACCCTTTTTTGCCCAAGCCGCCTTTTCAGGTTTTCGACTTGCCGGGTGTACATATTTGTTTTATTTTCATCCCTTATTTTTGCCCGAACCCTGTTGGTTCGCCGGGAAGCCCTTATTTTTGCCTAGGCCAGTCGACCTAGCGGGTCTTTGATTATGCGTAGTATTTTTTTCGACCATGTCCATGCTCTCAGGATGTAGGGAGTTGTCACTGTCAGTAGTGTCGTGTCGCCATACTACCAGAAGATGTTTGATCGTACAAGGTTCGTCGCTGGAATTCATGTCCAATGCCCCAAGTGATTCAGATGGAGATTTTCCCCTGGCTATTTGGCATTTTGAGAGATTCCTTGAATCTTGACTTGACTGCCCCAGATGATGGACAATGATCATGTCTCCCCGTTGGTTAGAAGTGTTTCTTCCACTTGAGATGATCCTCTTTATTGAGAAGGTTTTTGTTCACTAGATATTCTTCGTGCGAATTTCTCTGCTGTCTGAACAAATAGTCATATGCAAACAATGTTATTTTAAGAATGCAAAGCTTATGTCTGTTTTGAAGTTTTTTGAAAATGCATTTTTCAATAAAACAAGCGATTTTTGTAAAATGCGATGTCAACTCAAGATTTTACAGCAAGCCCTATAGGAGTCAGGATACCTTTTGTAACAGTATACTTTCGAACTAACCCATACTTCAGCTAGGACTTTTAAGGGTTATAACGTGGCCTGGTTCACGGTTTAAGAAACAAAGGATAAAGGCTCAAATTTTATTTGTACCCACCCGTTCTTCGTGATGTTCTTCGATCCTAAACTCAGCTAATCGTGCATTAGATCTTGTTTGAGTCTTTGCTCTGATATTCCGGTGATGGCTCGGATACTGACAATTTATCTTGAATAGGCAGTCATTTCTTTTTTTGTTGAGGGTTTGTAGGACCTCTTTTTTTTATTATTATTATCCCTGTTTTTTGCCTGAACTGTTTCTTTTTGTAATTACAGTCAGCGGGATGCCCCAGTTTTTATAAGTCTCCTTCACAGGTTTTGACTTAATGGGCTTTTATTTCTGAGAGATAATGACTGCATGTCTTTATGATTATTCAGAACCATCACCGTTCTTGTTTCAGAAGGACTTCTTTGATGTCATTCATTGTGCACCTGGATCAACTGAGAAGAGTACCCTGCCCCAGGTTTTGATTAAGGGTTTTAATTTTTGAAAAGAAAAACTCCGACTTCTTTGGCTCAAAGGGGTTGACTAGGGATTATCTTCCTTATAACTCCACTGTTTAGGATTTGAAACAACGCCTGTACCTCATCAGCGGGGTCTGTTCAAAAGCTACTGTAAAGATCGTGGTATCGTTTTCGTCATCCTCCCTCAAAAGGCTTAGAATTTTTAATCGAGAGTTGAACATCACAAAAAAAATGAAAGCAATTCGACTATAGTGAATACGAATGGATTGATTCAAAACAGACATATGCGATGCATTAATGAAATAAAAAAGTTTACCATGACAATAATTGTTTGAATAAGCAAAGAAAAATACAACTTGAAGATTCAAATAAACAAAAGCCTTCAATGATTTGGCATAGGAGCAGTGATTATGTTTGGAGTCTCCGGAGAGTCAAATTCAATTTCCTTAGCCTCAATTAGGTCTTGAACCTTGTTCTTCAGAGCCCAACAATCATCCGTATTATGCCCCGGGCTATCAGAGTGATAAGCGCAGCGGGCGTTGGGGTTATACTTTGGTGATGTTGTATTTAAAACCTTCGGAGCTTCTTTTAGGGTCACCAAATTGGTCGTCAGTAACTGCGGCAATATCTGAGACAAGGTCATGCTGAGACGAGTGAATTTACTTTTAGGTCTCTCACCCCTTTGTTAGTTGTGATGCTGAGGAGCACCGGCAGGTTTTGAAATGACCACCGCGTTGACAGCTGGGCGGTGTTCAGACCTGTTCTGTCTTCTTGAACCATAGACAGCACTAGATTCTTTCTTGAAGGGTTTCTTTTCAGTGCTCGAGGAGGCACCTTTCTGTATCTTCCCAGACTTGATACCAGCTTCTATTCTATCACCGGTCAAGATAAGGTCTGTAAATCCGGCAGAAGAATTTCCAATCAAATGGTTAAAGAATGGACCAGACAGGGTCCCCAAGAACATATCAACAAGCTCACGGTCAGTCAAAGGTGGCTGCACCCTTCCAGCCAGGTCTCTCCACTTTTGAGCATACTCCTTAAATCCTTCACCCGTCCCTAGTGACATACCCTGGAGTTGGGTACGCGTAGGAGCGAGGTCGGAATTATACTGATACTGCTTATAGAACGCAGTAGCCAAATCCTCCCAGTTATGAATACTGGCTCCATCCAGCTGATAGAACCATTCGAGTTGAGTCCCTGAAAGACTATCCTGGAAGAAATGGATCCACAAATTCTTGTCAGCAGTGTAAGGTTGGATCTTCCTTACATACGACCGGAGGTGCAGCTTAGGACAGGAAGCTCCGTCGTACTTGGCAAAAGCAGGTGTTTTGAATTTATGGGGAATCACCACCCCAGAGGATAAGCCTAGGTCTCCAAAGTCCAACCCGGGCACATTCTGAATCTCCATAGCACTTAAACGGTCCTCCAACTGTTTGTACCTGTCCTCAGCAGGAGGGTACTGTTCATCATTATAATCCGTCTCGTTGTCGGAGACCACGGGACTAGGAACCCTTCTTTCTTGGGGACTGTCTTTTCCTACATATGAAGTAGTCAGCTCAGCCTCATTCTGTAGTCCATTCCCAAATCGGCGTCCAGTGTTGAACAAGACGGTCCTCTTCTTCTTCTTCTTCTTCTTCTTCCTTTCCTTCAGAATCAGAGTCTTCAAATCCTGTTGACCCTGGGCTAGGCTCATAACCAACTCTTGGAACTGGGCATTCTGGGCCTGGAGGGCCTTGATAGCTTGTTCAGCGGAAGGTTCAGAAGACATGATGATTGCTGAAATAAACAACGAAGAAGATAAGTGACCTGTAAAAGGGTACTTGTAATGCAATGATATGTATGATATGCATGCAATGTTTTCAAGGATCTCGCGGGGTAAACAGAGAAACTTGTTAGAATTTGAATCTGGTGGCTTGATTGAAGGAACTTCATGTTGTTGAGAGTCCTTCTTCAAGAGTCAGGCTCACCATATCGAGTGGGTCATAGCCCCTGACTCAAGTTATCAACCTTGGCTAGAGGAAAATAAATCCCCTTTGCCTCTTGCTAGACAGTTGGTTCATCATGACCTGCATCACAAACCCTTGAGATCCTTGAAATGGATTAGTCCTTATGCAGGATGTATGCAATGTTATGATGTTATGATGTGTATGCTATACGTGGAGTGATGTAAGTAAGCCCTGCGATGAATAAGGACTGTAAACAAAACCTACAAGGAACTCATGTTGTCAGATAACAAGAACGTGCAAATAGTTCAAGTTGGAAAGCACACAAGTCGCACAAAGAGCCCTTAGATTTTAGGCTAGCATGGAGTTTAGGTATTACCCTCTTGAAGTTAGTTGGCTCAAAACCTGTCCTATGAATAGTAACCGGGTTCTAAGGAGCTCAATATCATTGGATTGTTTTCTATGTTCATTGTTTTGATTTAGCCACTTGACTGGCGACCAAAATATTCCAAGAAAACAACCCTCAATGAGTGTAGTATCGAGTATCTACCAACTTCGGACTGCACCAAAGTCGGTTATCTCACTACCCCTAAAGAGGCCAGGATGGTCAAGTAAGGTTCTTAAGGCCAGTTGATGCTTCACGACACCATGCGGCGGCCCCGTACTCTTCTTGACTTGACTCAAGGGTTACCGGTACTCACCAAAGTACCACATCAACGTAGCAACTGCTTCAACCATGTCGGTATATCCAGCACAGTTCCCTCACAGTTTGTTGCTACTTCTAAAGGGTATCCCTCAGATCCGGGTTAGGATCCATAGAACTCCGATGCAAACCCACAATATTAAAGCATACAAGGCATACAATTGAAAACATAGAATGATCTAATCCTAAGGTACACCTCACTTATAAATATATATCCCCAGCAGAGTCGCCAGTTCTGTGATCGGTGGAAATAGAACTGACTGTTTTAGAATGCTGGTTCGTGAAATGTCGCGGTAAGCAAGAGTCGACACCGTCTTTTATGTTCTCCAACAAGGAAATGACAAAAGCACAGCAAAATTCGTTTTCGAGATGTTTCTCGGTTCGGGAGGTAGGTTATAGAAAGGGAAGGTGTTAGCACCCTTTCTATCCGTGGTTATCCACAGGCTCTTAGGTACTTGCTCACTATGTTTTCAAAAATGTTTTGCTTTTCTTGTGTTTGTGGGTTTGGAAAAAAAGTTTGTTTGAAAACTTCGTCTTAACTCTTGTATCAGTCCTCAAGAGTGTATGAAGTGTTTGTTTGAAAACTTTTGTCAGAAAAAGTGTAGGTGCAAAAAGTATTTTTTTGTTTGTTTTGAAAGAGCAAGTATCTAAGAACCTCTACCTACTCAAAAGAAATTAAGCTGTGTAAATGTCCTTTAGACAGTACTATCCCACTATTGAGAAGTAGGTAGCACCGTCGTTGGAGTTTGCCGGGTCAATTCAATTATAGGGACATGTGGTCACTAAAGCAATAGTAGGACACCTTAGCGGTAACCCTAATGTCTTAGATCCTTTTTATCCGAGGCAATCGTTTCGAGGCAACTGGATCTTTAGACAAGAGGGCGACCTCTAAAACACCCTATACTTAATGACCACGTCGAGGCAACCAAGTGAGGCGTACCCTAAGAGTGGCATGTGCGAGTGTGTCAGGATTCAGTTAAATTATCTTTGCACATGTTATGGTGAGCTACGTTTTGATTTTAATTTTCAGATCAGTCTTGTCATGCATAGTTTAGTTAACATACATCTAGCAGTTTATATTTGCGGAAAGTAAATTGCGGAAAGTAAATCTACGCTATTACAAGGCGTCGGGTATTTACATCGCCAAAAACAAACCCTTTGGAAAGTAAATGCGGAAATTAAATGAAAGCGATAAAAAGAGTCCTAATTAAAGCTATTACATTCTCGGAGCAATTACATAAATATGATCAAAAAATAATATGCGCGAATAGAAATTGAATCGGAGAAGTCCTTAGGGTTTTGACCCTTTTTGAGAAAGAAAGAAGTTTGATTATTTGGAAATTTAATTAAATTAAACCTAAAACTAATTAATTAATTAAAAGAAATGTTTTTTAAGTTTTTTATGTGTTAAGGAAAATAAATAAAAGAAATTAAAATTGTCAAGAAAACCCTAATTCTATGTTGATTTTAAATTATTGAGAAAAAGTTAAAATTAACCCTAATTAACTAAATAGATTAATTATGTATTTATTTACAAAAATAATAAACTAAGGGTGAAATTAAGAATTAATAAAAAAAATATTATATTTTTTAGTTTTTCTGAATTTTATTGTGAAAAATTAATTTGCTTAATTTAAGTAATAATAATAATTAATAATTGATAAAATAATTAAATGGGAAAAAATATAAAAGAGGAATAATAAACCAGGGGGGGTGCTAGCCCAATAAGGAGGTTAATCTGGAAATTTGAAGGCCCATTCGTTTCAGCCACGTTTGACTTTCTTGATTGTCCAGGCATATGTTGACTGGGAGTATGGTAGTCGTCATCTTTTGGCCTTCAGATTTGCCTTGCAAGCCACTTGGCGTATGGACAATTGAGATGCATGTAAGACCACAAGGCATACTGGATAAGCTGCAAGAAAATAGCAATAATAATTTTGGGGGACCTGGGATTCGAACTCAGGTCCCAATGATGCCATGCTAATGCCTTAACCACTCCGCCATTTGCCTGCGTTTGTTATAAGAATGGATAATGAATATTATATATAAAAACAACAATTATGCTGGAAAACAACAAAATCACGCACGCTTTTTTAAACTACCCAATGGTATACCACCACCTCATCATCTTCTTCGCTGATGCCTGTAAAAACAAGATTAGATAGCGGGGGTTTTTACCCCCACTAAACAGTGTGACGAAAAATAGCGAATAGAGCTACAGGCTACATAAATATTTCGCGATGGTTGCTTTGGATTCGTCTAATTCTCACGAATCCAACCATGTGTCTTACAAGTCCTGATTTTTATGGGTTTAGAAAGCCCCAAATCCAAAGTTCATGAACCCTAGAATTCAACCATGGCAACTTTTGATTCTGTGCGTTTTGATCCAATTCAGTTATACCATCAGCTTCATATGAGTTCTAGCAATGCAAAACAAACACAAAATCATGTTAATGATGCATGAATTAAGCTATTCGATTCTCAAAATAAAATGCAAACCGTGACTCTGTTCTTGATGATTCTTTGAGCTTCAATGCTTGGTTTTGATTGCTACACGTTCCTGGGATCCCCTGCAGTGTATTAGAATCAATAAAAGTTCTTGAATCGTCCTGGAATATAGAAATCAGTTTTCAAGTTTTCTTGGAAATTTTCAATATGGCTATGGCTTTGTTTGCAGCTTGTTCACGTGTGCATGATCAGGGCTAGCTTGTATATTTATAGGAGAACGAGATTAGGTCAGAATCTTGAGCAAAAATCCATGGAATAATAATTTGAATATTTTATTGGAAATCATATATTTTTGAATCTTCATGATTGGAAAAAGTTGCCAATTTTGGAGATATTGCATCTTTGACTTGGTGCACGAAATTGCCAGCCTTTTTAGGTCATTCTTTCTTCACAAAAAGATTGAAAAACCATATCTTTATATTTTCCTACAATTTAAATTAATTAAATGAATTAATATTGATTAAAAATCCAATTAATTAATAAAAAATAAGAAAATAATTCAATTAAGCTTGATGGGTCGTGCATAAGTCATGGATAAAGTTTCAATAAGAGATTTGAGGCCCATTAGCAAAAACAAGGTGTTTTGAGCAAAGTTGACTTTTGCAAATTCACAAAAATTTCCCAACTTCTCCAATGCATATCTTGCTCAATTTTGATCACATGAACATGTTCTTGGACATTTTGGAAAGGTCTTGAAGTCCTCTAACCAATTCTTTTGGTCCCATGTCATTTGGATGTACCAATCTCAAGTTATGGTCTTTGACTCAAAGTGCATTTTTGTTGACTTTTGAAATTGACCTATAATGTAGAAATTGATAACTTTTTGTGAGAGGATTTATTGGACTTGGAATGTGAAGATGGATTGTAGGAAATGTCATCCCCTTCAAAATGAGCATTGGATGGGATTTTTCTGATAAACCATGAAAAAGTTATGCCCTGGTCAAGATACAGTTGACTTTTCCGCTGTCCAAAAATAGTAACTTTTGCATCCTTGATGATTTTTGAGCTATCCTTGTGGAATCATGATCAAGACTTGATCAAATTATGATTGTGGACTCAAAATAAGATGTTGACCAAAAATTCTAACTTTTGACTGTAAAATGACCATTTTTCCCCTGTAGTTGACTGTAGATCACATGAGTCTTTTGACTGTGCAATTTGGCATTGTGAGTCTTGAGACTTGACATGTAGGTGCTTGAGGATATGTATAGGCCTATGAGACTTGATTGAACCATTGAAAACCCTAAATTCCTTGAAAGAAACAAAACCCTAATTTCAGCTGGCTTAGGAGGTGGTTTGAATTGTACAACTCTTGAGAAATCTTGAACAATTCGAAGATCATTCTTGAGGAATATGAGAGGGCAAATTTTGGGGTACAACAGTGCCATACTATTTCTCCGTCATATGCAGGCCAATAATCTAGTTTTGCTACTAAAGGGAAGTTGTTGTTGTAAACGTTAAGCAACATTTCAGATTTGTAAATGTGTGACAGAAGTTGTAGCGCGTCTTGATGGGTATAAGCACACGCGGAAATGACATGAGATCAAGGCATACGAAAGGCTTGAAACTTGCCACAATCGCACCAACGAGAAGGTAGTACAACCCTATATTCTTGTCTTGGCAGACCCTTGTTGTGGTCGATTGTCTCTTTCACAATGAAGTTGTGGCTGTGTTGGTTAAACCGTATAACCATATGGGTGTTGGCTTTGGCACTTTCTACCTTAATGTACTTCATGCAGCTTTCACTCCACAGTTGTCCAGATTGCAACACCGCATTCCACATTTCACCTCTTTTGGCAAACAACGAAGCCATCCTAAAATACGTAAATTTTACCAAAGCAGTGACCGGGAGGTTTCGTATGCCTTTCAATAACCCATTCATTGATTCAATTATATTTGTTGTCATGTGCCCCCATATATGGCCATTGTCGTATGACCTAGTCCATTTTTCGACTAGAATATTATCGATCCACCTACCGGCATCCGGATTTGACAAACGGATCTCGTTGTGGTAATATTTGAATGTGGGTTGTGCCAATGAATATCCCGCATTCATAACCTCTTTCCTTAGTGTTTTGTCCTTGATCTCCCTCATGAAATTTTGGACGTATATGTCTAACGCAATAGACATGCGTAGAAGGAGGGTCATGCCAACCGTTTGCAGGATTATTATATGCACTTTCAATGCATGCATGTTTATCCGAGATCAAACAGAGATCTGGTTGAGATGCCACGTGTGTTCGCAGGTTTTTCAGAAAAAAGCTCCAAGCACCACCGGTCTCCCCCTCGACTAGGGAAAAGGCAATTGGGAAAATGTTGTTGTTGCCATCTTGTGCAACTGCCATCAATAGCGTGCCTTTGTATTTCCCATACAACCAAGTCCCATCAATTTGTATAATTGGTTTGCATGATGCAAACCCTGTGATGCAAGGTTGAAATGCCCAAAACACTCGACTGAATATTCTATTTCTGTTTAGTTGACTACCATCTTGGGCGTATGCTGGCACTGTTTCCAGAATGTAAACAGTACCCAGAGAATAAGTCTGGAGTGCATTCAAGTAGCGAGGAAGTTCTTGGTATG
Organism: Vicia faba; assembly: GCA_948472305.1. Taxonomy (NCBI): domain Eukaryota; kingdom Viridiplantae; phylum Streptophyta; class Magnoliopsida; order Fabales; family Fabaceae; genus Vicia; species Vicia faba. Next base: position 141,837,905 of record OX451736.1, read on the forward strand.
ACTCCTCCTAGTTTCCGTACACCTTTTCAATCGCCTTGGTCATTTCTAACCACGCCTTACGGTAAGATGGAGTATAGTTAAAAACCATAGTGATGTGGGAGATGATGGTTTTCACCTTTAAAGATGGATCGTTGCTGACGAGTGGTAGGATTTCTTGACAAATGAGATCGTAATTAAGTTTTCGATGGTCCTGTGATTGAGTAGAACTGACAAAGGTGTGGGTAGACATGGAACCTATGACCCAACAATCACCTCTTAATCTGTATGATGCAGTGAGCTTGAACATACAATCAGGGTGGACACACTTGATCTTGTACCTTTCTGGGTTTACACAGTCCACCTTAAAATCGACAGAGGATCAACCACTTGTGTCACCTGAGGCTCTCGCAGCATAATGTACAACTTAATAGAGTCGTACCCAGAATACACAAGACTGGAAAACATTTTCTAAAGATCCTCGTCATCTTGAACCTCAACCTTATAAAAAATTATTTGGTTGTTACCAAAAAAAAACTGGATTCTGATAAAATATTTGTGACACCGGGCCTCGTCCAAGTTTGGCCTCCAATCGTTTTTTGAAGTACAAGAAATTGGCTTTCCCGTTTAAATGAAATCGGGTGTTGTCTGTATCTCTAAACAAAAACCCAGAGGTGGGACAAATGTATGTCTCACCGTTGAAATGTGCACTGAGGACATATTGGGGTGCAGAGGCCATTGTGTATGATTGTTTGAAGGTTTGAAGGTTTGAAGGTTAGAAGGTTTGAAGTTTATGAGTTATTTGAAGGTTTGAAGGTTTGATTGTTTGAAGGTTAGAAGTTTATGAGTTATTAGAAGGTTTGAAGGTTTGATTGTTTGAAGGTTTGAAGGTTTGATTGTTTGAAGGTTTGAAGGTTGGAAGGTTTGAGAGATTAAGTGAATAACTGTTTTGATAAATGTAAGACTAAATAGGTCATACTGAATTTCAATTAACTAAGGTTGTAACCTCTAAGGCTCCTCCCATCACGTCCAATAATGTTACCAAGGCTGACACCTAGCCTGCGCCTACTCTGCACCTACACTGTAACTTGCAAGTCTCCTCCCATCACCTCTAATAGTGTTACATGCATTCAGGCATGCCTTCTCTAAGACTGCCACCTAGCCTGCGCCTACTCTGCACCTACACTATAACCTGCAAGTCTCCTCCCATCACCTCCAATAGTGTTACATGCATTCAGGCATGCCTTCTCCAAGGCTGTCACCTAGTCTGCGCCTACTCTGCAACCCATTCCACCTCTTATTCGCCAATGGGGATGGCGACACCTTTCATTTTTGTACTCTTTCGCCAAGTCCAATGGCGCCTCCCTTCACCTCCAATAGTGTTACATGCATTCAGGGATACTTTCTCCAAGGCTGCTGTTGTACCCCAAAATTTGCCCTCCCATATTCTTCAAGATTGGGCAAGAGCATGGTCCAAAATCACTCAAGGGTTGCACAGTCCAATGGCCTCCTAACACAGTCAAAATTAGGGTTTTGGTCCTTGCAAAGAAATTGAGATTTTCAAGGGTCCAATCAAGTCCCATATGCCTATAAACATTTTCAAGCACCTACATGTCAAGTTTCAGGACTCACAGCATCAAATTGCACAATCAAAAACCCTAATTGCTCCACAGTCAACTGCAGGGGCAAAATGGTCATTTGACAGTCAAAAGTCAAAATTTTTGGTCAACATCTTATTTTGAGGCCACAATCATCATTTAATCAATTCTTGATCATGATTCCACAAGCATGGCTCAAAAAGTCTCAAGATGCAAAAGTTTCTATTTTTGGACAGTTGAAAAAAGTCAACTGCAAATTGACCAAGGCATAACTTCCTCATGGTTTATCAAAAAAATTCCATCCAATGCTCATTTTGAAGAGAATGACATTTCCTACAACTCATCTTCACACTCCAAGTCCAAGAAATGCTCTCACAAAAAGTTATCAATTTCAACATTATAGGTCATTTTCAAAAGTCAACAAAAAGGCACTTTAAGTCAAAGACCATAACTTGAGATTGGTAAATCAAACTGACATGGGACCAAAGACATTGGTTAGAGGACTTCAATACCTTTCCAAAATGTCCAAGAACATGGTCATAGCTTCAAAATTGAGCAAGATATGCATTGGAGAAGTTGGGAAATTTTTGGGAACTTTCAAAAGTCAACTTTGCCTAAAACACTCCAAATTTGCTAATGGGCCTCAAATTCTTCCTTGAATCATTACCCAAAGCCTATGCACGACGCATTGAGCTCAAAATAATTTATTTTCTTATTTTTGATTAATTAATTGAATTTATATTTATATTAATTCATTTAATTAGATTTAATTATGGGAAAATTCAAAGATATGCTTTTTAAATCTTTTTGTGCAGCAAATCAAACTAGGGCAAGGTGGCAAAGTCGTTTCTCATCCAAGGGGACAAGATCTCCCATAATTGGCAAGGTTTCATTGAAAAAAATATTGAAATTTCATGATTGAAAATCAAATATTCATGGACTTATGGGCTTGTTTTTTGACCTAGAATCCTTCACATACATATGCACAAGGAAACCCTACTGAAAAAGACACGAAAAGGCTGCAAAAAGCTCATATTCACTTTGCAAAATTTTGATAAAAACTCAAAAACTGTTTTCTGATTTACAGTCCAATTCAGAGAAGATTGTTGATTCCAAACCCTTGCTGAGAGTTCCCTGAACGTGTTGCAACCACTTTCCAGCTCCCATACTCAAAGAAACGGTAAAGCAAAGTCAGGATTTGATCAAATATTTTCGTAATCGAAACCTAATTTATATGCATCATTAACATGTTTTGCTTGTGGATTTGTATTACTGACACCTTCCTGAAGCGTTTGGTATAGTTTAATTGTTCTAAAACTGCTTGTATCAAAATCCACCATTGAAGGCCATTAGGGTTTCAGAGTTTCAATATTGGGGGTTTCCATATACTGCAAAATTGGATCACCAAACCTATATGGACAGAGTCGTTGCAGCAAGACGAATCAAATGATACCCTCGTGCCCTTTTTATATTTACTCCTCTTCTAATCGCTATTTTCACAGTTTCAGTTTAGTGGGGGTTTAAAACCCCCGCTACTTGTCTTATATTTACAGGAAAAAGATGAAGAAGAAGCATGCGTGGCTAAGCGTGATTGGGAGATTCAAAATTTAGCGCGTTTTTTAACGTTTCCAGCATAATGGCCTTTTTTTCATATATTATAATTCCTTAGTATATTGTTTACAAATGCGCTTGGTGGTTCAGTTGGTTGAGGACGTGTACTGCAGGCATTGGGACCTGGGTTCGATTCCCAGGTCCCCCCACATACTTCATAATTTTTATCCTAACGTGTTTCCATGCAGCGTTCACTCAAGGGCTCACCATACAACCTCACGCATAGCCTGCCAAGTGGCCTTGATCACTCATCCAATAGCCTCAGAATGAGATCCAGGGTGTACCCCAGTCAACCACGTCCACTCAACCTGGAAAGTCAAACAAAGGCTTTGTCAATGGGCCTGAATTACTTCCAACAAACCTCCATTTAGGTCTGAAACCCCCCTTGGTTTGCATATTTTTTTTAATTTAATTTTCTTTTCTTTCTAATTCTTTTTAATTGTTTTAATTGTTTTCATTAATTCACCATTAATCAATTTTCCATAATAAAAACAGAAAAATCAAAAATATAAAATATGTTTAATTATTATTAATTTCACCATTAAAATATTTTTGTAAATAAATTTCAATAACTAACTTAGTTAATTTAGGTTTTAATTTTAACACTTTTTCTTAATAAATAAAAAATATGTAGAATTAGGTTTTTGACATTTTTATCTTTTTTCTTAATTAACTATTTTCCATCATTATTTATTATTATTATTAATTATTATTTTGTACATAAATACGTAAATAATTAATTAGCTTAAGTTAGGTTAACCTTAATATTTTCTTAATAATTAAAATAAACTTAGAATTAGGGTTTCCTTTTAAATTCTTTTTTCTTTATTTCATTAAATACAAAAACATAAAAAACATTTTCTTTTCTTTAATTAAATAATTAAATAGACTTTAATTTCATTAAATTTCAAGCAAAGGGTCAAAACCCTCGGACGTTCAATTTTAATTCTTTTCGCGCATTTATTTTCTTTTAGTGATCATTATGTAACTGCTTTCTGGATGTAATAGTAATTAGGTATTTAGTTACTTTCCGCATCTTTTATCAAACGGGTCTTTATATTTTGGAGATGTATAGACCCGCGCCTTGTAATAGTGTAGCTTTTATCTTTCCGTCTTTTACTTTCCGCACTCTTAAATTCTAACTTTGTATGAAAGAATGTATGCTAATTAAAAACAAGCGTAGCTCACAATGCCATGATCAAAGATAACTGTTAAACTGAAAACAACACACAAATACACACACCACTTCTAGGGTACGCCTCACCTGTTGCCTTCGAAATGTGGTCGTCAAGTATAGGACGTTTTAGCGGTCCTTATGTCCATGATCCAGTTGCCTCGAAACAGTTGCCTCGGAATAGTTGCCTCGAAACGGTTGCCTCAGATTAAAAAAGGATCAAGGGCATAAGGGTAGCCTCTAAGGTGTCCTACTGTTGCTTCGGTGACCACACTGTCCCTACAATCGAATTGACCCGAACACCTCCAACGGTGGTGCTACCTACCTCTCAATGGTGGGATGGCACTACCTTAGGGACTTTTACACAGCCTAATTCCTTAGGGTAGGTAGATGACTCATGGATACTTGCTCTCTAAAAAACAAAACAAAATATTTTCACACCGACACTTTCAAAAAGCTTTCAAAACAATTTTTCAAACACTCTTGAGGACAGATACAAGAGTTATTCAGAAATCTTTCAAAGAAACTTTTTCAAACCCATGCACATTTTGAAAAGCAAACATTTTGAAAACATAAGAGCAAGTATCTAAGAGCCCATGGATAACCATGGATAGAAAGGGTGCTAACACCTTCCCTTTCTATAAATCTACCTCCTGAACCGAGAAACAATCTCATAAGGAATTTTGCTGTGCTTTTGTCCTGTCCATGTTGGAGAAAATAAAAGACGGTGGCGACTCTTGCTTCCGCGACATTTCACGAACCAGCTTTAAACAGTCAGTTCTAAATCCATCGATCACAGCTTCCACCTAGTCTGCGCCTACTCTGCACCTACACTGTAACCTGTAAGTCTCCTCCCATCACCTCCAATAGTGTTACATGCATTCAGGCATGCCTTCTCCAAGGCTGTCACCTAGCTTGTGCCTACTCTGCAACCCATGCCACCTCTTATTCGCCAATGGGGATGGCGACACCTTTAATTTTTGTACTCTTTCACCAAGTCCAATGGCGCCTCCCTTCACCTCCAATAGTGTTACATGCATTCAGGGATACTTTCTCCAAGGCTGCCACCTAGCCTGCGCCTACTCTGCACCTACACTGTAACCTACAAGTCTCCTCCCATCACCTCCAATAGTGTTACATGCATTCAGCCATGCCTTCTCCAAGGATGTCACCTAGCCTGCGCCTACTCTGCAACCCATGCCACCTCTTATTCGCCAATGGGGATGGTGTCACCTTTCATTTTTGTACTCTTTCTCTAAGTCCAATGGCACCTCCCTTCACCTCCAATAGTGTTACATGCATTCAGGGATGCCTTCTCCAAGGCTTCCACCTAGCTTGCGCCTACTTTACACTTACATTGTAACCTGCAAGTCTCCTCCCATCACCTCCAATAGTGTTACATGCATTCAGCCATGCCTTCTCCAAGGCTGTCACCTAGCCTGCACCGACTCTGCAACCCATGCCACCTCTTATTCGCCAATGGGGATGGCGACACCTTTCATTTTTGTACTCTTTCGCCAAGTCCAATGGCGCCTCTCTTCACCTTCAATAGTGTTACATGCATTCAGGGATGCCTTCTCCAAGGCTTCCACCTAGCCTGCGCCTACTCTACAAGAGTGACACTTATCATGCATGCATGCACCAACTACCACCTCTCTTACTCTATGAAATTTTTTTGCCTATAAATACAGAGCATAACATACTTCTCTCGCACCCACAATCATCTCCCTCTCTGCTACAAACTCTTTCAGAATCTCTTACAATTTCTAAGTCTTTCATAATCTCAAGCATTTTCAACAATGGCTCTTCTCACAATGGGCGATTCTCACAGAGGCACAAGGGACAACATTGCAACATTTGTAAGTTTCTTTTATAGTTATACACTTTTTATACTTCTGGTAATGCTTTGTTCACCTTACTTAATCTTACACCTTTTACATTATTAACTCAGGATACCAAAAGATTCAGAATCCGGTCTCACAACTACCTTGCTCCCGACCCATTTATCGTACCATATCTGGAATACGCAGGTTTCAGACATGTTATAAAGATCTCCAACCGCACAATTGATTCAAAGTTCATACTTGCAATATTGGAAAGGTGGAGACCAGAGACCCATACATTTCACCTGCCAATAGGTGAATGTACCGTCACGCTAGAAGATTGTACATGTTACTGGGTCTCCCTGTTGATGGTAAGGCCGTTAACGGGTCGGTTCAACAACCCAATTCTCTGTGTGAAGAATTTTTGGGTAGTGATATGGTTGAAGGTGTTGGTGCGAGAGGTCAGGGTATACTACTAACTGAGCTTAAAAATCATTATGCGACTTTGGAATTAAACGAAAATTCCTCCGAGCAAGACAGGGTAATAAAAGCTAGAACTTATCTAATGATACTATTTGGAACCTTTTTATTTCCCGAAAGTACGGGAAATAGTATAAATTTTATGTATTTAAATTTACTTAGAGACTTCGAAAAAACTAGAAAGTACAGTTGGGTTCTGCTGTTTTAGCCCACCTATACAGTTCCTTGTGAAAAAATGCAATCAAGGAAAATGTACATTTTATGGCTGCACTTTTTTACTTCAAGCCTGGGGTTGGTGGAGGATGGAGTCCCTAAACCCCGTCAACAACAACACATTCGTTTTCCCGTACGCAACAAAGTAAGTCATCAAGTTATATAATTTATTACTACTCATCTTTTCACATAAGATATGATAAAAATAAAATATTTTTCATTTTCTTTAGGTATTGCGTGAGGGGTATGGATTACGGCAAGAATTCAAGATTCAATGTCGCACTATACCGCAATCTATTGGATCACCTAGGCCCGGATGATGTACGTCGTACCTTTCAACTTTTCTACTTTTAACTTATTTATATATTACGTTTTCATTAACCTGATTTAATTTTATGTGCAGTTTGTCTAGAGACCATATTTGGGTTTGGGCCATGAACCAAACCCCGAGGATGCAACAATTTGGAGCACCAAGACTGCAATCATACGATTCAATGTTATGGAGATGCACCACAGCGACCGTGTGAAGATGCAGTTTGGAATGTATCAAGAGATACTCGGTGATCTGACTTGTTTGTCCCTGTGGCATCTCAAAAGGGTCGACGCCCAATGGGGTCTTACCAACTGGAAAGACTTTGCTCCAGAATGGTGTAAGATGTGGCAGACGCGTCACCGACATGTCTTACAATTCCAGGTTTTCCTCAATCATGGTAATATGTGACACACAGATCAGTATTTATCTTGGTACAGGTCGGTTAGTAACCCTAAAATGCATGTGTCTCATCCAAGGTATTTGGTTGACCCACGAAAACAATGGGCACAACCCTCATTTCCCCAACAACAAACCCAACACACATCAACCTCCCACCAACCCCCCAGACGAAACAGAACCACAAACACCCAACCACAGTCGCCACCACAATACAATTACATCCAAACGCCCCACAACCAACCACAATCACCACCTCAGTACCAATACCCCCATATTCCTCACACCCAACTGCAATTCCAATCACAATACCAACACACCCGCATACCCCACACACAATTTCAGTCTTCTGTATATCCCAATATGGGCCCCTCAACATCCAGCCTTAGCCCTGATCTGGGAATATCGGGAGATTATGAACCAACCGACCCAACTTACCATCAACCACAGTATCACCAAACCACCCAACATCCTCAATACCAAACACCCCAAGATCCATTTTCTTTCTACCCCACGTACTCAGACGATCAATGCTACAGATCAACCATGGAACCCCATCCACCGCCAACACGACCAAACTTTGAGGGTATGGGTAACCGACTGTACCAAAGCGGATCTTCTAGATATAGAGATCTGACTGATTTCATGGATCCGGAACGCATTAACCTCGCTGGGCCATCGACCCTCCCACAGTAGGAAATACGACGACACCCAGCACGGGAAAGGAGAGGACGAGGATGCGGAACCGGGGGTCATTACCGGGTTCCGGGGGACCACTGATTAATTTGTTTTTTTTATTTAATCTGTTTTTTTTAAGTAATACTTATGGGTGTAATCAATTTTTGTAAATAAAAAGTCAATTTTGTTGATCCTATATCGAATACGTAAGATACCGGATTGAAAAAAAAACGCGAAATTTGCTCTAGCAAATGCACTAAGGAGCCATCTCACTTGGCTTGGGAAAGCCCTAAGCACCTAGGCGCCAAGTGAGATGGCGCCTCCCCTTAAAAAGTGGGTGTAGGCGCCAAGTGAGATGGCTCCTCCTTTAGGGAATCATTTGAAACATAGTTATTTGCGTAATTTTTTCCGAAATATGGTTATTTGCGATTTCTTTTTCAATACTTAGTTATTCCAAACAAAATATTCTATTTTTTCCTTCTTTTTATTCATATTTATATTTTTTTTAGTTATTTAAATAAATAATTATAATTAAAATATAATATTAAGTTTGTTCATTTAAGAAAGTATAAGTATGATCATAACTTTATATATATATATATATATATATATATATATATATATATATATATATATATATATATATATATATATATATATATATATATATATATATATATATATATATATATATATATATATATATATATATATATATATATATATATATATATATATATATATATATATATATATATAATGGGATAAAATAAAGTTATTATATTATTTAGCATTGAGAATTGAGTTTTATTAATGCGGAAGTGTGAATTTCTAGCTTAAATGTAAACATACTTATAATGTTAAAATTAATTTAGATGGTAGGCAAACATAATAAAACATTTTAAAATTATATTAAGTGACCAAAATATGTGTTTAAAGATAATATGGAGGGAAATGCAAATATTTACTTAATATAAATATATTCGTTCAAATTTGTAATTGATTATTGAATTATAAAAACCTATACGCCAAAAATAAGTTTTAGCAGCATATAAAAGAAAGCGCTTTTGGAAAAAAGCGCTGTTGTAGGTTTTAAAAAAAATTCGCTTAAAAAAGCGCTTTCAAAGGGTGCCTTAAGAAAGCGCTTTTCAAAAGCGCTTCTAAAGGTCACCCTTAGAAAGCGCTTTTTGGGAAGCGTTGCTAAAGCTGGCCTTTCAGAGGGTACCTTAAGAAAGCTCTTTTCAAAAGCGCTACTAAAGGTCATCCTTAGAAAGCGCTTTTCCAAAGCGCTGCTAAAGCTGACCTTTAGAAAGCGCTTTTAAAAACGCTGTTATAGGATATGCTACGAAAGCGCTTTTTGATGTAAAAGCGCTGTTATAGATGACCTTTAGAAAGCGCTTTTAAAAGCGCTTTCGTAGGTAGTTTTATAATAAATATCAAAACACAATTCGTATCACTTTTCTATTCTCAGTCAGATTTTCTTCACGAAAAAACCCTAAACCAGAGCTTCTACGGCGGTCAACGGCGCTCCACTTCTCTGGCCAACTGCAATTCGTATCATGTTTCATTTTTTCCTCATCTTAGCATTACCCGTAGCTAAAGTTACAGGCATTTTCATCTACCCAGTTAAGTCATGTCGTGGGATCTCTCTTCCTTCTACTCCTGTCACTCCTTTTGGTACCTTTTTTCCTTTTTCTTATGCTTTTCTATTTGAATTTAATTGCAGCTTTTTAATTCAATGTTTTTACTTGATAGGAATTCGGTGGGATCGACAATGGGTGGTTGTAAACTCAAAAGGGAGAGCACGCACACAAAGAGTTGAACCAAAGCTTGCTTTGGTTGAGGTTCAACTTCCTCCTGAGGCTTTTCTTGAACATTGGGAACCTACCACTGATTCCTTTATGGGTATGTTACATTTTTCTGTGTTTATATATTTTATTCATTAACACCTATGTTTCTTGTTTTTACTTATATGATAATGGTCTCTGCTAAAAGTTCCAAGTTTGATGAGTTAAGAGTACTTAAGTATGTTTTATAAGTGAGAGTAAATCTCATCTTAAAATTCAGTTTTATAGGGATTGAGTTAGGCTCAACCTAACTTGTAAGAGTATCGTGTGACCTGAGTGTCTTAAGCATGTGATTATGAGTTTGACAAGTTAGAGAAGTGTATAAATGAAGCACTTGAACTAGCCTTTCCTAACTTTGACCAAGTATTCCAAGTTAGGTGTGATGCTTAAAACATTGGAATTGGAGTTGTTCTAAATTCTGAGGGCTATCCTATTGCATTCTTTAGTGAGAAACTTAACACTGGTAAAACAAGGAGTTTTATGCCATTGTTTGTGCAAGATAAGCACCACAAGTGGCATACATTCAAAGAAGTATACTTGGTATGGATACACTTGCAGAAGGAACAGTTTCCTGATAAACCTAATGCCGAGTTATCCCAAGGAGCTTATGGTTGTTTTAGATTTGTGCAAAAGATACATGATAATGCGTAATTATGGAGTCCCCGCAACTTTCAATGTGGCTTATCTTTCACCATACTTTGAAGATGATGAAAATATTGACTCAAGGACAAATCTCTTCCAACCCTAGGAGACTTATGTGGAACTTTATAGAACTATTTAGAACACTATGAAACTTAAGAGAATATTAGTAAATAAAAATATAATAGCTATGACAACTTCGTTAGTTCTAGAATCTTCTAGTTACATGAACTAGACTAGTCTTAATATCTCTAGATTTTTCTTGTAATCATGAGGCTAAGCGGGCAGGGTGTGAATCTTGAGCATGTGAGACTATTTAGTCTCTAGGGATTACAACAGAACTATGAATACTTGGTGAAGAAGTAACCCTCATTGTGAATTAATGATGTTAGACGTGCAAAGCCATGAAACGTGACATAATTTGGGGTAGGGAAGGGGGTGGGGTCTTCTATCCCTATCTCACTTTTTCCAACCACAAGGAGATATAGATAATTTGGAATCCCTAATCAACATCACATTGGCTACTATTGTACATATATTGTTTTATTATTTCTCGGATATTTCATATAATTTTTTACTTTCAACTAAATCATGCATATTATGTTTTGTTATGTAGTACTTCGATGAATACAAATGTGCATATTACACGAAACCTTAGTTGGAAGAAATCAAAGAGGAATTGTGTCAATATTTTATTGAGCAGAGAATCATATAAGGTATGAATACATTATTATGTGAAAAGTGTTATGAATATGTTACATGTTGTGATCGGTGGAAATAGAACTGACTGTTTAAAGCTGGATCGCGTATGTCGCGGTAAGCAAGAGTCGCCACCGTCTTTTATGTTCTCCAACATGGAAAGGACAAAAGCACAGCAAAATTCCTTCTTTGATATTTCTCTCGGTTCGGGAGGTAGATTTATAGAAAGGGAAGGTGTTAGCACCCTTTCTATCCATGGTTATCCATGGGCTCTTAGATACTTGCTCTTATGTTTTCGAAATTGTTTGCTTTTCTTGTGTTTGTGGGTTTTGAAAAAATTTCGTTTGAAAAATTTCTAAGTGACTCTTGTATCTGTCCTCAAGAGTGTATGAAAAATTTGTTGAAAACTTTTAAAAGTGTCAGTGTGAAAAGTATTTTTGTTTGTTTTTGAAAAGAGCAAGTACTTAAGAGAAATCTACCTACTCTAAGGAATTAGGCTGTGTAAGAGTCCTTTAGATAGTGTTATCCCACCATTGAGAGGTAAGTAGCACCATCGTTGGAGGTATTCGGGTCAATTCGATTGTAGGGACAGTGTGGTCACCGAAGCAACAGTAGGACACCTTAGAAGTAACCCTAATGTCCTAGATCCTTTTTATCCGAGGCAACTGGATCTTTAGACAGGAGGGCGACCTCTAAGACACCCTATACTTGACGACCACGTTCGAGGCAACGAGTGAGGCGTACCCTAGGAGTGGCATATGCTTGTGTGTTGTTTCAGTTTATATTTATCTTTGATCATGCATTTTGTGAGCTACGAGTTGTTTTTAATTGGCATACAGTATTGCAGGCATTTAACAGTTAAGAGTGCGGAAAATTAAAGTGAGGAAATGTAAAGCTACGCTATTACAAGGCGCGGGTCTATACATCGCCAAAAACAAAACCCGTTTTGAAATAAAGTGCGGAAAGTAAAGAAAGCGGTAAACCTAATTACTATTACATCCTTTGAGAAAATACATAAATAATCAAAAATAAGAATTAAAATGCGGAAGAATTAAAGTGGAACGTCCTTAGGGTTTTTGGCCCTTTTGAGAAATAAAGAAATAAAATTGTCCTTTTTGCAATTAAATCAAATATTAAACCTAAACCTAATTAATTAATTAATTATTTACAAGAAAAATGTTTTTTATGTTTTTTATATTTATGAAAATAAAAAGAAGAGGAATTAAAATTTAAAAGTTAATGAAACCCTAATTCTAGATTTATTTTAATTATTAATAAAAAATGTCAAAGTTAACCTAATTAACTAAATTATTTAATTTACATTTTATTTACAAAATAAGTTAATAATGAAATTAATGAAATATGATTGAAAATGCCAAACCCTAAAGTCTACATGATTTTTATTTATTTATGAAAAGAAAATTAAAATTGACATATTAAACTAAGTTGATTTGGTTAGTATTTTATTTACAAAAATAATAGTTAATAGTAAAAATAATAAATAATAAAAATATTTACAATTTCTGATCTCTGAATTTATTATGAAAAATTAATTTGTTGGTTAATAATAATACTAATAGTTATAGTAATTAAAAAAAGGAAATAAAAAGAAAAGAAATAGAAAGAAAACCAGAGGGGTTTGATGGCCCAAGGGAGGTGTTGTTCTAGAATTCAGGCCCACTAAGAATTAAGCCTGTTTGACTTTTGCAATCAGCTGCGTGTGCTTTGACTGAAGAACATGATACTCCTCCTCTCATGGCCTTTGAATTGAGGATAATGGCCACATGGCGCCTGATCAGTGATGGTTCATGATAGAACATATTGGCAAGGCCTGCATAGGAATATGTTAGAAAAAAATAGAAAAAAGCGTTTGGGGGGACCTGGGAATCGAACCCAGGTCCCAGTAATTACCAAGCACGTCACCAGCCACTGCACCATTTGAGCGTGTTTGTTAATACAATAATAAGTGAGAATAATATATGGAAATAATCACATGTGCTGGAAACGTGAAAAAACACGCGCTATATTCAAACCCACCAACCAAACGTCAACACGCAGTCATCTTCTTCGTTCACCTGTAAAAATAAAAACAAGGTAGCGGGGGTTTTTAACCCCCACAATGCAAAACTGCCAATAATAACGATTAGGCGTACAGTGAATATAAAAAGGGCGCGAGGGTTGGGTTGAATTCGTCTGGCCTTGACGAATTCAACCATAGGCGTTATGTGGTCCAATTTTCCTCATGCTGTAAAGCCCCAAATTAGAAGCTTCGAAACCCTAGCATTCTCCAATGGCAATTTTCGTTTTAGGGCACCATAATCAAATTAAACTATATCAAAAGCTTCAGAATGATGTTAGCAATGCAAAGCAATAATTAAAACATGTTAATGATGCATAAAACTTGAGTTTTGATTATGGAAAAGAATGGTGAACCGTGTGACTGTTTGAGGTGATTCTTTGAGTGTTAAGGCTCGTTCTGGACTGCAAATCGTTCTTGGGAATGTCAGCAAGGTATTGGAAACAATAAAAGGGTTTGAATTGCCCTGCAAGTGAGAATTCAGTTTTCAAATTTTCTTGAAACTTTTGGAATTTGGTTATGGTTTCTCAGCAGCTTTTTGCACGTCCAAGGCTTTAGGGTTTGCTTCAGTATTTGTAGTATGATGGATTTAGGGTACAAACTAGGTCAAAGATCCATGGAATTATGTTTTCAATCTTTGATTTCCAATCAAATCCTTTTGCATAATTTTGATTGATAAAGCTTGCTAAAATTGGAGTTTTTGACATCTTTGATTGGCACACGAATTTCCAGCTTGCCCTGATCTTATTTGCTCCACAAAAGATTTGAAAAACATATCTTTTGAATTTTCCTACAATTAAAATCAATTAAATGAATTAATATTAATAAAAATTCAATTAATTAATTAAAAATAATAAAATAATTCAATTTGATCTTAATGGGTCGTGCATATGCTTTGGGCAATGTTTCAAGAAAGAATTTGAGGCCCATTAGCAAAAATGAGGTGTTTTAGGCAAAGTTGACTTTTGCAAATTCCCAAAAATTTCCCAACTTCTCCAATGCATATTTTGCTTAATTTTGAAGCTATGAACATGTTCTTGGACATTTTGGAAAGGTCTTGAAGTCCTCTAACCAATTCCTTTGGTCCCATGTCATTTTGATTTACCAATCTCAAGTTATGGTCTTTGACTTAAAGTGCCTTTTTGTTGACTTTTAAAAATGACCTATAATGTAGAAATTGATAACTTTTTGTGAGAGCATTTCTTGGACTTGGAATGTGAAGATGAGTTGTAGGAAATGTCATCCCCTTCAAAATGAGCATTGGATGGGATTTTTCTGATGAACCATGCAAAAGTTATGCCTTGGTCAAGCTACAGTTGACTTTTCAGCTGTCCCAAAATAGAAACTTTTGCATCTTGATGATTTTTGAGCCATGCTTGTGGAATCATGATCAAGATTTGATCAAATGATGATTGTGGATCCAAAATAAGATCTTTACCAAATTTTTTGACTTTTGACTGCCAAATGACCATTTTACCCCTACAGTTGATTGTGAGGCATTTAGGGCTTTTGACTGTGCAACTTGATGCTGTGAGACTTACAACTTGGCATGTAGATGCTTGACAATGTATATAGGCATATGGGACTTGATTGAGCCCTTTAAAACCTCAACTTCCTTGCAAGAACCAAGACCCTAGTTTTTGACTGGCTTAGGAGATGTTAGGACTGTGCAACCCTTGAGTAGACTTGAGCAAATTGAAATGATGCTTGTCAAAACTTGAAGAATATGGGAGGGCAAATTTTGGGGTACAACAGTTGCCCCTGTTCAATCTTCTTAGACCTGAGGATGTAGATTGGCTTGCGTGCCTTTCGTGATCCGAAGGTGGAAGATAATTGAACACTAGAGTGCCCAGAAATTTGCACTCGCATAGTAGAGTGTTGTACCCCAAAATTTGCCCTCGTGTTTTTCCACAAGAAATCACAACTTCAGGCTTTTCCTGATTTTTTCAGATTGGCTCAAGAATCGGTCAAACAGACTTTTCTCGGCAGTCAGGAAAAATTAGGGTTTTCATTGATTTTCATGGCTCTGGGACAGTTCACACAGTTTGTTTAGGGTTTGGTTGATTTTTGCTCAGCTTTGGTCAGGCGAGCGCTTCTTTGGCATTTGATCAGAAACTAGGGTTTTCGCACGCATATTTCTCAGAAAGATTTTATTCTACAGTGCTTGTCAAGTTATTCTGAGATGTGGACTGAAACATTTGGATTAAGTTTGCAGTGTTTGATTAAAATCAGTAAAAGGAAAAGACATCTGGGCATGTGTGATTTGACAGTGCATTGCTTTGATTATTCAAGATACCACAATGTTTATTTAATTATTTATTTATTCTAAGTTGAGATAATTGGAATTTATTTCCATTTATTATAATTTAAGAATTATAAATAATAAAATAAATATTTGAAAAGAAGAAAAGGAATTAACTGATAAAAGATTGGATTTTTATTCATCTTTAATTATTCGTTACAATTGTTATTCGAGTACCGTATTTATTTACAAAGTATTCTAATGATGATTACAATAATTAAATTTAAATAAAACTATCCTAAGAAAATTCCTAAGTCTTCATCTTCCGTCCATTGCTCCAGTGCTCCATGGAATTTTATCTGCAAAACAAAGAACAAAAGAAAAGTCAATTGCAGATAAAATAAATAGAGACAGACAGATAAAAAAAGGTCATCATTAAAGGCAACTGGCCGGAATCAGTTTGCCCTCTCTGCAAATCACGAGATTTCTCCCGGTTCAGAGAGGGATGAAAAATGCTTGCAAAAGGTATGAAATGCACAAAAGTTATAATTATACAAATCCAAGTTTTCAAACATCCTGCATAAATCCAAGTGGGCAACCAAAAGGCAAACTGAGTAGTTACTGAAAATGCCAAGAGAACAATGCAAGTCACAATTTCAAACTAGGTTCAAACTGAACTAACAACTGTCCAAAGCTGTCCAAGTACAAAAGGATGTCAAGGCTGTCAAAAATGTTGTCACTAAGAACATAAAGTATGGAAAAGAGAAGACAAAATATGCAGGCTAAAACTAGTTTTGCAAGCAAGCTTTTCATTTCATCATTTCCCAAACAGCTGCCCTTTCAGAAAAGTACACATAACATATTTTAATGTTTTGAATTGTACTGGAGAGAGAAAGAAGAGAGAAAAGTGGTTAGGCTTACAGGTTTGGCTTTAGGCATAAAAGATATAAAACTGCTAACATATATCAGGAGGAAAAAAAACAGAGATAAGAAACAAAACGTTGGAGGCTGAAGGATCAAACCAGTATAACCAGTATAACCTGCCTGAAGCCTTACCACTCATGACTAAAGCCTGAAAACCAGCATAACCTATTCAAACCTCCAGCCTTACCTGCATAAACCTTCCAGCCTTACCAGCTGCAATGCAAAAATCTACAACCTGCAGTCCAACAAACCTCAAACATATGGCCATAAACACATAGCCAAAAACCTGCATTGTCAAACTCATAAAACTGCCTCCACCCTGCTGAAGTAGAAACAGCCTAACAGCCATAACCATCAAAAACCATCAACCTGCCAAATCTAAACAGCACAAGCCCAAACTGCTCAAACCTGTCATAAGCCAAAACCTCCAAACCAGTTGATAAAAGAAACTAAAAGCCCTCAGGAAACACCATCATTGGGCAAACACCACATACCAACAAAATCTCAGCATATCAATATTCAGAAGCAATCCAAAGAAGACTCAAAGTCAAGCATGCCAAACCCTCAGAACTCAAGGAGTTCATCATAGGGATATTTACCAACCAACACAACATTCAAGCATTCAACACACCAACCAACAATCTAAACCAGTAAAGCCATAAACCTTCATTTCAAACCTTCCAAACTAAAGCATTCAAGGCCAACAACAAAAAGCCCTCAGAAAACATCATCCTTGGGCGTAAAAAATCATCAAGCATACAGATTCAAAAAACATACTCAAGCATTCACAGATATACAGAAGAGGCAATATGAAGGGCCCTTAGAAAACTCCATCATAAGGCAACAAAGACAAAGAGAAAAATCAGGTATCTCAAGGCAACTAGGGTCAACGAGAAGAAGGTGATAAAGAAGCAAACAGAAGCACATAAGGCGAGGCATCAAGGCAACGAAGAAGGAAGTAACAAAAAGTTTTCAGTCATAATCATCATCAAACCTAAAGGCAAATTACAAACCAGGACACCAAGCAAGCTAGCACCAAGTTCGTCACCGTCTCTCCGCCATCAAAGCCTCCAAACGCCTCCAGATACTTCCTCCTCCTTCGTAAAGGTAGAATTTCTTTTCATTCCTTTTCAAAACCTCGCGTAAACCAAGAAACAGAATCAAATGAATGCAAACTAAACATTCAAGACAAATTGTTGAAACCCTAAAAAACACTAAGATAAAAGTTGTCACCTTGAACGAGCCATCGCGTGCTTAACCATGGAGAGGAGGTGATGATGGCGTTGGTGGCTTGGGCGAAGGAGTTCAGAAACTGGTAAAAGATGGCGAACGAAACTAGCAACGGCGCTGTAAACCCTAAAGCCTTCCCCAAATGGAACAAAAACTGTGAACCCTAAAACTATTCGTTTCAAACAATTGGGCCTAACCCGTTTCATAAGCCTAAGCCCAAAACATGTTTCCCTTAACACCCTCCCATATCCATTCTGACTAAGCCCATTTATCCCCTTAGCCCATCTCTTTCTATATACAACTTAACCCCTTTTTTCTAAAATATGAAATATATTTTATTTTCTTTTGTTGATAAATTAACATAACTTTTTTTATAACATATTTATAGTTTTGAACACAATATATGTTTTCTCATTTTTAAAACATTTCTTTCAATTAAAATTCTTGTATAAATATATATATATATTAATACTAATATATAAGAAATAAAACTTAAAATATTTTTATTTGAACATTAATACATAAATACATAAAAATACATTATTTAAAACACTTTTTTTATTTATTAAAACTTATTTTGATTTACACATAAATTCTCTTTAAGTTAATACAATTTCTCTTCTTAGAAATAATTTGTACATAATCAATTAAAATACATTTTTTATATACATAATATAATTAAAATTTAAAACATTTTTCTTTCTTTTAAGTAAAATACTCTTTTGTACATAATTAACAAAAGAACAAATACGCACTTGATAACACATTAAATTCACATTTTCCTAACTTGTAAATAAACTACATGTACACTTACACATTTACAATACACAAATACATTTACATTGCTCTTATACACATTTGCTTATCTTATACATTGCTATACTTACATATTACATTTGCGCGGTTCGATTGGGTTGTAAATTATTTGGACACTACATTCCTAAAGTCTCATCCCCATTTGTGAATTTGTACCCCCACTCCCGGATACTATTTGTAATAGCGTAGACTTTAAATTCTTGCAATTTACCGCTTTCAAATTATACCATGGTTAGACCTAGGGTTTGCATGTACATAAAAATCAAACGCTAGATAACCTAATACAAGACAAATACATGAAATCAATACACAATCACACTTGCACCCCCTAGGGTAATCCCACATGTTGCCTTCCAAAATGAGCCATGCTTGCACGTCGAGTTTCTTTGGCAAAACAAATTCAAATGATCATAAGTCCCTCGATGACGCTTTCGAAAGTTGCCTAAAAACGGAATGATCATAGTCCCTTCAAGCAAATTGCCAAAGACACTTGGCACCATTGCATTCATGGTCCATACGATGACCCGCACCTGTCCCGTTAAACATCCTAAACGCAAGATTGCCCACCAAATTCAATGGTGGAACAAAATTGTTAAAAAGGGTTAAAAACATAGAGAAAACCTTTGAGTACAATAGGGGTAGACCAAACTCTTAGTTACTTGAGATCAACTTGCAAAAACACTTTCCTTCTTTTCAAAAACCACACTTCATACACACTTTCAAAACAAACTCTCAAAAACATTTGAAACATATTTTCGAAAAGATACACACTTTTGTAAAACACTCAAACACGAGTCAATTACATTGGTTGCCTAAGACAAGGCATCTCTTCAAAAACATTTTCAAAACACACACATACACCACAATTTCAAGCAATCGAAAATCAAGGCAAGTGATCTAAAAAACCAAGTAACTAAGAGCCCATGGATAACCATGGATGAAAAGGGTGCTAATACCTTCCCTTTTCATAATCTACCCCCCGAACCCACGAAACATCTCAAAAAGGTTTTTTTTCTGTGCTTTTAACCTTTCCTTTAGGATAAAATAAAAAGTCGGTGGCGACTCTTGCTCAACCGAACAAGTGTGAAAACAAACGCAAAACTCAAGTCAGTTCTCCCACCGTATCACAGAACTGGCGACTCTGCTGGGGATTACTTAAAAGTGGGGTTACCTTAGGGTTTAGATCACCTTTGTTTTCAATTGATTGCTTTGTTTGCTTTTACATTTGTGGGCTTTGCATCGGAGTTTCATAGATCCTAACCCGGATATGGGGAATACCCTTTTAGGTAGAATAATCTATGAGGGACCTGTCCGGCGTAGACCGACATGGGTGAAGCAGTGGCTACGTTGGTGTGGCACCTTGGTTTGTACCGATATCCCTTGTGTTGAAACAAGGAGAATATGGGTCTTCTAAGGGGTCATCAAGCATCAACCGACCTTAGAACCCTAAATTGACCCAACTTGGCCATTAGAACAGTAGCAGTATGCTACTCATTGAGGCTAAACTCTCGCGATGGTTCTGGCCGCAAGAAAAGATTGCGATTCTGGAGTTATGACCGATTGAGGGTAGTCAGTGATATTGAGATCCTCTAGAACCCGGTTACTTTCGATAGGACAGGTCTTAACCAACGAAACTGAAAGAGGGTAGTACCTGAACCTCATGCAAGCCTAAACCTAAGGGCTTGTTTGCTTTGTGTGAATATGATTACCTGTATACACGCTCACTTGTTTTTGCATACATGCACATAACATCATAACATCATACCATAGCATTTTTCACTAACCTTTTCAAGGATCTTGAGTTTCTGTTGATACAGGGATACGTTGAACCAGACGTCTACCAAGGGGCAAGAGGTTTCTCCTCTAACCAATGCCAATCAAAGATCAAGTACAACAACTTGAATCAGTGGCTATGACCCACTTGACATGGTGAGCTTGATTCTTGTGGAAAGACATCCACAAGTGCACAGTTCTCCAATCAAAGATCAAGTACAACAACTTGAATCAGTGGTTATGACCCACTTGACATGGTGAGCTTGATTCTCGTGGAAAGACGTCCACCGGTGCAAAGTTCTCTAATCAAAGAGAAAAGTTCAACCTCTAACATTTTCTTGTGTTTACCCCAAGAGATCCTTGAAAGCATGCATCCACACATCATGCATTGCATCATAACAGTTTTTCCTTTTTCAGGTTTCCTTACTCTCATACTGTTTATTTCAGTAAGAGATGGCTCTAGAAAGGACTGTCAAAGATATCCAGGACCAGACTGCTCAGCTGCAGGAAATGTTCATGAACTTGTCTCTGGGGCAAGAAGAAAAGAAAGCTCTCCTCACAAAGGGCTTGGAGAATTCAAATGATGCCAGGAGTGATCAGCTTGCGGAGCTGCAGTTTGATTTGACAACCTTGAGGATCCAAGTGATGGGGCAGTTAGTGGTCCAGATGGCTCTCATCCAAGACCTATCTCAAAGACAAGAGGAACTCAGAGTTCTTGTCCGCCAACTGCTTCAAAACAACCAATTGGGGCAAACATCTGAGGTTGAAGAGCAAGTCACCGCTCAACCTCCATCCACTCAAGAAGACAAGGGGAAGGCTTCTTCGCTTGCTTCAGGGTCACAAACCCATCAACAACCTCGCCAGCGTCAACGGGGTGATCGACGTAAGCAAGAAACGTCGGGAAGACAGTTCACAGAGACTGAGATACCATCATTCTTCATACCGAAGCGCCTGTTGGAGGTCAACCTGCTTACCTTAAGGGATCCTCCTCAGAAGCTCAATACCTCCTCTCCTAACTATCGTCCCGACGCATTTTGTGTTTACCACTCCTACAGCCCGGGACACGACACCAACGACTGTTGGGCCTTGAAGAACAAGATTCAAGATCTGATCGACATTGGAGTGCTGGAATTCATGCCAGATGGTGAGATGAAAATCTTCTGTTAAGGAGTTCTCCACCTGGAGTGACAAAGCTCAAGCTGAAAGACTTTTGCTTCATTTTGAATTTTCAAAGTTGTAATTTCTTTTGTTGTCAAACAATTATCTGTTGATGTTAAACTCTGTTTTCAATAATGCATTGCATATGTTTGTCTTGAATTCATCCATTCGTTTCACTACTCTTATGCTTTTCTTTATGATATCTGACTCTTGATAAAAAGCTGCAAGCCTTTAGAGGGAGGATGACGAAACAATACCATAATCTCATACAGTATGCTTTTGAACAGACCTTGCTAATGATGTACAAGCATTTCTTTCAATTCCCAAACACTGGAGTTATAAGGAAGTTAATCCCTAGTCAACCCCTTCGAGCCAAAGAAGTAGAAGTTTTCTGTTTCTAAACAATCAAAACCTTTGATATAAACCTGGGGCAGGGTAGTACCTCAGTTAATTCAAAAGAAAATGCGCATTGAAGTCGCAAACTCTCAGTTCGTAACACAACGAACAACGTCAAAGCAAAAGAAAAGCATTCCTTTGGAATCAAAAGATAAGGGTGGTTCCCTATCACATAGGCAGTCAATCTCTCAAAAGAGAAAAGCCCACCAAGCCAAAACCTATAAAGGAGGCTTAACAAAGCTGGGGCATCCCGCTGACTGCCATCTCAAAAACGGGAACAGTCAGGCAAAAGTTAGGGATAACAAATCAAAATCAAAATAGTGAGGGCATTACAAATCCTCAACAGCATGAAAAATGTTGCAAAGAAAAAAGGAGATGATGACTGTCTCCCAATTCAATTGATAAACCATCACCTAAAAGTCGTTCCAAACTCAAAACAGAGTGCGACGCACAATTAACTGACCTTAGGTATGAAGAATATCACGAAGAGCGGGTGGGTACAAATATACTTTGAGCCTTTATCCTTTGTTTCTTAAACCGTGAACCGAGCCACGTTACAACCCTCCAAAAGTCCTAATTGAAGCATGGGTTAGTTCGAAAGCATACTGTTACAAAAGGTATCCTGACTCCTGTAAGGCTTTGCTCTAAATCTTGTGTTGATTTGTCTTATAAAAAGTTTTCTGCTAAAAAACGCATTTTTCAAAACTTCGAGACAAACATAAACTTTGCATTGCTTGAATATCACTGTCTGCATTTGGCTTTTTGTTTGACAGCGAAGAAATTCATACAGCGAATGTTCGGAGGAACGAAAACTCTCTCAGTGAACAAAATCACTTCAAAAGGATGACACTTCCAACGACAAATCTCCTATCAACAAGGGGCACGACATGTCACCATCCAGTTAACCTGGGAAAGTCCAGTCAAGGTTTCAACAGATCTTTCAAAGTTCAGTTAACCTGGGGCAGTCCAGTCAAGAGTTCAACAAAGTCTCTCAATTGCAGAGCTAACCTGGGGCAAGTCTCCGCCACCATCACTTGGGGCATTCGAATGTCAAATCTCAAGGGTTACAAACAGTCCAAATTTCCTGGCAATACCACAAAGCACCCGGTGCTAGGGGCAGTGATGAAACCTCTCCGAAATCTTTCTGAAAAGAAATTCAAGTGTCCTCGAGAAGATGTCACCTCTCCAGCAGATCGACAGCATGGTTTATTTCCCCAACAACATCAGGATTCCCCAGCCTGAGGTTGCCTCTTAGACTACTACAATTCAAAGGACCACAGCTCCTATTCTCCAATAGACTACTCTGCAATCCCCAGCATGAGAACCTTCCGGAATCTAATTCCCCTCAGAATCAAGTTTCAATATCCCCAGCGGAAACGAAAAGCTCTACTCTTCAATATCAGCCCAGGAGTTAACTTCCCGGCATTCGTCAAGGATTTATTTTCCTAGACAAAGATACATTCATAAACATCCCATCTTCATACATTATAGCATGCACATACGCATCATGAACATAGAATCTCATTTATTTTGAGAACATCACGCATTTCATACATCATGACATTGCATACAACTGATGTTTTGCCTTTTCAGGGAAAATGACAATCCAAAAGACGACTACCTTCAACTGTCATAATTACATATTCGATTCCTGTATCTAGCCAGGGCACATCTATGAGTGATCTATTTCCAGATTTGATTCCTGTATCCAGCCAGGGCACATCTGAAGAGTTTGAAGATTCGATTCCTGTATCCATCCAGGGCATATCTGTTGATGACTATTTCCATATTCGATTCCTGTATCCAGCCAGGGCACATCTGAAGAGTTTAAAGATTCGATTCCTGTATCCAGCCAGGGCATATCTGTTGACGACTAATTCCAGATTCGATTCCTGTATCCAGCCAGGGCACATCTGAAGAATTCTGGATTCGATTCCTGTATCCAGCCAGGGCATATCTGTCGACGACTATTTCCAGATTCGATTCCTGTATCCAGCCAGGGCACATCTGAAGAGTTTGAAGATTCAATTCCTGTATCCAGCCAGGGCATATCTGTTGACGACTAATTCCAGATTCGATTCCTGTATCCAGCCAGGGCATATCTGAAGAGTTTGAAGATTCGATTCTTGTATCCAGCCAGGGCATATCTGTTGACGATTAATTCCAGATTCGATTCCTGTATCCAGCCAGGGCATATCTGTCGACGACTATTTCCAGATTCGATTCCTGTATCCAGCCAGGGCACATCTGAAGAGTTTGAAGATTCGATTCCTGTATCCAGCCAAGGCATATCTGTAAACGACAATTCCAGATTCGATACCTGTATCCAGCCAGGGCATATCTGTGAGCAACCGATTGTAGACTCGACACCTGAATCTAGCCAGGGCATATCTGCATGAAGAGATTGAAGATCAACACCTGTAACAAGCCAGGAAAACATCTGTCTTTCTCAAAGTGCGCAAGTTCTCGCTAAAGAATCTCTTATGCGATCGACACATGACTTCAAATGGCATCTATAAGCCCATTCCCGACAAAGTTCCGTCACACCTCCCGATGGCATCTGTAAGCCCATCTCCACAACTATCCATTACACTTCCAAATGGCATCTATAAGCCCATTTCCAGATGGCATCTATAAGCCCATCCTCCTACAAACATTTCTAAATGGCATCTTTAAGCCCATCACCAAATGGCATCTCTAAGCCCATCACCAAATGGCATCTTTAAGCCCATTCTCAGATGGCATCTGTAAGCCCATTCCCTCTACCATCACATCACTGAGTGCAAATTTTAGGGCACTCTAGTGTCCAATCTTCTTTTACCTTCGAGTCGCGAAAGGAAAACTTGCCAATCTAACTCTTCAGGTTCAAGAAGATTGAACAGGGGCAACTGTTGTACCCCAAAATTTGCCCTCGTGTTTTTCCACAAGAAATCACAACTTCAGGCTTTTCCTGATTTTTTCAGATTGGCTCAAGAATCGGTCAAACAGACTTTTCTCGGCAGTCAGGCAAAATTAGGGTTTTCATTGATTTTCATGGCTCTGGGACAGTTCACACAGTTTGTTTAGGGTTTGGTTGATTTTTTCTCAGCTTTGGTCAGGCGAGCGCTCCGTTGGCATTTGATCAGAAACTAGGGTTTCCGCACGCATATTTCTCAGAAAGATTTTATTCTACAGTGCTTGTCAAGTTATTCTGAGATGTGGACTGAAACATTTGGATTAAGTTTGCAGTGTTTGATTAAAATCAGTAAAAGGAAAAGACATCTGGGCATGTGTGATTTGACAGTGCATTGCTTTGATTATTCAAGATGCCACAATGTTTATTTAATTATTTATTTATTCTAAGTTGAGATAATTGGAATTTATTTCCATTTATTATAATTTAAGAATTATAAATAATAAAATAAATATTTGAAAAGAAGAAAAGGAATTAACTGATAAAAGATTGGATTTTTATTCATCTTTAATTATTCGTTACAATTGTTATTCGAGTACCGTATTTATTTACAAAGTATTCTAATGATGATTACAATAATTAAATTTAAATAAAACTATCCTAAGAAAATTCCTAAGTCTTCATCTTCCGTCCATTGCTCCAGTGCTCCATGGAATTTTATCTGCAAAACAAAGAACAAAAGAAAAGTCAATTGCAAATAAAATAAATAGAGACAGACAGATAAAAAAAGGTCATCATTAAAGGCAACTGGCCGGAATCAGTTTTCCCTCTCTTCAAATCACGAGATTTCTCCCGGTTCACAGAGAGGGATGAAAAATGCTTGCAAAAGGTATGAAATGCACAAAAGTTATAATTATACAAATCCAAGTTTTCAAACATCCTGCATAAATCCAAGTGGGCAACCAAAAGGCAAACTGAGTAGTTACTGAAAATGCCAAGAGAACAATGCAAGTCACAATTTCAAACTAGGTTCAAACTGAACTAACAACTGTCCAAAGCTGTCCAAGTACAAAAGGATGTCAAGGCTGTCAAAAATGTTGTCACTAAGAAGCAGAAAGTATGGAAAAGAGAAGACAAAATATGCAGGCTAAAACTAGTTTTGCAAGCAAGCTTTTCATTTCATCATTTCCCAAACAGCTGCCCTTTCAGAAAAGTACACATAACATATTTTAATGTTTTGAATTGTACTGGAGAGATAAAGAAGAGAGAAAAGTGGTTAGGCTTACAGGTTTGGCTTTAGGCATAAAAGATATAAAACTGCTAACACATATCAGGAGGGAAAAAAAACAGAGATAAGAAACAAAACGTTGGAGGCTGAAGGATCAAACCAGTATAACCAGTATAACCTGCCTGAAGCCTTACCACTCATGACTAAAGCCTGAAAACCAGCATAACCTGCTCAAACCTCCAGCCTTACCTGCATAAACCTTCCAGCCTTACCAGCTGTAATGCAAAAATCTACAACCTGCAGTCCAACAAACCTCAAACATATGGCCATAAACACATAGCCAAAAACCTGCATTGTCAAACTCATAAAACTGCCTCCACCCTGCTGAAGTAGAAACAGCCTAACAGCCATAACCATCAAAAACCATCAACCTGCCAAATCTAAACAGCACAAGCCCAAACTGCTCAAACCTGTCATAAGCCAAAGCCTCCAAACCAGTTGATAAAAGAAACTAAAAGCCCTCAGGAAACACCATCATTGGGCAAACACCACATACCAACAAAATCTCAGCATATCAATATTCAGAAGCAATCCAAAGAAGACTCAAAGTCAAGCATGCCAAACCCTCAGAACTCAAGGAGTTCATCATAGGGATATTTACCAACCAACACAACATTCAAGCATTCAACACACCAACCAACAATCTAAACCAGTAAAGCCATAAACCTTCATTTCAAACCTTCCAAACTAAAGCATTCAAGGCCAACAACAAAAAGCCCTCAGAAAACATCATCCCTGTGCATAAAAAATCATCAAGCATACAGATTCAAAAAACATACTCAAGCATTCACAGATATACAGAAGAGGCAATATGAAGGGCCCTTAGAAAACTCCATCATAAGGCAACAAAGACAAAGAGAAAAATCAGGTATCTCAAGGCAACTAGGGTCAACGAGAAGAAGGTGATAAAGAAGCAAACAGAAGCACACAAGGCGAGGCATCAAGGCAACGAAGAAGGAAGTAACAAAAAGTTTTCAGTCATAATCATCATCAAACCTAAAGGCAAAGTACAAACCAGGACACCAAGCAAGCTAGCACCAAGTTCGTCACCGTCTCTCCGCCATCAAAGCCTCCAAACGCCTCCAGATACTTCCTCCTCCTTCGTAAAGGTAGAATTTCTTTTCATTCCTTTTCAAAACCTCGCGTAAACCAAGAAACAGAATCAAATGAATGCAAACTAAACATGCAAGACAAATTATTGAAACCCTAAAAAACACTAAGATAAAAGTTGTCACCTTGAACGAGCCATCGCGTGCTTAACCATGGAGAGGAAGTGATGATGGCGTTGGTGGCTTGGGCGAAGGAGTTCAGAAACTGGTAAAAGATGGCGAACAAAGGTGAGAACGAAACTAGCAACGGCGCTGTAAACCCTAAAGCCTTCCCCAAATGGAACAGAAACTGTGAACCCTAAAACTATTCGTTTCAAACAATTGGGCCTAACCCGTTTCATAAGCCTAAGCCCAAAACATGTTTCCCTTAACACCCTCCCATATCCATTCTGACTAAGCCCATTTATCCCCTTAGCCCATCTCTTTCTATATACAACTTAACCCCTTTTTTCTAAAATATGAAATATATTTTATTTTCTTTTGTTGATAAATTAACATAACTTTTTTTATAACATATTTATAGTTTTGAACACAATATATGTTTTCTCATTTTTAAAACATTTCTTTCAATTAAAATTCTTGTATAAATATATATATATTAATACTAATATATAAGAAATAAAACTTAAAATATTTTTATTTGAACATTAATACATAAATACATAAAAATACATTATTTAAAACACTTTTTTTTATTTTTATTAAAACTTATTTTGATTTATACATAAATTCTCTTTAAGTTAATACAATTTCTCTTCTTAGAAATAATTTGTACATAATCAATTAAAATACATTTTTTATATACATAATATAATTAAAATTTAAAACATTTTTCTTTCTTTTAAGTAAAATACTCTTTTGTACATAATTAACAAAAGAACAAATACGCACTTGATAACACATTAAATTCACATTTTCCTAACTTGTAAATAAACTACATGTACACTTACACATTTACAATACACAAATACATTTACATTGCTCTTATACACATTTGCTTATCTTATACATTGCTATACTTACATATTACATTTGCGCAGTTCGATTGGGTTGTAAATTATTTGGACACTACATTCCTAAAGTCTCATCCCCATTTGTGAATTTGTACCCCCACTCCCGGATACTATTTGTAATAGCGTAGACTTTAAATTCTTGAAATTTACCGCTTTCAAATTATACCATGGTTAGACCTAGGGTTTGCATGTTGTTGTACCCCAAAATTTTCCCTCCCATAATCTTCAAAGTTATGACAAGAAAATGGTTCAAAGTCTACTCAAGGGCTACACAGTCAACTATCCTCCTAAGCCAGTCAAACTAGGGTTTTGGTTCTTGCAAGGAATTTGAAGTTTTCAAGAGCTCAATCAAGTCTCCTATGCCTATAAACATTGTCAAGCACCTACATGTCAAGTTTCAAGACTTTCAGCACAAAATTGCATAGTCAAAAACCCTAATTGCACTACAGTCAACTGTAGGGGCAAAATGGTCATTTGACAGTCAAAAGTTCAAATTTTTGGTCAACATCTCATTTTGAAGCCACAAACATCATTTGATCAATGCTTGATCATGATTCTCAAAGCTTGGCTTAAAAATCATCAAGATGCAAAAGTTTCTATTTTTGGACAGCTGAAAAGTCAACTGTAACTTGACCAAGGCATAACTTTTTCATGGTTCATCAGAAAAATCCCATCCAATGCTCATTTTGAAGGGGAAGACATTTCCTACAACTCATCTTCACACTCCAAGTCCAAGAAATGCTCTCACAAAAAGTTATAAATTTCAACATTATAGGTCATTTTCAAAAGTCAACAAAAAGGGACTTTAAGTCAAAGACCATAACTTGAGATTGGTAAATCAAAATGACATGGGACCAAAGACATTGGTTAAAGGACTTCAAGACCTTTCCAAAATGTCCAAGAACATGTTCATAGCTTCAAAATTGAGCAAGATATGCATTGGAGAAGTTGGGAAATTTTTGTGAAATAGCCAAAGGCAATTATCCTTGAAATTTCATTTTTTGACAAAAGGGGCCCACTTTTTCCACTTGTTTCAGCTTGGCCATGCTTCCCACGTGTCCCACAAATTATTTCAAAATTTAAAATTAATTTTTTCATTTTTACTTAATTTTATTGGATTTAATGCATTTTAAATCTTTTAAAATCAAATAAAATTAAAAAAGGTTAATTAAAGGGAATATTTTGCATTGAATAACTTTGAACCACCATTATACACATCCAAAATTCATGCCAAGGCCTAATCAAGCAAGAATTCAAATTTTGGTACAAAGATGGAAAGTGTTTCAATGGAGGTTTATGGAAAATCTTAAGCATGAATGCAAGGCATTATTGGCCATAATTCTTATCAAAACACATTACATAACATGTATACAAGTGATCACAAGGACATACACGAAAAAAGAAGCTCCCAAATTGCAAAACACATTTCAAAAAAATTCAAGCAAAGAGCAAAACTGTAAACCTCCTTACAACGCCTCTCAAGTCCCAATTCCCATCCAAACAAATTCCTGACATCCTTAGGAAGCTTTGGCAATCAAAAACAAGCATAATCACTCAAGAAATCGTGCCTTAGACCTCCTCCGGTTTGCTTCATTTTTTCAAATTGTATATCATATTTCATAAGCAATTAACCCATTTTCTTTGTTGTTTTGTGTTGCTAGGGGCTTTCTAAAGCTAGTAGATTGATCCAATTGCATTTTAACGCATCATAGCATGATTCACCGTTGAAATATTTTAGGGTTTCTCAAGCTTCAAATTGGGGATTTCCCCATATGGTAAAATTAGGACATCAAACTGCCATGGTTGGAATCGTGACATCCAAACGAACATAACAGACCCATCGCGCTCAATTTATGGTCAACCATGGCCTAATCGTTATTTTTTTTTACAGGTTGCGTTTTGGGGGGGGGGGGGGGGGTTTAAAACCCCCGCTATCTCTTTTGTTACAGGGACAAACGGAAAAGAAGGTTGGCGTGGCAAGACCTGAATGGAGGGTTCAAACCGCGCGCGCAATTTTTTTTGTTTTATATCAATTAACGTTATTTCTTACATATTATTTGTTTTCCATTCCATGTACAAAACGCGCAAACAGCTCAATTGGTAGGCAAGTGACTTGGTAAACACTGGGACCTGGGTTCGAATCCCAGGTCCCCTTAAATTATTTCTATTATTTTGTTTAACCCTTTCCCATGCAGTGCATCATTCAGTGATCCATCATACACCCAGCGTTTGTGCTTGCCATGTGTCTCTAATGGTCAATCCAGTGGCTATTACCAGCCATCCACTATACGCATCAGTCAAACGTTCTCCACATGATTCAAAAAGTCAGCAAAGGGCCTCCTTCTGTTGGGCCAAAATTCATCAAGCCACCTCCTCAATTGGGGTCAACACCCCCCATGGTTTGCATATAGCTTTCTTTCTTTTCATTTTATTTATTTATGTGTTTTATTTATTTTAATTAATTCATCAAAAACAATTTTCATAAAAACCAAAAAAATCAGAAAAAATCATAAAATAAAAATATGTTTTATTTAATTTAATTCATCAACATTTTTGTAAATAAATTTCATAATCAATTTAGTTTTAATTTTAGGTTTTAACTTTAATGTTTTTTTCTTAAAATAATTAAAAACATAAAAATAGGTCTTTTATCCTTTTTTATTCTTTCTTCTTAATAAATAATCTTTTGTTCTTGTCACTATTAATTATTAATTATTTTTGTAAATAACTTATAATTAATTAATTAGGGTAAATTAGGTTACAACTTAAACATCCTTTTTTTTTATAATTAAAAATAATTTAGAATTATGATTTCTTTCAACATTAATTTCCTTTATTCTCATTAAATTTCATAAATACAAAAAAAAACATAAAAAAATAAGTCCTTTCCTTTATTTAATTTAATTAATTTAATAATTTCAATTTAATTTCTTTAAAGGGTCCAACGCCCTCGCACTCGATTCTTATTTCCGTTCGCGCATTTATTTTTTATTTCTTTTATGAATGTTATGTAATTGCCCCAAGGCCTTGTAATAATAATTAGAGACTTATTTACTTTCCGTACTTTTATTCAAATCGGGTCTTGGTTTAATTTGGCGATGTAGACCCGCGCCTTTGTAATAGCGTAGGACCCTTATCTTTTCCGCACTTTAAATTCTCGCACTTATTACTGTTAATTAAGGCATGCAAGAATGAATGGACAAAAATAAAAACAAGCGCTAGATCACCTATACCATGACAAGATAAATGCAAATGAACATGACACACAAATCACACACCACCCCTAGGGTACGCCTCACTGTTGCCTTGCCTCTCGAAAGGTGGTCGTCGAGTAGAGGATGTCTTAGTAAGTCCTCATGATCCGAGAACCTGGCATGAGGGTAGCTTCTAAGGTGTCTTCCCATTGCTCTGGTGATCACCATGTCCCGAATCTCGAATTGACCCGAACACCTCCAACGGTGGTGCTACCTACCTCTCAATGGTGGGATGGCACTACTTTAAAGGACATTTACACAGACGAATTCCTTAGGGTAGGTAGGTTCTCGTAGATACTTGCTCTAATTTCAAAATAAATCAAAAATACTTTTCACACCAACACATTTTCAAAAAAAGCTTCAAAAACAATTTTCCAAACACTCTTGAGGACTGATACAAGAGTTATTCCGAAAACTTTATACGAAACTTTTTCAAACCCACTCACAATTGAAAAGCAAACAATTTTGAAAACACAATGAGCAAGTATCTAAGAGCCCATGGATAACCATGGATAGAAAGGGTGCTAACACCTTCCCTTTCTATAACCTACCTCCCGAACCGAGAGCAATCTCTTTAAGGAATTTTTCTGTGCTTTTGTCCTTTCCATTTGGAGAAAATAAAAGACGGTGGCGACTCTTGCTTACCGCGACATTTCGCGAACCAGCGTTAAACAGTCAGTTCCAGATCCACCGATCACAGAACTGGCGACTCTGCTGGGGATATCTTTAAAGTGAGGTGTGCCTTAGGACTAAGATCACTGTGTTTTCAATTGCTTTGACTTGTTTGCTTTAAATTGTGGGACTGTCTTGGGAGTTCTATAGATCCTAACCCGGATCTGGGGATACCTTCTTAGAAAGTAGCAACAAGGCTGTGAGGGAACTGTGTGGGGTATACCGACATGGTTGAAGCAGTCTGCTACGTTGATGTGGCCCTTTGGTGTGTACCGGTAACCCTTGAGTTCAATCAAGGAGAGTACGGGGCCTCCGCGTGGTGTCGTGAAGCATCAACAGACCTTAGGAACCTTAATTGAACCATCTTGGCCTCTTTAGGGTAGTGAGATAACTACTTTGGTGTACTCCAAAGTCGGTTGATACTCGATACTACACTCGATTGAGGGTTGTTTTCTTGGGATATTTTGATCGCCAGTCAGTGGCTAAATTGAAACGATGAACAATGAAAGCAATCCAATGATATTGAGATCCTTAGAACCCGGTTACTTCTAATAGGATAGGTTGAGCCCACCAACTTCAAGAGGGTAATACCCAGACCCCATGCTGGCCTGAACTCTAAGGGTTTCCCTTGTGTGACTTGTGTGCCTTCCAACTTGACTACTTGCATGCTTGTTATCTGACATTTGAGTTTCTTGCAGGTTTTGTTTATAGTCCTTAATTGGGACTCATAACAGGGTTTACTAAGTTTCTCGCAAGTTTTGTTTACAGTCCTTAAATGGGACTCATAACAGGGTTTACCTACATTACCCCACGCATAGCATAACATCATGACATCATGCCATTGCATGCATCCTGCATAAGGACTAATCCATTTCAAGGATCTCAAGGGTCTGTGGTGCAGGTCACGATGGACCAAACTGCCTAGCCAGGGGCAAAGGGGATTTATTTTACTCTAAGCCAAGGTTGTCAGAGGCTATGACCCACTGGATATGGTGAGCCTTTGACCCTTGAAGAAGGACTCTCAACAACATGCAGTTCCTTCAACCAAGCTACGAAATTCAACTCTAACAATTTTTCTTGTCTACCCCGCGAGATCCTTGAAAACATCGCATGCATATCATACATATCATTTCATTACAGGTTCACTTGTTGCAGGTCACTTACCTTCTTCGCTGTTTATTACAGCCGTCATCATGAATCCTGAATCATCCGATGGACAAGCTATCAAGGCCCAGAATGCCCAGTTCCAGGAGTTGATTATGAGACTAGCCCAGGGTCAAAAGGAATTGAAGACTCTGATTCAGAAGAAGAAGAGGACTGTTTTGTTCAACCCTAGACGCAGATCTGGGAACACACTTCAGAATGAAGCTGAGAGGACTACTCCATCTGTGGGGGAAGGTAGTCACCAAGGGAGAGAGGTTCCTAGCCCTATGGTCTCCGACACCGAGACAGACTTCAATGATGAACAGTACCCCCCTACTGAGGACCGGTACAAGCAACTAGAGGATCGTCTGAATGCCATGGAAATTCAACAAGTGCATGGGTTGGATTTCGGGGACCTGGGTCTATCTTCTGGTGTGGTGATCCCACACAAATTCAAGGTTCCTTCTTTTGCTAAGTATGATGGGGCATCCTGTCCCAGGCTGCATCTCAGATATTATGTGCGGAAGATTCAACCATACACTGTGGACAAGAACTTGTGGATCCACTTCTTCCAGGAGAGTCTTTCAGGGACTCACCTCGAATGGTTCTATCAGCTGGATGGGACCAAGGTTCGTAACTGGGAGGAGTTGGCTACTGCTTTTTACAAGCAGTATCAGTATAATGCCGACCTCGCTCCTACACGTACCCAACTCCAGGGTATGTCGTTAGGATCGGGAGAAGGTTTCAAAGAATATGCACAGAGATGGAGGGACCTTGCTGGGAGGGTACAACCACCTTTGACCGACCGGGAACTCGTTGATATGTTCTTAGGGACCCTATCCGGGCCGTTCTTCAATCATCTCATTGGTAATTCATCTGCAGGGTTTACCGACCTCATTCTGACTGGGGAAAGAATCGAAGCTGGTATCAAGAGTGGGAAGATTCAGGAGGCCACACCTTCGGATACTCACCAAAAGCCTTACATGGGCAAGAAAGAGTCTAATGCTGCATACGGTCAAAAGAGTCGTCGTGACCAACAGGCAGGGGCAGTCATGATCTCTGGTTCTGCACCACGCCGCCAACCACAAAAGGGAAATCAGCGAAGGCCGGACGAGCCTAAAAGACAATTCACCAACATCAACATGCCATGGTCACAAGCATTGCAGCACATGTTGAAAATGAACCTGATTGCGGTGATCAACCCTCCTGCAAATCCCAAGACCTCCTCTCCAAACTACAATCCAGAAGCGAGGTGTGCTTATCATTCTGATAGCCCGGGGCACGATACTGAGGACTGTTGGGCGCTGAAGTATAAGATCCAGAATATGATCGACGCTAAGGAGATCGAGTTCGAGCCTGCTGAGACTCCCGTTGTGACCACTGCTCCTTTGCCAAAACATGGCTAGGATTGAGAGATTTTTGTTCATTTGAATTCAAGTTGTATTTTTCTTTTCTTGTTCAAACAAACAATTATCATGTTAAACTCTTTTATTTCATGAATGCATTACACATGTCTGTCTTGAATTAATTATGTTTACTGTACTTAAAACTTCTTTCATATTTTTGTGATGATCAACTCTTGACTGAAAATTCTAAGCCTCTTGAGGGAGGATGACGAAAACGATACCACGATCTTTACATTATGCTTTTGAACAGACCCCGCTGATGAGGTACAGGCATTGTTTCAATCCCTAAACACTGGAGTTATAAGGAAGATAATCCCTCGTCGACCCCTTTGAGCCAAAGAAGTAGGAGTTTTTCTTTTCGAAAATTAAAACCCTTAATCATAACCTGGGGCAGGGTAGTTCTCTCAGCTGATCCAGGTGCACAACGAATGGCATCAAAAGAAGTCCTTCTGAAACAAAAGACAGTGATGGTTCTAAATAACCATAAAGATAGGAAGTCATTATATCTCAAAAATAAAAAACCAATAAGTCAAAACCTATGAAGGAGACTTACAAAACTGGGGCATCCCGCTGACTGTAATCACAAAAGAAACAGTTCAGGCAAAATTTAGGGATAGCAAAATAAAAAAGAAAGAGGTCGCACAAACCCTCAACAAAAACAAAAAAAAAGACTGCCTATTCAGAATGAATCATCAATATCTGAATCATCATTGGAACATCAAGGCAAAGACTCAAACAAAGTCTAGCGCACGATCGACTGAGTTTAGGATTGAAGAACATCACGAAGAGCGGGTGGGTACAAATAATTTGAGCCTTTATCCTTTGTTTCTTGAACCATGAACCAGGCCACGTTATAACCCTTAAAAGTCCTAGCTGAAGCATGGGTTAGTTCGAAAGCATACTGTTACGAAAAGTATCCTGACTCCTTAAGGCTTGCGGTAAAATAACGAGTTGACATCACATTTTACAAAATTTGTTGTTTTTACTGAAAAAATGCATTTTTCAAAAACTTCAAGACAGACATAAGCCTTTGCATTCTTAAAATAACCTTGTTTGCATATGACTATTTGTTTGAACAGCAGAGAAATTCGCACGACGAACATCTAATGAACAAAAGTCCTCTCAACAAAGAGATCACCTCAAGTGGAAGAAACACTTCCAATCAAGGGGCATGGCATGATCAGTGTCTATCATCTGGGGCAGTCCAGTCAAGATTCGAGGAATTTCTCAAGGCCAACTAGCTTGGGGAAAACCTCCGCCCGAGTCACTGGTGGCATTCCAGCAACGAATCTTGCACGATCGGACATCTTCTGGTAGCAGGGCAACACAACACTATCAACAGGGGCACCCCCTACACCCTGAGAGCGTGGACATAGTCGAAAAAGAATACTACGCGTAATCAAAGACCTGCTAGGTTGACACACCTAGGCAAAAATAAGGGCTTCCCGGTGAACCAAAAGGGTTCGGGCAAAATAAGGGATGAAAAAGAAAAATTTGTACACCCGGCAAGTCGAAAACCTGAAAAGGCGGCTTGGGCAAAAATGGGTATCCCGGTGGACTGAAAACCCGAAAGGGCGGTCCAGGCAAAAGTTAAGGATCAAAGCGTACGACTATGTCCCGGCATCTCGTCACTTGCCTACCAAAAGGAAGATTTGTCAATCGGCAGTCATCCAGCACCTCCACAAGATATCTTTTCCCCTCACCTCAGAAACAGGGGCAATAATGAGTCGTCCAGGCGATCCAATTACTCTGTCAACCAAAGTACCAAGGAAAGGTTAATACAAAGATGATTACCATCTACCTTTACAAATTCCAGATCGTGGGTTAACATCTGAAACCAAATAGGACAATCATCCGCTTGATCATCATCTGGCAACCTTACACCGGTTCCTTCTCAACTTTCAGACAAAGTCTTACCCGGACTCATCCACAGGCAACCCTACACCGGTTCCTTTTCTTTCAGAAAAAGTCTTACACGGACTTATCATCAAAGTAACCCTACACCGGTTCCTTCTCAATTTTCAGACGAAGTCTTACACGGACTCACCCTCCACAAGTAACCTTACCCCGGTTCCTCCAGAAGTCTTACACGGACTTATCTCGAAGTAACCTTACCCCGGTTCCTCCAGAAGTCTTACACGGACTTACCTCAAAGATAACCTTACCCCGGTTCATCAAGAAGTTTTACACGAGCTTACCCTGCAGTAACCTTACCCCGGTTCCTCCAGAAGTCTTACACGGACTTACCTCAAAGATAACCTTACCCCGGTTCATCAAGAAGTTTTACACGAGCTTACCTCCACAAGTAACCTTACCCCGGTTCCTCCAGAAGTCTTACACGGACTTATCCCGAAGTAACCTTACCCCGGTTCCTCCAGAAGTCTTACACGGACTTACCTCAAAGATAACCTTACCCCGGTTCATCAAGAAGTTTTACACGAGCTTACCCTGCAGTAACCTTACCCCGGTTCCTCCAGAAGTCTTACACGGACTTACCTCAAAGATAACCTTACCCCGGTTCATCAAGAAGTCTTACACGGACTTATCCCGAAGTAACCTTACCCCGGTTCCTCCAGAAGTCTTACACGGACTTACCTCAAAGATAACCTTACCCCGGTTCATCAAGAAGTTTTACACGAGCTTACTCTGCAGTAACCTTACCCTGGTTCCTCCAGAAGTCTTACACGGACTTACCTCAAAGATAACCTTACCCCGGTTCATCAAGAAGTTTTACACGAGCTTACCTTGCAGTAACCTCACCCCGGTTCCTCCAGAAGTCTTACACGGACTTATCCCGAAGTAACCTTACCCCGGTTCCTCCAGAAGTCTTACACGGACTTACCTCAAAGATAACCTTACCCCGGTTCATCAAGAAGTTTTACACGAGCTTACCCTGCAGTAACCTTACCTCGGTTCCTCCAGAAGTCTTACACGGACTTACCTCAAAGATAACCTTACCCCGGTTCATCAAGAAGTTTTAAACGAGCTTACCTTGCAGTAACCTTACCCCGGTTCCTCCAGAAGTCTTACACGGACTTATCCCGAAGTAACCTTACCCCGGTTCCTCCAGAAGTCTTACACGGACTTACCTCAAAGATAACCTTACCCCGGTTCATCAAGAAGTTTTACACGAGCTTACCCTGCAGTAACCTTACCCCGGTTCCTCCAGAAGTCTTACACGAACTTACCTCAAAGATAACCTTACCCCGGTTCATCAAGAAGTTTTACACGAGCTTACCTTGCAGTAACCTTACCCCGGTTCCTCCAGAAGTTTTACACGAACTTATCCCGAAGTAACCCTACACAGGTTATCTCTTTCCAGACGTAGTTTTACACGGACTCGTCATCAGTAAACCCTACACAGGTTTCCTTCTCAAAATTCCAGACGTAGTTTTACACGGACTCGTCATCAGTAAACCCTACACAGGTTTCCTTCTCAAAATTCCAGACGTAGTTTTACACAGACTCGTCATCAGTAAACCCTACACAAGTTTCCTTCTCAAAATTCCAGACGTAGTTTTACACGGACTCGTCATCAGTAAACCCTACACAGGTTTCCTTCTCAAAACTCCAGATGTAGTTTTACACGGACTCGTCACCCAGAAACCCTACACAGGTTCTCTATTTTCAAGGATGCAGTTTTACACGGACTCGTCATCAGTAAACCCTACACAGGTTTCCTTCTCAGCTCTAGATATAGTCTTATACGGACTCATCATCAGTAAACCCTACACAGGTTTCCTCCCTCCAAAGATGCAGTTTTACACGAGCTCATCATCAAGCAGAGCTATAGTCAGCCTTAAGGAAGTTGGGTACCCTCCAGCAGATCTCAACGTTCCTCAGCGCAATATACGAACATTCCTAACAAGCATCCCCGATAGTCTTGATCTAAGATTGTTCCCCAACGGTATACTAGACATTCAGTGGAGCCAATTCCCCGGTATATCTCAAGAATCTCCCTAGAAGAGTCCAGTCCAGAGATTTCCCCAGGGAAGTTGGAATCCATCTCCCCAAGCAGTAAGCTTATCCCCAGTAGATTCTGGAAGCTTACCCCCGCAGAGCACGAACGCGTCCCCCAGACTTTTTATTTAAAGGTTATGCTCCACCAGAGCTTATAACTGGGTTATCCTCAGCCAAAAGCGATGGAAAGATCGTCCTCGACGAAGTCTTCCTATCCCCAGCGAAGTCTATTAATTCCTTCAACATAACACATCAACGGTATCCCCAGCGGAGTTATCGTCAAACATCTCAGCAAAGTACCTCTCTTCCCACAGAGTATTGTCCCCCAGCAAGATCGCTAGAGTAATTTTCTCCCCGCAGAGTAATCTATTCGCCAAGTTTATTCCCCAACGGAGTCATCTTCTCCTACCGGTATTCTTGCAATCAGTATCCCCAGCGGAAACAACGAAGCTCTATTCCTCAACATCAGCCCAGGATTCATCTTCCCGGCACTCGTCAAGGATTTAATTTCCTAGACGAAAACACATTTCATAAACATTGCATCCTCATACATTATAGCATGCATATACGCATCATGAACATACAATCTCATTTGTTCTAAAGAACATCATGCATGTCATACATCATGACATCGCATACAACTAACGATTTGGCTTTTCAGGACAAAGGTTAATACAAAGATGATCACCATCAATGGTCGCAACTAAAGATCTGATTCCTGTATCTCGCCAGGGTGTATCTGTTGACGACCAACATTACCAGACTCGATTCCTGTATCTCGCCAGGGCACGTCTGAAGGGTTCGAAGATCCGATTCCTGTATCTCGCCAGGGTGTATCTGTTGACGACTACAGTACCAGACTCGATTCCTGTATCTTGACAGGGCACGTCTGAAGAGTTCGAAGATCCGATTCCTGTATCTTGCCAGGGAGTATCTGTTGACAACTACAGTACCAGACTCGATTCCTGTATCTTGACAGGGCACGTCTGAAGATTTCGAAGATCCGATTCCTGTATCCAGCCAGGGCACGTCTACATAAAGAGTTTGAAAGTCAACTCCGGTAACAGACCAGGTAATTTTCTTTCCTTCTCAGGTACGCAAGTTCTCGCTAAGGAATCTCTTACGCGATCGACACCTCCCTATGGCATCTATAAGCCCATCTCCACTCCATCTCTCCGAATGGCATCTGTAAGCCCATTCCCGCTATCACACTGTTGATACTCTACTATGTGAGTGCAAATTTCTGGGCACTCTAGTGTTCAATCATCTTCCACCCTCGGATCACGAAAGGCACACAAGCCAATCTACATCCTCAGGTCCAAGAAGATTGAACAGGGGCAACTGTTGTACCCCAAAATTTGCCCTCCCATAATCTTCAAAGTTATGACAAGCAAATGGTTCAAAGTCTACTCAAAGGCTACACAGTCAACTATCCTCCTAAGCCAGTCAAACTAGGGTTTTGGTTCTTGCAAGGAAGTTGAAGTTTTCAAGAGCTCAATCAAGTCTCCTATTCCTATAAACATTGTCAAGCACCTACATGTCAAGTTTCAAGACTTTCAGCACAAAATTGCACAGTCAAAAACCCTAATTGCACTACAGTCAACTGTAGGGGCAAAATGGTCATTTGACAGTCAAAAGTTCAAATTTTTGGTCAACATCTCATTTTGAAGCCACAAACATCATTTGATCAATGCTTGATCATGATTCTCAAAGCTTG
Source organism: Vicia faba (assembly GCA_948472305.1). Classification (NCBI taxonomy): domain Eukaryota; kingdom Viridiplantae; phylum Streptophyta; class Magnoliopsida; order Fabales; family Fabaceae; genus Vicia; species Vicia faba. The sequence goes on from OX451736.1 coordinate 141,878,423, forward strand.
GCTCAAAAATCATCAAGATGCAAAAGTTTCTATTTTTGGACAGCTGAAAAGTCAACTGTAACTTGACCAAGGCATAACTTTTTCATGGTTCATCAGAAAAATCCCATCCAATGCTCATTTTGAAGGGGAAGACATTTCCTACAACTCATCTTCACACTCCAAGTCCAAGAAATGCTCTCACAAAAAGTTATCAATTTCAACATTATAGGTCATTTTCAAAAGTCAACAAAAAGGGACTTTAAGTCAAAGACCATAACTTGAGATTGGTAAATCAAAATGACATGGGACCAAAGACATTGGTTAGAGGACTTCAAGACCTTTCCAAAATGTCCAAGAACATGTTCATAGCTTCAAAATTGAGCAAGATATGCATTGGAGAAGTTGGGAAATTTTTGTGAAATAGCCAAAGGCAATTATCCTTGAAATTTCATTTTTTGACAAAAGGGGCCCACTTTTTCCACTTGTTTCAGCTTGGCCATGCTTCCCACGTGTCCCACAAATTATTTCAAAATTTAAAATTAATTTTTTCATTTTTACTTAATTTTATTGGATTTAATGCATTTTAAATCTTTTAAAATCAAATAAAATTAAAAAAGGTTAATTAAAGGGAATATTTTGCATTGAATAACTTTGAACCACCATTATACACATCCAAAATTCATGCCAAGGCCTAATCAAGCAAGAATTCAAATTTTGGTACAAAGATGGAAAGTGTTTCAATGGAGGTTTATGGAAAATCTTAAGCATGAATGCAAGGCATTATTGGCCATAATTCTTATCAAAACACATTACATAACATGTATACAAGTGATCACAAGGACATACACGAAAAAAGAAGCTCCCAAATTGCAAAACACATTTCAAAAAAATTCAAGCAAAGAGCAAAACTGTAAACCTCCTTACAACGCCTCTCAAGTCCCAATTCCCATCCAAACAAATTCCTGACATCCTTAGGAAGCTTTGGCAATCAAAAACAAGCATAATCACTCAAGAAATCGTGCCTTAGACCTCCTCCGGTTTGCTTCATTTTTTCAAATTGTATATCATATTTCATAAGCAATTAACCCATTTTCTTTGTTGTTTTGTGTTGCTAGGGGCTTTCTAAAGCTAGTAGATTGATCCAATTGCATTTTAACGCATCATAGCATGATTCACCGTTGAAATATTTTAGGGTATCTCAAGCTTCAAATTGGGGATTTCCCCATATGGTAAAATTAGGACATCAAACTGCCATGGTTGGAATCGTGACATCCAAACGAACATAACAGACCCATCGCGCTCAATTTATGGTCAACCATGGCCTAATCGTTATTTTTTTTTACAGGTTGCGTTTTGGGGGGGGTTTAAAACCCCCGCTATCTCTTTTGTTACAGGGACAAACGGAAAAGAAGGTTGGCGTGGCAAGACCTGAATGGAGGGTTCAAACCGCGCGCGCAATTTTTTTTGTTTTATATCAATTAACGTTATTTCTTACATATTATTTGTTTTCCATTCCATGTACAAAACGCGCAAACAACTCAATTGGTAGGCAAGTGACTTGGTAAACACTGGGACCTGGGTTCGAATCCCAGGTCCCCTTAAATTATTTCTATTATTTTGTTTAACCCTTTCCCATGCAGTGCATCATTCAGTGATCCATCATACACCCAGCGTTTGTGCTTGCCATGTGTCTCTAATGGTCAATCCAGTGGCTATTACCAGCCATCCACTATACGCATCAGTCAAACGTTCTCCACATGATTCAAAAAGTCAGCAAAGGGCCTCCTTCTGTTGGGCCAAAATTCATCAAGCCACCTCCTCAATTGGGGTCAACACCCCCCATGGTTTGCATATAGCTTTCTTTCTTTTCATTTTATTTATTTATGTGTTTTATTTATTTTAATTAATTCATCAAAAACAATTTTCATAAAAACCAAAAAAATCAGAAAAAATCATAAAATAAAAATATGTTTTATTTAATTTAATTCATCAACATTTTTGTAAATAAATTTCATAATCAATTTAGTTTTAATTTTAGGTTTTAACTTTAATGTTTTTTTCTTAAAATAATTAAAAACATAAAAATAGGTCTTTTATCCTTTTTTATTCTTTCTTCTTAATAAATAATCTTTTGTTCTTGTCACTATTAATTATTAATTATTTTTGTAAATAACTTATAATTAATTAATTAGGGTAAATTAGGTTACAACTTAAACATCCTTTTTTTTTATAATTAAAAATAATTTAGAATTAGGATTTCTTTCAACATTAATTTCCTTTATTCTCATTAAATTTCATAAATACAAAAAAAACATAAAAAAATAAGTCCTTTCCTTTATTTAATTTAATTAATTTAATAATTTCAATTTAATTTCTTTAAAGGGTCCAACGCCCTCGCACTCGATTCTTATTTCCGTTCGCGCATTTATTTTTTATTTCTTTTATGAATGTTATGTAATTGCCCCAAGGCCTTGTAATAATAATTAGAGACTTATTTACTTTCCGTACTTTTATTCAAATCGGGTCTTGGTTTAATTTGGCGATGTAGACCCGCGCCTTTGTAATAGCATAGGACCTTTATCTTTTCCGCACTTTAAATTCTCGCACTTATTACTGTTAATTAAGGCATGCAAGAATGAATGGACAAAAATAAAAACAAGCGCTAGATCACCTATACCATGACAAGATAAATGCAAATGAACATGACACACAAATCACACACCACCCCTAGGGTACGCCTCACTGTTGCCTTGCCTCTCGAAAGGTGGTCGTCGAGTAGAGGATGTCTTAGTAAGTCCTCATGATCCGGGAACCTGGCATGAGGGTAGCTTCTAAGGTGTCTTCCCATTGCTCTGGTGATCACCATGTCCCGAACCTCGAATTGACCCGAACACCTCCAACGGTGGTGCTACCTACCTCTCAATGGTGGGATGGCACTACCTTAAAGGACATTTACACAGACGAATTCCTTAGGGTAGGTAGGTTCTCGTAGATACTTGCTCTAATTTCAAAATAAATCAAAAATACTTTTCACACCAACACATTTTCAAAAAAAGCTTCAAAAACAATTTTCCAAACACTCTTGAGGACTGATACAAGAGTTATTCCGAAAAATTTATACGAAACTTTTTCAAACCCACTCACAATTGAAAAGCAAACAATTTTGAAAACACAATGAGCAAGTATCTAAGAGCCCATGGATAACCATGGATAGAAAGGGTGCTAACACCTTCCCTTTCTATAACCTACCTCCCGAACCGAGAGCAATCTCTTTAAGGAATTTTTCTGTGCTTTTGTCCTTTCCATTTGGAGAAAATAAAAGACGGTGGCGACTCTTGCTTACTGCGACATTTCGCGAACCAGCGTTAAACAGTCAGTTCCAGATCCACCGATCACACATGTACATAAAAATCAAACGCTAGATAACCTAATACAAGACAAATACATGAAATCAATACACAATCACACTTGCACCCCCTAGGGTAATCCCACATGTTGCCTTCCAAAATGAGCCATGCTTGCACGTCGAGTTTCTTTGGCAAAACAAATTCAAATGATCATAAGTCCCTCGATGACGCTTTCGAAAGTTGCCTAAAAACGGAATGATCATATTCCCTTCAAGAAAATTGCCAAAGACACTTGGCACCATTGCATTCATGGTCCATACGATGACCCGCGCCCGTCCCGTTAAACATCCTAAACGCAAGATTGCCCACCAAATTCAATGGTGGAACAAAATTGTTAAAAAGGGTTAAAAACATAGAGAAAACCTTTGAGTACAATAGGGGTAGACCAAACTCTTAGTTACTTGAGATCAACTTGCAAAAACACTTGCCTTCTTTTCAAAAACCACACTTCATACACACTTTCAAAACAAACTCTCAAAAACATTTGAAACATCTTTTCGAAAAGATACACACTTTTGTAAAACACTCAAACACGAGTCAATTACATTGGTTGCCTAAGACAAGGCATCTCTTCAAAAACATTTTCAAAACACACACATACACCACAATTTCAAGCAATCGAAAATCAAGGCAAGTGATCTAAAAAACCAAGTAACTAAGAGCCCATGGATAACCATGGATGAAAAGGGTGCTAATACCTTCCCTTTTCATAATCTACCCCCCGAACCCACGAAACATCTCAAAAAGGTTTTTTTTCTGTGCTTTTAACCTTTCCTTTAGGATAAAATAAAAATTCGGTGGCGACTCTTGCTCAACCGAACAAGTGTGAAAACAAACGCAAAACTCAAGTCAGTTCTCCCATCGTATCACATAGAGTATCAGCAGTGTGATGTCGGGAATGGGCTTACAGATGCCATTTGGAGAGAGGATGGATGGGAGGATGGGCTTATAGATTCCATCTGAAGATGTGACCGAATCTTGTCGGGAATGGGCTTATAGATGCCATTTGGAGATATGGTGGATAGGAGTGGAGATGGGCTTAAAGATGCCATCCGGGGGTGTCGATCGCGTAAGAGATTCCTTAGCGAGAACTTGCGTACTTGAGAAAGAAAGATAATTTCCTGGCCTGTTACAGGTGTTGATCTTCAAACTCTTCATGCAGATATACCCTGGCTAGATACAGGTATCGAATCTGGAACTGGTCGTCTACAGATATGCCCTGGCTGGATACAGGTATCGAATCTGGAATTAGTCGTCTACACATATGCCCTGGCTGGATACAGGTATCGAATATCTAAACTTTTCATGCAGATATGCCCTGGCTAGATACAGGTATCGAATCCACAATCAATCGCTCACAGATATGCCCTGGCTAGATACAGGTATCGAATCTGGAACTGGTCGTCTACAGATATGTCCTGGCTGGATACAGGTATCGAATCTCTAAACTCTTCATGTAGATATGCCCTGGCTAGATACAGGTATCGAATCTATAATCAATCACTCACAGATATGCCTTGGCTAGATACAGGAATCGAATCTGGAATTGGTCATCTACAGATATGCCCTGGCTGGATACAGGAATCGAATCTCTAAACACTTCATGCAGACATGCCCTGGCTGGATACAGGAATCGAATCTACAAACTCTTCATGCAGACATGCCCTGGCTGGGTACAGGAATCGAATCTACAATCAGTTACTCACAGATATGCCCTGGCTAGATACAGGAATCGAATCTGGAATTCTTCGTTTACAGATATGCCCTGGATGGATACAGGAATCGAATCTCTAAACTCTTCATGCAGACATGCCCTGGCTGGATACAAGAATCAAATCTACAATCAGTCACTCACAGATATGCCCTGGCTAGATACATGAATCGAATCTGGAATTGCGACAGTTGATAGTAATCATCTTTGTATTGGCTTTTTTCCTGAAAAGGCAAAACATCAGTTGTATGCAATGTCATGATGTATGAAATGCATGATGTCATGATGTTCAGAGAATAAATGAGATAGTGTGTTATGATGCGTATATGCATGCGTCATGGTGTATAATAATGTAATGTTTTCGTTTTGGAAAATAAATCCTTGACGAATGTCGGGAAGTTGAATCCTGGGCTGACGTTGAAGAGTAGAGTTCTTCGTTTCCGCTGGGGATGATGGTTGCAAGAATAAACCGGTAGGAGAAGATGACTCCGTTGGGGAACAAACTTGTCGAAGAGATTACTCTGCGGGAATTACTCTGTGGGGAGAGATACTTCGCTGAGATTTTCGTGATAACTCCGTTGGGGATTCCGTTGATAAGTTGTATTGGGGAATTCGATGAACTCCGCTGGGGGATAGGAAGGACTTCGCCGAGGACGATCTTTCCGTGGTAAATAGCTGAGGATAACCCAGTTATAAGCTCTGGTGGGGAATAACCTATGAATATGGTCGGGGAGAGACGCGTTGATACTCTGCAGGCGGTAAGCTTCCAGAATCTACTGGGGATAAGCTTCCTACTGGGGAGATTGATTCAACTTTCCTGGGGAAACTTTGGACTGCACTGGGAAGTGGCTCCACTGGGGTGTCTGGTATTCCGCCGGGGAACAATCTTATGTTAAGACTGCTGGGGATGCTTGCTTAGGAACATCTGTATACTCTGCTGGGGAATGTTGATATTTGCTGGGGATATCCAACTTCCTTAAGGCTGACAATAGACTAACTCTTCTTGGGGAGAGTGTTGTTGACTTGCTGGAGATACTGTGCCTTTTCGAGGCTGATGGGAGGCCAACTATGCTTGGGGAGAGTATTACTGATCCTGGTCTTACTCTGCGGGGAGTTAAGGTATCTTGGTTACATTCTTCAGCCGAACTTACCTTGGTACCTTGGTGGACAGAGCAACTAGATCGCTTAGACAACTCATTATTGCCCCTGTTTCTGATGTCACCTGTAATTAGTCCTTTGTTTCGCATGCAAATATTTATGAGTTAGCAATTAATGTCAAATGCATATATCAAAAATGAACATTGGATGTTCTTTGCAAGACAAAACAGAAAAGGAAAAACAATTGGCAATTTGTATGGAAAAGTGAATTTGTATTGATTTTTGAATTTGCCTGTAAATAGGCGTTTATGTACAAGAGGCTGACGTCCTAGTAAGAGAACGCCACCGAACAACATAGAGTTTATACAAAAAGGAAAACAAAACAGCTATGAAAAATCCCACTGGGTTTCAACTATGCTATCGCCTTTATGTCTTCAAGCGTCTCATCACTTTGCTGCTCAGTTGAGGATGAAGTTAATTGATCGATGCCGTCTGAACCTGATAGTTGATACCGGATTCTGGATGCGAGGTGATCCAATGAGACATAGTATTACGCTTTAATCCCTAACTTTTGCCTGGACCTCCCTTTCAGGTTTTCGGTCCATCGGGATACCCATTTTTGCCCAAGCCGCCTTTTTAGGTTTTCGACTTGCCGGGTGTACAGATTTTTTCATTTCATCCCTTATTTTTGCCCGAACCCTTTTGGTTCGCCGGGAAGCCCTTATTTTTTCCAAGGTGTGTCAACCTAGCGGGTCTTTTATTCATGCGTAGTATCTTTTTACTATGTCTGCATTGGCAGGGTAAGGAAGGTCGTCACCATCCATGGTGGTTAGAATCATGGCTCCTCCTGAGAAGATATGTTTAACCACAAATGGCCCTTCGTACGTAGGGGTCCATTTGCCCCTGGGATCACTTTGAGGAAGAATGATGCGCTTGATTACCAGGTCCCTGACTTGATACTCTTGTGGTCTGACTTTCTTGTTAAATGCCCTGATCATCCGTTTTTGGTACGTCTGACCATGACACATAGCAGTGAGTCTCTTTTCATCGATTAGGTTTAATTGATCAAGTCGAGTCTGGATCCAGTTATCTTCGCTCAAACCTGCATCCTTCATTATCCAGAGAGAGGGTATCTGAACTTCAATAGGCAAGACTGCCTCCATGCCATAGACCAAGGAAAAGGGAGTTGTCCCTGTTGATGTCCGTGCTGAGGTACGGTATCCATGAAGAGCAAACGGTAACATCTCGTGCCAATCTTTATAAGTCACTGTCATCTTCTGCACAATCTTCTTGATATTTTTATTTTCTGCTTCTACAGCCCCATTCATCTTCGGCCGGTAGGGAGAAGAGTTGTGGTGCTGTATCTTGAATTGCTCGCAGAGCTCAATGATCATCTTATTGTTAAGATTGGTACCATTGTCCGTAATGATCCTTTCCGGGACGCCGTAGCGACAGATTAGGTTATGCCGAATGAATCGTGCCACGACGTTCTTGGTTACGGTAGCATAGGAAGCTGCTTCGACCCACTTTGTAAAGTAATCAATTGCTACCAGGATGAAGCGATGCCCGTTGGATGCCGTAGGTCTGATCTTGCAGATCATATCTATGCCCCACATTGCAAAAGGCCAAGGTGCTGTCAAGACGTTCTGAGGAACCGGAGGAATGTGCACCTTATCAGCATAAATTTGGCACTTATGACACGTCCGAGAATGTTGGTAACAGTCAGCTTCCATTGTGGACCAGAAATATCCTGCCCGGAGGATTTTCTTTGCCATAGTATATCCACTGGAATATGTTCCGAAGGTACCTTCATGTAGCTCTGCCATGATCCTTTCTGCTTCAGTTTTATCCACACAACGCAGTAAGGTTGAATCATGGTTTCGCTTGTATAGAATGCCATTGCTGAGGAAGAACTTTACAGCGAATCTTCTCAGGAACTTTTTGTCATTAACAGATGCACCCTCGGGGTATTATTGAGCTTCCAAGTACCTCTTCACTTCATGATACCAGGGTTTTTCGGTTACCTCTTCAACCTCAAGATCACAGCAATATGCAGGTTCATCCAATTTCCAGATAATGATCCGAGGAGCCTCGTTGTCCCATTTGACTTTGAACATAGAATACATCGTAGCTAATGCGTCCGCCAACTGATTCTCCTCTCTTGGGAAGTGTTCAAAAGTTATCTCCGTGAAATGGGGGATCAACGTCAACACACACTCTTTATAAAGAATAAGATTTGGGTGTTTCGTATCCCACTCGCCTTTGATCTGATTGATCATGAGAGCGGAATCTCCGAAGACACTCAGAAACTTGATCCTTAAGTCAATTGTAGCTTGAAGACCCATGATGCATGGCTCATACTCCGCCATGTTGTTGGTGCAGTTGAAACATAGCCGGGCAGTAAGTGGAGTATGAGTGCCTTTTGGGGATATGATCACAGCGCCAATACTGTTACCCAAAGCGTTTGAGGCTCCATCAAAGTGCATAGACCATCGGGATCCTTCCTCAGGTCCTTCATCCGGTCCAGGTACTTCACAATCAGTCACTACCATGATGTTCTCGTCTGGGAATTCAAAGTTCATAGATTGGTAGTCGTCCACTGCCTGGTGTGCCAAATGGTCAGCCAATACACTTCCCTTGATCGCTTTCTGAGTCGTGTACTGGATGTCGTATTCTGTCAAGATCATCTGCCATCTTGCTATTCTTCCAGACAAGGAAGGCTTTTCGAATATGTACTTGATGGGATCCATTTTTGAAATCAAGAGAGTAGTGTGAGTCAACATATACTGTCTCAGCCGGCGAGCAGCCCATACCAAAGCGCAGCAAGTTTTCTTGAGCAGTGAGTATCGGGTCTCACAGTCGGTAAAATTTTTGCTAAGGTAATAAATGGCGTGCTCTTTTCGGCAGGACTCGTCATGCTGCCCCAGCACACACCCCATTGAGTTGTCAAGTACTGTTAAGTATAAGATTAGAGGTCTCCCTTCAACCGGTGGCATGATAATGGGTGGTTCTTGGAGATACTCTTTGATTCTGTCGAAAGCGGCCTGACATTCATCGTTCCAACGTACTACTTGATCTTTCTTCAGCAGCTTGAAGATTGGTTCACAGGTAGCGGTTAGATGTGAGATGAATCCGGCAATGTAATTCAAACGTCCTAGAAAGCCTCTGACTTCCTTCTCTGTCTTGGGAGTTGGCATCTCTTGTATGGCTTTCACTTTGGCAGGGTCCACCTGAATACCTTTGTCGCTTACGACGAAGCCTAGCAATTTTCCAGATCTCACCCCAAAGGTGCACTTGTTCGGGTTCAACCTTAGCTTGTACAACTTCAGACGGTCAAACAGCTTCTGTAGATGGTCAAGGTGTTCCTCCTCAGTTTGGGACCTTGCAATCATATCGTCGACATATACTTCGATCTCATGATGGATCATGTCATGAAACAAAGCAACCATGGCACGTTGGTAGGTTGTCCCAGCATTTTTCAACCCAAAAGGCATGACCTTGTAGCAAAAGGTGCCCCACTGAGTAACAAAAGTGGTCTTCTCCATGTCTTCAGGAGCCATCTTGATCTGATTATAACCGGAGAAGCCGTCCATGAAGGAGAATACCTTGTGCTGAGCAGTGTTGTCCACCAGAACATCGATATGAGGCAGAGGGAAATCATCCTTAGGGCTTGCCCTGTTCAGATCCCTGTAGTCAACACACATTCGGACCTTACCATCTTTCTTCGGCACTGGAACCACGTTGGCAACCCACTGAGGGTAAGAAGTCACTGCTAGAAACCCGGCATCAAATTGTTTCATAACCTCAGCTTTGATTTTCTCGGACATTTCTAGACGCATATGGTGAACCTTCTGTTTAACCGGAGGGCATTCTTCCTTGGTAGGCAAGTGATGAACCACAATGTCGGTGTCCAACCCAGGCATGTCTTCGTAGGACCAAGCAAAGATTTCCACATAATCATGCAACATCTGAATCAACCATTGTTTCACACTGAGCTCTAGATTGGCACCAATCTTGACTTCCTTTCTGTCTGTCTCAGTACCCAGATTTACCGTTTCCACTGGCTCTTCATGTGGCTGAATGGCCCTCTCTTCCTGGAGTAACAGTCTTGCAAGCTCGCCAGGCACTTCACAATCATCTTCACCTTCGTCTTCGGCTAAGTTGATCGGATTTTCGAAGTCATAACTGGCAGTAGCAGAGTCGTTACCAGTGAGATCCAGAGTGGATTGGAACCTGTATAAGTGAGTGTGTGTAAATATAGCTGTTTTGCAATATATAAAGAAAGAAAGGGAGCACAAGATTTGAAATGCGAAAAACGTCCAATGTTTTTTATTCATGATATATGAAAATGACAAATAATAAGCCCTCACAAATGAAGCCACGGTGCCCCGGGTAAGACACCGGGCCATAAAGTTTCAAATTATTGTTCGTTACAAATTCAAAACAAAGGAGTTCATTACTGAGTGACAAAAGTAATAGGTGTAAAGTCTTTGGCAGTCCAGTTGCTTGGTCAACCGTTGGTTGTTGGGTAGATCCAGCTGTCGAATTCAGATTCCTCCACGTCGTTTTCAATAGCATTCACTCTCGGGTTGGTGATGAACACAGGAGGTCTTCCAATCCTTGCTTTGCGAACAACCCTCTGAGCTTCTGCAGTGAAGCCCAAACTAAACTTGTCAGTCTTCGGAGTAAAATCAGGAAGTCAGCCCCAATTTGCACACTCACCCTTATCAATCACAGCCCGGGCATCCTTTAAGGAAGCCATCTTCAAAGGAGAGTCTTCTTCAGTCACAGTTTCTGCTGCTGCCAATGTCTGAGGCACCTCTTCAAAGTGTTGAAAGGGGGTCTCAATGAACTCCCCATCCATCTCTATGTACCGGAACGAGTTGAGGTGGCTGACCATATATTCCTCCTTCCCTTGAACTGTCACAATCTTTCCTCTGACCGGGTATTTCATCTTCTGATGTAGTGTGGAGGTCACAACTCCAGCTTTATGGATCCAAGGATGACCCAGTAGACAAGAATAGGATGGTCGGATGTTCATCACATAGAATGTAGAATCAAAGACCTGAGAACCAACTCTGATTGGAATATCAACCTCGCCGTGCACCATTCTTTTAGACCCGTCAAAGGCCCGGACAACAATGTTACTAGGCTTCAGCTCCAAATCCTCGCCATCCAACCTGTCTAGAGCTTTCTTGGGTAATACGTTCAATGAGAAACCAGTGTCAACCAGCACATGGGCAAGAGTAGTGCCCCTGCATTCAATGGAGACATGCAGGGCATCGTTATGATTCTTCCCTTTGGCAGTCAAATCGGCATCGGAGAAACCCAAACCATTATTAGCAGTTAAGTTGGCCACACAATCGGTAAATTGATCAGCTGACGTCTCTTGTGGCACATGGGCCGTCTTCAGGAAGGTAATCAGAGCCTTGGCATGGGCCTCTGAACACAACAACAGTGATAGCATAGAAATTTTAGATGGGGTGTGCCCCAGCTGCTCAACTACATTAAAATCACTCTTCTTGATAATATTAAGAATCTCTTCCATCTCCTGCTTGGAAGCTTCAACAGTGGTTGTCTTCGGTGCCTCCGTCCGGGCAGGCACATCAGTAGCAATCCATTTGCCCCGAGCGTCAGATGACTCGGCAGCAGGGGTAGAAACTTGATCAGGAGGGGTAACAGGAACAGCGACCTTCTCGAACAAGATCTCTTTGTTATCCATCAGGCTTTGGATACCTGACTTCAACAAGGGACAACCAGCAGGTGAAACAGAACATAGAAGGCAACCTTTACTACATCCCGGAAATAAACCGGCTAGCAACAGGTTCCTTTTAACAGTCAACAACGGAGTATCAATATCATCCACAGAGGCTACATACCGGTCTTTTTCCACAGCATTCGCTCCATGCTGGGGCATGGGAGCAGTCACAACATTGGGTCTTTCGGGCGCCTCGAACTGTATTTCCTTAGCATCAATAAGGTCCTGAACCTTATTCCTCAGAGCCCAACAATCATCAGTAGAATGTCCCGGGCTATCAGAGTGATAAGCGCAACGGGCGTTGGGGTTGTACTTTGGAGAAGTTGTATTCACTACCTTTGGAGCTTCTTTGACAGTTACCAGATTGGTTAACAGTAGTTGCGGCAAAATCTGGGAGAGGGTCATACTGAGCCGAGTGTACTGCCTTTTGGGTCTCTCACCCCTTGTTTGGTTATATTGCTGAGGAGCAGCAGCAGACTTAGAAATTACCACCGCGTTGACAGCTTGGCGGCGTTCCGGCTTGTTCTGTTTCCTTGACCCATAAACAACACTACCTTCCTTCTTGAAAGGCTTCTTTTCAGAACTTGAGGATGCACCTTTCTGTATCTTCCCCGATTTAATACCAGCTTCTATCCTTTCTCCAGTTAAGATCAAATCTGTGAACCCAGCAGAAGAATTACCAATCAGGTGGTTAAAGAATGGACCAGACAGGGTCCCCAAGAACATGTCCACAAGTTCACGGTCAGTCAACGGTGGCTGCACCCTGCCAGCCAGGTCTCTCCACTTTTGCGCGTACTCCTTAAAACCTTCTCCCGATCCTAGCGACATACCCTGGAGTTGGGTACGTGTAGGAGCGAGGTCGGCATTGTACTGATACTGCTTATAAAATGCAGTAGCCAAGTCCTCCCAGTTTCGAATACTGGCTCCATCCAGCTGATAGAACCACTCGAGTTGAGCCCCTGAAAGGCTATCCTGGAAGAAATGGATCCATAGGTTCTTGTCTGCAGTGTAAGGTTGGATCTTCCTTACATAAGATCTGAGATGCAGCTTAGGACAAGATGCCCCGTCATACTTCGCAAAAGAAGGTGCCTTGAACTTGTGTGGGATCACCACCCCAGAAGATAAACCTAGATCTCCAAAATCCAGCCCAGGCACCTTTTAAATCTCCATGGCACTCAGACGGTCCTCTAGTTGCTTGTACCTGTCTTCAGTGGGAGGGTACTGCTCATCATTGAAATCCGTCTCGTTGTCGGAGACCACAGGACTAGGAACCCTTCCCCCTTGGGGACTATCTTTCCCTACAGAGGAAGCAGCTTGATCAGCCTCAATTTGCAGTGTATTACCAAACCTCCATCCAGTGTTAAACAGTACAGTTCTCTTCTTCTTCTTCTTCACCAGCAGAGCCTTCAATTCCTCTTGACCTTGGGCTAAGCTCATGACCAGCTCTTGGAACTGGGCGTTCTGGGCCTGGATGGCCTTGATAGCTTGTTCGTTGGATGATTCAGGATTCATGATGAGACTGCTGAAATAAACAGCGAAGAAGATTAAGCAACCTGAAAAAAGAGTACCTGTTATGCACATGATGCATGATATGCTATTTATGCAATGCATTCAAGGGTTCGAAAGTTCAAATTTGTTGTAGACAAAAAAGGAACACACATTGTATTAGGAAATAATTTGTTCAGTACATCAGGGCCTCATGGGCAAAACATTACAAAATAATTAATCCCAAAAGACACTGCGCATCCTCTTTGGAGCTATGTAAGTGTTGAGAGTCTTTTCCTCGTGCAGTAGGCGGGTGAGCTCCAAGACCTTCTTCTCACTGGCATGTATACTGGTTTCAAGAGAATTCCGTTCTTCCTTGAGTTGGATCCAGCTCTTTTGCATTTCTTCCCAAGATGTTGGCATGTCAGGATGTTGAATGGTGTAGGGCACCTCTCCTTCCAAAACTGGCTCTTTGATCACGGGGAGAACATGAGGATATGGCATTACCAGCTTCTGGGAGCGGGCTCGTACCCACTTGAGATAAGGCTCCAGGGGGATGGAGTTCTTGTGCCCCAGTGTCTTACTATCTACCCTGTTGGGCATCCTCCAAGCTCTGATGAATCTCTGGCAAAGTCCTTGCGCATCGTTGTCGAAGTCAAAAACTATGTCAGGAATCAACTTGTCATGAGGGCCATCCCTCCGAGCATATCCAAACTACCTCAAAGCTAGCCATAGGTTGTAAGTAATGCCTCCTCTGATTCCAAGTAAAGGAACATTAAGATACTCTCCGCAACGATCAATGATAGTGACATCTTCTCTGGACCGATAACACCAATGTATATCAGCATGTGTAAGAGTCATCAATCGTTGTGACCATCTCAAACCCCATTCGTTCTTCAAAACTGATTGTGGAAGGTGCGAAATAAACCACCTTGCCAGGAGAGGAGTGCAGCACATGAGAACACCTCTTTTTCTCATGGTTCGAGTGTAACATGAGTGGAGGATGTCCCCAAGCAACGTAGGTATAGGATTCCTGGACATGAAGATCTTGACAGCATTGATATCTATAAGCTGATCTGGATTCGGGAACAATACCAACCCATATACAAGGAGTGCCACAACTTCTTCAAAGGCTTGTAGGTTAAGGGAATTCCAACATTCTTGTGCTTTCTCAAACAGGAACTTTGTTAAGAATCCTTTGATACCACTTCTAACTTCCCAATGTCCCTTGATGTCAGATGGTTGTAGGCATAATGCTTTAGCAACCTCTTCAACTTTTGGTTCCCTTTCCGTACCGTTGTAGGGTAGTTGATTAAGAAGAGGAACCTTTAGAAGCTGAGAAAACTCTTCCAAATTAGGCACCAGTTGATAATCTGGGAAAGTAAAACAGTGGTGCAAAGGGTCAAAGAACTGGAAGAGAACTTTTATCATATCTTCTTCAATGTTGGTGTTGACCAAGCTGATGAGTCTACCATGTCTCTCACTGAAAGAAGAGTTCTCAGGAATCCTGGATGTGAGCTCCTTAAGCCGAGGAGGGACCCTTACAAGGTTGATATGAATTGTCTTTCTGCGGATAGTTTCCATGTCCTACAAAACAAGAACAAAGATGAAGATTCGAACCCTTGAAGTGGTTAGTGGATGCATATGATGCTGTATGATGGTATGATGTTATGATAAAACAACCACAAGTATACACAAAGGCAAACATGATAAGGCACACAAGTCACACAAGACAACCCTTAGAGTTTAGGCCAGCATGAAGTTTGGGGTACTACCCTCTTGAAGTTGGTGGGCTCAAAAACCTGTCCTATCAAAAGTAACAGGGTTCTAAGGAGCTCAATATCATAGGGTTGTTTTCTATGTTTATTGTTTTGATTTAGCCACTGGACTGGCGATCAAAATATTCCAAGAAAACAACCCTCAATGAGTGTAGTATCGAGTATCTACCAACTTCGGATTGCACCAAAGTCGGTCATCTCACTACCCCTAAAGAGGTCAGGATGGTCAAGTAAGGTTCCTAAGGTCAGTTGATGCTTCACGACACCACGCGGTGGCCCCGTACTCTCCTTGACTTGACTCAAGGGTTACCGGTACTCACCAAAGTGCCACATCAATGTAGCAACTGTTTCAACTGTGTCGGTATACCCCGCACAGTTCCCTCACAGTTTGTTGCTACCTAAAAGGTATCCCCCAGATCCGGGTTAGGATCTATGAAACTCCCAAAACAGGCCCACAATATTAAATCAAGCAAAGCAAGCAATTGAAAACATGATGATGAACTATTACTAAGGTACACCTCACTTTAAATATCCCCAGCAGAGTTGCCAGTTCTGTGATCGGTGGAAATAGAACTGACTGTTTAAAGATGGATCGCGTATGTCGCGGTAAGCAAGAGTCGCCACCGTCTTTTATGTTCTCCAACATGGAAAGGACAAAAGCACAGCAAAATTCCTTCTTTGAGATTTCTCTCGGTTCGGGAGGTAGATTTATAGAAAGGGAAGGTCTTAGCACCCTTTCTATCCATGGTTATCCATGGGCTCTTAGGTACTTGCTCTTATGTTTTCGAAATTGTTTGCTTTTCTTGTGTTTGTGGGTTTTGAAAAAGTTTCGTTTGAAAAATTTCTAAGTGACTCTTGTATCTGTCCTCAAGAGTGTATGAAAAATGTGTTGAAAACTTTTGAAAGTGTCAGTGTGAAAAGTATTTTTGTTTGTTTTTGAAAAGAGCAAGTACTTAAGAGAAATCTACCTACTCTAAGGAATTAGGCTGTGTAAGAGTCCTTTAGATAGTGCTATCCCACCATTGAGAGGTAAGTAGAACCATCGTTGGAGGTATTCGGGTCAATTCGATTGTAGGGATAGTGTGGTCACCGAAGCAACAGTAGGACACCTTAGAAGTAACCCTAATGTCCTAGATCCTTTTTATCCGAGGCAACCGTTCCGAGGCAACTGGATCTTTAGACAGGAGGGCGACCTCTAAGACACCCTATACTTGACGACCACGTTCGAGGCAACGAGTGAGGCGTACCCTAGGAGTGGCATGTGCTTGTGTGTTGTTTCAGTTTATATTTATCTTTGATCATGCATTTTGTGAGCTACGATTTGTTTTTAATTGGCATACAGTCTTGCAGGCATTTAACAGTTAAGAGTGCGGAAAATTAAAGTGCGGAAATGTAAAGCTACGCTATTACGAGGCGCGGGTCTATACATCGCCAAAAACAAAACCCGTTTTGAAATAAAGTGCGGAAAGTAAAGAAAGCGGTAAACCTAATTACTATTACATCCTTTGAGCAAATACATAAATAATCAAAAATAAGAATTAAAATGCGGAAGAATTAAAGTGGAACGTCCTTAGGGTTTTTGGCCCTTTTGAGAAATAAAGAAATAAAATTGTCCTTTTTGCAATTAAATCAAATATTAAACCTAAACCTAATTAATTAATTAATTATTTACAAGAAAAATGTTTTTTATGTTTTTTATATTTATGAAAATAAAAAGAAGAGGAATTAAAATTTAAAAGTTAATGAAACCCTAATTCTAGATTTATTTTAATTATTAATAAAAAATGTCAAAGTTAACCTAATTAACTAAATTATTTAATTTACATTTTATTTACAAAATAAGTTAATAATGAAATTAATGAAATATGATTGAAAATGCCAAACCCTAAAGTCTACATGATTTTTATTTATTTATGAAAAGAAAATTAAAATTGACCTATTAAACTAAGTTGATTTGGTTAGTATTTTATTTACAAAAATAATAGTTAATAGTAAAAATAATAAATAATAAAAATATTTACAATTTCTAATCTCTAAATTTATTATGAAAAATTAATTTGTTGGTTAATAATAATAATAATAGTTATAATAATTAAAAAAAGGAAATAAAAAAAAAAAAGAAAACCAGGGGGGGTTTGATGGCCCAAGGGAGGTGTTGTTCTAGAATTCAGGCCCACTAAGAATTAAGCCTGTTTGACTTTTGCAATCAGCTGCGTGTGCTTTGACTGAAGAACATGATACTCCTCCTCTCATGGCCTTTGAATTGAGGATAATGGCCACATGGCGCCTGATCAGTGATGGTTCATGATAGAACATATTGGCAAGGCCTGCATAGGAATATGTTAGAAAAAAATAGAAAGAAGCGTTTGGGGGGACCTGGGAATCGAACCCAGGTCCCAGTAATTGCCAAGCACGTCACCAGCCACTGCACCATTTGAGCGCGTTTGTTAATACAATAATAAGTGAGAATAATATATGGAAATAATCACATGTGATGGAAACGTGAAAAAACGCGCGCTATATTCAAACCCACCAACCATACGTCAACACGCAGTCATCTTCTTCGTTCACCTGTAAAAATAAAAACAAGGTAGCGGGGGTTTTTAACCCCCACAATGCAAAACTGCCAATAATAACGATTAGGCGTACAGTGAATATAAAAAGGGCGCGAGGGTTGGGTTGAATTTGTCTGGCCTTGACGAATTCAACCATAGGCGTTATGTGGTCCAATTTTCCTCATGCTGTAAAGCCCCAAATTAGAAGCTTCGAAACCCTAGCATTCTCCAATGGAAATTTTTGTTTTAGGACACCATAATCAAATTAAACTATATCAAAAGCTTCAGAATGATGTTAGCAATGCAAAGCAATAATTAAAACATGTTAATGATGCATAAAACTTGAGTTTCGATTATGGAAAAGAATGGTGAACCGTGTGACTGTTTGAGGTGATTCTTTGAGTGTTAAGGCTCGTTCTGGACTGCAAATCGTTCCTGGGAATGTCAGCAAGGTATTGGAAACAATAAAAGGGTTTGAATTGCCCTGCAAGTGAGAATTCAGTTTTCAAATTTTCTTGAAACTTTTGGAATTTGGTTATGGTTTCTCAGCATCTTTTTGCACGTCCAAGGCTTTAGGGTTTGCTTTAGTATTTGTAGTATGATGGATTTAGGGTACAAACTAGGTCAAAGATCCATGGAATTATGTTTTCAATCTTTGATTTCCAATCAAATCCTTTTGCATAATTTTGATTGATAAAGCTTGCTAAAATTGGAGTTTTTGACATCTTTGATTGGCGCACGAATTGCCAGCTTGCCCTGATCTTATTTGCTCCACAAAAGATTTGAAAAACATATCTTTTGAATTTTCCTTCAATTAAAATCAATTAAATGAATTAATATTAATAAAAATTCAATTAATTAATTAAAAATAAGAAAATAATTCAATTTGATCTTAATGGGTCGTGCATATGCTTTGGGCAATGTTTCAAGAAAGAATTTGAGGCCCATTAGCAAAAATGAGGTGTTTTAGGCAAAGTTGACTTTTGCAAATTCCCAAAAATTCCCCAACTTCTCCAATGCATATCTTGCTCAATTTTGAAGCTATGGACATGTTCTTGGACATTTTGGAAAGGTCTTGAAGTCCTCTAACCAATGCCTTTGGTCCCATGTCATTTTGATTTACCAATATCAAGTTATGGTCTTTGACTTAAAGTGCCTTTTTGTTGACTTTTAAAAATGACCTATAATGTAGAAATTGATAACTTTTTGTGAGAGCATTTCTTGGACTTGGAATGTGAAGATGAGTTGTAGGAAATGTTATCCCCTTCAAAATGAGCATTGGATGGGATTTTTATGATGAACCATGCAAAAGTTATGCCTTGGTCAAGCTACAGTTGACTTTTCAACTGTCCCAAAATAGAAACTTTTGCATCTTGATGATTTTTGAGCCATGCTTGTGGAATCATGATCAATATTTGATCAAATGATGATTGTGGCTCCAAAATAAGATGTTGACCAAAATTTTTGACTTTTGACTGCCAAATGACCATTTTACCCCTACAGTTGATTGTGAGGCATTTAGGGCTTTTGACTGTGCAACTTGATGCTGTGAGACTTGCAACTTGGCATGTAGATGCTTGACAATGTATATAGGCATATGGGACTTGATTGAGCCCTTGAAAACCTCAACTTCCTTGCAAGAACCAAGACCTTAGTTTTTGACTGGCTTAGGAGATGTTAGGACTGTGCAACCCTTGAGTAGACTTGAGCAAATTGAAATGATGCTTGTCAAAACTTGAAGAATATGGGAGGACAAATTTTGGGGTACAACACATGTGTACATGGAATACCATATTGACCGTGTTATTATGTTCAAACCTCGCAGGACCAGGACCATAATACATAATTGACCGTGTTTCTTTCATACATTAGGACTGGTTTAGTTGTTGTTAGGGTTGATTTTGTAAGACTGATTTTGAGTTACAATGCTGATAACAATGGTTTTTATATATTTTGAGGTACAAAAATGGTGTATATATATTTTGGATTACAATGGTATACAATGCATTACCGCGGTTTATGAATTATAGGTTATGGCAACTGGTTTATATAAATAATATGCTGCAAACAATGCAGGTATATGAATTATATAAATTATACCTTTAAAAAAAACACCCTATGAAAGCGCTTTTTTAAGAAAAACGCTGCCTTAGGTAACCTATGAAAGCGCTTTTTCACAAAAAGTGTTGTCTAAGGTAAACATATGACATCGCTTTTCCAGGCAAAAGCGCTGCTAAAAGACCACCTATGAAAGCGCTTTTCCAGAAAAAAGCGTTGCTAAAAGCCTACCTAAGACAGCGCTTTTCCAGAAAAAAGCACTGCTAAAAGAAAATTTATGAGAGCGCTTTTCCAGAAAAAAACGCTGCCTTAGGTAGACCTATGAAAGCACTTCTTCATAAAAAAGCGCTGCCTTAGGTAGACCTACGAAAGCGCTTTTCATTAAACAAAAAACGCTGCTAAAACCTATAGCAGCGCCACCTTAGAAAGCGCTTTTAAAGGCCAAAAAAAGTGCTTTCATGTCCAAAGTAATTTAATTTAATGATTTTTTTAAAATTTAATTATTACACCAACATACAATTAAAAGAAACAAAAATGACTTTAATTATAGTATTAAATTTTAGATACAGATGAATAAATAAATAAAAGGAACAACACTCAAAGTTATCTTGACTAACCATATCAAACTCAATCTACGTATCTATGAATTGATTCTCTAATGCGTTAAAGAAACGTGTACTTATAATAGGGGTTAAAAAATTAAATCAATGTGTAAGAAATTTTTCACAAAATAAAAAACTTTATATGTAATATTGTTAAGGATAAGCACATATTATTCACATTAAAGAAGGTCAAAGCAAATATCAAGACATTCAAGAAGGTCAAACTATATCAGGAAATAGTATTATAATTGTATTTAAAATATGATTTCTATTATAGGCAATTATAGACTAGACAATTATAGGCAATTAGTATACAGATCATTGTACTCTTGTATATATATGTACATCATTGCAAGAATAAATATAACAAATTCCGATACAATATTCAAGAATTTATCTGGTATCAATTTTTCTCTAGTTAATATCCCTCAGTTTGTGTTTATCATACTGTTTCAATCCTTCTTCATCGATTCACTCACTCACTCGTATCATCATGTCTGATGTTCCACCACCCACCAATGATCAATCCGTCACCACCTCCAACACCGATCCATGTGTCATCCATCATTCCGACAACCCTGCAACTGTCCTTGTTACACCTCTGCTCACGGTCGACAACTATGGTTCATGGAGCCGAGCCGTAACAATGGCACTTCGTGCCAAAAACAAATTCGGGTTTGTCGATGGAACCCTAATCTGTCCAAAGAAGGCCGATGATATCTCTAAGTGGCGCCGCTGCAACGATATGGTTGAAAGCTGGATTCTCAACTCGGTTTCAACCGAGATTCGCCCTAGCATTCTCTATGCTGAAACGGTGGCACAAATCTGGACCGATCTCAAGGATCGTTTATCTCAGTCCAACGCTCCGAAAATCTATCAATTGAAACAATCTATCTCTTCCCTAAAACAAGAGGGCATGTCTGTATCTCTGTATTTTACTCAGTTGAAATCTCTCTTGGATGAACTCCATTCCATCGCACCTATCAATCTGTGCATCTGCGGTAATGCCAAGAGTATTATTGATCAATAAAATCAGGATCGGGCCATGGAATTTCTTCAGGGCGTCCATGACCGATTCTCGGCCGTCCGCAGCCAAATTCTCCTCATGGATCCCTTTCCTTCAATTCAGCGTATTTATAACATTGTACGCCAGGAAGAGAAACAACAAGAGATTAATTTTCGACCCCTTCCTGCTGAGGAATCAGCAGCGCTTCAAGCTTCTAAAGTGCAGTATCACACTCAAGGCAAACGACAGCGTCCGTACTGTGAGAATTGCAATAAGCATGGTCACACTATTGCTACTTGCTATCAGATTCATGGCTTTCCAAATAAGCCACCAAAGAAATCTGAACCATTCTCATCTACTTCTGCTACTCAACTCTCAAGCGCACAATACCAAAAACTCCTATCTCTCTTAGCCAAAGAGGACACTATGGGATCATCTGTGAATTTAGCAGGTACCGCTTTTACTTGTGTTCCTTTTTCTTGGATTATTGATTCTGGCGCTTCAAATCACATATGCACATCTCTTTCTTATTTTTCTTCATATTCACCTGTTCATAAAAATATACTTGTTCAATTACCCGACGGCTCTCACGCGTCCGTGAAACACATCGACAATGTTCATTGCTCGCCGTCACTTACACTCACGAATGTTTATCACATTCCATCTTTCAAATATAATCTATTATCTCTTTCACAATTAACAAAATCAATACATTGTGATATTATTTTCTCATCCTCTGGTTGCATATTTCAGGACCGAGCAACGAAGAAGACGATTGGTCGGGGTAGTGCTCGGAATGGACTCTTCTACTTGAATGAAGAACCACCATTAAATAAAGATGACAACGATCACTATTGTGTTGACCATCCACCAAGTTCTTTTTTTAGTTCTAAGCAATGTAATAAGGCTGACCTATGGCATTTACGCCTCGGTCACCCATCTATTTCCCGTTCTCAATCTATTGTTAAGAACTCTCCAAATATTAATGTGAATAAAGATTTTATTTGTGACGTTTGTCCGCGTGCAAAACAATCACGTTTACCTTTTTCTTCAAGAACATCATATTCATCTCATTGTTTTGAGTTAATTCATGTCGATATTTGGGGTCCATTCTCTACTCCATCATACAATGGATCACGATATTTTTTAACAATTGTCGACGATTATTCACGATGTACTTGGTTATACCTCATGCAACATAAATCTGAAACATTTACCATGTTAATTCATTTTTTTAATCAAATCAATCGCCAATTCAACACTAAAATTAATAAAATTAATTCCGGCGATGGGGGCATCTTTCTTCCCCAACTTCAAGCTATTCGTTCCGACAATGGTTCGGAGTTTTTGTCCAAGAAAATCCAAACTTGGTTTCATGATAATGGCATTATTCATCAACGCAGCTGCATTGCAAGCCCTCAACAAAATGGCGTTGTGGAGCGCAAGCATCATCATCTTCTCGACGTCGCAAGAGCATTACGTTTCCAAGCGAAATTACCCCTTTCCTTTTGGGGTGAATGCGTGCTCACTGCCGCTTATCTCATAAACAAACTTCCTACTCCCATCCTGAAATATAAATCTCCTCATCAAATTTTACTCGGTTCTCCTCCTTCATACTCATCACTTTGTGTGTTTGGATGTCTCTGTTTTGCCAAAAATATGAACATTCAACACAAATTCGATGAACGAGCCAAACCTGGTATTTTTGTCGGTTACCCTTTTAATAAAAAAGGATACCGCATCTACGATATGCACACTCGCAAAATATATGTCTCTCGCGATGTTCAATTTTTTGAAACCATGTTTCCATATCATGACTTTCAAACTCCTTCCATCGCTAACGACATAAGCATCAACACTCAAATCCTTGATTGTGAATTTGATGATTCCTCTTCCAACTTATCACCTGCATCAAGTATCTCTCCAGGCATTAGTCATCATGATGACACGATTGTGCCCATTTCCACCCCTCAGGATAATAACTCATCGAATATTCCATCCAATATTACATCTATTCCTGTAGAAACTCCCCAACAACATTCACCTACAGCGATCAATCCTGCAGAACGTCGTTATCCTCAACGTCTTCGTACTCCTTCCGTTCGCCTCACGGACCACGTATGTGACATTAATAATGTCACATCACAGAGTTCCTTCCCATTAAAGAATTATTTCTCTTTATCCAATTTGAGCACTTCTCATCGAGCTCTTCTTCTTAATATCATTGAAAATAAAGAACCAACATCTTATTCTCAAGCTATCAAATCAGTTGAATGGCGTGACGCTATGGCTAAAGAAATTCACGCCCTTGAATCCAACAACACTTGGGTTTAATCTTCTCTCCCGAATGGCAAAACCGCCATAGGTTGTAAGTGGGTATACAAAATTAAATATCACTCTAATGGTACCGTTGAGCGATATAAGGCTCGTTTAGTCGCCAAAGGCTACAATCAAGTATATGGTATTGACTACCATGAAACATTCGCACCGGTTGCCAAACTTGTCACGGTTCGACTCCTTCTCTCTATTGCTGCCATTAAAAACTGGCAGTTACATCAACTTGATGTTAACAATGCTTTCCTTCAAGGAGACCTTAATGAAGAAGTTTACATGAAATTACCACCCGGCTTCTCTCATGAAGGGAAACCATGTGTTTGCAAATTAAACAAATCCATCTATGGTCTCAAATAGGCATCCCGTCAATGGTTCTCAAAATTCCTCACCACCCTCATTCAAAAGGGTTTCCATCAATCCATCTCTGATTATAGTCTATTCACTTTCAAAAGTAATCACACGACTATATTTGTACTCGTTTATGTAGATGACATCATCATCACTGGAAATAACGAAGACGCTATCTCCGACATCAAAAAATTTCTCGCCCAGGCCTTTTCCATCAAAGATCTTGTAAATATTTCATACTTCTTAGGTATCGAAGTATCCCGTTCTAAAAAGGTAATATTCTTTTGCCAAAGGAAATATACACTTGACATTTTATCCGATTCTGGTATGACTGGTTGCCGACAATCAGATTTTCCTATGGAGCAACACCTCCGTCTACGACCCAATGAAGGAAGCCCTCTTCCTAATCCGACAATCTATCGTCGCCTCATTGGTCGTCTATTATATTTAACAGTGACACGGCCCGACATCCAATACGCTGTTAACACTCTTAGTCAATTCATGCAATCTCCATGTACAACTCATCTCGATGCGGCCACACGAGTTCTCCGATATCTTAAAGGGAGTGTCAGCAAAGGCTTATTTCTTTTGGCTTCTAGCTCCCTCAATTTAGTTGGATATGCCGACTCTGATTGGGCTGGTTGTCCTACTACTCATCGCTCCACTACTGGCTATTTTACCATGTTGGGCTCTAATCCTATATCATGGAAAACCAAGAAGCAACAAAAAATTTCTCGTTCCTCTGCTGAAGCAGAATATCGTTCCCTTGCAACTTTATCTTCCGAGTTACAATGGTTAAAATATCTTCTCTCGGATCTCGGCATTGATCATCCTCAACCGATCACCATTCATTGTGATAGTCAAGCTGCTATTCACATCGCCGAAAACTCAGTTTTTCATGAACGCACAAAACACATTGAAATTGATTGTCATTTCGTTCGTGAGAAAATTAAATCAGGTCTTATCAGCCCTTCTTATCTCCGATCTTTTGACCAACTGACTGACATATTTACTAAACCTCTTGGAGGCGATACTTATAAACGACTACTCGACAAGTTGGGTGTTCTTGAGATTTCAATCCCACCTCCAACTTGAGGGGGGGGGGTGTTAAGGATAAGAACATATTATTCACATTAAAGAAGGTCAAAGCAAATATCAAGACATTCAAGAAGGTCAAACTATATCAGGAAATAGTATCATAATTGTATTTAAAATAGGATTTCTATTATAGGCAATTATAGACTATACAATTATAGGCAATTAGTATACAGATCCTTGTACTCTTATATATATATATATATATATGTACATCATTACAAGAATAAATATAACAAATTCCGATACAATATTCAAGAATTTATAAATATATTTTATTTGTTTTTTTTTTCTTAAATTAACTTTTTGTTTAGAATAGTATAACTGTTTTTTATTAGTTAAAAATAGTATAAAGATTTTGTTTAAAATGTTATAATAAAAAATATTCATATCAAATCTTATGAAAAGAGAATAAACCTCACACAAAAAACAAAAAAAATAATATTTTATTTTATTTTGGCTTAATGCAACTTTGGTTCTCCTATTTAATTTTTTTTAATTTTGATCTTTCACTTTTAAAATTACTATTTTAATCTTTTTTTTAATTTTTGTGTTTGAATTTAGTCCTCCATTCAATTTGGTGTTTATTTGTAGTGACGAGGCGCAATTTTTGTTGAGTTAGCATAACAACATTTGAATCCAAGACACTTGACTTTAGAAAGAGGCACCTAACCACTAAATCGTGGATGTTTATTTGTTAAACACTTGAAACAAATATATGTAATACATGAAAAAATGCTAGGTATATTATAAAAGATTGGTGTGAGGAAATTTTTAAGTGGGAGAACATACCTTTAAGTTGAGAACATACCTTTATGTTATACTTTCTGTTTACCGAAGCAACTTGAAAATAGGGAGAAAAAAAAGATACGAAAAAAATTTGATATAGGTATAATTGTAAATGACAAAATAAAACATTAATATTTTTGTAAATCATTCGATAAGGTTGACCGAAGAGGTTGTTGAAAAGGTAAAATACTTCTATAACTCAAAACAACTCGTTGATTTGATAATATTCCATGCAAAGTATTTCTTACCGTTTTAATACATGCATTTCATTTATCCTTGTATTCTTGCATAGTTGAGCCAACATGTGAAGTATCAGCTCTACGGAACAGTCTACCAAATCTAAGAGTTCCATACCGCTATTATTGAACTCAAAAAAAAGGAGAATCCTTCTTTCTGTTTGTTTTCAAGAAATTTTGTTTCATTTATAATATCAAGTGCACGCCAATAGCATTCATAAATCTTGTTATTTAGATTTTGTTAAATCTCACATATATTTAAGTGTTGCATGTATGTTGCAATTATGTGGTAAATATATGTTTGCATGAGAATTGTTGTCTATATAATATATAATAGGTAGCTGTAGCTAATATAATTTAAATGGTTCTTACAAATGCAAGTAGCAGTCGGTAATATAAAACATTAATATTTTGTCATTTACAATTATACCTATATCAAATTTTTTCGTAGCTTTTTTTTCTCTCTAATTTCAAGTTGCTTCAGTAAATAGAATGTATAACATAAAGGTAAGTTCTCTCACTTAGAAATTACATCACACCCATCTTTTATAATATACCTAGTATTTTATGTATTACATATATTTATTTCAAGAGTTTAACAAAGAAACATATATAGCTTAGTGGTTGGTGCTTCTTTCTAAAACCAAGGGTCTTGGGTTCAACATATATGCTAACACAAACTTAAAAACATTAACTTAAAAACGTAACACTATCTTGTGTTTGTTTCAAATATTTATATCGTTCTGAATATTGCAATTCTTTTCTAATGAACCTACACATGTTATGTTTTTATGAAATATAGGGATGCTGTTAGCGAGTCACAATTCAATCAAGTCTTGAACATTGAACTTGACCAGATCATCGAGGTTCATAAGCTGATTAACTGTTCAATTTACCTAGTCATATACATTTCTGTCATGAGTACTAATATTGACTCTGAACTTCTTAGGCATGCAAGTTTCTTGATAAAAAATGGAATTAAATTTGTGGAAATTGTTGCTCAAAAGAACCACCACACAAGATTCTTCTAGCCCAAGGCTCATGAAAATGTCCCACTAGGAAAGTATTTTAAAAATATTCAAATAGATAGTTTTTTATTGGAAATAATCTCTATAGTTTAAATGTTTATTAACATCCTATTTTTACAGGAACTGTAATTGACATTAGAATTTGTCACCCCAGAAACTATGATTTCTACCTCTCTGCTCATGCGGAAATGATAGTGAGTAACCATGTTTTTAATATTATTATTATTTGGATATGGTTCGTGTTATTTTTTCTAGTTTTGAACATGATTGTGCCATGTAAGAAGTTTTTTCATTTTATTTCCTTTTAAATATTTTGCTCAGGGCACAAGTAGGCCTACTCATTACCACGTGCTGCTTGATGAGATTGGATTCTCCCCTCATGAACTTCAGGAGCTTCTTCATTCTCTTTCATATGTGTAAGTAAAATTTTGGATCTATTTGATTGGTATTAGACATATATTTTTGATTATTTGTGACTAATCTATGTTAATAATTTTTTATATCACAGTTACTAGAGGAGCACTACAGCTATTTTAGTTTGGAAGTACTTAC
Source organism: Vicia faba (assembly GCA_948472305.1). Taxonomy (NCBI): domain Eukaryota; kingdom Viridiplantae; phylum Streptophyta; class Magnoliopsida; order Fabales; family Fabaceae; genus Vicia; species Vicia faba. The sequence goes on from OX451736.1 coordinate 141,906,242, forward strand.
ACAACATTTATTATTGGTATTGGTCTATTCTAATTCATGATTGAAACTTATTTACAAATTATATTTTCTCTGCAGTTGCACATATATGCTATGCATACTTAGCTGCAACTCAGTTGGGACAATTCATGAAATTTGAAGATAAATCTGAGACAGCCTCAAGCCATGGTGGGCTGAGTGATGCAAGAGTTGTACTTGTCCCTCAGCTTCCAAAATTGTAGGAAAATGTGTGCAACTATATGTTCTTTTGTTGAAGCTTATAAGCATGTTTCTCCAAAGACTAGTAGTGACTTAATGTTGTATATATAACTGTTCCAACCTAACTTTTGAACATTATATATGAAGGCTTTCATGCATCTATAGCCTTGTTTTGTTTTGTGGTAGGTGAAGTATGCATGGTGCCTTACCTTGTTTTGTTTTGTGGCATGCAAAGTATGTATGGTGTGTTTATCATTGACTTATGCAGTTTCGAGATGAAATGTGACAGAAGATTCTTTGATAGACTTTTGTTTTCAATTAAAAGATGGCAAGAGGCTGCTCAGGAGACTGTATGTTTCAATTAATAGATGACAAAAGGCTGCTCAAGATATTTTACTTTTCAATTATAAGAATGGAACGATGTCTGAGGAGTTTGAGGTTGGGGAGTTCAATCCAGGTATGATGGATGGTTGGGTTTGAAGAAATAAAAGAGAATGAGAGTGGATTGTTTAACTGTTTCTTCTTTATAGATTTTTGCCCAACTAAACTTTACAATGAGATACAATGGATTTATATAGAGTCAAATGATAGAATGTTAAGATTTATAGCAATAACTATGTCTAGGTCCCTAATGGAATAAATTTTCTCCCTTGTCCAAGGGAATCTAAATTTTGATTTTCCCAAGACTGATTGAATTTAACCAACAAAACTCTCTCATAAATTCAAATATTCTTTCGATTCATCATGCCTAGCATTTTCTTGCCTCTGTCGAAAAGCTCCTTCGACGGTGGTTTTGTGAGGATGTCTGCTGCTTGATCTTTGCTTGCAACATGCTTTAGTTCGATGCTTCCATCCTTCACATGTTCTCAAATGAAATGGAATCGAACATCAATGTGCTTGCTTCGTTCATGGTTGACTGGATTCTTCTCCAGTTCGATTGCAGATTTGTTGTCAAGTCGAATCATTATTGCAGCTTCCTGCTTCGATTCCATCTTTCTCAATAGTCTTCTCAGCCATATTGCATGGCATACGCACCAGGATGCTGATATATATTCTTCTTCACAGGTCGAAAGAGTTACAATGGGTTTCTTCCTTGACAACCAGGTGAAAGCAGTATTTCCCATGAAGAATACATAGCCTAAAGTGCTCTTTCGATCATCAATGTCACCACACCAGTCGCTGTCAGAGTAGCCAGTTAACTTGTATTCTTATGCTTTCGAATAGAATATTCTAAGTGATACAGTTCCTTGGACGTATCGAAGGATTCTCTTTAAAGCTTTCCAGTGTGCAACAACTGGTTCTTCCATGAAGCGACTCACAATTCCAACACTCAACGAGAGATCTGGCCTTGTGCATGTGAGTTATCTAAGGCTTCCCACCAAGCTTCAAAATTTGTTTGCTTCGGCACGCTCTCCCCCATCAAATTTCGAAAGCTTTGCTCTTGGCTCCATTGGTGTCGAAATATGATTGCAGTTATCCATCTTGAATCTTTTCAGGATATCTTTTGCATACTTTTCTTGTGAGATGAATATTTATGTTTCTTCCTGTTGAACCTCAAGACCAAGAAAATATTTCATCAGGCCTAGGTCAGTCATCTCAAATTCTTTTGTCATTGAGCCTTTGAACTCTTCGACCATCTGATTGTTGTTGCCCAAGAAAATCAAATCATCAACATAGAGAGCAATAAGCAGTATTTTCTCTTTTTTCTTTTTCACATACAAGGCATGTTCAAAAGGACATTTCTGAAATCCATTTTCTTTGAAGTATTTATCAATTCGAGTGTTCCATGCTCTTGGTGCCTGCTTCAGCCTATAAAGTGCCTTCTTCAGCTTTAGCACCTTTCCTTCATTTTCAATTTTCATGAACCCAGGGGGTTGTTCGATTTAAACTTCTTCTTCGAGCACACCATTCAGAAAGGCTGACTTGACATCCATCTGATGTATTTTCCATTTGTATTGAGCATCATGAGATATGAGTAGTCGTATAGTCTCCATTCTCGCAATAGGTGCGAAGACTTCATCATAATTGATTCCTGCTTTCTGCCTGTATCCTTTCGCCACAAGTCGCGCCTTGAATATTTCGATTTCACCTTGTGCATTTATCTTTTTCTTAAACACCCATTTTACACCAATTGTTTGACTTCCTTTTGGTAACTCAGCAAGTTCACAAGTATCATTTTGTTCGATGGCCTTAATTTCTTCATTCATAGCATCCTTCCAATTTTTGTTTCTTATTGCTTCTTTGAAGCTAACATCTTCAGTGTCTGCCAGTAAACATACAAGATGTACTTCTTTTTTGTTTTCATACAAGTCTTGTAAGCTTCGCAACCTGGGCTGTGAGGGTTCTTCTTCATCATTAGAGTCTTCTTGATCTGTCAAAGTGTCTTTCGATATAGCATATGGTACTTCGACCACAACCTCATTCGAATTGTACCAGTCCCATTTGCTTCCTTCGTTTACTCGAACATCTCTACTGACTATCACCTTTTTGTTTATTGGATCGAAGAGTCTGTAACCTTTCGTTTTTTCGTCATACCCAATGAGTATGTATTTCTGACTCTTATCTTCAAGCTTTGTTCTCCTTTGATCAGGCACATGTGCATAATCCACACTTCCAAACACTTTGAAGTGAGACACAATTGGCTTTCGACCACTCCAAGCTTCTTGAGGTGTTAAATCTCCCAGCTTCGAATGTGGACATCTATTTTGAACGTAGATAGCACGTTGTACAGCTTCTGTCCAAAACTCCTTCGACGTGTTTTTTCTCTTCAGCATTGATTGAACCATGTCAAGGACTGTTCGATTCTTCCTTTCCGCTACACCATTTTGTTGGGGTGAGTAAGTTGCAGTTAGAAATCTTCTTATGCCTTGCTCTTCACAGTACTTCATAAAGGTTGTCGAAGTATATTCTCCACCTTTGTCTGATCGAAGGACTTTGATGTGTTTGTATGTTGCTTTTTCAACCATTATCTTAAACTTCTTGAATACTTCGAAGGCTTCAGATTTTTCTTTCAGAAAGTACACCCAAGTTTTCCTTGAAAAATCATCAATGAAGGATATGAAGTACCTTTTTCCACTGAAGGATTCTGGGGTAATTGGTCCACATATGTCAGTGTGGATCAATTCCATAATTTGTTTGGCCTGATACTCTGCCTTCTTTGGGAATGAAGTTTTCGTCTGTTTGCCAAACACACATTCTTCACAGAATTTTCCTTCGAATTCTACATCTGAAAGTTCATGCACCATATTTTTCTTTGCTAACCTCCTTAGTCCAGCCTGGTGTAGATGACCAAATCGAAGATGTCACAAGGATGCTTGGTCTTCGATATTGACATGTAAACACTTTTCTCGAATGGTTCTCCAATTCAACTTCTACATTCTATTCCTCCTCATTTCGACTTGAGCAACCAGATGTCATGACTTGTCTTTTAAATGCAGGCTTCGATCTTCCATGAGAATCGAATAGCCCTTTTCAGTGAGTTATCCCAGACTCAAAATATTAGCTTTGAGGTTTGGCACATAGTACACATCTATGTTAATGTCAGATCATAGCAGAACTATATCATATAAATGGTGATCACTTGACTTTATCTATGGCTAACTTATTATCATTTATATGCAAACGTGAAGGAAACCAAATAAATAGAGATTGAGCAATGTTTCTTTGAACGATGTGTTTGATATTATAGTAAATAAAGAATGTCTTATGTTTGGGTGCTGGTTTTTGTGTGATTTTTGGTGTCACCTTGTTTCCTTCGAATGGTGTGTTTGATATTATAGTAAATAAATAATATGTATGTTTGGGTGAGCTCTTTTTTTTAGTATATTGTTCTTTTTAAATGAATGATATATGGCGGTCTTTGCAATTTGTTTTTGTGAAAAAATTTGAAAATTGTGGTGGTTTCAAACGCCATAAAATACTATTAATTTTGAGAAACATTGTAGGTTAGGCCTGTTTAAACTGATGTTACTAACAAAATAAAAACTGCCATTTTATAAGTATATTACGACAGTTTGTATGGCGATTAATACAAAAACTTCATTTTTTTCTTTGCGACAACCAAATTTACGATGTTATTTTGAAACGCCATTTTCATAAATTACGGCGGTTGATCCCGACACAAAAGTACTTTTTTAACAGCCACAATTTCCCCGTTTTTTGGTAGTGCTACTTCAGCCTGCGCCTCCTCACATCTACCCATACATACGTTTATCTCTTTCCTGTATTTCTTGCTTTTCTTGCTGACACAATCCTTAGGAATGTTCACAATGAACTCCTTTACCAGCATTTCATAACATTTGCCAAACCCAGCAACACTCTTAAGCCTGCATTCTCAATGAGATTCACCACCTCCTTACATTCAAGGGCATCATTCCCAAGTTCTCTTTCCAAATCCAACCTCATTTGGTAAACATACTTTCATTTTTTAACATACTCTACACAATGAAAAGAGATGCTGTCATTGGGAACTTCAGGCACATTTGTAGAAACCTTTTTCCCAACAGCTCTCTCCTTAGCTGAAGGCATGGTGTCTTGAACATCTTGTTCGAAATCATACTTAGAGTCACTTGAGGGCACTTCCTCCCTTTTCAATGATCTTTTCTTAGTAGCAGGAGCCATAACTTTTCTCCATCTTCTTGCAGGTCCTACACTAGCACAGTTCTTGGATGCCTTAGAAGACTTGCTTGCAGATAAAACAACATTATTATTCCTTAATCTTTTAGCAATACCAGGAGCCAATTTCTTTCTTATAGGCTCATCATCAGAATCTAGATCATTTATATTAACAAGATCAGTGGACTGATTCTTCACACCAACACTTTTGTCTTTGTCAGACAGGTCTTTTCACCCTCGACATACTATAGCGGTAGAAATGTTGAAACTAAGCCATTTGATTGACTTAACTCACACAGATCAAATAAAAATCGTCACCGCACTTTATTGTTTCCAAAGGAAAGGAAAAAGAGTGAATAACCCAAAAAAGAGGGGGAGAGAATCTAGGTATGGGGGTTGGTTATGCAAAGGGAAGGTATTAACACCCTTAACAGTATTATGCAGGAACCTTTTTGAAAATTTGTGTATTTGGATATATGTGTTGTACACAAAAATAGATGGTGAGGATAAGAAAATAAATATTTTTTACAATTTTTTCATCCACCGCGGTTGCGAACCTTTAGTGCCTACGTACCACCTTTCATGGAATACAGGATCAGGGTACTCGTGGTTCTCCTTTAAAAAAAATTAAAACACAAGTATGTTGGTTAATTTTAAGGGACGAGACATCATCGTCATATCCGAGTGGAAAACATACTTACTACCCATAATTATGAGAAAGGAGAATTTGCGTCATCTCAAAGTGGAGGATATAACTTGGATTTTAAAATCAACAAAGCCTCGTTCAACACTCAAGTGGAAAATATCTCACTTCACTATATATGGCAGAAGTATAGTAGCTTGCGTCACTACAAGGATTGACAAGGGTCTAATCTTTTGAGAAAATTTTAAAGTAAAAAGTCAAAGTGGCAAAATGATTTGAACAAAGTTGATTGACTTTTAGTCTTCTCACAAAAATGTCAAAGTATGATTAAGTTGGTTAAATTTGATTAAGAAAATATTTTTTAAAATGCATGGACCTAAGTCTAAGTTTATTATGAAAGTGGTTCAAGTTAGAAAACAAGAAGAGTTTTGAAAAGGAGAGATAACATTTTAAAATTAAAGAATATGGGAGGAGATGAAGGGACTATCCTAAATCATAAAGTAAAAGCTAGGGAAAAGAATCGTCTAACCAACAAGAAGCCAACACTTAACATAAAGAGTCAATCTAGAATTCTCATCCTTTGGACTGAAACCAAGCAAGTAAAGATACTAAACCTCTTAAGAATACCAAGATTTAGATGAATTAAGTCTTCAAAAATTAGGCAGAGTAACGACTGTATATGAATGAATTCTCAATCACAGACAAAACATATAATCAAAATAACCTGCACACAAAGAAAATCAACCCAATGTCTTGGGGTAAACCCCAAGAACCTCAGACAAAATATCAACAACGTCACAAGGTCCCAGAGGTATCAAGGCTTCTAATCCTAAGTCCAAGACATCCACAACTCCATGATGCCAAAGATAGTAACCAAACAGTGCAAGTAACCTTACAGGTTTTTTTAGTGTTCAAGTTGATTATTAAGTGTCTTCAAAAAGAAAATAAAAGCTCAAGTAAGCAAAATAAAAATGACATAAAGATAAATGATCAAGTGAGCAAAGATGAAAATAGCATGAAATGTAAATGCTAAAGTAAATGGTGCATAAAAGTAAAGGTATAAAATAAAAGCATAAAGTAAAAGCACAAAGTAAAAGTCAATTGTTAGTGAATTAGAAGTTAGAGGTTTGTTGAATGACCATCTTGAAGCTTGTATTTGAAGACTCATTAGAAGATTGATAAAATCAAAGCTTCTCAATAACAAGTCTCATTTGCTTTTTGTCAAGTATATCATTCATTTCAAATTCTCGAGGCAATAACATATGACCAACGATGTTTAAATGATTCACTTAGAACAACGTTTATGATGGTTCATTAGAGGATTGTTAAGACCAAAACCTCCTAACAATGAACCTCAAGGTTATTGGATCAAAGGTTTCAAATTAAACATATTTGGACTTGCAAACATAAGTTTGGGCCACGAATGATCATTTCTCGAATCGGGACAAGTTTAGCATTATGTTAAGCAATCGTAAGTGGATTTATGTAGAAGTCACACCTATTTTGAGGTCGATCAATAGTAATCTATGTATATATGTTTAGAGAGATGATATGTAGATTATTCTCCAACAACATGTAGCACAAGTAAGAAAGGGATAAGATGAAGAGGGAGGGGATGTATTAAATAAAATTAGGGTTTCAAATATCATTAACATCACTCATCTATTTTGGTGAATTTGGTTTTTCAATCTATCAACACCCCAGATCCAATGAGGTTGAGGAATTTGTCCCAAAATAAAACCTAAATCAGGACCACACAAAAATAATAAAATAGTATTTAATAAAATGATATTTAAATGGTTAATAAAAGGGAAATAATTGGTAAAATACACAAAGTATATTAAAACACCAAATAAAAATCTCAAAAAAAAAGTTTGAAGTCAAACATGAGTTAATAAGTGTTGACAAAATTTTTTAGAATTTTTTAAAGTCATAAACTATTTTTAAAATTTAAAGGAATATGCAAAATATACCAATAGTTGTAAAAAATAGTAAAATCAGAAATAAAAATAAAATAAAGTCACCAATATTTGTCAAGAGGTCATTGGATTCTTCTATAATTTTAAAATCAAGAAAAGTATTTTTAATTATTTAAAACAAGTTAAATAAAGTGAAAAATTATAAAAAATATTAAATCGCAAAATAAAATTGTAAAAAAATAAACATCAAAAAGAGAAAAATCAAAAGTATTTTTAATATTTTTTTAAGAATTTTAGAAGTTGAAATGAATTTTTTAAGAATCTTTCAAGTTTAAAACAATTAAAATATAAAACCAGAAAATAAAAATAAAACCAAAATGATGTAGACCATTGGATCAATGTCAAAACGCGTTAGTAATCAAATCCAAGATATCTGACGCATTATGCATATCATGAACATTAGTGAATAAACCACCAGATCATTAATTAAAAAACAAATTTGTAAAAAATAAGTGGCGTCTTGTCCTTGGTTGAGAGATGACACATTGGTCATCTTCAACCTCCATCTACACGAATTGCAGGTCTCACAAATTATAAAATCAGGAGCTCATACCAGTGTCATTCGCTTCGTCTCTTCAAGACGATTTCAATGGTACCCTCGCGAAAAATTTATATAAACTGTAGCTCAGTCAATTTGAAGAAAATTAGAAGAAAAAAGTTAAATAGGGATTTGAAAATTCATGAACAAAACTCAGTTCCAGTTGAAAACAAATGATGTGATGAGTATCAGAGTGATTAGAGCTTCATTGTAGTAACAAATTTTGAGAGAATTGATGGAGGAATTTACATGTTGAAGTTCAAATTCAAAGCTCTGAAACTTGACTTGGCTAGCACGATTTAGGACACTTCAAGGCTTGGCTCTTCTTATGTTAGCTTCAGTGAAGTCCAGGGATGAAAAATTAGCAAAGAAAATGGATTGAAAAAGTTGTAGAACCAAATTTGAAGTTATGGAATTATGAGTTATAGAGAGAGTTTGGCAGAGTGATTTTGGCTGTCCAAGCTTGCGAAAATGAGTGGAATGGGGTCTGTATTTATAGGAGAAGTGAATGCAATGCTGAGAGAGGGTGAATGATGAGCAATTAAGTGAAGTCGTGCACACCCTAATCATTACGAAAATGTGATTTGAAAGTTATTAAAACTCAACCATTTCTTGCATTTTAATCATTAATCTGGCCTTAGCAACATTGTTAAACGTGTTTAAGTGGAAAACACATACAAAATTAGTGTTTAGAATCCACATTATGAAAATCAAAATCTGACTGTTTTGACAAAATCAGTTTCAAGGTACCAACTTTGAATCCATGATGCACACAACTCAATGGACTTTATGATCTCATTCTTTTTGCAATGGAAAGATCTCACCATAAATTTCCCAATCTCCCAAGAAAGGCAGCATTTGGATGCTTGAGCAAAAAGTTATGATCAATTGAAATCGTGAAAAACACACTGAATTGTGGACTTAGAAAAATTCCAAGTTTTGAGTTCAAAAGCGACTCATAATCTCTTGCCTTCAAACATGGCCTTCCACTCAAAATCATGTTTTGGTAAATGAAGATGGTATGAAGTATACTTCTTAAAGAGAATTTTTAAACTTAAATCATCCAAAAAATCCAAAATTTGAGAGAGTTGTGACCTTGTGAAGTTGATGAAAATCCATAAAGTGACCTATAATCTTTTGAACTCTTAAGGCATCTTCTAACCATTTTCAAGCCTTGCACATAAAAGAAGAGTTTAAATTCACACTTTTAAGATCATTGTGGAAAAAGAATAGGCTCAAGGAGATAAAAATTGATCAAGTTATGATCATTTGAAGTCAAACGGTAAAATTCAAAGGCCTTTCAAGGAGACTTGTGATCTTTCCCAATCATTAATGATCTTCCATCCAAAATTAGCCTTAAATTTCTGAAGAGATCTTGTTAAGGACCCTTTAAAGAGAATCATGGATTTGGATTTACTCAAAAATATCAAAAAATGAGCTAGATATGGTCCTTAGAAGTCAACAAACCCTTGCTCAGAGAGTGTCAAAATGACTTGAAACCCGTTTCAACTTTTGATGATTTTTCTTGCATGATTGGATCTTGTCATGTGAAGAGAGGTTGTTTTTGATGATGATAAGAATACATAGCAAAAATAACCAACTCAAAATGATGAAAATTGAGAGATTTATGCACTTGTGATCACTGAATCAAGCATTTGCTCAATTAGGTCAAACTTATTGAACCAACTTTTAATCTTTTGATCTTTCTTGGCCTTATAAAGCATGGCAAATCATAATAGGTATTGAAATGACATTGTTTTGAAGCACACTCAAATATGGAGCCTAAGTCTCAATGACGCTTGTTGAAGAAGTCATGGAAATAAAAACATGAACTTATCTCTTTGATGAATGTTAACACCAACTTTGAGGAAAGTTTAACCTAAATAAGGTGAGGGAATTATTTGAACCAAAAATATTTGGTATCATGAACACGGACTTGAAACTTGAACTCTTGCAATCTGTTGTACCCCAAAATTTTCTCTCTCATGCTTTCCAAGATCTTTTTTTATATGGGTGGTCAATATGGGTGGTCACAAACACTTGATTAAAGAAAAATAAAAAATTTGAAGATGAACAAGGTGTTTTTCGATTGGAATTTTGACAGGCTTCGATTGGGCATCTAGATCCTTCAAACAAGCTTGGTTTCAAAGTCTTAGATTAGGCATTTGGCACTCTTCACTACAGGTCTGATTCACAAGCTTCAGATGGACGTTGGGTCCCCCTTCGATCATGTTCAAATCACAAGGCTTCGACTGCGCATTGGCTACTTCAAGCTTGCCTTCGATTCACAAGGCTAACGGCATCTACAAGTACCTTTCGATTCACAAGGCTAAATGCCTCTTCAAGTTCCCTTCGATTCACTAGGTCAAAAGCTCTTTCATTTTTGCTTTAGATTCACAAGGACAAAGGTTTCTTCTATGATTGCTTTCAATGCATAAGGCAAAGACTTCCCCTGCGCTTCCTCTCAAGGCCAAAACCCCTCAACATAACTTCTGCACTATGACACACAATATGACCCCTTTGGAAGAGCACTCCAAAATCCCATTCGAAGGACACATATTGCTAGCCATTCGAAAGAGATACATAATCACTGAATGAAAGTTTATCTTATGATGAGTCTTGGTCCTACATATGGCCAGGCCCAGGCTTCCTGTGCAATGACGTTTGAAGGAAGTGACGAAGGAGGATTTGATTGACATAATGGAGTTCTCACTTGGGGGTATTTGAATCAAACAGCTAAGGCAGGTAGATGGGTCCAATCTAAAGCCATTCGAGGACACGTAAATGATCCATTCGAAGAAGCAATTTAAAGGCCCATTCGAATGACACTTAGTGTTGTCTAAAAGAAATGGGTTTGGTCAAAGATTAGATCTAGTTGGTCAAAACGAAAGAGAAATATGCAAAGATGTTGGCTGGGCCAAAATCCCACATATTTGCTTACTCAAGCTCCCTACACAAGAATTCATACTGAAGGAAGCTTCGATTAGCCTAGAAAGTGTTTTCGTTTGGGCTAGTTGAGAAGGGGCTCAATTGAAGAGGCCCCAATGATGAGACTTGAGCCATTCGAAGGAGACAATTCTGGCCCAATCGAAGAGCAAGGATAAGGGGTACTTCGAAGGCATGATTAACAAGTGTCCTTCGATTGACATATCAGAACAAGATCAAGTAATCAATGCAGAAGCTGACTGATCGAAGAAGCTCTAATAGAGAGGTTTCTAAACACTTCGAATCAAGACTCTAGGCCATTCGAAGGAGGCAATCAGAGTCATTCGAATGAGGGCATTCGAAAGCTAAATGTGTCCAGGTTCATAGCAAGGGACAAGAAGCCGTGTCTTTGGAAAAGTTTCAAAGTGATATTTATGGCCTTAAAACACCAACTTAATGGATGTTTATTCCTTTGCCCTCTTGTCCCCTACATTCCCTCTATATAAGGAGCACACTAACAAGCTCAAAAAGGGGGGACATGCACTAGAGAACATACACACTATACGCACACGCTGCCTCATAAGCCACACCAAAATTGTCAAAAATCTCATAAGTAATCCAAATCGAAGGAATCTTCAACAACACTCCACTCACTCCTTGAAGTTTGCAGAGAACGTGCCCAAGCACTAGACATCTCCAACACCATAGATCCATACACCACTGTTGGTAAGGAAAAAGTAAGGAATCAAATTCCATATTTTATTTGCATGTCATAGTCATTCGATTTTCATTCATGAACGAAGGACCTGGGTGTGGTACCCAGATCTGTATTTATTTCTTTTTGTCTCTAACGTTTATGTTGCAGATCCAGCATAAATAAGGCCAGTGCACAAAGAATCAAAAGACCTGGGCTTGGCACCCAGGTCATGCTTTTATTTTTGCTAGCATATCTTTGCAGATTCAGAGCTCTCACAGGTGATCCATCATGCCCTTTCAACAATGCCCTCTAGATTGAAATCCATATCCTTTCACTAGGTCAAAGAGGAACACCCGTTCACTGGATCGAAGGATACCCATCTTCTCCTGGATCGAAGAAGACAACTCCTTCTCTGGATCGAAAGAGACATTTCCTTCTCTGTATCGAAGCCTTCCATTTTTACCCTGGATCGAAGCCTCTTATTTTTCCACTAGAACGAAAGACACCTTCTCTGGATCGAAGCCTCCCATTTTTCTCCCTGGATCGAAGGATGCCCCTTTGTATTTTTATTTTTGTTTTCGTTATTTCTTTATTGACTTTATCATTTTAAATTAACTTTAAATCAAAAAATCACAAAAAAAATATTAGATTAGTTTTTATTAATCAAATTAATTTGTAAGCAAATTAATTAATCATTTTAACCTTTTCTTGAAATTAAAATTAAATAGACTTAGGTTGTATTTTCTTAAAATAAAATAAAACAAACAAAAAGATTTGTTTTCCTTAGGATTTAGGCGTCCCTTTTAATTCGTTTGCGCATTTATTTACTTTCGTATTTTTTTCATCTTATTGTATCTGCTTCCCAGTTTGTAATAGTAACTAGGAATTTACTTTTCGTATTCCTATAATGTACCTCTCACAAAGCCATGTAATAGCGTAGGATTTACATTCCCGCACTTTATATTTCTGAATTTTAAATTACTGTATATACCACTGCTAGTAATTGGGATTGCATGGAAAGACTGAAGATTAAAATGTTAGAAAACCTAAATGCGCAAGACAAATAATTAAACCAAACACAATTGCACATACGCACCTCTAGGATATCCCACTTCGGTTGCCTTTGGAAAACAGTCACAATTCTCAAAATGTGAGAAGTTTTAGTGGTTGTCCTCTAGTTTGAAAACATCACAAGTCCCTCAATGACCCTCTTGATGTTGCCTCGGTTAAAAGTGATCTTAGAACTTTAGGACAGTTACTAAAATTTCTTGCCAAGTTACCTTCGTGACCGTATCATCCCTTTGATTGTCCCTCAAATATCCAACGATAGGGCTACCTACTCACTAATAGTAGGATAGTATTGTCTAAAGTATTGGAGGAAAAGAACGAACTTTTTCGAGTACAAGTAGATAGTTGTTAGATGCTATGCTCAAAACACACTATTTTCACTTACACATTTCAAAAACAACTTTAAAAAACATTTGCTTTGTCAACACTCTTGAGGACTGATACAAGAGTTATCACAAAGCAAATCGCCACACTAAGGAATTTCAAAACACTTTTTTTCAAAATACAAAGCACAAGGTACTTTCAAAATGAGCTAAGCATCTAAGAGCCTGGAGAAAACTACGGATGGAAAGGGTTCTAACACCTTCCCTTTCCATAATCTACCCCCCTTACTCAAAAAATTCTCAAAAAGGTCTTTTTCTGTTCTTTTCACCCTTTCCTTTGTTTGATAAAATAAAAGTTGGTGGCAACTCTTGCTTACCACAACATTTGCAAACACAAATGCAAAACCAGTATTAATAGTCGGTTTTGCCACCGTATCACAGAACCGGAGACTCTACTGGGGATATAAACTTAATAACTAGGGTTACCTTAAGAGTTAGTTCATTTTAAAAATATTGTAATTGCTTGCTTTGTATGCTTTATCCTTGGAGGGTTGTTTAGGTTGTTACTAAAGATCCTACACCCGGATCTGGGGACATCTTTTTAGGTAAATAGCAATAGATCATGGATATTGTTAGGCGTAGACCAATATGGTTGAAGTGATAGCTATGTTGGTGTGGCACTTTGGTTGGTACAGGTATCCCTTGTATTGAATCGAGGAGAATACGGGGCCGCCGCGTGGTGTCGTGAAGCACTAACGAATCTTAGAACCTTAGTTTAACAAACTTGGCCATTAGAAAGTAGTGAGATAGCCGACCTCGGTGTAAAGCTGGAGATTGGTTGATACTCAATGCTATAATCATTGAGATCGGACTTTCGAGATGTTTCGGCCGCAACAAAAGATTTCTAAGCTGAAATAGTACTCGATAAAGAAAGATCAATGATTTTGAGACTCCTTAGAACTCGGTTACTATTTCTAGGACACGTTAAGCCAACTAAACTTCAAGAGGGTACTTACCTACAAACCCCATGCAAGCTTGAACCTAAGGCTGCTTGTGTAACTTGTTTGCCTTCATTATCTAACAACTTGAACTCATTGCAGAGCTTTTGTTTGTATTCTTTGCAGGACCTTCTTTGTATACATTATCCAATAAACTGGTTTTCTTGCAAGATATACTTGTCTTCATCACCATGCATTTTTGCTTGATGCATAGCATACACGTCATAACATCATACCATAGAATTTCCTTAACCATTTCAAGGATCTCAAGGGTCTGTGATGCAGGTTATGATAAAGCAGATGTCTAGCAAGGGGCAAGGGGATTTATTTTCCTCTAACCAATGCCTTAAAAATACCAAAACACGACAACTTGAGTCAGGGGCGATGACCCACTCGATATGGTGAGCTTGACTCTCGTAGAAGAACCTTCAACGATACGAAGTTATTCAATCAAAGCTGCAAAATTCAACTTCTGACATTTTCTTGTTTAACCTGCGAGATCCTTGAAAACATTCACATACCATATATGACATTGCATAGCAGGTATTTCAAGACAGGTTTCTTATCTTTACGATGTTTATTTCAATAAAAGAAATGGCTCTTGAACAGACAGTAAAAGACCTTCAAGCTCAAAATGCTCAGTTTCAGCAGATGTTCCTGGCTCTTGCCCAGGGGAAAGAAGACCTAAAAAATCTGATCATCAAAGATAAGAAGAAGAAGCCAAATAAACCAGTTGGTGTAGTGAATTTGGGAAGAAGGATCAAAGGACCGGTCAAACGAGCGCTAGATCTTACAACTCCATCAAATGAGGGAAATAGTCATGAAGAAGATAACAACCCAGAGACTGATGAAGAAGAACTCTGAGGAACAATATCCTCCTGTTGATGATAAATACAAACAACTGGATGGCCTCAATGCTATGGAGATTCAACAGATATATGGCTTGGACTTTGAAGAGTTGGGGTTGGTTTCTGGGGTGGCCATCCCACCAAAATTCAAAGCTCCCGCGTTCGCCAAATATGACGGGGTCTCTTGTCATAAACTTAACTTGAGATCATACGTCAGAAAGATCTAGCCTCACACTGTTGACCGAAAGTTATGGGTCCATTTCTTCCAAGAAAGTTTGGTCGGCCCTCAACTAGAGTGGTTCTATCAGCTAAAAGGAACTAACATCTATAGCTGGGAAGACTTGGTTGCTGCTTTCTATAAGCCGTACCAATACAATGATGACCTGACAGCAACTCGAGTGCAATTGCAGAATATGTCCATGGGCCCAAGAGAAGGGTTCAAGGAATATGCACAGAAATGGAGGGATTTGGCTGGCAGGGTGCAACCTCCTCTGTCTGATCGGGAAATGGTAGACATGTTCATGGGCACTTTGACAGGCTCGTTCTTTAATTTACTGATTAGGAGTTCTTCATATGGTTTTATGGAGATGGTTCTTATTTGGGAAAGGATTGAAAGCGGTATCAAAAGTGGGAAGATTCTGATGGTTGCATCTTCTATTATTGAGAAGAAGCCATTTGGTGGAAAAAAAGAAATTAATGATGTCTATGGACAGAAGAGCTATAGTAAAAATAACCACCATCAGTCTGTGGGAGTGGTGTTAATGTCTAATCTTACACATGTTCAACATCAACGGGGCCATAGGCATAGGATAAAGTATCAATAGAGGCAGTACACTAATATTAATATGCATTTGTCTCAAGCGTTACAACAATTACTAAAAGCGAAGCTGATTACACTAAAGGATCCTCCTCAAAAACTTGATACCTTTTCTCCTAAGTACAATCCTAATGTAAAATGTGCTTACCATTCTGATAGTCCTGGGCACGACACCGACAACTGTTGGACATTGAAGAACAAGATTCAGGATTTGATCGATAGCAAGGAGATTGAATTTGACTCTCCTAAGACCCTAGTGTGATACTGCTCCCATGCCAAATCATGGTCAAAATTGAGAGCGTTTATTTCATTTGAATTATCAGTTGTAATTTCGTTATTGCTTAAAAACATTTATCTTTATGTCAAACTTTGGTTATTCATATTAATACATTGCATATGTTTGTCTTGGATTATTTCATTTGTATGCATTATATTCAAACTGTGTTTTTACTTCCTTTTTTGTGATATTCAACTCTTTGTTAAAAGCTTTAAGCCTTTAGAGGGAGGATGACGAAAACAATACCATAATCTCTACAATATGCTTTTAAATAGACCCCGCTGACGATGTACAGGCGTTGTTTCAAATCCTAAACAGTGGAGTTATAAGGAAGATAATCCCTAGTCAACCCCTTTGAGCCTAAGAAGTAGGATTTTTTCTTTTCACATAAATTAAAACCCTTAATCATAACCTGATGCAGGATAGTTTTCTCAGTTAATTTAGATGCACATTCAGTCGCAATCCTTCACTTCATACATAATGAATGGCATCAAAAGACGTCCTTCCAAATCACAATATGGTGATGGTTCCGCATAATCATTAAAGTCGGCAATCATTGTCTCTCAAAAGAAAATCCCTCTAAGTCAAAACCTATGAAGGAGACTTAAGAAAAAAACGGGGCATCCCGCTAACTGTAAACACCAAAAGGGTTCAGGAAAAAGTAGGGATAACAAAATAAAAAAAAGAGGTCCTACAAATCCTCAACAAAAATAAAAGGTTACAAAATGACTGCCTTCTCAAACAAACATTCAATTTCTGAACCATCACCAAGTATCAGAGTAAAGATTCCAGACTCAGTTGGGATCTAAACGCACAATTACCTGAGCATAGGATTGAAGAACATCATGAAGAACGGGTTGGGTACAAATAAAATTTGAGCCTTTATCTTTTGTTTCTTAAACCGTGAACCAGGCCACGTTATAACCCTTAAAATTCCTAACTGAAGCATGGGTTAGTTCGAAAGCATATTGTTACAAAAGGTATCCTGACTCCTGTAGGGTTCTCTATAAATCTTGAGTTGATATCACATTTTTATAAAATTTGTTTCTTTTACTAAAACAATGAATTTTGAAACTTCAAGACAGACATGAGCTTTGCATTCTTTAAATACCATTGTTTGCATATGACTATTTGTTCAACAACAGAAAAATTCGCACGACGAATATTTGATGAACAGAAATTATCTCAGTGGACAGAATCATCTCAGATGGAAGGACATTCCAGTAATAGGCCTTTCATAATCAAAGGGAATAGCATGGTGCCCAAGATGATCTGGGGCAGTCAAGTCAAGATTCGGGGAACCTCTCAAAAATGCCTAATAGCTAGGGGCAGATCTCCATCTGAATCACTTGGGGAATTGGACATGAATTCCAGTAGTGAATCATATGCAATCAAACAAACACCTCCTGGCAGTGTGACAACACTTACTACTAAGGACATTGACAATTCTTCATACCCGGTGAACATGGACATAGTCGGAAAATACTACGCATGAACAAAGACCCGCTAGGTTGACTGGCCTAGGCAAAAATAAGGGAATCTCGGCGGACCAAAAGGGTTCGGGAAAAAATTAGGGATATACATATGAAAAAAGCTGTACATCCAGTAAGTCGAAAACCTGAAAAGGTGGCTTAGGAAAAAAAAGGGTATCCCGATGGACTGAAAATCTGAAAGGACAGTCCAAGAAAGAGTTAGGGATTAAAGCGTACGACTACATCCTGTCATCTCGTCACTTGTCTATCAGTAGAGCGCTGACCACCCTGATACGTATTCACCAAGGACTCCAGATCTCGGGATAATAGTCAAGCCGTCTACAAAATCCCCGACAAATATTTTCTCCAGCAAGTACAGAGATAGGGGCATCCTGCTACAAGATCACCTCCATATTCTCAGCATGCAACCTAATGATTTTAGGAGTTCTCATACCTTCTGCGGAGAAAAAATATCCAACTACTGCTCCGACATCTAAGAAAAGATCCCCCAGTGAAGTCGTCAAACTTTTTGGTTTCCCCCAACAGGATTCCATAAAGATCCCCAAGCAGAATATGGAGTTTCCCTCCCCAACAGAGTTTATTTCCCTAACAACGGAAGTCTATCTCTTAGCATCTCAACTTCAATAGAATTTGAATACCTACATTTCTTCATCCCCAACAGTAATTAGGTATTTATTTTCCCTAGTTCAACAATATCACAATAGAATGACTAACACATTCATACATTGCATTCATATATCATTTACAAACATCATAGCATACGCAGTACAAATGCATATATCACAATCTCGTTTTTTTTAGAACATCATTTGAACTTCATGCATCATGACATTGCATGCAGTTAAACCTTTATCTTTTCAGGTAAAGTCTATACACAAATGAATTTTCATATGACAAGACGAATTTATGGTACTCTGTTGAGGAAGCAATCGTCCAAGATTCCTTCATTACCCATCGAGGTAGTAATCGTCCAAGATTCCTTAATTATCTATTGAGGTAGAAATCGTCAAAGATTCCTTCATTATCTGTTGAGGTAGCAATCGTTAAAGATTCCTTCATTATCTGTTGAGGTAGCAATCGTCAAAGATTCCTTCATTATCTATTGAAGTAGCAATCGTTAAAGATTCCTTCATTATCTGTTGAGGTAGCAATCATTAAAGATTCCTTCATTATCTGTTGAGGTAGCAATCATCCAAGATTTCTTCATTATCTATTGAGGTAGCAATCATTAAACATTCCTTCATTATCTGTTGAGGTAGCAATCGTCCAAGATTCCTTCATTATCTGTTGAGGTAGAAATCGTCCAAGATTACATCATTATCCATTGAGGTAGCAATCATCAAAGATTCCTTCATTATCTATTTAGGTAGAAATCGTCAAAGATTCCTTCATTATCTATTGAGGTAGCAATTGCCAAAGATTCCTTCATTATCTATTGAGTTAGCAGTCGTCAAAGATTCCTTCGTTATTTGTTGAGGTAGAAATCGTCAAAGATTACTCCGTATAACCCTCCAGAGGCAGACCAAAATGGACTCATCCTGAAACAGCTCTACACAGGCTCTTTCTAATACATTTTCAGGTAATGGTTAATTCCCTTATCCCTAGCTGTAAGTATGAAGTGCGCCTAAGAGGGGGGGGGGGGGGGGTGAATTAGGTACTTTAAAAAATTATGGTTTTAGTGATGATGGATATTATTTTTATGGTTAATGGTGAGTTTAGGAAAGCTTAAAGTGCATAAAAATAAAGAGACACGGGCGATATATCTTGGTTCCCCTCACAGTCCGAGAGTACTCCAATCCCCTTTCAACATGAAAGAGATTTCCTTATTGTGGGAAACTTAAACAAGAACTACCAAAAAGCCAAGAACAATCCTCTTGGATTTTCACTATGTCAACTATGAGAACAATCCTCTCAAAGTGACTACACTTGTATCCAACAATCCTGGAAAGTCAAGATTTAAAAACACT
Source organism: Vicia faba (assembly GCA_948472305.1). Taxonomy (NCBI): domain Eukaryota; kingdom Viridiplantae; phylum Streptophyta; class Magnoliopsida; order Fabales; family Fabaceae; genus Vicia; species Vicia faba. The sequence continues at coordinate 141,925,624 of OX451736.1, forward strand.
TAAACTTATTTCCAACAATCCTGGAAAAATAAGTAAGTAACTATCAATATTTGATTTTGAGTGAGTTGAGTAGTATTGACCACTTAGAGTGATTTAACAATGAATGATCTTCTCTTCCAATAATATTATTGTACAGTGACTCAAGATATATTTGCTCAAAGTTTTCTGTTTAACAATGTATGAAAATGTGCAGAAAACTTATGTATGAAAGTGAAGAAATACTTGAGTTTGTACTTTGAAAATTTAGAAAATATATTTGGAAGAGGTGTTGAAAATGATTTTGAAAATGAATATTTATATGTTCATAACACCCTTTTGAAACATCATAAAGTTCTGAAAATGAATCATGTACAAATGCCAAGATTGAGTGAAAGGTTTCAATGAAAAGGTACTATGAACAGCCATGTGAAAAGCTGCTGTTTTTCAAAATCGTGCAGCATGCAATCGATTGCACCCTTTGTGTAAATCGATTGCACAAGGTTTCAACAGCTATATTTTCAAAAGTTTTAAGTGTGCAATCGATTGCACTAGAAATGTAAATCGTTTGCATGTGAAGTCAGTAGCAAAAAGTAAGTGAGTGTAATCGATTGCACAAGCAATGTAAATCGATTTCACTGAGAAACAGAAGCAAACGTTTTGAAAATTTTAAGTATGCAATCGATTGTACAAGCAATCTAAATCGATTGCACAGAGAAACAAAAGCAAAAGATCTGAAAAATTGAAGCATGCAATCGATTGCACTAATATGCAAATCGATTTCACTCAAGTGAAAAATGAATTTTAACTTTGAAAAACTTGAGTAATGATTTTTTAAACATTTCTTATTCATCATTGAGCATCTATATCTTAAGATCAAAGTAAATAATATCATTATACCTTGAGAGTTGTTAAGAGCTTTGAACTGAAGATTTTGTCCATAGATGCTTTGAGCTTGATCATAAATATTTGTCTTCTTTGTCAATCATGGTTTATCTTCATCAAAACAAAAAGTTCATTTGAGAAGCTTGATTTTACACCAGCAAGTTACTGTGAAGCCTGGATTTCGACCAAATAACAATTTAAGTTGCTGCGAAGCCTGGAATCCGACCAGATAGTAGTTTACATCCTCTAAGTTTCTATGAAGCCTGAAATCCGACCAGATAGTAGTTCACTTCATCTAAGTTATTGCGAAGCCTGGAATATGATCAGATAACAATGTAACTTCATTTTCTACGAAGCCTGGAATTCGACCAGATGACATATTAATTTCAGTAAGTCGTTGTGAAGCCTGGAATCTAACCAGATAGAAATCAACTTCATCCTTTGGTCTAAGTCACTGCGAAGCTTGGATTTTGACCAGATAACAATTTGACCTTAAGCAAATTACTGTGAAGCCTGGAATACAACCAGATAACAGTCAACTTCATTATCCTCAGCAAGTCACTGTGAAGCCTGGATTTTGACCAGATAATGACTAACTTTCATCTCCCCAGTCAAGAGATAAAATCCTAATAGAGTAATGGACAACTATAACTCCTAGACTCTATTCCCCAAACAGAAATCAACATTCCCCAGCGGAGTCCTCCTCAGACAGAAGGAACAAGAATCCCCGCAATAGGGACCATTTATGAAATCAACATCAAATTTGGATGGCATCTTTAAGCCCATCTCTGGCAACCCCCCGATAATCTTCTCCAAATGGAATTTGTAAGCCCATTCCCACCATCATCAACCATCAGTGTTACTTCATGCGAGTGCAAATTTCTGGGCACTCTAGTGTTCAATTATCTGTTAGAACAAAGTTTGAATCTACTACCCTAAGTTAAAGTTTTGATGATAACAAAATGCAAGAATATGTAAATTGTATGATTCATGTAAGACATATATGCTACCTAAAAATTATGTTTTGTTTTACAGAAACTCTGATGAGTATCAGCATAAGAATATCATCATCAGCATTAGAAGATGAATCATCAACATCAGCATCAGAGGATGTTACATCAGAAGATCAAAGCATGTGCTTACGCTGAAGCTTGATGAACAGATATGTGCATAACAATCTAAACTCTGATCAAGACAACAACGATTCATCAGCATCTAGCAGCGTCAGAATAAGCCAAAGCCAGAACACGCTTAATTGGCAACAGTACTGTGCGTTCAAGATACTTTATTATCAACGGCATCATTTCAGACAAGATCTGCTCAATATGGAAAGAATGTAATTGGCATTGAAATGACATAATTGGCTACAACGTATCTTTTCCACATGCTATATAAACAAGTCAGTGAAGAATGAAACGGCTAATGCTCTACAACTCTCTACACGCCTAAAGCGATTCATCTTCATCCTCATTCCTAGTTTACTAAAGCTCTCAAATCACTTATTCTATTGTTTTAGCATTCCAGTTCTCATAAACTTAATTTGTGTAGTATCACAGTTGTGATAAACAGTTTTGTAGAAAACATTCAACACACTTAGATTTCTTTTATCTGTAAGAAAGTATTTCCTTGAGAAACCAGTTTGTGGTTTTGACTCAAGAAGGCTTTAGCATTTGTTAAAGCAGTTGTAATATTCAGTTGAATATAGTGGATTAAGACCTCGTTGGAGAGAGGCGAAATCACCATGATGGGTGGACTGGAGTAGTTTGAGATCAAACGAACCAGGATAAAAACATCGTGTTGTCTGCATTTGATTTCTAGTTTTACAATTCAACCCCCCTTCTTGTGTTTTTCACTTCTTCAATTGACATCAGAGCACCTGGTTCTAAGCTAAAACACTTAATCGTGTCAGTACAAGATCCAGCGTCAGAAAAACACAATGGCAGGAACATATCAACACAGCAGCAATGACAACAATGAAGATAGAGATAGATTCAGCGGCAAACCTCCAGTATTTGATGGAGAGAATTTTGATTACTGGAAAGACAGAATCGAAAGCTTCTTTCTGGCACATGATGCTGATCTGTGGGACATGGTGACAGATGGATACACGCACCCAGTGAATGCAAGCGGTCAGAAGATTGATAGGAAAGCAATGTCTGATCAACAAAAGCGTAACTTCAAAAATCACCACAAGGCCAGAACCATTCTTCTCAGCGCCATCTCTTACGCTGAATATGAAAAGATATCTAACAGAGACACAGCAAAGAACATGTTTGACTCACTCAGAATGACGCATGAAGGCAACATTCAGGTCAAAGAAACTAAAGCTCTTGCGCTCATTCAGAAGTATGAGGCATTCAAAATGGAAGAAAGTGAATCCATTGAAACAATGTTCTCAAGATTCCAAATTCTGGTGGCTGGTCTCAAGGTTCTGGACAAAGGATACTCTACTGCTGATCATGTCAAGAAGATCATCAGAAGCTTGCCAAAACAGTGGAGGCTAATGGTTACAGCGCTGAAGCTAGCTAAAGATCTCAACAAAATTTCTCTGGAGGAACTTATCAACTCCCTCATAAGTCACGAGATAGAGCTAGAAGCTGATGAACCTCAGAAGTAAGGTAAGCCTCTAGCATTAAAATCTAACAGAAAATCTGACTCTAAAGTTTTGCAGGCAGTTGAAGAAACATCTGATGGGTCCTCATCAGAAGAAGACGAACTTTCCCTCCTCTCCAGAAGAGTGAACCAACTATGGAAGCAGAGGCAAAGGAAGTTCAGGAATCCCAGAAGATCTGATCAGAATGAGTCCTCTTCCAGATAAAAAAGGTCATACTCTTCCTCTGGATACAGAAGATCTGAAGGCTCTTCAGGAAGCAGAAAGCCAAACACCAAGGACATCACTTGCTATGAATGCAATGAGCAAGGACATTATAAGAGTGACTGTCCAAAGCTTCAGAGGGAAAAGCCCAAAAAGAAGTTTGGAAGAGAAAAGAAGAAAAGTCTCATGGCTATATGGGATGAATCTGACTCATCTGAAGCTGACTCAGAATCAGACGATGAGAGAGCAAACATAGCTCTCATGGCCAACATATCAGAAGACAGTGAAGCTTCTGAATCAGACTCAGAATCAGACACCGAAGAGGTATTTCCTGACTTTGCAATTAATTTTACTAAGGCTGAACTTGCTGAAAGCCTTAACGAAATTCTGGAAAGGTACCAGCAGATCAGAGTTAAATTCAGAAACCTGAAAAGGAATCTTGACTCTGACTCTGACAAAACTGAGAGTCTCAAATTGGAAAATTCTGAGTTGAAAAATAAAATTTCAAAATTAGAAAATGTTTTACAAAACTCTCAGAAGGAAACAATTTCTGAAACTCCCAGCAGCGCTGATGAGATCATCAAGGAGTATGATCATAGCTTTCAGAAGTTCCTTGCTAAAAGCATAGATAGAAGCAAAATGGCTTCAATGATCTATGGAGTTAGCAGAAACGGCGGAAAGGGAATAGGATACCAAGGTAAGGTTCCTACACCAAAGAATGCCATGGATTTAACTATTAAACACACTCCTCTGAATTCACACTTTGTGTATGGTCACACACATGACATTAAATATACTAGTAGTATTTATTATGTGAAACCAAAATTCAACCAGAGTTTTGGTAAAGCTAACAAATCAGGACCCAAGAAAATATGGGTACCTAAGGATAAAATAGTACATGTTGCAGATATCTTTAGCAGCAAATCAGAAACACCAGTCATGGTACCTGGACTCTGGCTGCTCACGACACATGACGGGAAGAAGGCATATGTTCCAAAGCCTGGAACTTAAGCCTGGAGGCCACGTAGGCTTTGGAGGCAATCAGAGGGGAAAGATCATTGGCTCTGGAACTTTAGAATGAAGTCTTTGCAGGTATGGAAGTAGAATTCACAGGTTATGAAGACAAGTCATCAGAAGCTCTCAATAAAGACACTCCTTCAACATCTGAAAGGAGCACTGCAAGCAATCCAGCAACAGCTGCTGATCAACCTCAGAAAAGACTACCCAGAAGCAGCATGGATCACCCAGAAGAAACTATCTTAGGAAGAAAGGAATATCCAATCAGAACAAGAGCCAGCTTCAGAAACTCTGAAGAATCCCTCATGGGACTTGTCTCTCTGATTGAACCTTCCTCAATTGATGAAGCACTTCTGGACAACGACTGGATTCTAGCAATGCAAGAAGAGCTGAATCAATTCACCAGAAATGACGTATGGGATCTTGTTCCCAGACCAAAAGGATTCAACGTCATTGGAACAAAATGGGTGTTCAGAAACAAGCTGAACGAACAAGGTGAAGTTATCAGAAACAAAGCACGACTGGTAGCACAAGGTTATAGTCAGTAAGAGGGGATAGACTATACAGAAACCTTTTCCCCAGTCGCCAGGTTAGAATCTATCAGACTTTTAATTTCGTTTGCTGTTAATAAAGGCATCACTCTGTATCAGATGGATGTCAAGAGTGCATTCTTAAATGGATATATAGAAGAAGAGGTTTATGTGCACCAACCCCCTGGTTTTGAAAGTACAAAAAATCCAGAATATGTTTTCAAACTAAAGAAGTCACTATATGGTCTGAAACAAGCTCCCAGAGCTTGGTATAAAAGACTAAGTAACTTTCTGTTAGAAAAAGAATTCACCAGAGGGAAGGTGGACACTACCTTATTCTGTAAGTCAGTTAAGAATGACATCTTAGTTTGTCAAATTTATGTTGACGATATTATTTTTGGATCTACTAATTCTTCTCTTGGAAGGAAATTTGCTAAGTGTATGCAGGCAGAATTTGAGATGAGCCTCATGGGAGAACTGAAATTCTTTATGGGAATTCAGATCAATCAAAATCCTGAGGGAACTTACATTCATCAGAGCAAATATGTCAGAGAACTTCTGAAGAAATTTGATCTCTCAGAATGTAAGTCATCAAAGATTCCAATGCATCCCACCTGCATTCTGGAAAGAGAAGAGGTAAGCAAAAAGGTAGAACAGAAGGTCTACAGAGGTATGATTGGTTCTCTTCTCTATCTGACGGCTTCAAGGCCTAATATTCTATTCAGCGTATGCATTTGTGCAAGATTCCAATCAGATCCTAGAGAATCTCACTTAACAGCTGTTAAGCGAATTTTCAAGCATCTGAAAGGTACTACTAATCTGGGTTTATTTTATAGAAAATCTAGTGATTACAGCTTAGTAGGTTACTGCGATGCTGACTTTGCTGGAGACAGAGTAGAGCGTAAAAGTACTTCTGGAAGCTGCCAGTTTCTGGGAGAAAATCTGATCTCTTGGTCCAGCAAAAGACAATCCACAATAGCGCTATCAACAGCAGAAGCTGAGTACATAGCAGCAGCTGGATGCAGCACACAAATGCTCTGGATGAAAAGTCAGCTTGAAGACTTTCAGATTTTTGAGAGTAACATCCCTATACTCTGTGACAATACTTCTGCCATATGCTTAAGTAAAAATCCTATTTTGCATTCTAGGGCTAAGCATATAGAAATAAAACACCATTTCATTAGGGACTATATTCAGAAAGGAATTTTAAACTTAAAATTTATTGATACAGACCATCAATGAGCTGATATCTTCACTAAACCACTTTCTGAAGATAGGTTCAACTTCATTCTGAAACATCTCAGCATGAAGCTCTGCCCAGAGTGAAAATGTTTTAATTCTATATATTAACCTTCAGAATGTGTTTTATTTTACTGTGAACTTCTGATCAATCTTCTTTCAGAAAGTTAGACATGCAGATTGTATCAGAGTCTATCCATAAAGATCTGAGTGTCTCATTTCAAGGATAGATGTGATGTTCACCAAATCAAACAAGTGTCATCCAGTCATCAGCTAATCTTTGAAGCAGAACACGCGTGCACGCTTCTGAGAAGGCAAAACGCTGATTGGATGCATTGAGACACATGTCTGGTAACCGTTCCAAATATCTTTCTCAAATCCCCCAAAATCAGCAAACATTAAATGCCTCTAATCATGAATTAATTCTCTCTCTTAAAATCATTTACGTTTTCAAAACATCTTTTGAAATCTATTTAAACGCCCTAACATCATTCATTAAATTTTTACCGTCTCTTACAATCATCCAAATATTTTCTGCATTTTTACTTGTGTGTTCATCTTTTTCCAAAGAAACCCCTTTTTCAAGCTTTTCTCAAAGAAACCCTAGTGTGAACATGGAAACTTCTAGCAATGTTTTTGCAGGTTCCCAGCAAGAGGCTTCATCTGAGCAATACCAGATTCCCTTCAGAACTCTACTTACTCTTGTGAAGAACTTGGAAGTTTTGTCTGAGCTGATCGTTGATTTCGCCAGTCTGAAAGAAAATGGATTCAATTTGACTGAAGAAATTAGGGCACAAGTATGGGAGAGGTATTTTGATAGGTCGGTGGGTCCAACATTCCCCATTCTGGTAAAAGAGTTCTGGATTCATGCATCTGCCTCAACTCATCAGGTAACATCATACATCATGGGAAAGAAGATATTGATCATTAAGGATCACATTGCTAGGCTGATTGGATACAACGGTGGTGGCATCCGCTGTATTGACATGGCAGAAAGAGCTGGAAACACTGGCATAGTGGCTAGACAGATTTTCACTCATGGGGTTCCCAGCAGCAAAATCAGAGATTTGATGGATCAGCACAAAATTTGGGCAAAGATCATCTTGGGCTGCTTTAACCACAGGAAGCCCACAAGCTCTCATGACTACATCAACATAGATCAGCAATTTATGCTCTATTTTATTGCTAAGAAGACCAAGATCAACCTTGCTCATCTTCTGTTCAATCATCTGAAGACCAGCGTCAAGGAGACGAGAGAGGAAGAGAAGACTAAAAGGGATTGGATACCCTTTAGAAGATTAATATCAGATATTCTAACTGAGAATAGGCTGATAGAACACCTTACAGAAGCACAGGAAATAAGTTCTCTGGAACCAGCGGTTGGCAAGCAGCTGAACGCCAAGAATCTGAAAAAGATGAAACTGATAGAGAATATCAGAAAGGATCCCAGCATCACTCCTCTTGCTGACATCACCAGCAGAAGAGTCCCTTTGAGTGACTTTCCCATATTCTCTGAGATTGACTCTAAACCAGTCATCGTTCTCAGATACTTGGATGCGTGTAAGGCTGATGGCACAGATCCTGATCTGAACATCAAAGATGTACACCAGCAAACTCCAGAGGTTACTTTGAAGAAGAATAAGAAGAGAAAGGCTGCTTCAGAAGGACCATCCCAGCTGACACCAAAGAAGAGAGGTAATATATTTGTTGTTAATGTTTTAAATTCATCTGCTGTTCCAACATTGATCCCAACCCCAGCTTCATATGAACTCCCAATTCCCATACCAACTATTGATGACACCGAACCAAAGTTTGACCCTTCTGAGTCACTAACTCTCAGGAGATCCCGCACCAAAAATCCAAAACCCACAACATCAACAGAATCAGAACTTGATAAAGTTCTTTCTGAAATTGATCAACGTTCTTCCGCTCCCCTCTCAGAAAATCCAAACACTCAACCAGAAACAGCCCACTCACCTCAACCAGAACATACACTCTCACCCATACCAGAAATTCCACAACCTCCCTCTCCATAACCAGAAACTTCACCTCTCTCTCCACAACCAAAACTTCATCCACCTTCACCTCAACCATCATCTCCACAACCTGAGTCTCAACACTCTGAGTCTCACCACTCTGAACCTCAAACCCCAGAACCGCATTCACCTCAACCCTATGAACCACAACCCTTGGAAATTCAACTGCCATGTGGTACAACTGTAAACATACCCCAACTTCCATCCTCACCAGAAACTACCCCTCCTAATACTCCAAACAGTCAAATCATAATTTTTGATTCTCCCACTCCATCTCCCAAACAAAATACAGAAGACCACAGCAAAACCTTCATCGATCTCACAGTTCTTGACCGTTTTGCTGCCATTATCAATAAAACCGCCATTCTAAAACCCAAACAACCAGATGTTGGTTCTGGTATTTTGAATTTTGAAACAGGCATGCAGAATTGGATTGCTTCTCTAAAGCAGGCGTGTCCTGGAATGATTGATCCTGCTGCTGCAGACCAACTCTGGACACGATTCAGAAGCTGGATACGTGCTGAAACCTTCAAGCTGCAAGACATCAACTATGAACAGGCTCAACAGAACTTCAGCAAACTGTTGAAAGAAGTTGAAGGTCCAGTCATGAGTCAGCTGCTGAAGGAGGAAGTGCTCTTTCTGGATAGTGAGCCATGGTCTGAAAAGCGTCCAGCTTCAAAAGTTCAACCAGCTGAAGATCAGACTATTCAAGCTGAAGATGTTAGTCAAGCAGAAGATGTTGCAGAAAGCTCTCAGAAGCACCCTGTTTCTGACGTCTCTCAAGCTGCTTTGGACAGGCAGACGCTTGAAGAGCTGAAGCAGAATGATATTCGTCTGCAGCAAAGAATGGATGAGAATGATCAAAGAATGAAGGAAAGGATGGATGTGCAATATGGCAAGATTAATACAGTAGTCAGCATGGTGCATCAGCAGAAGGAAACTGCTGATCAGATTAAGAACATGCTAGAAGCTCTGTTCACACGCTTTCCACCCCAACCTTAGATTTTAATTCTTGATGTTTTCATTGTTTTCTTTCCATGTTTTCTGTACTATCCTCTAAAGCTTTGACATCTATACAATGGTTTTTCTGCTCTGATCGTTTTAACTTCAAATACAAACACTTTTTGATTGCTGACAAAAAAGGGGAGAAAAAGAATGATATTTTTCAATAACGGATTACTGAGACAAAAGTCTCAAACATTCTAACACTCTGATATTCTTGGATGTTTCCTTGTTTTGCATAAGCTTACAGGTACAAGAAGTTAATTATCTCTGATACACTGAAGCTCTGCTCGAGTAAAAGAAAGATCTGATGCTCAAAGAGAGTAAAAGAAAGATCTGATGCTCAAAGAAAGTTCAAGAAAGATCTGATGCTAAAAGATTCAAGGAATTAAAAAGGGAAGTAATAAACTCAGGGGGAGTTTTTCTGATCATAACTCTGATAGTTTTTTTCTTATCCCCTTAAGCTCTGATACCTTTTATTCCTCCTAATCTTTGAAACTACTTAATTCTGATACAATTTATTATTTGGTTATCTCTGCTACTTTTCTCGTTAATTTTCAATTGAAAAAAAAATCTAGTTTTTGTCATCATCAAAAAGGGGGAGATTGTTAGAACAAATTTTGAATCTACTACCCTAAGTTAAAGTTTTGATGATAACAAAATGCAAGAATATGTAAATTGTATGATTCATGTAAGACATATATGCTACCTAAAAATTATGTTTTGTTTTACAGAAACTCTGATGAGTATCAGCATAAGAATATCATCATCAGCATCAGAAGATGAATTATCAACATCAGCGTCAGAGGATGTTACATCAGAAGATCAAAGCATGTGCTTACACTGAAGCTTGATGAACAGATATGCGCATAACAATCTAAACTCTGATCAAGACAACAATGATTCATCAACATCTAGCAGCGTCAGAATAAGCCAAAGCCAGAACATGCTTAATTGGCAACGGTACTGTGCGTTCAAGATACTTTATTATCAACGGCATCATTCCAGACAAGATCTGCTCAATATGGAAAGAATGTAATTGGCATTGAAATGGCATAATTGGCTACAACGTATCTTTTCCACATGCTATATAAACAAGTCAGTGAAGAATGAAACGGCTAATGCTCTACAACTCTCTACACGCCTAAAGCGATTCATCTTCATCCTCATTCCTAGTTTGCTAAAGCTCTCAAATCACTTATTCTATTGTTTTAGCATTCCAGTTCTCATAAGCTTAATTTGTGTAGTATCACAGTTGTGATAAACAGTTTTGTAGAAAACATTCAACACACTTAGATTTCTTTTATCTGTAAGAAAGTATTTCCTTGAGAAACCGGTTTGTGGTTTTGACTCAAGAAGGCTTTAGCAGTTGTTAAAGCAGTTGTAATATTCAGTTGAATATAATGGATTAAGACCTCGTTGGAGAGAGGCGAAATCACCTTGACGGGTGGACTGGAGTAGTTTGAGATCAAACGAACCAGGATAAAAACATCGTGTTGTCTGCATTTAATTTTCTAGTTTTACAATTCAACCCCCCTTCTTGTGTTTTTCACTTCTTCATTATCTTCCACCTTCAGATCATGAAAGGCAAACAAGCCAATCTAAATCTCCAGGTGTAAGAAGATTGAAAAGGGGCAGCTGTTGTGCCCTAAAATTTTCCCTCTCATGTTTTCCAAGATCTTTTCTTATATGGGTTGTCACAAACACTTGATTAAAGAGAAAAAAAAATTAAAGATGAACAAGGTGTCTTTCGATTGGCATCTTGACAGGCTTCGATTGGGCATCTAGATCCTTCAAACAAGCTTGGTTTCAAAGTCTTCGATTAGGCATTTGGAACTCTTCACTGCAGGTCTGATTCACAAGCTTTGAATGGGATGGGGTCCCCCTTCAATCACGTTCAAATAAAAAGGCTTCGACTACGCATTGGCTACTTTAGGCTTGCCTTCGATTCACAAGGCTAACGGCCTTTACAAGTTCCTTTTGATTCACAAGGCTAAAGGCCTCTTCAAGTTCCCTTTGATTCACTAGGCCAAAAGTCCCTTCATGCTTGCTTTGGATTCACAAGGACAAAGGTTTCTTCTATGATTCCTTTCAATGCATAAGGCAAAGACTTCCTCTGCACTTGCTCTCAAGGCCAAAACCCCTCAACATAGCTTATGCACCATGACACACAATATGACCCTTTTGAAAGAGCACTCCAAAAGCACATTCGAAGGACACATATTGCTAGCCATTCGAAAGAGGCACATAATCACTGAATACAAATTTATCTTATGATGAGTCTTGGTCCTACATGTGGCTAGGCCCAACCTTCCTGTGCAATGATATTCGACGGAAGTGACAAAGGAGGCTTCGATTGACAGAATGGAGTTATTACTTGGGGGTATTTGAATCAAACATATAAGGAAAATAGATGGGTCCAATCTAAAGTCATTCGAAGGACACGTAAGTGATCCATTCGAAGAAGCAATTTAAAGGCCCATTCGAAGGATACTTAGTGTTTTCTGAAAGAAAGGGGTTTGGTCAAAGATTAGATCTAGTTGGCCAAAACGAAAGAGAAATATGCAAAGATGCTGGTTGGACCAAAATCCTACATATTTCCATACTCAAGCTCCCTGCACAAGCATTCATACTGAAGGAAGCTTCAATTAGCCTTGAAAGAGTTTTATTGGGACTAGCTGAGAAGGGGCTCAATCGAAGAGGCCCCAATGATGAGACTTGAGCCATTCGAAGGAGACAATTCTGGCCCAATCGAAGAGCAAGGATAAGGGGTACTTCGAAGGCATTATTAACAAGTGTCCTTCGATTGACATATCAAAACAAGATCAAGTAATCAATGCAGAAGCTGACTGATCGAAGAAGCTGCAATAGAGAGGTTTCTGAACACTTTGAATCAAGACTCTAGGCCATTCGAAGGAGGCAATCAGAGTCATTCGAAGGAGGGCATTCGAAATCCAAATGTGTCCAGGTTCATAACAAGGGACAAGAAGCCATGTCTTTGGAAAAGTTTCAAAGTGATATTTATGGCCTTAAAACACCAACTTAATGGTTTTTTATTCCTTTGCCCTCTCGTCCCCTTCATCCCCTCTATATAAGGAGCACACTAGCAAACTCAAAAAGGGGGGACATACACTAGAGAACATACACATTATACGCACACGCTGCCTCATAAGCCACACCAAAATTGTCAAAAATCTCCTGAGTAATCCAAATCGAAGGAATCTTCAACAACACTCCACTCACTCCTTGAAGTTTACAGAGAACGTGCCCAAGCACTAGACATATCCAACACCATAGATCCATACACCACTATTGGTAAGGAAAAAGTAAGGAATCAAATTCTATATTTTATTTGCATGTCATAGTCATTCGATTTTTATTCATGATCGAAGGACCTGGGTGTGGTACCCAGGTCTGTATTTGTTTCTTTTTGTCTCTAACGTTTATGTTACGTATCCAACATAAATAAGGCCAGTGCACACAGAATTGAAGGACCTGGGCTTGGCACCCAGGTCATGCTTTTATTTTTGCTAGCATATATTTGCAGATTCAGAGCCCTCACAGGTGATCCATCAGGCCCTTTCAACCATTCCATCTAGATCGAAAGCCACATCCTTTCACTAGATCAAAGAGGAACACCCGTTCACTGGATCAAAGGATAGCCATCTTCTCCTGGATCGAAGAATACAACTCCTTCTCTGGATCGAATGAGACATTTCCTTCTCTGGATCGAAGCCTCCCATTTTTACCTTGGATTGAAAGACACCTTCTCTGGATCGAAGCCTCCCATTTTTCTCTCTGGATCGAAGGATGCCCCTTTGTATTTTTATTTTTGTTTTCGTTATTTCTTTATTGACTTTATCATTTTAAATTAACTTTAAATCAAAAAATCACAAAAAAATATTAGATTAGTTTTTATTAATCAAATTAATTTGTAAGCAAATTAATTAATCATTTTAACATTTTCTTGAAATTAAAATTAAATAGACTTAGGTTGTATTTTCTTAAAATAAAACAAAACAAACAAAAATATTTATTTTCCTTAGGATTTAGGCATCCCTTTTAATTCGTTTGCGCATATATTTACTTTCGCATTTTTTTCATCTTATTGTAACTGCTTCCTAGTTTGTAATAGTAACTAGGACTTTACTTTTCGCATTTTTATAATGTACCTCTCACAAATCCATGTAATAGCATAGGATTTACATTCCCGCACTTTATATTTTTGCACTTTAAATTACTATATATACCACTGCTAGTAATTAGGATTGCATGGAAAGACTGAAAATTAAAATGTTAGCAAACCTAAATGCGCAAGACAAATAATTGGACCAAACACAATTGCACATACGCACCTCTAGGGTATCCCACTTTGGTTGCCTTCAGAAAACGGTCACAATTCTCGAAACATGAGAAGTTTTAGTGGTTGTCCTCTAGTTTGAAAAGATCACAAGTCCCTCGATGACCCTCTCGACGTTGCCTCGATTAAAAGTGATCTTAGAACTTTAAGAGAGTTACTAAAATTTCTTTCCAAGTTGCCTTCGTGATTGTATCGTCCCTTCGATTGTCCCTCAAACATCCAACGATAGGGCTACCTACTCACTAATAGTAGGATAGCACTGTCTAAAGGATAGGAGGAAAAGAACGAACTTTTTCGAGTACATGTAGATAGGTGTTAGATGCTATGCTCAAAACAAACTATTTTCACTTACACATTTCAAAAACAACTTTCAAAAACATTTGCTTTGTCAACACTCTTGATGACCGATACAAGAGTTATCACAAAGTGAATCGCCGCACTAAGGAATTTCAAAACACAAAGCATAAGGTACTTTCAAAATGAGCTAAGCATCTAAGAGCCCGTAGAAAACTACAGATGGAAAGGGTGCTAACACCTTCCGTTTCCATAATCTACCCCCCTTACTCAGAAAATTCTCGAAAAGGTCTTTTTCTGTTCTTTTCACCATTTCCTTCGTTGGATAAAAGAAAAGTCGATGGCGACTCTTGCTTACCGTAAAATTTGCAAACACAAACGCAAAACCAGTATTAACAGTCGGTTATGTCACCGTATCACACAATCCATTGAAAAGTCATTTGATTGAGAACCAACCCTTCAACCCCCTAGGTTAGATGGTGAGATGAATTCAATTGTATCCCCACCTACAATATGAACATTTAAAAAAATATATATACATATTTTGATGTTAGTTTAAATAACACATGTACAAGATACACACTTCAAGCTGCTTGGTAATCCCTCAAAGGCAAACTTAAAGATATGTTGAAGATAAGGAGAGCCAACCCTAATGTGTGATGTTTTTGTATTGATAAAAGTGAGATGATGAGAAATCCTAGGGGAGAAATTAGGGTATAACACATACATACTATCACCAGTAGAATCATCTTTCTCATTAGATTTTCCAGGGGACTTAATTGGAACTGACTCACTATCATACTTTCCATCTGATTTTTTAAGTGAGGTTTAAATAGGATGATCAGTTTAGGCAAAGAATGTTGTAACATTCGACACAACATCAATCTCAAGTTAAGGAACCATAATTTTAGAAAGGGATACATCAAAAAAAAAATCTTTCACACTAGATTGGCCTAGGGTTTTTTTAGCTCTAGAGTTATCTAGACTAATAGTTTAAAAGATGAACTTTTCAGTTGTTCTAACATTACCCACTATATTTGAAACAACAAAACCTTTAGTAGAAGTGCCAACATCAGTTTTGACATTAGGGGTTTGGATAGGATCAAGATACAAAATTGTCAGAGTGAGGTTTCTTGACAGCAACAGAGGATTCAAAACTCCTACGAGAAATTTGAATATGGCATTTAGGAAAGAAAATATGGAAAGTTTGTAATGATTTCTCTGGAGTTTCGTGCACCACTAAATTGAGGGAAGAGAAAATATCGTTTGCACGCCTTCACACCTGTAATTTCTATAACTCTTCAACAGTACAAATTCCTAATTTTCCCCTTAACTTCTCAAACTATTTCCATCCAAAGCTTTAGTAAATATATCTTCCAGTTTCTTCTCAGTGGCCACATGCTCAAGGGTAACAATTTTATTCTCCAAAAGATCCCTAATAAAATGGTACAAATGTCAATATGCTTTGTCCTGCTATGTTGAATGGGATTCTTGGATATATTGATTGCACTCAGATTGTCACAATATAATTTCATGATATCATGTTTGACATTGTATCCTTTTAACATTTGCTTCATCCAAATTAATTGAGAGCAATTGCTTCCTACAATAATATACTCAGCCTCAGTTGTAGGCAAAGACATACAATTTTGCTTTCTACTTAACTAAGAGATAAGATTATTTCCTGTTATTTATATGTTATTGTAATTGCCAAAATTTTCCAAAGGGGAAGATTGTTATTTCTATGTTATTGTAATTGGCATTAATTTTGATAAAACTGACTTGGTGGAAATATTCCTAACAAGATGTTTCAACTTGTTGTTTCAACATGTAGAATGCGATTTCCTAACCAGAAGAGTAGGACATCTGGTCTGTTATAGTTGTTTTACAGTTTGGATACAACTATTTTAAATTACTGAATATTCAAGGAATATTAAGTAATCCTACATGGCTTCCAAGATTGAAGAATCAAAGATCTCTTCTGCATTTAGAAGATTAATTTGTTTCATTCTCTTTTCTATCCTACTTTGTTGATATGATATCATTGTTAGGTGTTTACTTATCTTGATGCATTACCATCTCCCCTCTCTTTTATCCTACCTTGAAGACATTATATCATGCTTATGTGTTTGTTACTTGATATACAAGGGATGCACTTGTGAAAATATTTATGAACCATTCAAGTACTCTATCATTTCCTCTTTATTTAAAGTGATTTGTTCATCTTTTATGATCATGTTTTAGGAGGGTGTTCTTGTACACTTCCACTTGAGTACCATTGATCCAATATGGTTGAAGTTCTTTAGTGAATACTTCTGACCTCATGACTTATAATATATAATTTCATTGCTCCTTTGATTCTTTGATTGACATCTCATTGTCAACTCATCATGATGACAAGATAGGAGCCACATTCTTGTTTTGACCTAGTTTTTGTGTAATGGATTTTGAATCTTCTAAAGGACCATGGTCCAAGATATTGTGATTAATTTTTGATCTAAACTTCTCGTCTCATCTCAATTATCCATGCTTCTAAGATCCTTTGGTTAAGCACTCATTTTCTAACCAACATGGTGAAACACTAGAACCTATATTTGCTTTCTTACTTTTGTTTTGAGCATCATTAATTAGTGATTTCTTCGTGAGATTTTTTGCTATGTCACATGAATGTATCTTGATTTTGGCTACTGCCTATAACATTTAAGAACATTAACATTAATCTATTTAGATCATAATGCTTGTGTGCATTTAGGGACTACACTTTACCCATTCATCATGACCTTTGAGTATGTTATCTTGTTAGCATCTCTTAAAGTTTCAAGTTCATGATTGATACCTTATGAGGGATTAGCCCTTACCCCATGACATACAAGGTATCATTTTACTTTTACTTGGTCTTCATCAATATTTTTTATTTAAGAGAAGTATTATCCATCTTGAATGATGTTGTTCATCAAGTTATGTGACTTTGTTTGTGCATGATGTTTCATCTTCTGACCTTGTTACTCTTGAACCTCGTCTTGAGTTAACTTACTACACAAGTAATACATTCCATAATTATTCAATTATGCTTTCATCATTTGATCCTTACTTTCTTAAATTTTGAACATGTTTGCTTGTCTCCTTTAGTCACTTTCCTTGTGTGCTATGTGTGGAACTTTCTCCCTATACTTGTGATATTTGAATGTGTAATATTAGAGGTCATTTTCTACTTACCTATTTTCTTTGACACCCTCTGTGATACGGTGGCAGAATCGACTGTTAATACTGGTTTGCATTTTGTGTTCGCAAATGACGCGGTAAGCAAGAGTCGCCACAGACTTCTCTTTTATCCAACAAAGGAAAGGGTGAAAGAACAGAAAAATACTTTTTTCGAGATTTTCTGAGTAAGGGGGTAGATTATGGAAAGGGAAGGTTTTAGCACCCTTTCCATCTGTAGTTATCTACGAGCTCTTAGGTACTTGCTCATTTTTTAAAATTGTTTTCGTGTTTGTGTGTTTTGAAAGATTTTTGTTTTCTTTATGATAACTCTTGTATCAGTCCTCAAGAGTGTGATAAAGCATTTTTTGAAAAGAAGTTTGAAAGTGTGTAAGTGTAAAAGGAATTAATTTTTGAGCAAGTACTTAAGAACTGTCTACCTACTCCAAAAAGGAGTTCTTTTCCTCCTTTCCTTTAGATAGTGCTATCCTACTATTAGTGAGTAGGTAGCCCTATCGTTGGATGTTTAGGGACTATCGAAAGAGACGTTTATGGTTATTGAAGGAAACATGTAAGGATACCTTAGCATTTCGAAGGGACTGTCATCATATAGGCAACGTCGAGGGACAAGATCATTTCTCGTAGACAACTCGAGGGACGTTAAAGGACCATGATCTTTATGATGACTTTTAAACTGAGGGTCTTTGTTAAGATATCCCTACGTTCGAGGGACATGACCATTTCTGAAGGCAACGAGTGAGGTTATACCCTAGGGGTGCAAGTGTGCAACAATGTGATTTTTTCCAGATATTTATCTTAAAGTTAGTGACCTAATGATTAATTGATTTAATCTTGTCATGCACGCCTGATTTACTAAAAATTTATATACAAGCCTATAAGAAATATAAAGGCGAGAAATAAAGTTCCTACATCTATTACAAGGCTTTGGTGTAGTTACATAAGTAATGAACGAAAAGTAAAATGCGGAACTCGAAAACCCTAATTAAACTATTACAAACCAGGCACAGTTACATAATAAAATAATCCTATGAAAAATAATAACGTGCAAAAATTAAGACTAGCCTAATTTTGAAACCCTAAAAATTTAATTGCTCATTAGAAATATTTTTGATGTTTTTATGAAAATATGTGAAATTTAACCTAATTTCTAATTAATTTAAAATTAAAGGAAACAAATTAAAGTTTATTAAATTAAATTAATTTGCAAAAATTAATTTTTCTTAAAAAAACTCTAAATCCTAATTTTTTGATTTTTTGATTTAAAAAAAGGAAAAAACAAAATAATATAAACTAAATAAAAGAATAAAGAAAATTAAGAAATGGTCCTGAGGGGGGGTGAGAAACCCAAAAGTAGGGGTATGCTGGAATTTTTGCTAAGGGCCCAGATCTGTTGGCCTTTAGCTGCGCTGGATCCAGTGGGAGGCATGCTTGGGCGTCCATCATAGGGAAGCATCACTGGGCATTGGATCTGGAGGATGAATGATCTAATGGTATGGATGTGATGGCTTTTGGTGCGCCTGCTGGAGCTAGAAATGTTGGATTTGCATGTACAAATCATAAAAATAATATGCAGGAGGCAAGGGAAGAACCTCTGACCTCCCATACATATAATGCCTTAAACCCTTTGCTCTTGCCACTGGACCAAACTGCACATTCGTTAATACAAATGGAATAAAATATAATAATATGAAACTAAGGCACATCTAGGTCATAAAAAAAAATGCACACGTAAGCAATAGAAGGACCCAATTAGATAATGGGAAACTGCCACGCCCGCAGTCAACATAACCCTTACTCTTGACTCACCGGAGGGGCGCCGGAGCCCTAGCTCCGGTCACCTTCTCTGGAAGCATCCTCCACTAAAACTTGTTTAAACCTGCAAATTCAAGCGTTAGCTGGACCCTTCCACCCTAATTCAAGGGTTGCAGATCCAATGGTAGGGACCTCTTGGCCTAAAATTCCTTGTAAATGATCCTATGAGAAAAAACACACAACAATGGTCAACAATGGCAAATGGCTACCCGCATGTCCCAGTTCACATGTAAGGGTATCAACCTATTCTAAATGATCATACTAGAAGATTCAAGTCATTAGAATTCCTCAATAATGCATATAATTCAGAATACGATTGATTAAAAAGTAAGCAAACCGGTCATGATGCATGCGATGATTTCAAGCATAAACAAGCATGGGAATTCAATCAATCTTACCCTGAAGGTGTCCTGGAGATGATTTGTGGCGATGGTTTGCTTGGAAAGTGGCAGAACATTGCATAACAGCTTTGCACCTTTTGTAGAAATTCTTGAATTTTTTATCTTGGTTTGGAGGAAGCTTTTTCGTGTCCTTTGGATCTAGGGTTGTAGTGTATATGTAGTAAATCAAATTAGGGTAACAATTGCGGAAGAATATCCTTCCTTTAATGAGAAAAAAAACTTCTTTCAATTATTTGATTTTTGGTCTTTTTTAGAATAAATCCAATCTTGCTTTCCCTCCACGACTTCCCTTTGATTTTCCAGCATATTTCATCCTTTATTTGATGAGAAAAAGATCCCAAATCAAATCTTACATAATTTTCATTATTTCTTTCTTTAATTTGAATTTTAATGAATAAAAAAATTAAAAATAAAAAATATAAATGATGACATAATATATGAGTGAGCTCAGAGGTCGTGGGCCATGTTAGAAACAAGTTTCAATCATGAAAACATGGGTCCATTTGGAAAAAAATCAAGTTTGGTCAATATTGGCTTCACGCACTTTTCCAAAAATTGATCAACTTTAGCAATGCATATCTCTCTCATTTTTAACCCTAAGAGGGTTTTCTTGGACTTTTTAGAGATCTTTGGATGTCCTCTAAACAAGCCTTTTGGTTTCACCTCAATTGGATCTTCCATGTTCAATGTAAGGAGCTTTGACCCAAAAGGTGTCTTTGTTGACTTTTTGCAAGGACCTATAATGTATGAGCTTGTATCTTTTGATTGGGGGAATTTCTTGATTTTGAGGGCTTAAGAGAAGTTGTAGGGAATTGGATTCTATTCAAAATGTGCCTTGGTGAAAAAGTTTATGATAAAGTATGACAAAGTTATGCCTGGTCAAAGTTTAGTTGACTTTTCCTATAGAAACCCTAATTTGCCATTTTTGACTTTTGATGAGTTAAGAGCATTTCATGAGGAATCATGATCAAACCTTGATCAAATGATGGATATCACTTCAAAATGTTGATGTTGACCAAAAATCTTGAAGTTTGACTGTATTTGGGCCATAGTTGACCTTTGACCTAGTACATTTGATTTCCAGGCATTTGAGCAGTTGACTGAGCAAACTTATTGTTCAATGCATGAAATTTGGCATGGATGCTCTTGAGGATATATTAGGACAATGGATAACATTTGGGGTCCTTGGGAATCATACATCTTGCTTAAAATTAAAACCCTAGTTTGAGGTTTATTGCCTTATGAGGATAATTTGCCTAATCAATTCTTAGTCATCCTTGAGCAATTGAGGACCTCTAGAGGCATGTCTTGAGTAGAAATGAGAGGGAAAATTTTGGGGTACAACAACTTCCCTTATTCAATCTTCTTAAACCCGAGGATGTAGATTGGTTGGTCTTTCATTCATGATCTGAATATGATTGAACACTAGAGTGCCCAGAAATTTGCACTCGTCTGAAATGATACTTGACTGTGTAGATAATATCGGGAATGGGCTTATAGATGCCATTTGGAGAAGGTGACGGAAGATCGTCGGAGATGGGCTTAAAGATTCCATCCAGGGAATATGATGGAGAGTCGTCGGAGATGGGCTTAAAGATGCCATCTAGAACAATGTTGATTTCATGAGATATTCCTTTGTGGGAATCCCTATTCTTGTTGTTGAGGAGGACTCCGCTGAGGAATGTTGGTATTTTTTCGGGAAATAGAGCTTAGGAGCTTCAGTTATCCATTACTCTACTGGCGAGTCATCTCTTAATTTAAGAGACGGAAGTGAACTGCTATCTGGTCGGGATCCATGCTTCACAGTGACTTGCTGAGGATAATAAGGCCGACTGCTATCCGGTCGTATTCCAGGCTTCACAACGACTTACTGGGGAAATGAGATTAAACTATTATATGGTCGTACTCCAGGCTTTGCAGTTTCTTAAACTATTATATGGTCGGAATCCAAGCTTTAGTGACTTGAAGAAATTAAGATGTTATCCGGTTGGATCCGGGCTTAAACTTGAATTTGAGGTATACTACTATCTGGTCGAGTCCATGTTTCATAGTAATTGACAGAGTAAACTGCTATCTGGTTAAAATCCAGGCTTCACAATCTCTTGAATTGTTGATTGACTATTATCCGGTCGGATCCCAGGCTTCATCCATGATGTTAACTGTTATCTGGTCGGGTCTAGGCTTCACAGTATGGTGAACTGCTATCTGGTCGTATTCCAGGCTTTGCAGTTTCTTTAACTGGAATAGAAATCAGAAAAATATTAGTATTGATTTAACTGAACCAGAGAAAGGTCTTGAGTTGTCTTCAACTGGAATAGAAATCAAGAAAATCTTAGTATCGATTTAGTTGAATCAGAGGAAGGTCTTGAGTTGTCTTCAACTAGAATAGAAATCAAGAAAATCTTAGTATCGATTTAGTTGAACCAGAGGAAGGTCTTGAATTAACTTTGACTGGAATGGAAATCAGAAAAATATTAGCATCGATTTAACTGAACCAGACGAAAGTCTTGGAATATTTTCAACTGGAATAGAAATCAGAGAGATCTAAGTGTCGATCTAACTGAACCAGAGAAGGTCTTTTATTAACTTTGACTGGAATGGAAATCATAATAATCTTAGTATCGGTTCAATTGAACCAGACAAAAGTCTTGGAATATCTTCAACTGGAATAGAAATCAGAGAGATCTTAGTATCGATCTAACTGAACCAGAGAAGGTCTTTTGAGAACATCGTTCTGAGGAATATGATGAAATAACCTTTCGTTAGACGTAGCTTTTGAGAAGACTACTAGGTCACATAAGTAGTCAACAATGTTTATTAGTTTGATCTTTCCCTGAAAAAGGTAAAGAGTTAGTCGTATACAATGTCATGATGTATGAAATGCATTGTGATGATGGTCTCAAAATAAATGAGATTATGCTGTATGTGACGCGTATGCCCCTGTACCTGTTGGAAAGAGTAACTGTCGAGACTACAAATTATTTTTTAGACTTTGCCATGTTTCTTAAAGTCATTAGCAACTGTCTTTCTGTTTTTTATGCAAGTATTTATGAACAGTAATCATATTTAAATGCATATGTCAAAAATAATCATTGGACGTTTTTTCAAAACAAAACAGAAAAATAAAAACACCTAGTTTTGTACTTTCAAAGAGATGATTTGTATTGATTTTTAAAGTTCGCCTATAATGGGCATTTTGTACAAAGAGACTGACGTTCAAGTAGGAGAACACCGTTGTAAGAAATGAAAACTACACAAAATAATGTACAAAGAGAAAATAACTATGTGTAATAATCCCATTGAGTTTCAATTCTGCTATTTCCCTTATGTCCTTGAGCGTCTCATCACTTTGCTACTTGTCTGAAGCTTACTGGATTAATCGATACCGTTTGAGCTTGATAGTTAATACTGAAGTTCAGTTGCAAGGTGATCCTATGGGACATAGTTATACGCTTTAAATCCCTACCTTTTTCCTGAACCACCCTTTCGGGTTTTCAGTCCACCGGGATACCCTTTTTTGCCCAAGCCGCCTTTTCAGGTTTTCGACTTGTCGGGTGTACAGATTCTTTTTGTATTCATCCCTAATTTTTCCTCGAACCCTTTTGGTTCTCTAGGATGCCCTTATTTTTTCCTAGGCCAACTGTTGTACCCCAAAATTTTCCCTCTCAATTCTCAAGGGTTTTCTCACAAAGATTCTCAGGATTTAAGTTTGCGCAAGTGCATTGGGATTTTCCAGTACCAAAATTAAAAGGAAACTGACAAAAAGGGAGAAAACAGATAAAAATAATATTTTAACAAATTTGGAGAAAAACAAGTGTTCTTCGATTCAACTCTTTCGATTGGCTTTTTGGCCTCTTTCAATGCAAGCTTGGCTTGCATCCTTCGATTGGGCCGTAGCCTTCCTTCGCTCTAGCAAGCTTCGATTGGGAAGTAGCCTTCCTTCGATCTAGAAAGCTTCGATTGGGAAGTAGCCTTCCTTCAAACACAAGATTCGATTGGGCAATAGCCTTCCTTCGATCCAAGTTTCGACTGAGGCAATGTGTTTCCTTCGAGCAGCTTGCTTCGATCCATGAGGTAAACCCTTTGGAAGAAGTTCAAAACTGTTTAACCCCATACAAAACACTTGCTCCAATCCTTCGAATCTCACTCTCCATACCATGCTCATTGAGACTTGTTTTTCCACTCTTCGATCAGAACATGGCTCTTCGAATCTCACTATTCAGCATGCAGAAAGCCCATTCGAAGGCCACACAAGAGACCCATTCGAATAATACATGTTGGGTCCATTCGAAGGACACACAACTGGTGGGAACGAATGGTGTTTTAGTCTGGTCGAAAGTTATGGAAGGATGGAGGTTTCAATTCAAAAGATCAAATTGAACATTTAGACCCATTGGCTAGGCTACGTGTTTCCCCTTTTCAAGCCTCAAACCTATGACTCACCCTAAATTTAATTGTTTATGCAAGTTAAAATAAGCTTTTACCCATTTTCTATCCAAGACCACTTGCACTTAATAGTATAATGCTACTTTTTAGAAAAATTTTCTTGACCCTTGCGCTTGTTTTTCTTCAGAAGAAAGCAATCCATCTGAACCATTCATCTTGCTATCATGGCACAAGTGGACACTTACTTTCCAGCTGAGCCTTATTTTATTATTTTTGCTCCCAAACTTCCCAAAAACATTTCTTAATAAATAGAGAGATCCTTTGCACATAGAAAGAGGAGATGAAGAAGAGAAGGGGAACGTATCTTCAAAATTCTCACACACAACAAAACTCTAAAGTCCCTTCAACACTTGTGAAATCAAACCCAAAATTCTATTATCACCTCCTTCGATTCTGAAGAACAAATACCCTTCAGTTTCCTTCGAATCCCAAGGAGCATCACATTTTCTCCTCTCCTTCGAAACCAACATTCAAAGCCAAGCTTCAGGCCCCTCCCTTCGAATCCAGGAGAAGCCTAGGGCCACCACTCAAGGCCCAGTTCATCTTCAAGGTTGCAGCAAGTAAGTTACTCTTACTCTTGCATCCTTCGTTTCAAACATAACATGTATACGTATTTTGTCTTCTTTTCGTTTGCACCCTTTAAACTATTTCATGGCTAATCTTTTGTTTCTTGTTGCTTGAGTTTATTAAATATACTTTAATAATTATTTTGGTCACAAGATAAATACTAGCATGGCCTTAAGCCATGTTTCCATTTTATGTTCCAAACAAAGAGACAGGAGGAGAAAGAAATGAAATGAAGCCTTGGGCTTCCATGCTGACTTCCTAGGAAGAAAGGCAGAACCAGAAGGCATATTTTCACTAAGTCCAACCAGAATCAAAGGACATGGCTTGCTTTATCCAGCCTCAATCGAAGAAGGCAACAAGGCAGAACCAGAAGCCACGCCCAGCTGCTGCCAATGCCCAATCAAAGGCCACGCCCTACTGCTGCCATGGCCAATCGAAAGCCATGACCAGCTGCTGTCATCCTCAATCGAAGGAGGCCAACAGAAGCA
Organism: Vicia faba; assembly: GCA_948472305.1. NCBI lineage: Eukaryota > Viridiplantae > Streptophyta > Magnoliopsida > Fabales > Fabaceae > Vicia > Vicia faba. The sequence continues at coordinate 141,950,711 of OX451736.1, forward strand.
GAATCGAAGGGTTCTCTTCCCCCCAAATGAAGGATCTCTTTTTTCTTCTTTTTATCTTATTTTTGCCTTTATATTTTTATGCATTTCAATATGGTTGTAATAGTGTAGGATTTATTTTTTGCACTTTTTATAAGTCTTGTACAAATGCTTGTAATTAGGTGTGTATGGCAAGATAAAACCAAAAAGTAAAAAACCCAAAAATCAAAGACAAAATGCATGCAATCAAACACACTTTACACACATGCACCCTTAGGGTAATTCCACTTGTTGTCTTATAAAAATGGTCATGTTATGAATGTGGGATATCTTAGCAAAAACAATCACAAATACAAGATCATAGTCCCTCGATAACACTACGAATGTTGCCTTACAAATGATCTTAGTCCCTCAAAGATAAATGCTAAGATATCTCACAACATTTCTATCATGACTATACGATGACCCACGCCCGTCCCTTTACATCCAAAGATAAGGCTTCTTACCAATCAATGGTAAGATAGCAATATCAAAGGAAAGGAAGAAATGAACTAAGACTTTTGAGTAGGTAGATTGTTCCTAGCTTAGAATATTAAATTCTTAAATTATAATAAATGGAAATAAATTCCAATTATCCTAACTTAGAATAAATAAACAATTAATAAACACTGTGGTTTTAGCATCGATCAATAATAAACCTGACGCTCCAATTAAACAATGCACAGTTAATCAAACCAACATCCAGATACTTATCTTTTACTGATTAAATCAACACTGCAGATTCTCAATTTAAGCACCTCAGCTTTTATCTCATCTCAAATCAAATGCCTTAGCCTTTACTGATTAAACAAAACACTGCAAGTTCTTGATTCAAATGCCTCAATCCAAATCTCAGAGTAAACTGAAAAGAACTGTAAAATTAATTCTTTCTGAGAAATATGCACACAAAAACCCTGATTCTTGATTAAATGCCAAAGAAAAGTCTGCTTGATCAAAACCTGAGCCAACTCAACCAAACCTCAGCAATCTGCCTGAACTGCTTTAAAATCAATGAAAACCCTAATTTTGTCTGACTGATAAGAAAAGTCTGTTTGACTGATTCTTACGCCAATCTGAAAAATCAGGAAAAGCCCGAAGCTGTGATTTCTTGTGGAGAGATACGAGGGAAAATTTTGGGGTACAACAGTTTCCCCTGTTCAATCTTCTTGGACCTGAAGAGTTAGATTGGCAAGTTTGCCTTTCGGGACTCGAGGGTAAAAGGAGATTGGACACTAGAGTGCCCAGAAAATTTGCACTCGGTGATGTGATGGTAGAGGGAATGGGCTTACAGATGCCATTTGGTGATGGGCTTAAAGATTCCATATGGTGAGTGCTGGTAGGAGGATGGGCTTATAGATGCCATCTGGAAATGGGCTTAAAGATGCCATTTGGTGACTGCTGGTAGGAGGATGGGCTTATAGATGCCATCTAAAGATGCCATTTGGTGACTGCTGGTAGGAGGATGGGCTTATAGATGCCATCTGGAAATGGGCTTAAAGATGTCATTTGGAAGTGTTTGTTGAGGAGGATGGGCTTATAGATGCCATCTGGAAATGTTGAACTGCATGTCCTTGGTGAGTGGACGAGTATCAGAAAGGTATCCATGTTTTGGAACGTCTCTGAACTGGGGGTATGAACAAGCAATAGATTGACATCCATGTTTGGAGAATCCGTAAACTGTTTTCAGGAGTTGGAGTTGAATAAGCAATAGAGTAGCATCCGTTGTTGGGAAGCGTCCGTAAACTGTTTTCAAAAGTTGCATCTGAACAAGTGATAGATTAACATCCGTTGTTGGGAAGAATCCGTAAACTGTTTTCAGAAGTCTTGAAGTGGAGAAGGAACCGGTGTAGGGTTTCCTGATGATGAGTCCGTGTAAAACTGCATCTGGATGAATCTGGAATAAGTATCAGAATATCGCCGTGTTTGGGTCACATCTGAACTATTTATGGATGAATCTCGGAAGATGATGATTTTTGTCTGTTGACTGATCTTTTCCTGAAAAGGTAAAGAGTTAGTTGTATGCAATGTCATGATGCATGATGCAATATATGTTACATCAATGTTGATGATATTAATGTGATGAATGCGCAGGTAAGCTGATGAGCTGTCTTGCTGAGGATAGATGAATCCTGGATGGCTGGAGATAAAAGAATCTTGACTGCTGCTGGGGAGGGCAAGAATCTTTTGATTGCGGCAGATGAGAAGTCCTGGGACCACTGTTGGGGAATTCAGGAGTTTGGACTGTATGCCAATCTACTGGGGGATTCTTGTCTTGAGGAGATCTTCACTGGAGAATATTCGAATATTCTGTGAGAGTCTTCACTCTGCTTGGGGATTGATAGTTGGAAGTTTTAGCTCCGCTGGGGATTGACAGTTTTGGCTCCAATGGGGATTTTGAAACTTGACTCTGAGGGGAATCAGGTTCTGGAAGGTTCTCTGGCTGGGGATATCAGCTTTGAGAAAGCTCTTGTTCTGCTGAGGATCATGAAGTTAAACTCTGTATGGGGAATTAGAAACTCAGGAGAATCTTCATTCTATTGGGGGTCAGAAATTGGGAGTGTACCAATCTTCTGAGGTGATGAGAATCTTCATTCTTGAGAGAAACAGATTTTTCAGTTGTCTGTTATCTTGTTGGTGGTTGTAATTTTCAGCAGGTGATGTGAAATTTTTTGATGATTACTACTTCAAAATGAAGGAACCTTGATGATTACTACTTCAAGATGAAGGAACCTGGATGATTACTACTTCAAGATGAAGGAACCTGGATGATTACTACTTCAAGATGAAGGAACCTGGATGATTACTACTTCAAGATGAAGGAACCTGGATGATTACTACTTCAAGATGAAGGAACCTTGATGATTACTACTTCAAGATGAAGGAACCTGGATGATTACTACTTCAAGATGAAGGAACCTTGATGATTACTACTTCAAGATGAAGGAACCTTGATGATTACTACTTCAAGATGAAGGAACCTGGATGATTACTACTTCAAGATGAAGGAACCTTGATGATTACTACTTCAATATGAAGGAACCTTGATGGTTACTACTTCAAGATGAAGGAACCTTGATGATTACTACTTCAAGATGAAGGAACCTGGATGATTACTACTTCAAGATGAAGGAACCTTGATGATTACTACTTCAATATGAAGGAACCTTGATGATTACTACTTCAAGATGAAGGAACCTGGATGATTACTACTTCAAGATGAAGGAACCTTGATGATTACTACTTCAAGATGAAGGAACCTTGATGATTACTACTTCAAGATGAAGGAACCTTGATGATTACTACTTCAAGATGAAGGAACCTGATGATTACTACTTCAAGATGAAGGAACCTGGATGATTACTACTTCAAGATGAAGGAATTGTTGAACACTTTTGACATTCGAATGCCCCAAGTGATGATGAAGGAGTATTGAATCAGATTACTCTGTGAATTGAGAGATTTCTTGAAATCTTGAATGGACTGCCCCAGGTTAAATGAACTTTGAAAGATCTTGTTGAAACCTTGACTGTACTGCCCCAGGTTGACTGGATAGTGACATGTGATGCCCATTGTTGATAGGAGATTTGTCAATAGAAGGGTCATCCTTCTTGAAGTGATTTTACTCACTGAGAGAGTTTTTGTTCCTCCGAACATTCGTTGTATGAACTTCTTCGCTGTCAAACAAATAGTTAAATGCAAACAGTGATATTCAAGCAATGCAGAGTTTATGTTTGTCTCGACGTTTTGAAAAATGCGTTTTTTAGCAGAAAACTTTTTATAAGACAAATCAACACAAGATTTTAGAGCAAAGCCTTACAGGAGTCAGGATACCTTTTGTAACAGTATGCTTTCGAACTAACCCATGCCTCAATTAGGACTTTTGAAGGGTTGTAACGTGGCTTGGTTCACGGTTTAAGAAACAAAGGATAAAGGCTCAAAGTATATTTGTACCCGCCCTCTCTTCGTGGTGTTCTTCAACCCTAAGCTCAGTTAATTTGTGCGTCGCACTCTGTTTGAGTTTGGAACGACTTTTTGGGTGATGGTTCACCACTTGAATTTTAGGAGACAGTCATCCTCTCCTTTTTCTTTTTCAACATTTTTCATGTTGTTGAGGATTTGTAATGACCTCTTTATTTTGATTTTGATTTGTTATCCCTAACTTTTGCCTGACTGTTCCTGTTTTTGGGATTACAGTCAGCGGGATGCCCCAGCTTTCTTAAGCCTCCTTTATAGGTTTTAGCTTAGTGGGCTTTTCTTTTTTGAGAGATTGACTGCCTATGTGATAGGGAACCACCCTTGTCTTTTGATTCCAAAGGAATGTTTTTGATGTCATTCGTTGTATTACGAACTGAGAGTTTGCAACTTCAATGTGCACCTTTTTTGGATTAACTGAGAGACTACCCTGCCTCAGGTTTAAATCAAAGGTTTTGAATGTTTAGAACAGAAAACTCCTACTTCTTTGGCTCGAAGGGGTTGACTAGGGATTATCTTCCTTATAACTCCAGTGTTTGGGAATTGAAAGAAATGCCTGTACATCATCAGCAAGGTCTGTTCAAAAGCATACTGCATGAGATTATGGTATTGTTTCGTCATCCTCCCTCTAAAGGTTTGCAGCTTTTTATCAAGAGTTAAATATCATAAAGAAAGCATAAGAGTAGTGAAAACGAATGGATGAATTCAAGACAAACATATGCAATGCATTAATGAAACAAAGTCTGGCATTAATAGATAATTGTTTGAATGACAAAGAGATTACAACTTGAAAATTCAAAGAAGCAAAAGTCTCTTAGTTCGAGCTTTGTCAATTCAGGTGGAGCACCCAAAGTGGAAGATCTTCATCTCACCATCCGACATGAATTTCAGCACTCCATTGTTAATCAGATCCTGAGTTTTGTTTTTCAAGGCCCAACAGTCCTCGGTGTCATGTCCAGGACCATAAGAGTGGTATGCACACCTCCTATTGGGATGATAGGTAGGAGCAGAAGTATTAAGGTTCGGATGAGGGACCTTTAATGTAATCATCCCTGCCTGCAGCATGCGTTGTAGCACTTGACCCAGTGACATGTTGATCTTGGTGAATTGTCTTTTGGGTGCGACCTTCTTACGCTGGTGCCCCTGTCTTTGTTGAACAGGCGTAAGATTTGGTTGGGCTTGTGACCCTGAAGCAAGTTGAGGAGCTTTTCTCTTGTCTCCTTGTCTCAGAAAAGGTGGAAGGATGATTTGATCTCCAGCCCCAGTTGTCTGTCCCACTTGATTATCCCGAAGCAGTTTGTTGACAAGAACCCCGAGCTCTTCTTGTTTTTGAGCCAAGTCCTGGATGAGAGCCCTCTGACTCGCCAGTTCCCCTTTCAATATGGCTATTTCAATGTGTAGCTCCCACTGGTCACCTCTGTTGTTCCCAGGATTTCCCACGATCATGCCCCTGGTGAGGAGCGTCTTGACCTCTTCTTGCCCCTTGGATAGGTTCAAGAACATCTCTTGAAGTTGAGCGTTTTGAGCTTGGAGATCTTTGAGAGTCTGTTCCAAGGCCATCTCTACTGAAATAAACAGTAGGATAATAAGGAAACCCGAAAAGGAAAAAAAAGTCAAGATGCAATGCATGATATGCTGATGCATGCTTTCAAGGATCTCTTGGGGTAAACACAAGAAAATGTTAGAGGTTGAACTTCGATCTTTGTTTGGAGAACTTCGCACCGGTGGATGTCTTTCCACGAGAATCAAGCTCACTATGTCAAGTGGGTCATAGCCCCTGATTCATGTTGTTGCACTTGATCTTAGATTGGAGAACTTTGCATCAGTGGATGCCTTTCCACGAGAATCAAGATCACCATGTCAAGTGGGTCATAGCCCCTGATTCAAGTTGTTGCACTTGATCTTTGATGGCATTTGTTTAGAGGAGAAACCTCTGGCCCTTTGGTAGACGTCTGGTTCAACGTACCCCTGCATCAAAAGAACCCTCGAGATCCTTGAAGTGGTTAGGGAAAAAATGCTATGGTATGATGTTATGATGTTATGTACATGTATGCAAAAGCAAGTGAGTGTATATACAGGTAATCATATTCACACAAAGCAAAAAAGTCCTTAGGTTTAGGCTTGCGTGGGGTTGTAGGTAAGTACCCTCTTGAAGTTAGTTGGCTCATCCTGTCCTAAAATAGAAACCGGGTTCTAAGGAGCTCAATATCATTGGATTGTTTTCTGTGTTCATTGTTTTGGTTTAGCCACTTAACTGGCGACCAAAATATTCCAAGAAAACAACCCTCAATGAGTGTAGTATCGAGTATCTACCAACTTCGGACTGCACCAAAGTCGGTCATCTCACTACCCCTAAAAAGGCTAAGATGGTCAATTAAGGTTCTAAGAGTTCGTTAGTGCTTCACGACATCACTCAGCGGCCCCGTACTCTCCTTGACTGGACTCAAGGGTTACCGGTACTCACAAATATGTCACACTAACATAGCTTATTGCTTCAACCGTGTCGGTATACCCCGCACAGTTCCCTCATAGTTTTTTTGCTATTTACCTAAAAAGGTGCCCCAAATCCGGGTGTAGGATTTACAACAAACCCAAACAAGGACCCAAAAAATAAAGCAATCAAAGCAAACAAAGCAAGAATGTAAAGGTGATCTAAACCCTAAGGTAACCCCACTTTTAGAATCATTCCCCAGCAGAGTCGCCAGTTCTGTGATACGGTGGGAGAACTGACTTGAGTTTTGCGTTTATATTCGCACTTGTTCGGTTTAGCAAGAGTCGCCACCGACTTTTTATTTTATCCTAAAGGAAAGGTTAAAAAGCACAGGAAAAACCTTTTGAGATGTTTCGTGGGTTCGGGGGGTAGATTATGAAAAGGGAAGGTATTAGCACCCTTTTCATCCATGGTTATCCATGGGCTCTTAGTTACTTGGTTTTTAGATCACTTGCCTTTGATTTTCAATTGCTTGAAATGGTGTGTGTGTGTGTTTTGAAAATGTTTTTTGAAGAAGACGCCTTGTCTAGGCAACCGTTGTAATGACTCGTGTTTGAGTGCTTTACAAAGGTGTGTATCTTTTCGAAAAGATGTTTCAAATGTTTTTGGAAGTTCTTTTTTGAAAGTGTTTGTGGAGTGTGGTTTTGAAAAGTAGGCAAGTGTTTTTGCAAGTTTGATCAAGTAATTAAGAGTTTGTCTACCCCTATTGTACTCAAAGGTTTTTCTCATGTTTTAACCCTTTTAACAATTTTGTTCCACCATTGTATTTGGTGGGAAATCTTGCATTAGGATGTTTAACGGGATAGGCGCGGGTCATCGTATGGACCATGAATGCAATGGTGCCAAGTGTCTTTGGCAATTTGCTTGAAGGGACTATGATCATTTTGATAGGCAACTTTCGAAAGCGTCATCGAGGGACTATGATCATTTGAATTGTTTTGTTTTGCCAAAGATACTCAACGTGCAAGCATGGCCCATTTTGGAAGGCAACAAGCGGGATTACCCTAGGGGTGCAAGTGTGATTGTGTATTGATTTCATGTATTTGTCTTTGTATTAGGTTATCTAGCGTTTGATTTTATGTACATGCAAACCCTAGGTCTAACCATGGTATATTTGAAAGCGATAAATTGCGAGAATTTAAAGTCTACGCTATTACAAAATAGTATCCGGGAGTGGGGGTACAAATGTTTACAAATGGGGATGAGACTTAAATGGGAGAGTAGTGTCCAAATATTTACAACCAAATCGAGTCGATCGTAATATAAACAATGTAATGTAGCAATGTCAAAAGGGACAAGCAAATGTATCAATGTATAAGAAAGATAAAATGTGTATTGTAAATGTGTATGTGATTTATTTACAAGTGCGAAAAATGTGAATCTTAATGTATTATCAAGTATTTGTTTATGTATTGTTATCATTTTGTATTTTGTTAATTATGTACAAAACAAAATATTTTAAGGAAAGAAAAATATTTAGAGCAAAATTAATATTTTTATGTATTAGTATTTTATATACAAAAGTTAAAAAGAAATGTTTTCAAGGAAAATTAATTTTTTATATGTTTATATATAAGCAAATGTTTAGTCAAAAAAGAAATAAAAGAAAATCTATATTATATTTTTTTTATGTATTTAACATGTATTTTTTAAATATACTAAAAAGAGTAATTGATAAAAATAAGAAAAAGAATAGTTAGTGGATTATTTTACTTTACAAAATTTAATTGTGTTATAAAAAAGAAAATAAAAGCGTTAATAAAAATTGTGTTAGTTTATGTGTAAAACAAAAGAAAATGGGCTAAGGGAAATTCAAAGGCCCAAATAAACACAGGCTGATTGGAACAAAAGAGGGGGGGGGGGGGGGGGTGCATCCGGATTTGGAAATGGGCTTTGGTGTTTTTAGAAAGGGGCAAGGCCCAACGTAAACATAACATTTTTTAGGGTTCCAGTGTTTGTTTCATTTGGATTAGGGTTTGAACGTTACAGAGGCGTCGCTCGTTCGTATTCGTCTTCGTCCTTCTCGCCATAGCCACTGAATAATCGTTCTTCCCTGCCTAGCCACCAGCACCATCGCTACTTCCTCTCTCCTCCATGGATTATTCAGTGATGTTGTACAAGGTAGCGATTTCTGAGTCGTTCGCGTTAGAGTTTTAGTTCATATCTTATATGTTTTAGTTCTGTTTCTGATTTCTTTTATGTTGTTGTTTATGTTCTGATTGAGGTACATGAAAAGACAAAGATTAGGGATAACCTTTGGTCCTTGGAGATGGAGAAGGACGGTAGCTTGGAGGCGCTTAGGACGGCTGAGGGCGGAGGGATGTGTGATGCACTGTGTTGGAAAAACTGGTACTCTGTATTCTTTCTTTGCCTTTTAGGGTTTTGTGATGATGCTTGAAAACCCTAGCTTCTTTTGCTTCTATCTTTCTCTTTTGAATGCTTGTTTGCTCGCCCCTGAAACACTTGTTTCTGAACCAACTTGCTTCTGTCGCCTAGCTTATTGTTTCACTTCTTTTCCTCGTCTCCTACTCGCTTGCTTTCAATGATGAATTATCTGAGATGCTTTGTATATTTAATGTGCTTGCCTTTCTTTTTGATGTTCTTCAATGATGAGAACGATCTGAGAACTTGTTGGCTTTCGTTTCACTTCTTTTCCTCTTCCAATATTTGCTTGCTGATATGCTTGATACGAATCTGAGTCTTGCTTATGTTGTGTTATTGGCCCAATGATGAAAGCTTTCTGAGGGTTTGTGTTGGTTTGGAAGCTGGTTTTGGAAAGGGCTTGATGTTTAGAGGATGGTCAGGCTTTTGACAGGTTGGGCATTTCTGGTTCGAGGTTTGACACAGGTGGGTATGGTTATGTTGTTCAACAGGCTTATGTTACAGTAGTGAAATGGTTTGATGCTTTGAAATAGATTTTGTTTGAGGTTGTTAGTTTGGTGTTGATTTCTGGTTTCAGCAGGCTTTTGATGTTTTGAATGCAGGTTTTTAATGTTTTTGTGAAAGTTCAAGGCAGGCTTGGCTTTGAATACAGGTTTAAGGTTTATTGTGAGGTTTTTGAGGCAGCTTGGCAGTTCAGGCGGGTTTTATGCTTAGGCTTGTGTTGAAAACCTGTTTAAGCTTCAGTTTGAGGCTTCTTGACTTGATGCAGGTTTAGAGGCTTTGGATTTTCAATGTTACAGTTTGGTTTGTGTTTTTTTTTCTTTGTGTTCTTTTTTGCCTCTTCCTTGCTGTTCTATTACAGTTTTTGTTTTATATCCTAAAGCCTAAGCCCTGTAAGCCTTTCTTCTTTTTCTCTTCTCTCTCTCCCCACAGTTTTAAGCATTATTATATTGCTTATGTCTGTCCTTATTCTGAAAAGGTAGCTGCTGGAAAATGATGACTTTTGAAGAGTTTGCTTGCAATAATTGTTTTACACTGCATACTTTTATCTCTTTTTCCAGCTTTTCTGCATCTTTGTGATAGCCTTTTTGATAGCCTTTGTACCTTTGATATCTTGATATATTTTTGGACAGCTTTTTGGATATCTTGGATAGTTTGAATTTGTGAATTTCAGTTAGGCAATCCAGTTCAGTTTGCATTTGGACTTGTACATGCTGTTAGGAATTTTTGAAATGGGCAAATTGTTGACAATGCAATATGTTTGACAAATTTGAATTTGTGCAATTATAACTTTTGTGCATTTCATACTTTTTGCAAGCATTTTTATCCCTCTTTGTGAACCGGGAGAAATCTCGTGATTTGCAGAGAGGGCAAACTGATTCCGGCCAGTTGCTTTTAATGATGAATCCATTTTTTATCTGTCTGTCTTTTTAATTTTATCTGCTTTTGACTTCTCTTCTTTTCTTTGTTTTGCAGATAAAACTCAATGGAGCATTGGAGGGTAGCAAATGGAGGATGAAGAATTAGGATAGCTTTATTTCAATTTTAATCATTTGTAAAATTATTATTGTAAACAAAAATGTAAATGAATTTACAATTGTTCGAATAATAATTTGTAACGAAACAATTAAAGATGAATAAAAGAAAAATCCTTTTTGATCAGTTAATTCCTTTTTTCAGCTGTCTATTTAATTACTTATAAATTCTTAAATTATAATAAATGGAAATAAATTCAAATTATCCTAACTTAGAATAAATAAACAATTAATAAACACTGTGGTTTTAGCATCGATCAATAATAAACCTGACGCTCCAATTAAACAATGCACAGTTAATCAAACCAACATCCAGATACTTATCTTTTACTGATTAAATCAACACTGCATATTCTCAATTTAAGCACCTCAGCTTTTATCTCATCTCAAATCAAATGCCTTAGCCTTTACTGATTAAACAAAACACTGCAAGTTCTTGATTCAAATGCCTCAATCCAAATCTCAGAGTAAACTGAAAAGAACTGTATAATTAATTCTTTCTGAGAAATATGCGCACAAAAACCCTGATTCTTGATTAAATGCCAAAGAAAAGTCCGCTTGATCAAAACCTGAGCCAACTCAACCAAACCTCAGCAATCTGCCTGAACTGCTTTAAAATCAATGAAAACCCTAATTTTGTCTGACTGATAAGAAAAGTCTGTTTGACTGATTCTTACGCCAATCTGAAAAATCAGGAAAAGCCTGAAGTTGTGATTTCTTGTGGAGAGATACGAGGGAAAATTTTGGGGTACAACAGGTTTGTTCTAATCCTCTACCCGAATTTGGGATACCTTATAGGTAAGTAGCAATACGTTGTGGAAATTGTGTGGGGTATACCGATATGGTCTAAGCAATAGCTACATTAGTGTGACATATTTGTGGGTACCGGTAGCCCTTGAGTAGTCAAGGAGAATACGGGGCCGCTGAGTGATGTCATGAAGCAGTAACTGACTTTTAGAACCTTTACTTGACCAACTTGGCCATTAGGACATAGTGAGATGACCGGCTTTGGTGCAATCCGAAGTTGGTAGATACTTGATACTACACTCATTGAGGTTTGATTTTCAGGATATTTCGGTCGTCGTGAAAGAGGCTTGCGCTGAAACAATGTCTGAGAAGACAAATCAGTGATATTGAGATCCTTTAGAACCCGATTACTATTTATAGGATAGGTTGAGCCAACTAAACTTCAAGAGGGTACTTACCTATAAGACTCCATGCAAGCCTAAACCTAAGGACTTGTCTGCTTTGTGTGAATATGATTATTTGTACTTGCTTACTTTGCATACTTGTACATAACATCTTGGAATCATACCATAGCATTTTCAATAACCATTTCAAGGATCTCGAGGGTCTTTGATGCAGGGTCACATTGAACTAGACGTCTATCAAAAGGAAAGAGGATTTATTTTCCTCTAACCAAACATCGTCAAAGATCAAGTACAACAAACTTGAGTCGAGGGCTATGACCCACTTGACATGGTGATTTTGATTCTCGTGGAAGGACATCCACCGAAACAAAGTTCTCCAATCAAAGTTGTTGATCAAATTTCAAATTCTAACATCTTCTAGTGTTTATCCCACGAGATCCTTGAAAACATGCATCCACATATCATGCATTATATCATGACAGGTCTCTCCCATACAGGTTTCCTTATCTTCTCACTGTTTATTTCAGTAATATGGATATGGAACTAACAGTGAAAGATCTCCAAGCTCAAAATGCTCAGTTTCAACAAGTGCTCATGAACTTGGCCAAGGGGCAGGAAGATCTGAAAACACTCTTCACCAAAGAGAGCAAGAAGAAGAAAAAGTTTGTCATCCTCAATGTGAGGAGAAGGTCCAAGGGGCATGCCCAGCTAGTTCAAAAATAAGATGCTTCTTCTAAAGACAGTCAAGAAGAGGAAGCTGGAAGCATTAGAGCTAACATATCTACTAGTGACGATGACTCGTCTGAGGAGCAGTATCCACCGGCGGATGAAAAATACAAACATCTTGAAGATAGACTAAAAGCTGTGGAGATCCAAGTTGTGCCTGGCTTAGACTTAGGAGACATGGGTTTAGTTTCTGGAGTGCTCATCCCACCAAAATTCAAAATCCCTACCTTTTCCCCGTATGATGGAGTCTCCTGCCCTAAGATGCACTTAAAGTCCTATGTTCGCAAGATTCAACCATACACAACTGATCCGAAGCTTTGGATCCATTTCTTCTAAGAGAGCCTAGTAGGGACTCAACTTGAATGGTTCTATCAATTGGAAAGTTCTCGCATCCACACCTGGGAGGATCTAGCTGTTGCTTTCTACAAGCAGTACCAATACAACGCTGATCTTGCACCACCTCGTGTGCAATTGCAGAACATGACCATGGGTTCCAACGAGAGCTTCAAACGATACGCCCAAAAATGGAGAGATCTGGCTGGTAGGGTGAAGCCCCCTTTAACTGACAGGAAGCTGATTGACATCTTAATGGTAACTTTGATGAGACCTTTATTCAATCACCTTATCGGAAGCTCCTCATCCGGATTCACCAAGATAATACTGACCGGCGAAAGGGTCGAAGCTGGCATCAAAAGCAGAAAGATCCAAGGAGCTACACCCTTTGATGCTCAGAAAAAGACATACAATGGGAAGAAAGAGTCAAATTCTTTGTATGGTCAAAAAATTCATCATAACCAACATGTGGGGGAAGTCCTAATCTCTAGTTCTGCGTTGCGCGAGAAATAGAAAAGGGTAAATCAACGAATGCCAGACAAGCCCAAAAGACAGTTTACCAACATGAAAATACCGTTGACTCAAGCGCTACAACACTTGTTGAGGATGAATCTGATTACATTGATAGGACCTCATCCAAATACCAAAACTTATTCTCCTAACTACAATCCTAATGCAATGTGTGCTTATTATTCTGGTAGTCCCGAGCATGATAATAATTATTATTGGGCGCTGAAGTATAAGATTCAGAATTTGATTGACGCCAAAGAGATCGAGTTTGACCCTCTAGAGACTCCAAGCGTGATCGCTGCTCCTATGCCAAATCATTGAGAGCGTCTTGTTCATTTTGAATTTTCAATTGTAATTCCTTTTTCTATTCAAACAATTATCTATTAATGTCAAAATTTGTTTCATTAATGCATTGCATATGTTTGTCTTGAATTCATCCATTCGTTTTCACTATATTTAAACTATGCTTTTTACTCTCTTTATGACATTCAACTCTTGCTAAAAGTTACAAGCCTTTAGAGGGAGGATGAAGAAAACAATGCCATAATCTCCTACAATATGCTTTTCGACAGACCTTGCTGACGATATACATGTGTTCTTTCAAATCCTAAAAACTGGAGTTATAAGGAAGATAATCCATAGTCAACCCCTTCGAGCCAAAGAAGTAGGAATTTCCTTTTTACACAAACTGAAACCTTTAATCAAAACCTGGGGCAGGATAGTCTATCAGTTAATTCAAATGTGAGATCAGTCGCAAACTCTCATCTCGTAATACAACGAATGACATCAAAAAACATTCCTCTGGAATTAAAAGACAATGATGGTTCCCTACCAAAAAAAGGCAGTCATTATCTCTCAAGAGAAAAGCCCATTAAGTCAAAACCTACAAAGGAGACTTAAGGAAAACTGGGCATCCCGCTGGATGTAATCTCAAAACAAGAACAGTCAGGCAAAAATTAGGGACAGTAAATCAAAAAGAGGTCACTACAGATCCTCAACAACATGAAAAATGTTGCAAAAAAAAAATGACTGTCTTCCAACAAACTTAAACTGTCTGAACCATCACCAAAACATCATTGGAGTTCAAACGTACAATTAACTGAGTTTAGGATCGAAGAACATCACAAAGAATGGATGGGTACAAATATACTTTGAGCCTTATCCTTTGTTTCTTAAACTTTGAACCAAGCCACATTACAACCCTTCAAAAGTCCTAATTGAAGCATGGGTTAGTTCGAAAGCATACTGTTACAAAAGGTATCCTGACTCCTGTAAGGCTTTACTCTAAATCCTGAGTTGAATTTTTCTTACAAAATTTATTTACTTGCTAAAACCCATTTTTAAAACTTCAAGACAAGCATAAACTTTGCATTTATTTGAATATCGATGTTTGCCTATGGATATTTGTTTGACAGCGGAGAAATTCACACAACGAATATCTGATGAACGAAAGCTCTCTCTCAGTGAACAATGTCACTTTAGATGGGATGACACTTCCAATAACAAATCTCCTATCAACAAGGGGGCATGACATGTCACTATCCAGCACACCTAGGGCAGTCCAGTCAAGATTCCAAGAAATCTCTAAAGAAGTGTTGAATAACCAGGGGCAGGTCTCCATCTCCATCACTTAGGGAATTGAACGTGAATCCCAATAAAGGGTTACTTACAGTCAATTAGTTCCTGGCAGTGTCACAAACACTTTCTACTAGGGGCAGTGACAAAACTCCCCAAAATCTGTCTCAAAGGATGACTCTCAGCCAGAGTTTAATCTATGAAAACTTTTTCTAACTGAGTCAACCTCAAGAATCCTCGAGGATTTTCCCCAGTGAAGTCGCCACCTCTCCAAAAGACTGGCAACATGGTTTATTTCCCCAACAAACGGCAGGATTCCCCAGCTTGAGTTTGCCTCTCTGACTACTACAAATCAGAGGACCACAACTCCTCTTCCCTAGTAGACTTGATCTACAATCCCCAGCAAGTTACCGTGAAGCCTGGAAGCCGACCAGATAACAGTTAACTTCAGTAAGTTGTTGCGAAGCCTGGACCCGACCAGATATCAGTTTAAATTCATCCTTTAAAGAATTTGTTATGAATCCTAGAATCTGACCAGATAATAATCAAATTCAGTAAATTACCATGAAGCCTGGAAACCGACCAGATAACAATTAACTTCAGTAAGTTGTTGTGAAGGCTGGACCCGACATGATATCAGTTCAACTTCATCCTTTCAAGAATTTGTTATGAAGCCTGTGAAGGTGAGAAAACACTTAGAAGGGGGGGGGGGGGTTGAATAAGTTTCTCTTTTTCTTTTTCTAAAAGGCTCAACAATAATGGAAAGACACAGTTATTTTTATCCTGGTTCGTTTGAACTCAAACTACTCCAATCCACCCGCCAAGGTGATTTCGCCTTTCTCAACAAGTACTTAATTCACTATAATCAAACAGATTACAATTACACAACCAAACTGTTGCGACTAACAATTCAAAGAACAAGTAAACTTACAAGTGACTAATACTACTAAGACTCAAACTAGTCCTAGCCTTCTTGAGAAATATGACCAAGCTTGGTCTCTCAAGGAACAATTACAAGAATTAAATCTTTACAGATAGTGAAACAAATTGCTTCTTAGAAAGCTATATCACAAACTGTTATTTTTCACTAAGATTATTTTTGCACAAAGTGTTTGTAAAATAATTTATGAGCAGCAGAATATTTTCACGTAGTTGGGTAGTTGGCTTGCAATAAATGATCTTCTATTTATAGCATGAAGAAAACGACCATTGTTGCCTTCAAAAGTGTGGAGCAATTAATGTTTGTGTGTTTGCTTGCAGTGTTACATTTTCCAATGAACTAGCACAGACACTTGAGTGCATGTAGCCGTCTTTGCATTAAATGAACAAACAGCACTTGTCAGAGCATGTTTCCTGAAACTTGATAAGACTTGTTAGCTTCTTTATTCTATCAGAACTAGCTTCACAACTTGCTTCAGATTATGCTTGCAAAACTTCTTATCAACGCTTGCTTGCAGAATACTTATGAACATGGTTTACATGGAAACTTGCTAAGCTTTAGAAGATGCATAAAATAGTTTCTTATCAGAGTCAACATCAGAACTTGCGCTAAAACAAATAGTTCTTTCATCAAAGAACTTCTTCATTTATTTTCAGCTCAGCACGTCAAAATGATTTTCATCTAGGAAAATACTTCAGTCAGAACATTATCTGAAACAAATAAATATGCTCATCAGAGTATCAATTATATAAAATATATTTTATTGTTATCATCAAAACTCTGAGATATGATCAGAACCAATCTTGTTCTAACAATCTCCCCCTTTTTGATGATGAGAAAAATATTCAGATTTAGAAATAAAATTAAACAAGAGATAAGAATCTCCCCCTGAAATAAATATTTCTATAAGAAAAAATTCCTGAGAATTTTCATCAGAGCTTTGAAATTTTCTTCTAGGATTTCTTCAGTAAGTCTTTTGAAGATAATGTTCAGTTGAATTAAACTTCCAGAGTTTAGTGATACCTGCAAAATTCTTTTAAACATAGAAAGAAATCTTTGTATTTTGTTAGTAATGTTTGAGACTTAGTCCCATAACTATTAATCAGAGATTAGATCAAAATACTCATTTTCTCCCCCTTTTTGTCATAATCAAAAAGTATATAAAATTAAAGAGCGTAAAAAGGTTTTTTTAATAAAAAAGATTCAGAGGTACAAAACAAAACAAAAACAAGAATCAGAATGACACTAAGATATTTATATGAAAGAGAAGGTTGAATTTTGAAAGAGAAGATAAAAAGTGAGAAAGGGTTTTTACAAAGGTATTTATATGAAAACTTGAGAAGAAAAAAAAAGGTTTAAAAAATGAAACTGTAAAAAGAGTTTAAGAAAAAATTAATTAAAAAGAATCTAATCATTACTAGCATTTAATGATATTGAAAATTGAAGGGAAAGCGTGAGATTTGAGCGAATCATAACAGTTACCTAGGAACGACGTCAATAGCTTACCACGCGTGACCTTTCAGAAACACACCACGTGTTCATCTCCTGAAGGTTGCATGGGACAGCTGTTACATATAATGAACTGCTGAACTATACTTGTAATGAAACGTTAGAATATTTTAGAACTTTATATATAGCTTCTGATGTAACTTCTCTTCTAACTTCTGAAGAGTTGTTAATCTGAATATTCATTTCAGAACATTCTGAAGGCAAACACAGAAGATAAATACAATTTTATTCAGGACATAATTCCATACAAATATTTTTCAAAATGAATTTAAATCTATCTTCTGAAAGGGGTTTGGTAAAAATATCAGCCTATTGATGGTCTGTTTTTACAAAGTTTAAATTTAAAATTCCTTTCTGAATGTAGTCCCTTATAAAATGATATTTAATTTCTATGTGTTTTGCTTTAGAATGCAAAATGGTATTTTTAGAAAGACAAATTGTAGAAGTATTGTCACAGAAGATAGGAATCTTACTTTCATAAAGATTAAAATCTTCTAGCTGACTTTTCATCCAGATCATCTGAGAACTACATCCAACAACAGATATATACTCAGCTTCTGTTGTTGAAAGTGAAATTGTTGCTTGCTTCTTGCTGTACCATGAGATAAGGTTGTCACCCAAAAAATGTCAGCTTCCAGAGGTGCTCTTTCTTTCAATTCTATCTCCAGCAAAGTCAGCATCACAATAACCTACTAGTCTGAATTCTTTTGATCTTCTGTAACACATACCTAGATTAGTAGTACCTTTCAGATACCTCAGAATTCTATTAACAACAGTTAAGTGAGATTCTCTAGGATCTGATTGGAATCTAGCACATAAACATACGCTGAATAATATATCAGGTCTAGATGCAGTCATATAGAGAAGGGATCCAATCATACCTCTATAGAGCTTCTGATCTACCTTCATACTTACCTCATCTTTTCCCAGAATGCATGTTTGATGCATTGGTGTCTTAGCATCTTTGCTTTCTGACATCTGAAATTTCTTCAGAAGTTCTTTAACATATTTCATCTGATGTATGTAAGTACCTTCTGGAGTCTGGTTAATTTGTATTCCCAGAAAGAACTTCAATTCTCCCATCATGCTCATCTCAAATTCTGCCTGCATGGTCTCAGCAAATTCTTTTCCAAGGGATATATTAGAGGTTCCAAAAATAATATCATCAACATAAATTTGACAAATTAAAATGTCATTTTTAAATGTCTTTCTGAATAAAGTTGTGTCCACTTTCCCTCTGGTAAAATCTTTTTCTAAAAGAAAATTACTCAAACGTTCATACCAAACTCTGGGAGCTTGTTTTAAACCGTATAAAGACTTTTTTTAATTTAAAAACATGTTCTAGATACTTTAAGTCATTAAAGCCAGGAGGTTGATGGACATAAACTTCTTCTTCTATATAGCCATTTAAAAATGCACTTTTAACATTCATTTGATATAATGAAATGTTATTTTGAATAGCAAAAGAAATTAATAATCTAATAGACTCTAACTTGGCGACCGGGGCAAAGGTTTCATTATAATCAATTCCTTCTTGTTGACTATAACCTTGTGCAACGAGTCGTGCTTTGTTTCTGATCACCTCTCCTTTCTCATTTAGTTTGTTTCTGAAAACCCATTTAGTTCCTATAATGTTGAATCCTTTGGGTCTTGGAACTAGATCCCACACATCATTTTTGGAAAATTGATTGAGTTCATCTTGCATTGCTAGGATCCAATCATTGTCTTCCAGAGCTTCATCAATAGAGGTTGGCTCAATCAGAGATACCAATCCAAACAATGATTCTTCATTGATTCTAAGAGAGGATCTTGTTTTGATGGGATCTTCTTTTCTTCCAATAATCACGTCTTCTTTATGAGCTGAAGCAATTCTGGGAAACCTTTTCTGAGTGGGTTGTTCAGAGATTCTGAGATTATCCATAGCATTATTAAGAGGGGGATCTTCTGAGTCTTCCTTTGCTTCTGAGTCTTCCTTTGCTTCTGACTATTCAGAGTTTGAGAGATGATCTTTTATACCTACAGAAATATCAATTTGCTTTGGCTGTTGCTAGCCAAGCTTGTCATCAAACCTGACTTTTATTGATTCTTCAACAATCAGATTTTGTGTTGTATACTCTATAGCCTTTTGTGCGTTCAGAATATCCAAACAGAAAACACTTTTGTGCTTTAGAATCAAACTTGTTCAGATTATCTTTAGTATTCAAAATAAAACAAGTACATCCAAAAGGATGGAAATATGAAATGTTGGGTTTTCTGTTTTTCCACAATTCATAGGGAGTCTTTTCAAGAATAGGTCTTATAGAGATTCTATTCTGAATGTAACATGATGTATTCACAGCTTTTTCCGAAAAGTGCTTATCCATATTTGTTTCATTGATCATGGTTCTGGCCATTTCTTGTAGCGTTCTATTCTTTCATTCTACAACTCCATTTTGTTGGGGAGTTCTAGGACAAGAGAAATTATGAACAATACCATTTTCTTTAAAATATTTTTTCAAAATAATGGTTTTTAAATTCTCCTTCATGATCATTTCTGACTTTTATAATTCTAAAATCTTTTTTGTTTTGCACTTGGTTACAGAAGGCAACGAACACAAAATGTGACTCATCCTTGTGTTTTAAAAACTTAACCCATGTCCATCTGCTGTAGTCATCAACAACGACCAATCCATACTTCTTTCCTCTGATGGATGCAATTTTAACTGGCCCAAACAGATCAATATGAAGTATTTCGAATGGTCTAGAGGAAGAAACAACATTTTTGGGTTTAAAAGAAGGTTTTGAAAATTTTCCTTTTTGACATGCTTCGCACAGAGCTTCTGAGTTGAACTTCAGATTGGGAAGTCCTCTGACTAAATTGAGTTTATTTAATTGAGAGGTTTTTCTCAAGCTGACATGTCCCAATCTTCTGTGCCATACCTATTACTCATCGCTAACAGACAAAAGGCATTTTACATTCTGAGTTTTAAGATCTGACAAATCAATTTTATATATGTTGTTCTTTCTCTTGCCAGAAAAGAGGATTGTTCCATATTTTTGACTAGCAACTCTACATGAATTTTGATTAAACATAATGTCATAACCGTTGTCACTTAATTGACTTATGGACAGCATTTTATGCACTAATCCTTTAACTAATAAAACATTAGAGATAGAAGGAAGGTTACCGTTTCCAATGGTTCCAGAACCAATAATCTTCCCTTTCTGATTACCTCCAAACTTGACGTCTTCTCCACATTTAAATTCCAGGTTTTGGAACATAGACTTTCTTCTCATCATATGCCGTGAGCACCCAGAGTCCAGGTACCATGACTGGTGTCTCAATTGAGCTGTTAAGGACATCTGCAACAAATATTTTTTTCTCCTTAGGTACCCATATCTTTTTGGGTCCTCTTGGGTTAGAGTATTTAAAGTTTTGTTTGAACTTTGGATTAGCATAAGAGTTTCCAGAATGTGATGTATATTTAATATCATGTGTGTGTCCAAATTTGAATTGTTTGTTCAGAGGTTTATATGTGAAAGTCATCTTAGCAACATGTTTTGATGTATATGTCTCCTTCCCTTTGGAAGTTTCACATCCAATTCATCTTCTGTTGTTCCCACTAACTCCATAGATCATTGAAGCCATTTTTCTTTTATCTATGCTTTTAGCAAGAAAAGTTTGAAAGCTACAGTCATATTCTTTAAGAATATCTTTTGAACTTGACACAGAATCTGAACTAGAAATTTTTTGAACTTTTTGAATTTCCTCTTTAAGTTTAAAATTACTTTCTTTGAGTTCAGATTTTTCTGTTTCATGTTTCTCAAGATCAGATGCAAGACTCTTTTTGATTTTCTTGTATTTAATTTTGAGTTGACTATAGTTTTCCAGAAGTTCTGATAAACTTTCAGCATGTTCAGCTCTAGTAAATTCAGAGAATACCTCTTTTTGTTCTGACTCACAGTCTGAGTCATCTGCTGTAGTAGCCATCAAAGCTAGGTTGGCGTTCTTATCTTCAGAATCAGATTCATCTTCAGAGGATTCAGAATCGTCCCAGGTGACCATCATGCCTTTCTTTCTACCAAACTTTTTCTTTGGTCTTTCTCTTTGTAGTTTTGGACAATCACTCTTGTAGTGTCTAGGTTCTTTACATTCATAACAGATTATCTCTCTTCTGTTTGACTTTTTGTGTCCAGAAGGTTCTGGTTTATCTTCTGACTTCTTGAAGTTCCTGAACTTCTTATGTCCGTGCTTCCACATCTGGTTGATCCTTCTGGAGAGCAAGGATATTTCATCTTCTTCTGACGCAGATTCTTCAGAGTTTCCTTCTTCGGCCTGAAAAGCGTTAGTTTCATATTTTTTAATTGATTTAAGGGCAACAGACTTACCTTTCTTCTGAGTCTCGTGCTCATCAAGTTCTATCTCATGACTTCTTAGAGCACTGATAAGTTCTTCAAGAGACACATTGTTCAGATCTTTTGATACTTTGAAAGTAGTGACCATAGGTGCCCATCTTATGGGTAAACTTCTGATGATCTTCTTAACGTGGTTTGCCTTAGTGTATCCCTTGTTTAGAACTCTCAGGCCAGCGATCAGAGTTTGGAACCTTGAGAACATAACTTCTATAGATTCACTTTCTTCTACTTTGAAGGCTTCATACTTCTGGATGAGAGCCAGAGCTTTAGACTCCTTCACTTGAGCATTTCCTTCATGAGTCATTTTGAGAGACTCAAACATGTCATGTGTTGTATCTCTATTTGTGATCTTCTCATATTCCATTTTAGAGATAGCGTTTCGAAAAATATTTCTAGCTCTGTGGTGATTTTTGAAATCAGCTTTTTGTTTTCTATCCATATTTTTTTCTATCAATCTTATTTCCTTTTGAGTCTATAGGATGTGTGTAACCATCCAAGACTATATCCCATAAATCACTATCATGACCTAGAAAGAAACTTTCTAGTCTATCTTTCCAATATTCAAAATCTTCTCCATCAAACACAAGAGGTTTGTTGTGATTATTGTTGTTTTGTTCAGTTTCCATTTGTGTTTTCCTTCTGGATTTTTTCCTGACACGGTTAAGTGTTAGCGCTCAGAGTCAAGCTCTGATACTAATTGAAGGTGAGAAAACACTTAGAAGGGGGGGGGGGGGGGGTTGAATAAGTTTCTCCTTTTCTTATTCTTAAAGGCTCAACAATAATGGAAAGACACGGTTATTTTTATCCTGGTTCATTTGAACTCAAACTACTCCAGTTCACCCGCCAAGGTGATTTCGCCTTTCTCAACAAGGACTTAATTCACTATAATCAAACAGATTACAATCACACAACCAAACTGTTGTGACTAACAATTCAAAGCACAAGTAAACTTACAAGTGACTAACACTACTAAGACTCAAACTAGTCCTAGCCTTCTTGAGAAATCTGACCAAGCTTGGTCTCTCAAGGAACAATTACAATAATTAAATCTTTACAGATAGTGAAACAAATTGCTTCTTAGAAATCTATATCACAAACTTTGATTTTTCACTAAGATTAGTTTTGCACAAAGTGTTTGTAAAATAATTTGTGAGCAGCAGAATATTTTCACGTAGTTCGGTAGTTGGTTTGCAATAAATGATATTCTATTTATAGCATGAAGAAAACGACCGTTGCTGCGTTCAAAAGTGTAGAGCAATTAATGTTTGCATGTTTGCTTGCAGTATTGCATTTTCCAATGAACTAGCGTAGACACTTGAGTGCATGTATTTGTCTTTGCATTGAATGAACAAACGGCACTTGTCAGAGCATGTTTCCTAAAACTTGACAAGACTTGTTAGCTTCTTTATTCTATCATAACTAGCTTCACAACTTGCTTTAGAATATGCTTGCAAAACTTCTTATCAACGCTTGCTTGCAGATTACTTCTGAACATGGTTTACATGGAAACTTGCTAAGCTTTAGAAGATGCATAAAATAGTTTCTTATCAGAGTCAGCATCAGAACTTGCGCTAAAACAAATAGTTCTTTCATCAAATAACTTCTTCATTTATTTCCAGCTCAGCACGTCAAAATGATTTTCATCTAGGAAAATACTTCAGTCAGAATATTATCTGAAACAAATAAATATGCTCATCAGAGTATCAATTATATAAAATATATTTTATTTTTATCATCAAAACTCTGAGATATGATCAGAACCAATCTTGTTCTAATAGCCTGGAATCCGACTAGATAATAATCAAATTCAGTAAGTTACCGTGAAGCCTAGAAGCCGACCAAATAACAGATAACTTCAGTAAGTTGTTGTGAAGCCTGGACCCGACCAGATATCAATTCAACTTCATCTTTTCTAGCAAGTTACTATGAATCTTGGACTCGACCATATATCAATTAAACTTTGTCCTTCCCATCAAGAGATAACCCCCAATAGAGCAACAGACTACCGAGATTCCTGAAATCTTTTCCCCAAGCAGGAATCAACATTTTCCACAGAGTTTTTAATATTCCCCATCGGAGTTCTCCTCAAACAATAAAACAGGTGAAGTTTTACACTGACTCATCATGAAAGCAACCCTACCCAGGTTCCTTCTCATACATTTCCAGATGAAGTTTTACACGGACTCGTCATGAAGCAACCCTATCCAGGTTACTTCTCTTTCCAAGATTAAGTTTTACACGGGCTCATCATGAAGCAACCCTACCCAGGTTCACTCTAATACATTTCCATATGAGGTTTTACACGGAGTCATCCTGAAGCAACCTTACCCAGGTTCCTTCTCTTTCCAATATGAAGCTTTACACAAACTCATCATGAAGCAACCCTACACAGGTTCCTTCTCATTTTTCAAGATGAAGTTTTACACAGACTCATCATGAAGCAACCCTACACAGGTTCCTTCTCATTTTTCAAGATGAATTTTTACACGGACTCATCATGAAGCAACCCTACACAGGTTCCTTCTCATTTTTAAAGATAAAGTTTTACACAGACTCGTCATAAAGCAACCCTTTACAGGTTCCTTCTCTTTCCAAGATGAAGTTTTACACAAACTCATCATGAAGCAACCCTACACAGGTTCCTTCTCGTACATTTCCAGATGATGTTTTACACGGACTCATCATGAAGTAACCCTACCCAGGTTCTTTATCTTAAAATCCAGATGAAGTTTTACATAGACTCATCCTGAAGCAGCCCTACACAGGCCCATCACAAATGAAAGATCAAAGACCTCTGCTGGTTTAGTTTAAATCTCTCAATGGTTTATCCCGATTCGTTCTAGTAGACATTCCCTCTGGTTCAGATAGATCGCTCCAAGATTTATTCTGATTCTTCTCCAGTTAAAGTCAGAATTTAGGCTTAGCCTAATTTCTGTCAACAATCAACTTTGAATGGAATATATAAGCCCGTCTCCAATAACTATCCACCATTTCTCCAAATGGCATCTTTAAGCCCATTCCCTACATAATCAACCACAACATCATCGAGTGAAAATTTCTGGGCACTCTATTGTTTAAACATCGTCCATCTTCAAGTCACGAATGGCAGATTTGCCAATCTAACTCTTCAGGTGTAAGATGATTGAACAGGGGCAGTTGTTGTACCCCAAAATTTGCTCTCTCAATTCTCAAGGGTTTTCTAACAAAGATTCTTAGGATTTAAGCTTGCACAAGTGCATTGGTATTTTCCCGTGCCAAAATTAAAAGGAAACTGTCAAAAAGGGAGAAAACGGATAAAAATGATATTTTGAAAAATTTGGAGAAAAACAAGTGTTCTTCGATTTAGCTCTTTCGATTGGATTTTTGGCCTCTTTCAATGCAAGCTTGGCTTGCATCCTTCGATTGGGCAGTAGCATTCCTTCGATCTAGCAAGCTTCGATTGGGCAGTAGCCTTCCTTTGAAAACAAGATTCGATTGGGCAATAGCCTTCCTTCGATCTAAGTTTCAACTGAGGCAATGTGTTTCCTTCGAGCAGCTTGCTTCGATCCATAAGCTAAACCCTTCGCCAAAAGTTCAAAACTGTTCAACCCCATACAAAACACTTGCTCCAATCCTTCGAATCTCACTCTCCATACTATGCTTATTGAGACTTGTTTTTCCACTCTTCGATTAGAACATAACCCTTTGAGTCTCACTATTCAGCATGCAGAAAGCCCAGTCGAAGGCCACACAAGAGACCCATTCGAAGAATACATGTTAGGTCCATTTGAAGGACACACAACTGGTAGGAACAAATGGTGTTTTAGTCTCGTCGAAAGTTGTAGAAGGATGGAGGATTCGATTCAAAAGATCAAGTTGAACATTTAGACCCATAGGCTAGGCTACATGTTTCCCCTTTTCAGGCCTCAAACCTATGACTCACCCTATATTTAATTGTTTATGCAAGTTAAAATAGGCTTTTACCCATTTGCTGTCCAAGACCACTTGCACTTAATAGTATAATGCTACTTTTTAGAAAAGTTTTTCTT
Source organism: Vicia faba (assembly GCA_948472305.1). Classification (NCBI taxonomy): domain Eukaryota; kingdom Viridiplantae; phylum Streptophyta; class Magnoliopsida; order Fabales; family Fabaceae; genus Vicia; species Vicia faba. The sequence goes on from OX451736.1 coordinate 141,976,273, forward strand.
GAGCCTTGCTTCTGTTTTCCTTCAGAAGGAAGCAATCCATCTTAACCATTCATCTTACTATCATGGCACAAGTGGACACTTACTTTCCAACTGAGCCTTATTTTATTATTTTTTCTCCCAAACTTCCCAAAAATCTCTCTCTATAAATAGAGAGATCCTTTTCACATAGAAAGAGGAGAGGAAGAAGAGGAGGGGAACGTATCTTCAAAATTCTCACACACAACAAAACTCTCAAGTCCCTTCAACACTTGTGAAATCAAACCAATAATCCCATTATCACCTCCTTCGATTCTGAAGAACAAATACCCTTCAGTTTCCTTCGAATCCCAAGGAGCATCACGTTTTCTCCTCTCCTTCGAATCCAGCATTCAAAGCCAAGCTTCAGACCCCTCCCTTCGAATCCAGGAGAAGCCTAGGGCCACCACTCAAGGCCCAGTTCATCTTCAAGGCTGCAGCAAGGTAAGTTACTCTTACCCTTGCATCCTTTGTTTCAAACATAACATGTATACGTATTTTGTCTTCTTTTCGTTTGCACCCTTTAAACTGTTTTATGGCTAATCTTTTGTTTCTTGTTTCTTGAGTTTATTAAATATACTTTAATAATTATTTTGGTCTCAAAACAAATACTAGCATGGACTTAGGCCATGCTGCCATTTTATGTTCAAAACAAAGAGACAGGAGGAGAAAGACATGAAACGAAGCCTTGGGATTCCATGCTGACTTCCAAGGCAGAAAGGAAGAGCCATAAGGAATATTTGCACTAAGTCCATCCATAATTGAAGGTCATGACTTGCTTCTGCCAGTCTCAATCAAAGAAGGCAACAAGGAAACAAGGCAGAACTAGAAGCCACGCCCAGTTGTTGCCAATGCCCAATCGAAGGCCATGTTCTGCTGCTGCCATAACCAATCGAAGGCCATGTGTGATACGGTGGGAGAACTGACTTGAGGTTTTGCGTTTGTATTCGCACTTGTTCAGTTTAGCAAGAGTCGCCACCGACTTTTTTATTTTATCCTAAAGGAAAGGTTAAAAAGCACAGGAAAAACCTTTGAGATGTTTTCGTGGGTTCGGGGGGTAGATTATGAAAAGGGAAGGTGCTAGCACCCTTTTCATCCATGGTTATCCATGGGCTCTTAGTTATTTGTTTTAGATCACTTGCCTTGATTTTCAATTGCTTGAAAGGGTGTTGTGTGTGTGTGTTTTTGAAAATGTTTTGAAAAAGATGCCTTGTCTAGGCAACCGTTGTAACAATTCTTTACTCGAATGTTTTACAAAGGTGTTTGTCTTTTTGAAAAGATGTTTCAATGTTTTTGAAAGTTGTTTTTGGAAGTTGTGTTGTGGAGTGTGTTTTGAAAGTAGGCAAGTGTGTTTTGCAAGTTTGATCAAGTAACTAAGAGTTGTCTACCCCTAAATTTACTCAAAGATCTTTCTTATGTTTTAACCCTTTTAACAGTGTAGTTTCACCATTGTATTTGGTGAACAACCTTGTGTTAGGATGTTAACAGGACATGCGCGGGTCATCGTTTAGACCATGAAAGCAATAGTGTCAAGTGTCTTTGGCAATTTTCTTGAGGTACTATGATCATTTTATTTAGGCAACTTCGAAAGCGTCATCGAGGGACTATGATCATTTTGTTTGTTTTTGTTTTGCCAAAGTACTTGACATGCAACATGGCCCATTTTTGAAGGCAACAAGTGGAGGAACCCTAGGGGTGCAAGTGTACATTGTGTTGTCCATTTTCATGCCTTTTGTCTTTGTATTAGTCAAGCTATTTGTTATTTGATTTGCATAAAAACCCTAGGTCTATCATGGCATAATTTGAAAGCTTTTAAATGCGGAAATTTAAAGTCCTAAATTATTACAATACGATTATGGGGATGGGGGTACAAATATTTACAAATGGGGATGAGTCTTATCAGGATAGTAGTGTCCAAATAATATTTACAACCACATCGAATTGTAGCATTCTCAATGTAAAATATAGCAAAGTATAAGAATCAAAGAGAAATAAAAGTATTTGTGAAATGTATGTGATTATTTACAAATGGTGCAAATGTTAACCTAATGTATTATTAAGTATTATTATCATTTTTTGTGTTTTTGTTAATTAAGTATAAACAAAAGTTTTAAAGAAAAGAAAAACTAACTTAATAAAAAAATCTATTGTTTATGTATTTGTTAATGTTTTTTAGAAATTTATATAAAAGATTTATTAAGCAAAAGAAAAGTTTTAAACACAAGAAAATTAATTAAACCTAATAACCTAATATTTATGTATTTTTAATTGTACTAAATAAAATAAAAAAGTATTTAAGAAAATTTTATACAAAAAAAGTTAATGTATTCTTTTTATTTAACAAAAATGTTAATTTAAATTATGTATATAAAAAAAAGGAAAAAAAAAAAGCAAAGTGATAAAAAAGAAAGAAAGGTTGATTTGTAAAAAAATAAAAAAAAGGGTTTAAATGGGCCTTAGGGATTATGTACATGGCCCAAACAAAAACAAATAGATTTGCAAAGGGGGTGTAGAACTGAAATGGGCTTAGAGTTTGCGTGGGCAGGCCCAATGTTTGACAAACTTGTTTAGGGTTTGTTTTGTATTGTTCAGAATTATGTTTACAGAGGCTTAGAGCGGCGCCGATCCCTTCATCGTCTTCTTCGTCTTTCTCGTTCTCAAGCACAAGCCATTGATACTCCTCCCCTCGCCTCAGCTGCCAGACGCTACCTCCATCTCCCTCTCTCCAAGGTTGAGCAAGACAATGATAAGAAAAGGTATTCTCTTCAGACGCGCTTTAGGGTTTCAAGTTTTTATCTTGCATGCTTTATTTTTGTATGTTCTTATTTTTATGTGTTGTTGTTCATGTGAGGTGTGTAAAACGGGAGAAGAAATTTCTACCTTTGGAGAGGAGACGGAGGAGGACGGCGGCGTTTCTCAAGTGGCCGGAGGCGGAGGGAGTATGTGATGCTAGCTTTGCTGGTTTGCCTGGTACTCAGTATCTTTAACCTTGCTTTGGTTTAGTGATGAGCATCATGCTTCTGAAAACCCTAGCTTTTAGTTCTCTCTTCTTCTTCTTCTGTTTGCTGACCCGTTTGTTGTTACTTTTGCCTCAGTATGTTGCTTTTGATGATTATGATATCTGAGTTGCCTATTGTTATGCTTCTGATTTTTCTTCTCTGGATGCTGTTGGCTTCCAATGATGATGAGTTCTGAGATTTGGATTTTATTAGCCTATGATGAACATATTCTGAGGCATTTATTAGGCTTGTTTGGATGTTTGGATTGGATTTTTGAATGTGCTTTGAGTTTGGTAATGAAACAGGTTTTGACAGGCTTCAAAGTTTAGGCTTTGACAGGCTTGTTGGGGTTTCTGGTTTTGACAGGCTTAAGGTTTAGGTTTTGTGTAGTTTGACAGTTTTCTTTTAGGCTTGTGGGCTTGAGACAGGCTTGAGACAGTTTGGAATTTTGTTTGAGGTTTATGCAGGTTTGAGCTTTGAACTCAGGTTTGAAGCAAGTTTGCAGGTTATGCTTATGCAGGCTTCAGGACTTGATGTTTACTGAGTTTGAGGCATATTTTTGGGTTGTGTTTTGGACAGGTTTATTGAAGGTTTATGCAGGTTTGCTGTGTTTAAGGTTTGAACAGTTTGTAAGCTTGTTTGGCTTTTGATGCTTGGCTTTTTTCTGGTTGGGCTTGAAGTTTTATGTAGGTTTGTATGGCTTTGGGCAGGCTTCTGGTTCTAGGCTTGCTTGAAGCAGGTTAAGGCTATATGTTTGGGTTGTGTTTGACAGGTTTGAGGCAGTTTTTAGCTTTGTTGGAGGCAGGCTGAAACAGTTTTGTAAACTTTGAGCTTATGGTTCTATGTTTACAGTTTGTGTTATTTTTTATGTGTCTTCTGCCCCCTCTTTTACAATGTTCTGATTTTGTTCTCTTTATCTCTAAACCTGCCTGTAAGCCTCTACTTCTCTCTCTCTTTTTCTCTCTATCAGAAAAGCATATTTTAATGCTTTACTGTCCTTTTTCTGAAAAAGTGATGGCCTGGAAAATGATGATTAAAAGTGTTTTGCTTGAATTGTTAGCTTTGCTCTGCCTCTTGTACTTTCTTCTGCATCTTTCCATATTTCTTGTATTGCTTTGATATCTTCTTTGTCAGTTTTGATAGCTTTGATATCTTATGACAACTTTGACAGTTTTTGGACAGTTTGGTTGACATTGTGACTTAGTTGGCCATTTTGACAATTTGGTTTCCTTTTCAGTTTGCAATTTGGTTTGGATTTATGTAGCTTGTCCCTTTGGCTATTTTGAACTGTGCATCTTGTTTGCCCATTTTAGTTTTCAATGTGGTTTGAAATTATGCAGCCTTGTTTTGTCATATTCAGTAGCTTTGTGCATTTCATATATTTGCAAGCATATTTCCCTTTTCCTCTTTGTGAACCAAGAGTCTTCTTGTGATTTGCAGAGAGGGCGAACAAACTGATTCCGGCCAACACTTTTAATGATGAGTTTTTTTTATTGACTATCTGAGAATGATCTTAATTTATCTGTGTTTGACTTCTTTTCTTTTTTTTTTGTCTTTGGAGATAAAAATCAGTTGAGCAATGGGGAGCAGCAGTAGAAGATGAAGATTTCAAGCAATTTAGAATACAGTTTTATTTTATTTTAATCATTTGTAATAAATATTATTATAAATACTTGTAAATAAAATTACTTGTATTTAAATAACACTTGTACCAATAATTAAAAATAAATAAAAGTCTTTTTGTCAGATATCTCTTTTATTTCACTGTCTATTTAATTATTTAAGTTTTCTTGAATTAAAATAACTGGAAGTAAATCCCAATTATTCTAACTTAGATAAAATAAATAATTAATAAACACTGTAGTCTTGCAACTTCGCATTAATCAATAATAAACCCGGCGTCCCAATTAACCATAAGCATTGCACAGTTAATCAAACAAACGTCCCTATGCCTTTCTCTTCACTGATTAGACCAACACTTCAAACTCTCAATCAGAAGCCTCAGCCCACATCCCATATGTTCAGACCTTTGAGAAACAAACAGAAATCTTGAGCAAACGTCAGAGCAGTGTAACAGCCAATTAAAACACTGTGGATTCAAATTCTTCTGAAAATGCGCGTGAAAACCCTAATTCTTGATTTATTGTCAAAGAAGCGTCTGCCTGATCAAACCTTGAGCCAAACTCAACCAAATCACTAAAAACCCTAATAATCTGCTTGGACTGATTCAAAAGTTAATGGAAACCCTAATTTTGTCTGACTGATGAGAAAAGTCTGTTTGACCGATTCTTAAGCCAATCTGAAAAATCAGGAAAAGCCCGAAGCTGTGATTTCTTGTAAAAGGAGGAGGGAAAATTTTGGGGTACAACAGTTGCCCCTGTTCAATATTCTTGAACCTGAAGAATTAGATTGGCAAGTTTGTCGTTCGCGACTCGAAGGTAAAAGGAGATTGGACACTAGAGTGCCCTTAAATTTGCACTCGTCAAAGCGTAGTTTGAGGGAATGGGCTTAAAGATGCCATTTAGTGATGGGCTTAAAGATGCCATCTGGAGATGTGACAAGGGGGATGGGCTTAGAGATGCCATCTGGAAATTGCTGGTAGGAGGATGGGCTTAGAGATGCCATCTGGAAATGTTTGTTGAACTGTATGTCGTTGGTGAGTGGGTGAGTATCAGAAAGGTATCCATGTTTTGGAACATCTATGAACTGGGGGTCTGAATAAGCCATAGATTGACATCCGTGTTTGGAGAATCCGTAAACTGTTTTCAGAAGTCTTGAATCTGAACAAGCGATAAGTTAACATTCGTATCTGGAGAACCCGTAAACTGTTTTCAGTAGTCGAATCTGAACAAGCGATAGATTAACATCCGTGTTTGAAGAATCCGTAAACTGTTTTCAGAAGTCTTGAAGTTGAATAAGCAATAGATCAGCATCCATGTTGGGAAGCGTCCATGAACTGTTTTCAAAAGTTGAGTCTGAACAAGCGATAAATTAACCTCCGTGTTTGGAGAATCCGTAAACTGTTTTCAGAAGTTGAAGAATCTGAACAAGCGATAGGTTAACATCCGTGTCTGGAGAACCCGTAAACTTTTTTCAGAAGTCTTGAAGTTGAATAAGCAATAGAGCAGCATCCATGTTGGGAAGCGTCCGTAAACTGTTTTCAAAAGTTGAGTCTGAACAAGCGATAGATTAACATCCGTGTTTGGAGAATCCGTAAACTGTTTTCAGAAGTCTTGGAATCTGGAATAAGTATCAGAATGTCGCCATGTCTGGGTCACATCTGAACTATCTTCTAGAAGGAAACTCGGAAGATTATGATCTTTGTCTGTTGATTGATCTTTCCTGAAAAGGTAAAGAGTTAGTTGTATGCAATGTCATGATGTAATGAATTGTACTTCATCAATGTTTATGATATGAATGGATGCGCATGTAAGCTGAGTAGCTGTCTTGCTGAGGAAGACGAATCCTGGGTAATGAAATCTTTGACTGCTGTCGGGGAAAGTAAATCCTTGACTGCTGCAGGGGATTGAAAATCCTTTGATTGTTGAAAATGAAAAGTCCTGGGACCGCTGTTGGGGAAATCAGGAGTTTGGACTGTATGCCAATCTATTGGGGATTCCTGTCTTGAGGGGATCTTCACTGGAGAATATTTGAATACTCTGTGAGGAATTGAGAATGAGAGTCTTCATTCTGCTTGGGGATTGATAGTTTGAAGTTTTAGCTCCGTTGGGGATTGCAAGAATCTTTTGATTGCTGCAGGTAATGATCTGGGATCTTGAAAAGGTTGGTCGGTGAGATAGTTGTCCTGGCTGGTTTCAGGTATTAATCTCTGACCTTGAGAAAGAAAGATAGTTTTCCTGGCTTGTTACAGGTATTAATCTTCAATCTCTTCATGTAGATAGTTTTCCTGGTTGGTTTCAGGTATTAATCTACAATCAGTCATCCACAGATAGTTTTCCTGGCTTGTTACAGGTATTAATCTGGAACTTGGGTTATACGCCACTTTGAGAATGAGAATCTTCATTCTGTTGGGGGTCAGAAATTGGGTGTATGCCAATCTACTGGGGTTTTAAGGATGAGAGTCTTCATTCTGTTAAGGGTTAGAAACTGGGAGTATACCAATCTTCTGAGGTTTTAAGGATGAGAATCTTCATTCTGTTAACCGTTAACTGCTATCTGGTCAATCTCCAGGCTTTCACAGAAACTTATATCGCTATCTGGTCGTAATCCAGGCCTCACAATAACTTTCTAAGCTGTTATCCGGTCAAATCCGGGCTTCACGGCTTGTGTTAAAGATATACCACTATTTGGTCGACTCCAGGCTTCGTAGTATTCTTGACTGCTGTCTGGTCGTAATCCAGGCTTCACAGAAACTTGTATTGTTATCTGGTCGTAATCCAGGCTTCACAATAGCTTGCTAACCTATTATCTGGTCAAATCTGGGCTTCACGGCTTGTGTTAAAGATATACCACTATCTGGTCGACTCCAGGCTTCGTAGTATTCTTGACTGTTGTCTGGTCGTAATCCAGGCTTCACAGAAACTTGTATTATTATCTGGTCGTAATCCAGGCTTCACAATAGCTTGCTAAGCTATTATCCGGTCAAATCTGGGCTTCATGGCTTGTGTTAAAGATATACCACTATCTGGTCGACTCCAGGCTTCGTAGTATTCTTGACTACTGTCTGGTCGTAATCCAGGCTTCACAGAAACTTGTATTGTCATCTGGTCGTAATCCAGGCTTCACAATAGCTTTCTTTTAGGGGATACCACTATCTGGTCGTAATCCAGGCTTGCCGGTAGTCTGACATTGTTATTCGGTCGTACTCCGGGCTTCACAATATGCTGTAGAGATCAAGATACTATCCGGTCAAAATCCGGGCTTCATAACTTGAACTTTGTGAGAATTTGATCTTTGACGACCGTAGCTTCCAACAGGTGATGAAGGAACTTTTGAATGTTGATCGTAACTTCCAGCAGGTGATGAAGGAAATTTTGAACGACCTTGAGATTGACATTCGAATGCCCCAGGTGATGATGAAGGAGACTTGCCCCAAGTTCACTGAACTTTTGAGAGATTTTGTTGAAATCTTGACTGGACTGCCCCAGGTTAACTGAACTTTAAAAGATTTGTTGAAATCTTGACTGGACTGCCCCAGGTTAATTGAACTTTGAAAGATTTGTTGAAATCTTGACTGGACTGCCCCAGGTTAACTGGATAGTGAAAGATTTATTGAAATCTTGACTGGATTTCCCCAGGTTAACTGAACTTTGAAAGATCTATTGAAACCTTGACTGGACTGCCCCAGGTTAACTGGATTGTGACATGTCATGCCCCTTTGTTGATAGGAGATTTGTCAATGGAAGTATCATCCTTCTTGAAGTGATTTTACTCACTGAGAGAGCTTTCGTTCATCGGATATTCATTGTGTGAATTTCTCCGCTGTCAAACAAATAGCCAAATACAAATAGTGATATTCAAGTAATGCAAAGTTTATGGCTGTCTTGAAGTTTTGAAAAAAATGCATTTTTTAGCAGAAAACTTTTTATAAGACAAATTCAACACAAGATTTAGGGCAAAGCCTTACAGGAGTCAGGATACCTTTTGTAACAGTATGCTTTTGAACTAACCCATGCTTCAATTAGGACTTTTGCAGGGTTGTAACGTGGCTTGGTTCACGGTTTAAGAAACAAAGGATAAAGGCTCAAAGTATATTTGTACCCACCCGCTCTTCGTGATGTTCTTCAATCCTAAACTCAGTTAATTGTGCGTCGAACTCTATTCGAATTTGGAACGACCTTTTTTGGTGATGGTTCACACAAGTTGAATTTGGAAGGCAGTCATCATCTCCTTTTTTTTGCAACATTTTTCATGTTGTTGAGGATTTGTAATGACCTCTTTCTTGATTTGTTATCCCTACCTTTTGCCTGACTGTTCCTGTTTTCGAGATTACAACCAGCGGGATGCCCCAACTTTCTTAAGCCTCCTTTATAGTTTTTGGCTTAGTGGGCCTTTCTCTTTTGAGAGGTAATGACTGCCTATGAGATAAGGAACCATCACTGTCTTTTGATTCCAAAGGAATGTCTTTCTTTTTTGATGTCGTTCGTTGTATTACGAACTGAGAGTTTGCGACTTCAATGCACACCTTTTTTTGAATTAACTGAGAGCCTACCCTGCCCCAGGTTTAATCAAAGGTTTTAATTTGTGTTTAAAACAGAAAACTCCTACTTCTTTGGCTCGAAGGGGTTGACTAGGGATTATCTTCCTTATAACTCCAGTGTTTGGGAATTGAAAGAAATTCCTGTACATCATCAGCAAGGTCTATTCAAAAGCATACTGTATGAGATTAGGGTACTGTTTCGTCATCCTCCCTCTAAAGGCTTGCAGCTTTTTATCAAGAGTTAAATATCATAAAGAAAGCATAAGAGTAGTGAAAACGAATGGATGAATTCAAGACAAACATATGCAATGCATTAATGAAACAAAGTTTGACATTAATAGATAATTGTTTGAATAACAAAGAGATTACAACTTGAAAGTTCAAATGAAACAAAAGTCTCTCAGTTCGAGCTTTGTCATTTCAGGTGGAGAAATCCTTAACGAAAGATTTTCATCTCGCCATCTGGCATGAATCTCAGCACTCCAATGTCAATCAGATCTTGAATCTTGTTCTTCAAGGCCCAACAGTCGTCGGTGTCATGTCCTGGACTATAGGAGTGGTATACACAAAATGCGTCAGGATGATAGCTAGGAGCAGAGGTGTTGGGCTTCCGAATAGGATCCCTCAAAGCAGTCAGATTGACCTCCAACAAGCGTTCTAGTATTAGAGATGACGGTATGTCAGTCTCAGTGAACTGTCTTCCTGACGTATTTTTCTTACGCCGATTACCCCGTTGACGCTGACGCGGTTGTTGCTGGGCTTGTGACCCTGAAGCAAGTAGAGGAGCCTTCCCTTTGTCTTCTTGTCTCAAAGGGGGTTGAATGATGACTTGCTCTTAAACCTCAGATGTTTGCCCCACTTGGTTGTCCCGAAGCAGTTGGTTGACGAGAACCCTGAGCTCCTCCTGTCTTTGAGCCAAGTCCTGGATGAGAGCCATCTGGCCCACCAGTTGTCCCATCATTTGGATCCTTATTGCAGTCAGCTCGAACTGAAGTTCTTCCAACTGGTCACTCCTGGCATTGCTTGAATTCCCCTGGACCATGCCCCTTGTGAGGAGAGCTTTCACTTCTTCTTGCCCCTGGGACAGGTTCAAGAACATTTCTTGAAGTTGAGCATTTTGATCATGGATATCCTTGACAGTCCTCTCAAGAGCCATCTCTACTGAAATAAACAGTAGGAGAATAAGGAAACCTGAAAAGGAAAAACTGTTATGATGCAATGCATGATATGTGAATGCATGTTTTCAAGGATCTCTCGGGGTAAACACAAGAAAATGTTAGAGGTTAAACTTCAATCTTTGATTGGAGAACCTTGTAGTGGTGAATGTCTTTCCACGAGAATCAAGCTCACCATGTCAAGTGGGTCATAGCCCCTGATTCAAGTTGTTGCACTTGATCTTTGATGGCATTTGTTTAGAGGAGAAAACCTCTTGCCCCTTGGGTAGACGTCTGGTTCAACGTGACCCTGCATCAACAGACCCTCGAGATCCTTGAAATGGTTATTGAAAATGCTATGGTATGATGTCATGATGTTATGTACATGTATGCAAAAGCAAGTAAGTGTATATACAGGTAATCATATTCACACAAATCAAACAAGTCCTTAGGTTTAGGCTTGCAATAGGTTTGTAGGTAAGTACCCTCTTGAAGTTAGTTGGCTCATCCTGTCCTAAAATAGAAACCGGGTTCTAAGGAGCTCAATATCATTGGATTATTTTCTGTGTTCATTGTTTTGGTTTAGCCACTTAACTGGAGACCAAAATATTCCAAGAAAACAACCCTCAATGAGTGTAGTATCGAGTATCTACCAACTTTGGACTGCACCAAAGTCGGTCATCTCACTATCCCTAAAAAGGCTAAGATGGTCAATTAAGGTTCTAAGAGTTCGTTAGTGCTTCATGACATCACTCAGCGGCCCCGTATTCTCCTTGACTACTCAAGGGCTACCGGTACTCACAAATATGTCACACTAACATAGCTTACTGCTTCAACCATATCGGTATACCCCGCACAGTTCCCTCACAGTTTTATTGCTATTTACCTAAAAAGGTGCCCCCAAATCCGGGTGTAGGATTTACAACAAACCCAAACAAGGACCCAAAAAGTAAAGCAATCAAAGCAAGCATGTATAGGTGATCTAAAACCCTAAGGTAACCCCACTTTTAAAGGAGTCCCCAGCAGAGTCTCCAGTTCTGGTGATACGGTGGGAGAACTGACTTGAGGTTTTGCGTTTGTATTCGCACTTGTTCGGTTTAGTAAGAGTCGCCACCGACTTTTTTATTTTATCCTAAAGGAAAGGTTAAAAAGCACATGAAAAACCTTTGAGATGTTTTCGTGGGTTCGGGGGGTAGATTATGAAAAGGGAAGGTGCTAGCACCCTTTTCATCCATGGTTATCCATGGGCTCTTAGTTACTTGTTTTAGATCACTTGCCTTGATTTTCAATTGCTTGAAAGGGTGTTGTGTGTGTGTGTGTGTTTTTGAAAATGTTTTGAAAAAGATGCCTTGTCTAGGCAACCGTTGTAACAATTCTTTACTCGAATGTTTTACAAAGGTGTTTGCCTTTTTGAAAAGATGTTTCAATGTTTTTGAAAGTTGTTTTTGGAAGTTGTGTTGTGGAGTGTGTTTTGAAAGTAGGCAAGTGTGTTTTGCAAGTTTGATCAAGTAACTAAGAGTTGTCTACCCCTAAATTTACTCAAAGATCTTTCTCATGTTTTAACCATTTTAACAGTGTTGTTTCACCATTGTATTTGGTGAACAACCTTATGTTAGGATGTTAACGGGACAGGCGCGGGTCATCGTTTAGACCATGAAAGCAATAGTGTCAAGTGTCTTTGGCAATTTGCTTGAGGGACTATGATCATTTTGTTTAGGCAACTTCGAAAGCGTCATCGAGGGACTATGATCATTTTGTTTGTTTTTGTTTTGCCAAAGTACTTGACATGCAACATGGCCCATTTTTGAAGGCAACAAGTGGAGGAACCCTAGGGGTGCAAGTGTGCATTGTGTTGTCCATTTTCATGCATTTTTGTCTTTGTATTAGTCAAGCTATTTGTTATTTTATTTGCATACAAACCCTAGGTCTATCATGGCATAATTTGAAAAGCTTTTAGATGCGGAAATTTAAAGTCCTAAATTATTACAATACGATTATGGGGATGGGGGTACAAATATTTACAAATGGGGATGAGTCTTATCAGGATAGTAGTGTCCAAATAATATTTACAACCACATCGAATTGTAGTATTCTCAATGTAAAATATAGCAAAGTATAAGAATCAAAGAGAAATAAAAGTATTTGTGAAATGTATGTGATTATTTACAAATGGTACAAATGTTAACCTAATGTATTATTAAGTATTATTATCATTTTTTGTGTTTTTGTTAATTAAGTATAAACAAAAGTTTTAAAGAAAAGAAAAACTAACTTAATAAAAAAATCTATTGTTTATGTATTTGTTAATGTTTTTTAGAAATTTATATAAAAGATTTATTAAGCAAAAGAAAAGTTTTAAACACAAGAAAATTAATTAAACCTAATAACCTAATATTTATGTATTTTTAATTGTACTAAATAAAATAAAAAAGTATTTAAGAAAATTTTATACAAAAAAAGTTAATGTATTCTTTTTATTTAACAAAAATGTTAATTTAAATTACGTATATAAAAAAACGGAAAAAAAAGAAAAGAAAAGTGATAAAAAAAAAGGTTGATTTGTAAAAAAATAAAAAAAGGGTTTAAATGGGCCTTAGGGATTATGTACATGGCCCAAACAAAAACAAATAGATTTGCAAAGGGGGTGTACAACTGAAATGGGCTTAGAGTTCGCGTGGGCAGGCCCAATGTTTGACAAACTTTTTTAGGGTTTGTTTTGTATTGTTCAGAATTAGGTTTACAGAGGCTTAGAGCGGCACCGTTCCCTTCATCGTCTTCTTCGTCTTTCTCGTTCTCAAGCACAAGCCATTGATACTCCTCCCCTCGCCTCAGCTGCCAGACGCTACCTCCATCTCCCTCTCTCCAAGGTTGAGCAAGACAGTGATGAGAAAATGTATTCTCTTCAGACGCGCTTTAGGGTTTCAAGTTTTTATCTTGCATGCTTTATTTTTGTATGTTCTGATTTTTATGTGTTGTTGTTCATGTGAGGTGTGTAAAAAGGGAGAAGAAATTTCTACCTTTGGAGAGGAGACGGAGGAGTACGGCGGCGTTTCTCAGGTGGCCGGAGGCGGAGGGAGTATGTGATGCTAGCTTTGCTGGTTTGCCTGGTACTCAGTATCTTTAACCTTGCTTTGGTTTAGTGATGAGCATCATGCTTCTGAAAACCCTAGCTTTTAGTTCTCTCTTCTTCTTCTGTTTGCTGGCCCGTTTGTTGTTGCTTTTGCCTCAGTATGTTGCTTTTGATGATTGTGATATCTGAGTTGCCTATTGTTATGCTTCTGATTTTTCTTCTCTTGATGCTGTTGGCTTCGAATGATGATGAGTTCTGAGATTTGGATTTTATTAGCCTATGATGAACATATTCTGAGGTATTTATTAGGCTTGTTTGGATGTTTGGATGTGCTTTGAGTTTGGTAATGAAACAGGTTTTGACAGGCTTCAAAGTTTAGGCTTTGACAGGCTTGTTGGGGTTTCTGGTTTTGACAGGCTTAAGGTTTAGGTTTTGTGTAGTTTGACAGTTTTCTTTTAGGCTTGTGGGCTTGAGACAGGCTTGAGACAGTTTGGAATTTTGTTTGAGGTTTATGCAGGTTTGAGCTTTGAACTCAGGTTTGAAGCAAGTTTGCAGGTTATGCTTATGCAGGTTATGCTTATGCAGGCTTCAGGGCTTGATGTTTGCTGAGTTTGAGGCATATTTTTGGGTTGTGTTTTGGACAGGTCTATTGAAGGTTTATGCAGGTTTGCTGTGTTTAAGGTTTGAACAGTTTGTAAGCTTGTTTGGCTTTTGAGAGGCTTTTGATGCTTGGATTTTTTTCTGGTTGGGCTTGAAGTTTTATGTAGGTTTGTATGGCTTTGGGAAGGCTTCTGGTTCCAGGCTTGCTTGAAGCAGGTTAAGGCTATATGTTTGGGTTGTGTTTGACAGGTTTGAGGCAGTTTTTAGCTTTGTTGGAGGCAGGCTGAAATAGTTTTGTAAACTTTGAGCTTATGGTTCTGTGTTTACAGTTTGTGTTATTTTTTATGTGTCTTCTTCCCCCTCTTTTACAGTGTTCTGATTTTGTTCTCTTTATCTCTAAACCTGCCTGTAAGCCTCTACTTCTCTCTCTCTTTTCTCTCTCTATCAGAAAAGCATATTTTAATGCTTTACTGTCCTTTTTCTGAAAAAGTGATGGCCTGGAAAATGATGATTAAAAGTGTTTTGCTTGCATTGTTAGCTTTGCTCTGCCTCTTGTACTTTCTTCTGCATCTTTCCAGATTTCCTGTATTGCTTTGATATCTTCTTTGTCAGTTTTGATAGCTTTGATATCTTATGACAACTTTGACAGTTTTTGGACAGTTTGGTTGACATTGTGACTTAGTTGGCCATTTTGACAATTTGGTTGCCTTTTCAGTTTGCAATTTGGTTTGGATTTATGTAGCTTGTCCCTTTGGCTATTTTGAACTGTGCAGCTTGTTTGCCCATTTTAGTTTGCAATGTGGTTTGAAACTATGCAACCTTGTTTTGGCATATTCAGTAGCTTTGTGCATTTCATATATTTGCAAGCATATTTCCCTTTTCCTCTTTGTGAACCAAGAGTCTTCTTGTGATTTGCAGAGAGGGCGAACAAACTGATTCCGGCCAACACTTTTAATGATGAGTTTTTTTGATTGACTGTCTGAGAATACTCTTAATTTATCTGTGTTTGACTTCTTTTCTTTTTTTTCTCTTTGCAGATAAAAATCAGTTGAGCAATGGGGAGCAGCAGTAGAAGATGAAGATTTCAAGCAATTTAGAATACAGTTTTATTTTATTTTAATCATTTGTAATAAATATTATTATAAATACTTGTAAATAAAATTACTTGTATTTAAATAACACTTGTACCAATAATTAAAAATAAATAAAAGTCTTTTTGTCAGATATCTCTTTTATTTCACTGTCTATTTAATTATTTAAGTTTTCTTGAATTAAAATAATTGGAAGTAAATCCCAATTATTCTAACTTAGATAAAATAAATAATTAATAAACAATGTAGTCTTGCAACTTCGCATTAATCAATAATAAACCCGGCGTCCCAATTAACCATAAGCATTGCACAGTTAATCAAACAAATGTCCCTATGCCTTTCTCTTCACTGATTAGACCAACACTTCAAACTCTCAATCAGAAGCCTCAGCCCACATCCCAGATGTTCAGACCTTTGAGAAACAAACAGAAATCTTGAGCAAACGTCAGAGCAGTGTAACAGCCAATTAAAACACTGTGGATTCAAATTCTTCTGAAAATGCGCGTGCAAACCCTAATTCTTGATTTATTGTCAAAGAAGCGTCTGCCTGATCAAACCTTGAGCCAAACTCAACCAAATCACTAAAAACCCTAATAATCTGCTTAGACTGATTCAAAAGTTAATGGAAACCCTAATTTTGTCTGACTGATGAGAAAAGTCTGTTTGACCGATTCTTAAGCCAATCTGAAAAATCAGGAAAAGCCCGAAGCTGTGATTTCTTGTAAAAGGAGGAGGGAAAATTTTGGGGTACAACACCATGATCAGATGCTTCCAGCCTCATCGAAGGAGACCAACAGAAGAAGAATCGAAGGGTTCTCCTCCCCCCAATCGAAGGAGCTCTTTTTTCTTATTTTTATCTTATTTTTTCCTTTATATTTTTATGCATTTCAATATGGTTGTAATAGTGTAGGATTTATTTTTTGCACTTTTTATTACTTTTGTACAAATGCTAGTAATTAGGTGTGTATGGCATGATAAAACCAACAAGTAGACAACCCAAAAATCAAAGACAAAATGCATGCAATCAAACACACTTTACACACATGTACCCTTTAGGTAATTCCACTTATTGTCTTATAAAAATGGTCATGTTATGCATGTGGGATATCTTAGCAAAAACAATCACAAATACAAGATCATAGTCCCTCGATAACGCTACGAATGTTTCCTTGTAAATGATCTTAGTCCCTCAAAGATAAATGCTAAGATATCTCACAACATTGCTATCATGACTATACGATGACCCACGCCCGTCCCTTTACATCCAAAGATAAGGCTTCTTACCAAATCAATTGTAAGATAGCAATATCAAAGGAAAGGAAGAAATGAACTAATACTTTTGAGTAGGTAGATTGTTCCTAGTTGCTTGCTCATTTTCAAATCAAACACTCTTGCTTATTTTCAGAAACAAACACCAACCATTTCAAAACACTTTCAAAACCCTTTCCAAACATGAAATATTTTCAAAAGCTCAACACTTTGTATACGTTCTTACGAACGAGAACTATTACAAAGTTTTCCTAAAACGATGACGCCTTTTCAAAATACTTTCAAAAAAACCACACAAAGCACATTT
Organism: Vicia faba; assembly: GCA_948472305.1. Taxonomy (NCBI): domain Eukaryota; kingdom Viridiplantae; phylum Streptophyta; class Magnoliopsida; order Fabales; family Fabaceae; genus Vicia; species Vicia faba. The sequence goes on from OX451736.1 coordinate 141,992,938, forward strand.
TCAAACAAAAGCAAGTGATCTAGCAAGCAACTAAGAGCCCATAGATAACTATGGATGAAAAGAATGCTAACACCTTCCTTTTTCATAATCTACCCCCTGAACTCATGAATAATCTTAAATGTCTTTCCTATTCTTTTCATCCTTTCTTTTTGGATAAAAGAAAAGTCGGTGACGACTCTTCCTAACCATAACATTTGCGATAAAATGCAAAACATCCCAAGTCACTTCTCCTACCGTATCACAGAACTGGCGACTCTGTTGGGGATATTTAAAAGTGGGGTTACCTTAGGGTTAGATCACCTTTATTTGCTTTCATTGTTTGATTTGTTTGCTTTACATTTTGGTTCCTTGTTTGGGGTTGTTCTAATCCTCTACCCGGATTTAGGATACCTTATAGATAAGTAGCAATACATTATGGAAACTGTGCGGGGTATACCAACATGGTCTAAGAAATAACTACGTTAGTGTGACATATTAATGGGTACCGGTAGCCCTTGAGTAGTCAAGGGGAATACGGAGCCGCTGAGTGATGTCCTGAAGCACTAACTGACTTTTAGAACCTTTACTTGACCAACTTGGACATTAGGACGTAGTGAGATGATCGGTTTTGGTGCAGTCCAAAGTTGGTAGATACTCGATACTACACTCATTGAGGTTTGATTTTCGGGATATTTCAGTCGCTGTGAAAGAGGCTTGCGCTGAAATAATGTCCGAGAAGACAAAGCAATGATATTGATATCCTTTAGAACCCGATTACTATTTATAGGACAAGTTGAGCCAACTAAACTTCAAGAGGGTACTTACCTATAAGACTCCATGCAAGCCTAAACCTAAGGACTTGTCTTATTTAGGTGAATATGATTATTTGTACTTGCTTACTTTACATACTTGTACATAACATCATGGCATCATACCATAGCATTTTGAATAACCATTTCAAGTATCTCGAGGGTCTTTGATGCAGGGTCACATTGAACCAGACGTCTATCAAAGGGCAAGAGGATTTATTTTTCTCTAACCAAATGCCGTCAAAGATCAAGTACAAAAAACTTGAGTCGAGGGTTATGACCCACTTGACATGGTGAGTTTGATTCTCGTGGAAGGACATCCACCGATACAAATTTCTCTAATCAAAGTTGTTGATCAAATTTCAAATTTTAACATCTTATTGTGTTTATCCCACGAGATCCTTGAAAACATGCATCCACATATCATGCATCATATCATGACAGGTCTCTCCCATACAAGTTTCCTTATCTTCTCACTGTTTATTTCAGTAAGATGGATATGGAACAAACGGTGAAAGATCTCCAATCTCAAAATGCTCAGTTCTAACAAGTTCCCATGAACTTGGCCAAGGGGTAGGAAGATCTGAAAACACTCTTCACCAAAGAGAGAAAGAAGAATAAAAAGATTGTCATCCTCAACATGAGGAGAAGGTCCAAGGGGCATACCCAGCTAGTTCAAAAAGAAGATGATTCTTCTAAAGACAGTCAAGAAGAGGAAGCTGGAAGCATTAGAGCTAACATAGCTGCTGATTACGATGAATCGTCTGAGGAGCGGTATCCACCGGCGGATGAAAAATACAAACATCTTGAAGACAGACTAAAAGTTGTGGAGATCAAAGTTGTGCCTGGCTTGGACTTAGAAGACATGAGTTTAGTTTCCGGAGTTCTCATCCCACCAAAATTCAAACTCCATACCTTTTCCCCGTATGATGGAGTCTCTTGCCCTAAGATGCACTTAAAGTCCTATGTTCGCAAGATTCAACCATACACACTGATCAAAAGCTTTGGATCCATTTATTCCAAGAGAGCCTAGTACGGACTCAACTTGAATGGTTCTATCAATTGGAGAGTTCTCGCATCCACACCTGGGAGGATCTAGGTGCCGCCTTCTACAAGAAGTACCAATACAATGCTGATCTTGCACCAACTCGTGTGCAATTGCAGAACATGACCTTGGGTTCCAACGAGAGCTTCAAAGGATACGCCCAAAAGTGGAGAGATCTAGCTGGTAGGGTGCAGCCCCCTTTAACTGACAGGGAGCTGATTGATATCTTCATGGGAACTTTAACGGGACCTTTCTTAAATCACTTTATTGGAAGCTCCTCAGTCGGGTTCACCGAGATAATACGGACCGACGAAAGGGTCGAAGCTGGCATCAAAAGAGGAAATATCCAAGGAGCTACACCCTCTGATGCTCAGAAAAAGCCATACAATGGGAAGAAAGAGTCCAATGCCGTGTATGGTCAAAAGGGTCGTCATCACCAACATATGGGGGAAGTCTTGATCTCTGGTTCTACGTCGCACGGGCAACAGCAAAGGGGAAATCAACAAAGGCCAGACGAGCCCAAAAGATAGTTTACCAACATCAAGATGTCGCTGACTCAAGCGCTACAACACTTGTTGAGGATGAATATGATTATGTTGATAGGACCTCATCCAAATCCCAAAACTTCTTATCCTAACTACAATCCTAATGCAATGTGTGCTTATCATTCTGGAAGTCTCGGGCATGATACTAACGATTGTTGGGCGTTGAAGTACAAGATTCAGAATTTTATTGATGACCAGGAGATCGGGTTTGACCATCTGGAGAATCCAAGCATTATCACCGCTCCTATGCCAAATCATTGAGAGCGTCTTGTTCATTTTGAATTTTCAATTGTAATTCCTTTTGTTATTCAAACAATTATCTATTAATGTCAAACTTTGTTTCATTAATGCATTGCATATGTTTGTCTTGAATTCATCCATTCGTTTTCACTATATTTAAACTATGCTTTTTACTCTCTTTATGACATTCAACTCTTGCTAAAAGTTATAAGCCTTTAGAGGGAGGATGCCGAAAACAATGCCATAATCTCCTACAATATGCTTTTCGACAGACCTTGCTGACGATATGCAAGCCTTCTTTCAACTCCTAAACACTGGAGTTATAAGGAAGATAATCCCTAGTCAACCCCTTCGAGCCAAAGAAGTAGGAATTTCCTTTTTACACAAATTAAAACCTTTAATCAAAACCTGGGGCAGGATAGTCTCTCAGTTAATTCAAATGTGCAACCAGTCGCAAACTCTCATCTTGTAATACAACGAATGACATCAAAAAACATTCCTCTAGAATTAAAAGACAATGATGATTCCCTACCAAAAAAAGGCAGTCATTATCTCTCAAGAGAAAAGCCCATTAAGTCAAAACCTACAAAGGAGACTTAAGGAAAAATGAGGCATCCCGCTGATTGTAATCTCAACACAAGAACAGTCAGGCAAAAATTAGGGGTAGTAAATCAAAAAGAGGTCACTACAGATCCTCAACAACATGAAAAATGTTGCAAAAAAAATGACTGCCTTCCAACAAACTTAACCTGTCTGAACCATCACCAAAACATCATTGGAGTTTAAACGTACAATTAAATGAGTTTAGGACTGAAGAACATCACGAAGAATGGGTGGGTACAAATATACTTTGTGCCTTATCCTTTGTTTCTTAAACCGTGAACCAAGCCACGTTACAACCCTTCAAAAGTACTAATTGAAGCATGGGTTAGTTCGAAAGCATATTGTTACAAAAGGTATCTTGACTATTGTAAGGCTTTACTCTAAATCCTGAGTTGAATTTTTCTTACAAAATTTATTTACTTCCTAAAACGCATTTTCAAAACTTCAAGACAAGCATAAAATTTGAATTTATTTAAATATCGTTGTTTGCATATGGTATTTGTTTAACAGCGGAGAAATTCACACAACGAATATCTGATGAATGAAAGCACTCTCAGTGAACAAAGTCACTTTAGATGGGATGACACTTCCAATAACAAATCTCCTATCAACAAGGGGGCATGACATGTCAATATCCAACACACCTGGGGTAGTCCAGTCAAGATTCCAAGAAAACTCTCAAGAAGTGCTGAATAACTAGGGGCAAGTCTCCATCTCCATCACTTGGGGCATTGAAACCGAATCCCAACAAAGGGTTACGTACAGTAAATTAGTTCCTGGCAGTGTCACAAACACTTGCTACTAGGGGAAGTGATAAAACTCCCAAAAATCCTTCTCAAAGGATGACTCCTAGCCAGAGTTTAATCTCTGAAAACTTTTTCCAGCTGAGTCGACCTCAAGAATCCTCGAGGATTTTCCCCAGTGAAGTCGCCACCTCTCCAACAGACTGGAAATAGGGTTTATTTCCCCAACAAACGGCAGGATTCCCCAGATTGAGTTTGCCTCTTTGACTACTATAAATCAGAGGACCACAACTCCTCTTCCCCAGTAGACTTGTTGTACAATCCCCAACAAGTTAGCGTTATGCTTGGAAGCTGACCAGATAATAGTTAACTTCAGTAAGTTGTTGTGAAGCCTGGACCCGACTAGATATCAGTTCAACATCATCCTTTCAAGAATTTGTTATGAAGCCTGGAATCTGACCAGATAATAATCAAATTCAGTAAGTTATCGTGAAGCCTGGAAACCGATCAGATAACAGTTAACTTCAGTAAGTTGTTGTGAAGCCTGGACCCGACCAGATATCTGTTTAACTTCATCCTTTTAAGAATTTGTTATGAAGCCTGGAATCCGACCAGATAATAATCAAATTCAGTAAGTTACCGTGAAGCCTAGAAGCCGACTAGATATAGATAACTTCAGTAAGTTGTTGTGAAGCCTGGACCCAACCAGATATCAGTTCAACTTCATCTTTTCTAGTAAGTTACTATGAATCCTGGACCCGACCAGATATCAGTTTAACTTCGTCCTTCCCATCAAGGGATAACCCCCAGTAGAGCAACGGACAACCGAGACTCCTGAACTCTTTTCCCCAAGCAGGAATCAACATTCTCCAGAGTTTTCAATATTCCTCAGTGGAGTTCTCCTCAAACAATAAAACAGGAATCCCCAGTGGAAACATTCTAAGTAAAGTTTGAAGACACACCTACTCTTCAACAACAGTCCGAGATTTAATGACTCCCCAGCATTTATCAAGGATTTATTTTCCCAGAAAAAAAATACATTCATTAACATTTCACGTTTCATACATCCTGGTTACATGCATAACAAGTGCATACGACACAATCTCATTTATTTTGAGAGCATCATTGCACCATGCATTTCATACATCATGACATTGCATATAACTAACGTTTTACCTTTTTAGGAAAAGGTCAATCAACAGATGGATACCATCAACAATTTTCAAGTTCCAGATTAATACATGTAACAAGCCAGAAGAACTATTTATGGATGAGTGATTGTAGATTAGCACCCGTAACAAGCCAGGAAAACTATCTACATGGGCAGATTGAAGATTAATACCTGTAACAAGCCAGGAAAACTATCTTTCTTTCTGAGGTCAGAGATTAATACCTGCAACAAGCCAGGGAAATTATCTACACGACCAGCTGAAGCAACCCTACTCAGGTTCCTTCTTATTCCCAGATGAAGTTTTACACTGACTCATCATGAAGCAACCCTACACAGGTTCCTTCTAATTTCTAGGTGAAGTTTTACACAGACTCATCATGAAGCAACCATACCCAGTTCCTTCTCATACATTTCCAGATGAAGTTTTACACGAACTCATCATGAAGAAACCCTATCCAGGTTCCTTCTCTTTCCAAGATGAAGTTTTATACTGACTCATCATGAAGCAACCCTATCTAGGTTCCCTCTAATACATTTCCAGATGAGGTTTTACACGGACTCATCCTAAAGCAACCTTACCTAGATTCCTTCTCTTTCCAAGATGAAGTTTACATGGACTCATCATGAAGAAACCCTACACAGGTTCCTTCTCATTTTTCAAGATGAAGTTTTACACGGACTCATCATGAAGCAACCCTACACAGGTTCCTTCTCATTTTTCAAGATGAAGTTTTACACGGACTCATCATGAAGCAACCCTACACAGGTTCCTTCTCATTTTTCTAGATGAAGTTTTACACGGACTCTTCATGAAGCAACCCTACACAGGTTCCTTCTCATTTTTCAAAAAGAAGTTTTACACGGACTCGTCATAAAGTAACCCTACACAGGTTCCTTCTCTTTCCAAGATGAAGTTTTACACGGACTCATCATGAAGCAACCCTACACAGGTTCCTTCTCGTACATTTCCAGATGAAGTTTTACACGGACTCATCATGAAGTAACCCTACCCAGGTTCTTTCTCTTAAATTCCAGATGAAGTTTTACACAGACTCATCCTGAAGCATCCCTACACAGGCCCATCACAAATGAACGATCAAAGACCTCTGCTGGTTCAGTTTAAATCTCTCAATAGTTTATCCTAATTTTTTCTATTAGACATTCCCTCTGGTTCAGATAGACCGCTCGAAGATTTATTCTGATTCTTCTCTAGTTAAAGTCAAAATTTAGACTTAGCCTAATTTCTGTCAACAATCACCTTTGGATGGCATCTATAAGACTATATCTAACAACTATCCATCATTTCTCCAAATGGCATCTTTAAGCCCATTCCCTACACAATCAACCACAACATCATGGAGTGCAAATTTCTGGGCACTCTAGTGTTCAATCATCTTCCATCTTCAAGTCACGAATGGCAGATTTTCCAATCTAATTCTTCAGGTGTAAGAAGATTGAACAGGGGCAGCTGTTGTACCCTAAAATTTACCCTCTCAATTCTCAAGGGTTTTCTCACAAAGATTCTCAGGATTTAAGCTTGTAGAAGTACTTTGGGATTTTCCAGTACCAAAATTAAAAGGAAACTGTCAAAAAGGGAGAAAACAGAAAGAAAAAAATATTTTGACAAATTTGGAGAAAAACAAGTGTTCTTCGATTCAGCTATTTTGATTGGCTTTTTGGCCTCTTTCAATGCATGCTTGGCTTGCATCCTTAGATTGGGCAGTAGCCTTCCTTCGATCTAGCAAGCTTTGATTGGGCAGTAGCCTTCCTTCGAACACAAGCTTCGATTGGGAAATAGCCTTTCTTCGATCCAAGTTTTGACTGAGGCAATGTGTTTCCTTCGAGCAGCTTGCTTCGATCCATAAGCTAAACCCTTCTCCAGAAGTTCAAAACTGTTCAACCCCATACAAAACACTTGCTCCAATCCTTCGAATCTCACTCTCCAGGCCATGCTTATTGAGACTTGTTTTTCCACTCTTCGATCAGAAAATGACCCTTCGAATCTCACTATTCAGCATGCATAAAGCCCAGTCGAAGGCCACACAAGAGACCCATTCGAAGAATACATGCATGCATTCGATAGACACACAACTGGTGGGAACTAATGGTGTTTTAGTCTGGTCGAAAGTTGTGGAAGGATGGAGGATTCAATTCAAAAGATCAAGTTGAACATTTAGACCCATAGGCTAGGCTACGTGTTTCCCCTTTTCAGGCCTCAAACCTATGACTCACCCTATATTTAATTATTTATGCAAGTTAAAATAGGCTTTTACCCATTTGCTGTCCAAGACCACTTGCACTTAATAGTATAATGCTACTTTTTAGAAAAGTTTATCTTGAGCCTTGCGCCTGTTTTCCTTCAGAAGGAAGCAATCCATCTGAATCGTTCATCTTTCTATCATGGCACAAATGGACACTTACTTTCCAGATGAGCCTTATTTTATTATTTTTGCTCCCAAACTTCCCAAAAACCTTTCTCTATAAATAAAGAGATCCTTTTCCCATAGAAAGAGGAGAGGAAGAAGAGGAAGGGAACGCATCTTCAAAATTCTCACACATAACAAAACTCTCAAGTCCCTTCAACACTTGTGAAATCAAACCCAGAATCCCATTATCACCTCCTTCGATTCTGAAGAACAAATACCCTTCAGTTTCCTTCGAATCCCAAGGAGCATCACGTTTGCTCCTCTCCTTCAAATCCAGCATTCAAAGCCAAGCTTCAGGCCCCTCCCTTCGAATCCAGGAGAAGCCAAGGGCCACCACTCAAGGACCAGTTCATCTTCAAGGTTGCAGCAAGGTAAGTTACTCTTACACTTTCATCCTTTGTTTCAAACATAACATGTATACGTATTTTGTCTTCTTTTCGTTTGCACCCTTTAAATTGTTTTATGGATAATCTTTTGTTTCTTGTTGCTTGAGTTTATTAAATATACTTTAATAATTATTTTGGTCACAAGACAAATACTAGCATGGCCTTAGGCCATGTTGCCATTTTATGTTCCAAATGAAGAGACAGGAGGATAAAGACATGAAACGAAGCCTTAGGATTCCATGCTGACTTACATGGCAGAAAGGCAGAGCCAGAAGGCATATTTGCACTAAGTCCAGCCAGAATCGAAGGCCGTGACTTGCTTCTGCTAGCCTCAATCTAAGAAGGCAACAAGGCAACAAGGCAGAACCAGGAGCCACGTCCAGCTGTTGCCAATTCCCAATCGAAGGCCACACCCTACTGCTGCCATGACCAATCGAAGGCCATGACCAGCTGCTGCCAGCCTCAATCGAAGGAGGCCAACAGAAGTAGAATCGAAGGGTTCTCCTCCCCCCAATCGAATGAGCTCTTTTTTCTTCTTTTTTTCTTATTTTTGCCTTTATATTTTTATGCATTTCAATATGGTTGTAATAGTGTAGGATTTATTTTTTGCACTTTTTATTAATTTTGTACAAATGCTAGTAATTAGGTGTGTATGACAAGATAAAACCAACAAGTAGACAACCCAAAAATCAAAGACAAAATGCATGCAATCAAACACACTTTACACATATGCACCCTTAGGGTAATTCCACTTGTTTCCTTATAAAAATGGTCATGTTATGCATGTGGGATATCTTAGCAAAAACAATCACAAATACAAGATCATAGTCCCTCGATAACGCTACATATGTTGCCTTACAAATGATCTTAGTCCCTCAAATATAAACGCTAAGATATCTCACAACATTGATATCATGACTATACAATGACCCACACTCGTCCCTTTACATCCAAAGATAAGGTTTCTTACCAAATCAATGGTAAGATAGCAATATCAAAGGAAAAGAAGAAATGAACTAAGACTTTTGAGTAAGTAGATTGTTCCTAGTTTCTTGCTCATTTTCAAATCAAACACTCTTGCTTATTTTAAAAAACAAACACTAACACTTTCAAAACACTTTCAAAACACTTTCAAAACACTTTCAAAACCCTTTCCAAACATGAAATATTTTCAAAAGCTCGACACTTTGTATACGTTCTTACGAACGAGATTATTATAAAGTTTGCCTAAAATGATGGCGCCTTTTCAAAGTACTTTAAAAAAAACAACACAAAGCACATTTTCAAACAAAAGCAAGTAATCTAGCAAGCAACTAAGAGCCCATAAATAACTATGGATGAAAAGGGTGATAACACCTTCCCTTCTCATAATCTACCCCCCCGAACTCAGAAATAATCTTAAAGGTCTTTCCTGTTCTTTTCTGCCTTTCCTTTTGTATAAAAGAAAAGTCGGTGGAAACTCTTGCTAACCGCAACATCTAAGATAAAACTCAAAACATCCCAAGTCAATTCTCCCACCGTATCACACCAGCCAACCTAGCGTGTCTTTATTTATGCGTAGTATCTTTTCACTATGACTGCATTAACCGGTGAGGCAGGTCGTTACCATCTATGATGCGGTGGGAGAACTGACTTGAGGTTTTGCGTTTGTGTTCTCAAATGTTTCGGTTTAGCAAGAGTCGCCACCGACTTTTATTTTATCCAAAAGGAAAGGTAAAAAAGCACAGGAAAGACCTTTGAGATTGCTTTTGGGTTCGGGGGGTAGATTATGAAAAGGGAAGGTGCTAGCACCATTTTCATCCATGGTTTTCCATGGGCTCTTAGTTACTTGTTTTAGATCACTTGCTTTTGCTTTTCAATTGTTTGAAATGGTTTTTTGTGTGGTTTTGAAAGTATTTTGAAAAGAGGCCATCGTTTTGGCAACCTTTGTAATGATTCTTGTTTGAATGTATACAAAGATGTTTGTCTTTTGAAAAATGTTTCAATGTTTTGAAAGTTTTGTTTGGAAATTGTTTAGAAATTGTGTGTGTTTGTTTGAAAATAGCAAGGATGGTTTGCAAATGATAAAGTAACTAGGAGTTGTCTACCCTACTCAAAAAGTCTTTCCTACACATTTTTATTCCTTTGACATTGTTGTTTTACCATTGTATTTGGTAAACAACCTTATCTTTGGATGTTAAACGGGACGGGCGTGGGTCATCGTATGACCATGATAACAATGGTGCCAAGTATCTTAGCAAGTTTTAGGGACTAAGATCATTTGTTTTTTGGCAACATTTTGATAGCGTCATCGAGGGACTATGATCTTTTGTTTTGTTTTGATTTTGCCAAGATACCTAGCATGCATACCATGGCCATTTTAAGGCAACAAAGTGGATGAAACCCTAGGGGTGCTTGTGTGCAAGGTGTTGTCATTTTTCATGCATTTTGTCTTGTGTTTAAGTCATGCTATTTGTTTTGTTTTTTGGTCTTTGCATACAAAACCCTAGTTTACTATTATGGCATATGAAAGCAATAAAATGCGTAAAGTAAATCTAGACTATTACACAATATTATGGGGAGGGGGATACAAGTTTGAATAGGGGGGTATTGCTCAAGATAAAACCCTAAAACTCTTACAACTAAATTGAATTTATTGTACAAATAAATTAATGAACAATTATTTAAATATGCAATTAAATGTAAATATGCAAGAAATGTTTTTGTATTAATTTATGTATGAGAAAATGAATTTATTTATGTCTTAAAAATAAGAAAATAAAATGATTATTTTTGAAAGGGTGAAAACCCTAATTTTTGTTTAAAATAAAATATATGCTATATTATTCATTTATTTCATTTATGTACAAGGAAATAATAATAAAATATATACAAAATGTTAAAAAATTAAAATATGCATGTGTTGTACCCCAAAATTTGCCCTCCCATATTTCTCAAAACATTTCAAGAAAAATTCACAAGTCCAACCCGGCGCGTCATATTCAGGTGTTCTTTCACCAAGATATCTCTGATAACGTATTCTCAAATTCAGGTTCAGCTCAAGAGTCAATTCTTTAAAGAAGGTATCCGACTGTGTGAGTTTTCTCGAAGAAATATGGTGAAAAAGTGTGCTGAAAGTGCAGTTTTTACGCGCTAAAAAATTCATAACTTGAAGATCGTGACTCGTTTTGAACCCATTCCGGTGTCCAAAATTCCATCTTGACATTATCTACGTTTTCATATCTCACGACTGGAAGCCAATTTCGATCAGAAGGTCTTCAAAAATGTGGATTTATCAAGTATTTTCGTACAGAAAATTTGTGACAGAAGTTTATTTGCGTCATGTTCAGAAAATCATAACTTGGTCGATTTTCATCGTATCGAGCTGGTTCCGGCGCCAAAATTCCACAAATTGAGTTGGCTACATTTTCACAGGAGGTATCAAGTTCGAACGGTGTTCAAAAGGCCTTCATTTTTTGCTCACAGTGTGTGACACGCCGAAAATCCTGAATGCTGAATATTATTTCATATGGGCCGAAACTTCGAAAATTCATAACTCGGTCAATTTTTATCGGATTGGACTCATATTTTTACACAAGGTCACTGACTCATAGATATACAACTTTGCTTCAAAAGTCGAGACCTAATTATGCACCGATCAATACCAGTTTTTTATTGAAGAACGTGTTAGAGTCGACACTGGAGCCCAAAATAAGTTTGTCTGAGCTGAAACTTCAAAAATTCATAACTAATTCACAGTTTATCCGATTGAGCCGATTTTCGGACAGGAGTTAGTTCTTGATGTCGGCTACATTTTGTTTTCACATTTCAACTTCAAAAATTGCACTTAAGTCCCTACGATTTAGCCTGGAAAGTGACGAACTCAAGTAAACATTGGAGGCCCAATTGCACATTCAAAGCCCATTTTCTTTACCCTAATTTCCATTATATAATCACCTTCTTTTCACACAAACCAGAGAGGAGAAAAAAGAGAGAGAAAAACCTTGCCACAACACTGTTAGAATATCAAATTCTTTCAAGAACCCTAAAACCTTGAAATCTTTATTACAATCCCCTCTCTCACTACAAACAAACCATCACAGTTACAAACCAACACCTCACTACTTCTTCAGTAAGGGTAAGGCTGGTTTGATCTCCATGATCAAAAGGGTATAATTATTCATAAATGCCATATTGTGCCTAAACATTAAATTTTTTCATATATTGACTTTATTTGCATTTTATGATTTTATTTAATGTGTTCATGAGATTCAACACTGCAGATTTAGACAGGATCCCATGCAGGTTCATTAAAGAACGTTGAGGCCAAAAGCCAAATGGCCAAAAGCCAAAAGCCAAATGGCCAAAAGCCAAAAGCCAAAAGCCAAATGGCCAAAAGAACAACTTATACATGACACCAATACATGGCGAGACAAACATCCCGAGAAGATTAATGAACGTTGAGGCCAGAACACAAATGGCCAACAGCCAGAACACAAATGACCATGAAATCCAATCCAATGGCCAAAGAATGCAGACCACGGTACTCAGGAGTCAATGAACACGCACGTGATGCCAGAAAGTCAAACAAGGCTTTTTGTCTAATGGGCCAGAATACTTCAAAAAAACCTCCCCTTGGGCCTGAAACCCCCCTTGGTTTGCATCATTTTTAATTTTATTTTCTTTTCTTTTCTAATTCTTTTTTAATTGTTTTAATTGTTTTTTTCACCATAAAATAATTTTCTATAATCAAAAATACAAATATATTTAATTATTATTAATTTCATCACTAACCTATTTTTTGTAAATAAACTCTAACAATTAACTTAGTTTAATTTGGGTTTTTAAACTTTAATCTTTTTCTTAATAAGTAAAAAGTATCTAGAATTAGGTTTTTTTGACATTTTCATCTTTTTCTTAAATAAATTATTAATCATCATTATTTATCATTATTATTAATTATCATTAATTTTGTAAATAAACATGTACATTAAATATTATGTAAATTAGGTTTTAAACTTTAACTTTTTTTTAATAATTAAAAATATTTAGAACTAGGGTTTCCTTCTAATTTTAAATTCTTTTCTTTATTTTCATAAATACAAAAAACCTAAAAAACATTTCTTTTCTTTAATAAATTAAATAATTAATTAGCTTTTAATTTCATTTAATTTCAAAAGGGTCCAACGCCCTCGAACGTTCTATTTTTTTATTCGTTGCGCACGTTATTTTATTTTCCTTTGTGAATATTATGTAACTGTTCAAGCCATGTAATAGTAACTAGGTTTTACTTTCCGCATTTTTATTAAAAACGGGTCTTTGTTAATTTGGCGATGTATAGACCCGCGCCTTGTAATAGCGTAGGATTTACCTTTCCGTATTTAAATTTCCGCACTTTTAAACTATTAAACTTTGCATGAAAGAATGTATGGCCTAAATTAAAAACAATGCGTAGATCACCATGATACATGTACAAGATAACGATACATGAAAATAACACACAAATTCACACACCACTCTTAGGGTACGCCTCACCTGTTGCCTTCGAAACGTGGTCGTCGAGTATAGGACGTTTTAGTAAGTCCTTATGTCCATGACATGATCCAGTTGCCTCGAAACGGTTGCCTCGGAATTAAAAAGGATCAATGGCATAAGGGTAGCTTCTAAGGTGTCCTACTGTTGCTCTGGTGACCATACTGTCCCTATAAACTCGAATTGACCCGAGCACCTCCAACGATGGAGCTACCTACCTCTCAATGGTGGGATGGCACTACCTTAAGGACATTTACACAGCCTAATTCCTTAGGGTAGGTAGATGACTCATAGATACTTGCTCTAAAAAACAAATCAAAACTCTTTTCACACCGACACTTTTCAAAAAGCTTTCAAAACAATTTTTCAAACACTCTTGAGGACTGATACAAGAGTTATTCCGAAATCTTTAAACGAAACTTTTTCAAACCCACTCACATTTTTGAAAAGCAAACATTTTGAAAATACAAATGAGCAAGTATCTAAGAGCCCATGGATAACCATGGATAGAAAGGGTGCTAACACCTTCCCTTTCTATAAATCTACCTCCCGAACCGAGAAACTATCTCATAAGGAATTTTGTTGTGCTTTTGTCCTGTCCATGTTGGAGAAAATAAAAGACGGTGGCGACTCTTGCTTACCGCGACATTTCGCGAACCAGCGTTAAACAGTCAGTTCCAGATCCACCAATCACAGAACTGGCGACTCTGCTGGGGATACTTAAAGTGAGGTGTACCTTAGGACTAAAATCATTTGTGTTTTCAATTGTCTGAATTGTTTGCTTTATTATTGTGGGTACTGTCTTGGGAGTTCTATAGATCCTAACCCGGATCTGGGGGATACCTTCTTAGAAAGTAGCAACAAGACTGTAAGGGAACTGTGCGGGGTATACCGATATGGTTGAAGCAGTCTGCTACGTTGATGTGGCACTTTGGTGTGTACTGGTAACCCTTGAGTTCAGTCAAGGAGAGTACGGGGCCGCCGCGTGGTGTCGTGAAACATCAACTGACCTTAAGAACCTTAATTGAACCATCTTGGCCTCTTTAGGGTAGTGAGATAACTGACTTTGGTGCAGTCCGAGGTTGGTTGATACTCGATACTACACTCAATTGAGGGTTGTTTTCTTGGAATATTTCGGTCGCCAGTTCAGTGGCTAAATCGAAACGATGAACAATGAAAGCAATCCAGTGATATTGGGACCCTTAGAACCCGTTTACTTTGATAGGATAGGTTTGAGCCCACCAACTTCAAGAGGGTAATACCCAGACCCCATGCTGGCCTAAACTCTAAGGGTTGTGGTGTGACTTGTGTGCTTTCATACTTGACTACTTGCATGCTTGTTATCTGACACTTGAGTTTCTTGCAGGTTTTGTTTATAGTCCTTAATTGGGACTCATAACAGGGTTTACCTACATTACCCCATGCATATCATAACATCATACCATTGCATGCATCCCGCATAAGGACTAACCCATTTCAAGGATCTCAAGGGCTTGTGATGCAGGTCATGATGAACCTACATGTCTGGCAAGGGGCAAAGGGGATTTATTTTCCTCTAGCCAAGGTTGTCAGGGGCTATGACCCACTCGATATGGTGAGCCTTGACTCTTGAAGAAGGACTCTCAACAACATGAAGCTCCTTCAATCAAGATACCAGATTCCAATTCTAACAAATTTTCTTATTTACCCCGCGAGATCCTTGAAAACATTGCATGCATACATACACATCATTGCATTACAGGTACCCTTTTGACAGGTCATTTACCTTCTTCGCTGTGTATTTCAGCCGATCGTCATGAATCCTGAATCATCTACTGAGCAATCCATCAAGGCCCTCCAGGCTCAGAACGCCCAGTTCCAAGAGCTGATCATGAGTTTGGCCCAGGGACAACAAGATCTGAAGACTCTGCTCTCGAAGAAGAAGAAGAAGAGGACGGTGTTGTTCAACCCGAGACGCAAATCTGGGAATGGGTCACAAAATGAAGTTGAGCTGACTACCCCGTCTGTTGGGAAAGAAAGTCCCCATGAAAGAGAGGTTCCTAGTCCAGTGGTCTCCGACAACGAGACCGATTATAATGATGAACAGTACCCTCCAGTTGAGGACAGGTATAAATAGTTGGAAGACCGGCTAAGTGCTATGGAAATACAAAAGGTGCCCGGCCTGGACTTCGAAGATCTAGGTCTGTCTTCTGGGGTAGTGATCCCGCACAAATTCAAGGCACCTGCCTTTGCAAAGTACGACGGGGCATCCTGTCCAAAGCTGCATCTCAGGTCATACATGAGGAGGATCCAGCCTTACACGACTGACAAGAACTTATGGATCCATTTCTTCCAAGAGAGTCTTTCAGGGACTCAGCTCGAGTGGTTCTATCAACTGGATGGAGCCAACATCCGTACTTGGGAAGACTTAGCCACTGCATTTTACAAGCAATACCAGTATAATGCCGACCTTGCTCCCACGCGCACTCAGCTCCAGGGAATGTCTATGGGTACAAGCGAGGGCTTTAAAGAGTATGCTCAAAAATGGAGGGACCTTGCTGGAAGGGTACAACCACCTCTAACTGACCGCGAGCTTGTCGACATGTTCTTGGGAACCCTGTCTGGTCCATTCTTCAACCACCTGATTGGGAATTCTGCTGCTAGGTTTACAGATTTGGTCTTGACCGGGGAAAGAATAGAAGCTGGCATCAAGTCAGGGAAAATACAGAATGGTGACTCCTCGAACACTGAGAAGAAACCATCCAAGAGAGAATCTAGTGATGTCTATGGCTCAAGAGGGCAGAATAGGTCCGAGCACCGCCAAGATGTCAACGCGGTGGTTATTGCAAAACCGGTCGGCGCTCCTCAGCGTCATAATCAGCAAAGGGAAGAGAGACCCAAAAGGCAATTCACTCCCCTCGGCATGACCTTGTCACAGATATTGCCACAGTTGCTGGAAACCAAGTTGGTAACTCTCATGGACCCTCCAAAGAATCCCAACAGGACGCCTTCAAGGTATAACCCCAATGTTCGCTGCGCTTATCATTCTGACAGCCCGGGGCATGCTACAGATGATTGTTGGACTTTGAGAAACAAGGTTCAGAATCTGATTGACGCAAAGGAAGTCCAGCTCGACTCTCTAGAGGCTCCCAATGTGACCACTGCTCCCCTGCCCAAACATGGCTAGGATTGGAAACTTTTGTTCATTTGAATGTTCAAGATTGTATTTTTCTTCGATTGTTCAAACATTTTATTTCATGTCAAACTTGGTTATTTCATTAATGCATTACACATGTCTGTTTTGAAGTAATTATTTCGTATTCACTATATGAAAACTGTTTTCATATTTTTGTGATGTCAACTCTTGCTCTAAAATTCTAAGCCTCTTGAAGGAGGATGAAGAAAACGATAACACAATCTACAGTATGCTTTTGAACATACCCCACTGATGAGGTACAGGCATTGTTTCAATTCCTAAACACTGGAGTTATAAGGAAGATAATCCCTCGTCAACCCCTATGAGCCAAAGAAGTTGGAGTTTTTTCTTTTTCGAAATTAAAACCCTTAATCATAACCTGGGGCAGGGTAGTTCTCTCAGTTGATCCAGGTGCATGATGAATGGCATCAAAGGAATCCTTACAAAACAAAAAAAGACAGCGATGGTTCCAAACAATCATAAAGACAGGCAGTCATTACTTCTCAAAATAAAAACCCATTAAGTCAAAACCTATGAAGGAGACTTACAAAACTGGGGCATCCCGCTGACTGTAATTCCAAAAAGGAAACAGCTCAGGGAAAAAATAGGGATAACAAAATCAAGAAAAAAAAGAGGTCATACAAACCCTCAACAAAAAAGGAAATGACTGCCCTATTCAAAATAAATTGTCAAACATCCGAACCATCACCGGAATATCAGAGCAAAGACCCAAACAAGGTCTAACGCACGATCAACTGAGTTTAGGTTTGAAGAACATCACGAAGAGCGGGTGGGTACAAATAAAAATTTGAGCCTTTATCCTTTGTTTCTTAAACCGTGAACCTGACCACGTTATAACCCTTAAAAGTCCTAGCTGAAGCATGGGTTAGTTCGAAAGCATACTGTTACGAAGGTATCCTGACTCCTTAAGGCCTGCTGTAAAATACTGAGTTGACATCACAGTTTACAAAAAAATTCACTTGTTTTTATGAAAAAATGCATTGTCAAAAAACTTCAAGACAGACATAAGCTTTGCATTCTTGATATAATACTGTTTGCGTATGACTATTTGTTCGAACAACAAAGGAATTCGCACGACGAATATCTAGTGAACAAAAGCACTTCCAACCAAGGGGGCAGGCATGATCATTGTCCATCATCTGGGGCAGTTAAGTCAAGATTCGGAGAATCTCTCAAAAGGCCGACCAGCTTGGGGCAAATCTCCATCTGGATCACTAGGGGCATTGGACGATCAAACGGACATCTTCTGGTAGCATGGCAACACAATAATAACGGCACCTCCCTACATCCTGAGAGCATGGACATAGTCGAAAAAGATACTACGCGTAATCAAAGACCCGCTAGGTTGACGCACCTAGGCAAAAATAAGGGCTTCCCGGCGAACCAAAAGGGTTCGGGCAAAATGAGGGATGAAATGAAAAAAATCTGTACACCCGGCAAGTCGAAAACCTGAAGAGGCGGCTTGGGCAAAAATGGGTATCCCGGTGGACTGAAAACCCGAAAGGGCGGTCCAGGCAAAAATTAGGGATTTAAGCGTACGACTATGTCCCGGCATCTCGTCACTTGCCTACCAGAAGAAGAGTTGTCAATCGGCATTCATCAAGCACCTCCACAGGTATCTTCTTCCCTCACCTCAGGAACGGGGGCAATAATAAGTTGTCCAGGAGAGTCCAGTCCAAAAGTTTCCCCAAGAAAGTGGAATCAAACTCCCCAGCAGAGTTCATCAAATCTCCCAACATAACTTATCAATGGTATCCCCTGCGGAGTTATCATCAAATCTCAGCAAAGTACCTCTCCTTCCCCACAGAGTTACCTCCCTGCAGAGTAATCTATTCGCCAAGTTTATTCCCCAACGGAGTCATCTTCTCCTACCGATATTCTTGCAATCATCATCCCCAACGGAAACGAAGAATCTCACTCTTCAACATCAGCCCAGGATTTGACTTCCCGGCATCCGTCAAGGATCTATTTTCCCAGACGAAGATACATTCATAAACATCACATTGTTATACATCATGATACATGCATATACGCATCATATTATACAATCTCATGTGTTGAGAACATCATTGCTTGATTCATTGCATATGACTGACCTTTACCTTTCAGGAAGGATACAGTTAAATGATCAACTATGTAGACGAATACAGTCAAAAGAGACCAACCCAGTCAAAGAATACAAATCCAGTTAAATCAATGCCTAAAGATTTCTCTGATACAACCCATCGTTATAGACACTCGTCGTTATAGACACTCGTCGTTATAGACACTCGTTGTTATAGACACTCGTTGTTATAGACACTCGTCGTTATAGACACTCGTCGTTATAGACACCCGTCGTCATAGACACTCGTCGTTATAGACACCCGTCGTCATAGACACTCGTCGTCATAGACACTCGTCGTTATAGACACTCGTCGTTATAGACACTCGTCGTTATAGACACTCGTCGTTATAGACACTCGTCGTTATAGACACTCGTCGTTATAGACACTCGTCGTTATAGACATTCGTCGTTATAGACACTCGTTGTTATAGACACTCGTTGTTATAGACACTCGTCGTTATAGACACTCGTCGTTATAGACACTCGTTGTTATAGACACTCGTCGTTATAGACACTCGTCGTCATAGACACTCGTCGTTATAGACACTCGTCGTCATAGACACTCGTCGTTATACACACTCGTCGTTATAGACACTCGTCGTTATAGACACTCGTCGTTATAGACACCCGTCGTTATAGACACTCGTCGTTAAAGACCACCCGTCCATAAAGATAACCTGTCAGTAGACACAACTCACCAACCTTTCTGAATTCCAGACTCGATTCCTGTATCCTGCCAGGGCACGTCTGAAGAGTTCGAAGATCCGATTCCTGTATCTTGCCAGGGTGTATCTGTTGACGACTACATTACCAGACTCGATTCCTGTATCCTGCCAGGGCACGTCTGAAGAGTTCGAAGATCCGATTCCTGTATCTCGCCAGGGTGTATCTGTTGACGACTAACATTACCAGACTCGATTCCTGTATCTTGCCAGGGCACGTCTGAAGAGTTCGAAGATCCGATTCATGTATCTCGCCAGGGTGTATCTGTTGACGACTAACATTACCAGACTCGATTCCTGTATCCTGCCAGGGCACGTCTGAAGAGTTTGAGGATCCGATTCCTGTATCTTGCCAGGGTGTATCTGTTGACGACTATATTTTCCGGACTCGATTCCTGTATCTTGCCAGGGCACGCCTGAAGAGTTTAAAGATTCGATTCCTGTATCCAGCCAAGGCACATCTACATAAAGAGTTTGAAGATCAACTCCTGTAATAGGCCAGGTAATTATTTTCTTTCTCTGGTACGCAAGTTCTCGCTAAGGAATCTCTTACGCGATCGACACTTAGATGGCATCTATAAGCCCATCTCCACATACCTACAGTCTCCAAATGGCATCTGTAAGCCCATTCCCTGCATCACACTGCTGACATTCTACTATGTGAGTGCAAATTTCTGGGCACTCTAGTGTTCAATCATCTTCCACCTTCAGATTACGAAAGGCACGCCAGCCAATCTACATCCTCAGGTCTAAGAAGATTGAACAGGGGCAACTGTTGTACCCCAAAATTTACCCTCCCATATTTCTCAAAACATTTCAAGAAAAATTCACAAGTCCAACCCGGCGCGTCATATTCAGGTGTTCTTTCACCAAGATATCTCTGATAACGTATTCTCAAATTCAGGTTCGGCTCAAGAGTCAATTCTTTAAAGAAGGTATCCGACTGTGTGAGTTTTCTCGAAGAAATATGGTGAAAAAGTGTGCTGAAAGTGCAGTTTTTACGCGCTAAAAAATTCATAACTTGAAGATCGTGACTCGTTTTGAACCCATTCTGGTGGCCAAAATTCCGTCTTGACATTATCTACGTTTTCATATCTCACGACTGGAAGCCAATTTCGATCAGAAGGTCTTCAAAAATGTGGATTTATCAAGTATTTTCGTACAGAAAATTTGTGACAGAAGTTTATTTGCGTCATGTTCAGAAAATCATAACTTGGTCGATTTTCATCGTATCGAGCTGGTTCCGGCGCCAAAATTTCACAAATTGAGTTGGCTACATTTTCATAGGAGGTATCAAGTTCGAAAGGTATTCAAAAGGCCTTCATTTTTTGCTCAGAGTGTGTGACACGCCGAAAATCCTGAATGCTGAATATTATTTCATATGGGCCGAAACTTCAAAAATTCATAACTCGGTCAATTTTTATCGGATTGGACTCATATTTTTACACAAGGTCACTGACTCATAGATATACAACTTTTCTTGAAAAGTCGAGACCAAATTATGCACCGATCAATACCAGTTTTTTATTGAAGAACGTGTCAGAGTCGACACTGGAGCCCAAAATAAGTTTGTCTGAGCTGAAACTTCAAAAATTCATAACTAATTAACCGTTTATCCGATTGAGCCGATTTTCGGACAGGAGTTAGTTCTTGATGTCGGCTACATTTTGTTTTCACATTTCAACTTCAAAAATTGCACTTAAGTCCCTGCGATTTAGCCTGGAAAGTGACGAACTCAAGTAAACATTGGAGGCCCAATTGCACATTCAAAGCCCATTTTCTTTACCCTAATTTCCATTATATAATCACCTTCTTTTCACACAAACCAGAGAGGAGAAAAAAGAGAGAAAAAACCTTGCCGCAACACTGTTAGAATATCAAATTCTTTCAAGAACCTTAAAACCTTGACATCCTTATTACAAATCCTTCTCTCACTACAAACAAGCCATCACAATTACAAATCAACACCTCACTACTTCTTCAGTAAGGGTAAGGCTGGTTTGTTCTCCATGATCAAAAGGGTATAATCATTCATACATGTCATATTGTGCCTAAACATTAAATTTCTTCATATATTGGCTTTATTTGCATTTTATGATTTTATTTAATGTGTTCATGAGATTCAACACTGCAGATTTAGACAGGATTCCATGCAGGTTCATTAAGGAACGTTGAGGCCAAAATCCAAATGGCCAAAAGCCAAAAGCCAAATGGCCAAAAGAACAACTTATGCATGACACCAATATATGGCGAGACAGACATCCTGAGAAGATTAAGGAACGTTGAGGCCAGAACACAAATGGCCAACAGCCAGAACACAAATGGCCATGAAACCCAATCCAATGGCCAAAGAATGCAGACCACGGTACTCAGGAGTCAATGAACACGCACGTGATGCCAGAAAGTCAAACAAGGCTTTTTGTCTAATGGGCCAGAATACTTCAAAAAAACCTCCCCTTGGGCCTGAAACCCCCATTGGTTTGCATCCTTTTTAATTTTATTTTCTTTTCTTTTCTAATTCTTTTTTAATTGTTTTAATTGTTTTTTTCACCATAAAATAATTTTCTATAATAAAAACAGAAAAATCAAAAATACAAATATATTTAATTATTATTAATTTCATCACTAACCTATTTTTTGTAAATAAACTCTAACAATTAACTTAGTTTAATTTAGGTTTTTAAACTTTAATCTTTTTCTTAATAAGTAAAAAGTATCTAAAATTAGGTTTTTTTGACATTTTCATCTTTTTCTTAAATAAATTATTAATCATCATTATTTATCATTATTATTAATTATCATTAATTTTGTAAATAAACATGTACATTAAATATTATGTAAATTAGGTTTTAAACTTTAACTTTTTTTTAATAATTAAAAATATTTAGAACTAGGGTTTCCTTCTAATTTTAAATTCTTTTCTTTATTTTCATAAATACAAAAAACCTAAAAAACATTTCTTTTCTTTAATAAATTAAATAATTAATTAGCTTTTAATTTCATTTAATTTCAAAAGGGTCCAACGCCCTCGAACGTTCTATTTTTTTATTCGTTGCGCACGTTATTTTATTTTCCTTTGTGAATATTATGTAACTGTTCAAGCCATGTAATAGTAACTAGGTTTTACTTTCCGCATTTTTATTAAAAACGGGTCTTTGTTAATTTGGCGATGTATAGACCTGCGCCTTGTAATAGCGTAGGATTTACCTTTCCGCATTTAAATTTCCGCACTTTTAAACTATTAAACTTTGCATGAAAGAATGTATGGCCTAAATTAAAAACAATGCATAGATCACCATGATACATGTACAAGATAACGATACATGAAAATAACACACAAATTCACACACCACTCTTAGGGTACGCCTCACCTGTTGCCTTCGAAACGTGGTTGTTATACCCCAAAATTTGCCCTCCCATATTCCTCAAGAAATTGCCAAGTCAAGGTCACAAAATTCCCCAAGGGTTGTGCAGTTCAACAGTCTCCTAAACAGTCCAAATTAGGGTTTTGAGTTTGATCAAGAAAAGGAAGTTTTCAAAGGTTCAATCAAGTCTCAGAGGCTTACAAACATGGTCAAGCATCCTCATATCAAGTTTCAAGGCATTCAGCTCAAGATTGCACAATCAAAACCCTAAATTGCACTACAGTCAACTGTAGGGGCAAAATGGTCATTTGACAGTCAAAAGTTCAAATTTTTGGTCAACATATCATTTTGAAGCCACAAACATCATTTGATCAATGCTTGATCATGATTCTCAAAATTTGGCTCAGAAATCATCAAAGATGCAAAAGTTGCTATATTTGGACAGCTGAAAAAGTCAACTGAAGTTGACCAGGGCATAACTTTCACATGGATTATCAGAAAAATTCCATCCAAAGCTCATTTTGAAGAGAAAGACATTTCCTACAACTCATCTTCATACTTCAAGTCCAAGAAATGCTCTCACAAAAAGTTATCAATTTCAACATTATAGGTCATTTTCAAAAGTCAACAAAAAGGGACTTTAAGTCAAAGGCCATAACTTGAGATTGGTAAATCAAAATGACATGGGACCAAAGGCATTGGTTAAAGGACTCAAAGACCTTTCCAAAATGTCCAAGAACATGTGAAAAGCTTAAAAATTGAGCAAGTTATGCCTTGTAGAAGTTGGGAAATTTTTGTGAAATGGCAAAAGTCAACTATCCTTGAAAATCCAATTTTGACAAAAGGGCCCCATTTTTCTCACTTTGTCCATCCTTGTCATGCCACACACGTGGCCCATGGTTGATTTCAAGACCAAATGTTGACTTTTTTATTTTATTTAATTTTTGATGATTTAATTCATTTTAATTCATTGAAAATTCAAATAAAATTTAAAAATCAATGAAATGGTGTCAAATGAATTTGGACAAGTTCTAGGTATCATGAACCAACTCAAAAATCAAGCCAAGGTTCATTTACACACTAGGTCTAGGTTTTGGCTAGAAATTAGGAAAAAATGGTTAATGGACAAACCCTAATGCCAATTCTTTTCTCAAGCATGGATTAAGGTCAAATAGCAAGCCAAGTCTATTCCATAATGATCACTGAGTCCAACCCTAACTGGAACATAGCACAAAACTCGTTCAAAGTCCATTTGGCAATTTGAAAATTTGGCCATAAAATGCAAAACTGAAGTCAGCGCTAGGCATCCTTTCAAGCCAAAATTTTTATACCAATAGCTTCCTGAGACAATTTGGAACGTGTCCCAATTCATAACCTCCATCAAAGCTCCTTGAACTGCTCTCTGCAAGTGAAACTGTACCGAAAAATTTTGAATTCGTATTCTTGATTCTACGCATCCTCTTGCATTTTTAATTACACATTCATGTTCCTCACAAGGTTTCCAAGCTGACCAATGCATTTAATTTCATTTTTGTGCCATAAATGTGAACTTGCCATTTTCGAATTCTAGGGTTTCCAGCTTCTTAAATTGGGGCTTTTGTAAATAGGTAAAATTAGAGCTTCAGAACAACACCATCACACTCCATGCATCTGGACGAAGAGATCTACCTATTCGCGCCTAATTTATATTAAGAAACAAGCCATTCGCTATTTTCTAAAAGGCCTTCTACAGCAACGGGTTAAAACCGTTGCTTATGGCTTGTGTGTTTCAGAAAAAAAAGGGAACGAGGACGATGATGTGCTGGCGTATAATGATTGGATGTTTTAAATTCTGCGCGCCCAATTACTAATGCGCCTAGTTTTCCTTTTTGTTTTTTATGCGTTATAATATAGTAACTAATGCATGGTAGCTCAGCTGGCAGGGACACACGCTATTGACCACAATGACCTGGGTTCAAGTCCCAGGTCCTGCAAAAATTCAATATTATTTTTCCTTTCCAGGTTCCATGCAACGCTCATATTGACGCTCACCATACTCCATCAGGATTCAATCTCCACGTGTCCCAGGGCCTCAGATCCATGGTCAAGATGAAGAGTGCACCATACATCAAGTCAACAGGCGTGCACTGGATCAAAAAGTCAACCAATTCTCACAAATAACTGGGCCAGGCTTCTCAAAATTGCACCTCCAAATTCAAGTCCACACCTCCCTGGTTATATCTTTTTTTTCTTTTTTCTAATTTTCTTTATATCTTATTATTTTTAAATTTACTTGTGTTTTATTTTCTGATTTAATTATTTTTTACAAAAATATAAAAAAAACATTAAAAATACAGAAAAGGCAAAAAAAAATAATTAATTTTGATTCTTTTTTTAATAAATTAAAATGTAACTCATTTAGTTTAATTAGGTCTTAATGTTAATTTTAATTCTTTTTTTTAATAAAAATCCAAAAAAATGTAGAATTAGGTTAATTATTAATTTTTCATGACCTTTTTAATTTTCTCCTTTTTCTCACAATATTATTATTTATTATTTATTTTCTATAAATCAAAAATTGTACATAAATTAGTTTAGAATTTAATTAGGTTAGAAATTAAATCTTTTTTTTATAATAAACTTAAAAAAAAATGATAGAACTAGGATTTTTAATTTTAATTAACTTTTCCCTTTTTCTTTTAAACCTAAAAAACACAAAAACATTATTTTTCATTTAATTTTTAATTTCCTTGATTAATTTTAATTATTTGTAAAAGGGTCCAACGCCCTAATTTTGTTTAGTCTTTATTTCGCGCATTTATTTTACATTGTTTAAATACCTCTGTATATGCCCCAAAGCCTTGTAATAAGTTTAGATTTATTTCTTGCACTTTTTATTTTATTCGCTTTGTTTATTTTCAGTCAAATCGGGTTCGGTTTTTTTGGCGATGTGGACCCGCGCCAGTTGTAATAGTTAGATTTATTTTCTCGCAAATATAACTGTTAAATATGCATGAAAGAATGAATGCCCGAAAAATAAAATTGAATCGTTAGATCACCAATGCATGACAAGACAAACAATAAACTGAAAATGACACACAATTCACACCCCACCCCTAGGGTACGCCTCACTGTTGCCTTTCGAAAGGTGGTCGTCGAGTAGAAAACGTCTTAGTAAGTCCTCATGATCCGGGAACCTGGCATGAGGGTAGCTTCTAAGGTGTCTTCCCATTGCTCTGGTGACCACCACGTCCCTAAAACTCGAATTGACCCGAACACCTCCAACGGTGGTGCTACCTACCTCTCAATGGTAGGATGGCACTACTTTAAAGGACATCTACACAGACAAATTCCTTAGGGTAGGTAGGTTCTCATAGATACTTGCTCTCTTTAAAACAAAACAAATCAAAATCTTTTCACACCGACACTTTCAAAAACTTTCAAAACCAACTTTTCAAACACTCAGACGCATGAGTTAAACTGAAACTTTTCAAAGAATATTTTTGAAACCCACATTGAAAAGCAAGCACACATTTTGAAAACACATTGAGCAAGTACCTAAGAGCCCATGGATAACCATGGATAGAAAGGGTGCTAATACCTTCCCTTTCTATAACCTACCTCCCGAACCGAGAGTGATCTCTTTAAAGGAATTTTTCTGTGCTTTTGTCCTTTCCTATTGGAGAAAATAAAAGACGGTGGTGACTCTTGCTTACCGCGACATTTCGCGAACCAGCTTTAAAACAGTCAGTTCCAGATCCACCGATCACAGAACTGGCGACTCTGCTGGGGACAACTTAAAGTGAGGTGTACCTTAGGGATAGTTCTCACCTGTGTTTTCAATTTTATTCTTTGCTTGCTTTAAAATTGTGGGACCGTCTTGGGAGTTCTATAGATCCTAACCCGGATCTGGGGGATACCTTCTTAGAAAGTAGCAACAAGGCTGTGAGGGAACTGTGCGGGGTATACCGACATGGTTGAAGCAGTCTGCTACGTTGATGTGGCATTTTGGTGTGTACCGGTAACCCTTGAGTCAGTCAAGGAGAGTACGGGGCCTCCATGTGGTGTCATGAAGCATCAACAGACCTTAGGAACCTTAATTGAACCATCTTGGCCTCTTTAGGGTAGTGAGATAACTGACTTTGGTGCAGTCCGAGGTTGGTTGATACTCGATACTACACTCAATTGAGGGTTGCTTTCCTGGAATATTTCGGTCGCCAGTTCAGTGGCTAAATCGAAACGATGAACAATGAAAGCAATCCCGTGATATTGGGAACCTTAGAACCCGGTTACTTTGATTAGGACAGGTTGAACCCACCAACTTCAAGAGGGTACTACCCAGACTCCATGCTGGCCTAAACTTTAAGGGCTTCTCTTGTGTGACTTGTGTGCCTTCCTACTTGAACTACCTGCATGCTTATTACCTGATGTTTGTCTCTTGCAGGTTGTGTTTGTAGTCCTTAATTAGGACTCATAACAGGGTATCCTAAGTTTCTTGCAGGTTTTTGCAGTCCTTAATTGGGACTCATAACAGGGTTACTCACAATACCCCATGCATATCATGACATCATACCATTGCATACATCCTAACCCATTTCAAGGATCTCAAGGGTTTGTGATACAGGTCATATAAATCAAACATCTAGCAAGGGGCAAAGAGGATTTATTTTCCTCTAGCCAATGTTGTCAGAGGCTATGACCCACTTGATATGGTGAGCTCTGACTCCTGAAGAAGGTTCCCTAACCAAGGTTGTTTGGAAATCAAAACCAGACATGATGACTAAAGTCAGGGGCTATGACCCACTTGATATGGTGAGCTCTGACTCCTGAAGAAGGTTCCCTAACCAAGGTTGTTTGGAAATCAAAACCAGACATGATGACTAAAGTCAGGGGCTATGACCCACTTGATATGGTGAGCCTTTGACTCTTGAAGAAGAGTTCTCAATAACATGAGTGTCCTTCAATCAAGCTCTAAATTCCAATGCTAACAAATTTTCTGGTTTACCCCGCGAGATCCTCGAAAACATTGCATGCATATCATACACATCATTACATAACAGGTATCTTTGTTGCAGGTCACTTACCTTCCTCGCTGTTTATTTCAGCAATGGCTTCACAACAAGACAACCAGGATCTGCTTGCTCAAGAGACTCGGTTCGGGGATATTCTCCTAAATCTATCCAAGGGGCAAGAGGAGCTAAGGACACTTCTCATGGAGACTTTTGCCAGGAACAGTGCTGAGGATGAAAGGCTGAAACACCTACAATCTGAGATGGATGCTATGAAAGCTCAAATGCTGGGGCAGAGGAATGCCATTCAAGGTCTAGCGCAAAGACAAGATGAGCTCCGGTTTCTTGTCAACCAACTGCTTCAGAGTAACCAACTGGGGCAAACATCTAAGGGAAAAGAGCCAGTCGTTGTTCAACCACCTTTGAGACAAAGAGACAAAGGAAAAGCTCCTCATTTGGCTTCAGGGGCACAAATTCAGCATCAACCTTTTCAGCCAGGCAAGCCCAAACAACCTCTTCAGCCAGGCAAGCCCAAAAGGCAATTCACCAAGCTTAACGTATCACTGCCTCAAGCTTTACAACAACTGTTGAGGTTGAATTTGGTAACTCTAAGGGACCCTCCTAAGAATCCCAACAGGACACCTTCAAGGTATAACCCCGACGCCCACTGCGATTATCACTCTGACAGCCCGGGGCATGTTACGGAGGATTGTTGGACTTTGAAGAACCAGATCCAAGATCTGATTGATGAAGGAGCTGTGAAATTCACCCAAGATGGCCAGGCTGAGTTCTTCTACTATCCCTGCGGGATTCACCATTTGAAGTGACAAACCCTGAGACTAGGAATTTTTGTTCATTCGAATGTTCAAGTTGCAATTTTCTTTTGTTCAAACATTTACTCATTGTTAAAACATTGTTATTTCATTAATGCATCGCTTATGTCTATTTTGAATCAATATATTCGTATTCACTATACGCAAATTATTTTCATATTTGTTCTGATGTCCACTCTTTCAATCAATAATTCTAAGCCTCTTGACGGAGGATGACGAAAACGATACCACGATTTACAGTATGCTTTTGAACAGACCCCGCTGATGAGGTACAGGCATTATTTCAACCCCTAAACACTGGAGTTATAAGGATGATAATCCCTCGCCAACCCATCAGAGCCAAAGGAGTAGGAGTTTTATTTTCGAAAATCAAAACCCTTAATCATAACCTGGGGCAGGGTAGTTCTCTCAGTTGATCCAAGTGCACAATGAATGGCACCAAATGAGTTTTTTCAAAAAAACAAAAGACAATGATGGTTCCGAACAATCAAAAGGACAGGCAGTCATCATCAAAATTCATAAACGAAAAGCCCAAAAAGTCTAAACTTACAAAGGGGACTTATGAAACTGGGGCATCCCGCTGACTGTAATTCCAAAAAGGAAACAGTCCAGGCAAAAAGAAAGGGATAACAAAAAAGAAGAGGTCCTATAAACCATCAGCAAAAAAAGATGACTGCTTATTCAGAATAAATCATCAATGACTGAACCATCACCGGAAAATCAGAACGAAGACTCAAACAAGATCTAACGTATGATCAACTGAGTTTAGGTTTGAAGAACATCACGAAGAACGGGTGGGTACAAATAAACTTTAAGCCTTTATCTTTTGCTTCTAAAAACCGTGAACCAGGCCACGTTATAACCCTCAAAAGTCCTAGCTGAAGCGTGGGTTAGTTCGAAAGCATACTGCTACGAAAGGTATCCTGACTCCTTAAGGCTACGGTAAATACAGAGTTGACATCATGTTTTACAAACATTCACATGTTTTATGAAAAATGCATTTTCAAAATCTTCAAGACGGACATAGGCTTTGCATTTTTGACATAATTTTGTTTGCATATGACTTTTTGTTTGAACAGCAAGGAAATTCGCACGACGAATGCCTAATGAACAGAAGTACCTCCAATCAAGGGGCATGGCATGACTATTGTCCATCATCTGGGGCAGTTAAGTCAAGATTCGGAGAATCTCTCAAAAGGCCAACCGGTCTGGGGCAAATCTCCGTCTAAGTCCCTTGGGGCATTGGACGATCAAACAAAGATCTTCTGGTGGCATGACAAAAGCACTTCCAATCAAGGGGCATGGCATGACTATTGTCCATCATCTGGGGCAGTTAAGTCAAGATTCGGAGAATCTCTCAAAAGGCCAAACAGCCGGGGGCAAATCTCCATCTGGATCACCTGGGGCATTCCGACAACGAATCTTGCCTGATCAGACATCTTCTAGTGGTACGGAAACGCAATTCTAACATGGGCAACTCCCTACATTCTGAAAGCACGGACATGGTCGAAAAATACTACGCAAAATCAAAGACACACCTAGGCAAAAATAAGGGCTTCCCGGCGAACCAAAAGGGTTCGGGCAAAAACAAGGGATGAATATGAAAAAACATATACACCCGGCAAGTCGAAAACCTGAAAAGGCGGCTTGGACAAAAATGGGTATCCCGGTGGACTGAAAACCCGAAAAGGCGGTCCAGGCAAAAGTTAGGGATCAAAGCGTACGACTATGTTCCGTCATCTTGTCACTTTCCTACCAGAAGAAGATTTGTCAATCGGCAGTCATCAAGCACCGCCACAGGTATCTTCTCCCACAGAAACAGGGGCAATAAAGAGTTGTCTAAGCAATCCAGTTGTTCTATCCTCCAAGGTATCAAAGTAGGTTCAGCTAAAAAACCTAACCAGGCATCTTAAATATTCCCCGGCAGCCTTGGTCTAAAGATTGTTCCCCGGCGGCATCCAAAGGAATCACTTCCCCAGCCTATCTTAAATTCCCCAGGAGAGTCCCATCCAGTTTCCCCAAGAAAATTGGAATTCATCTCTCCAAGCAGTAAGCTTATCCCCAGTAGATTCTGGAAGCTTATCCCCTCGCAGAGCACGAACGCGTCGTCCGGCTTTATTCAAAGAGTTATTTCCTTAACAGGATATAACTGGGTTATCCTCAGCCAAAAGCCACGGAAAGGCCGTCGTCAACGTAGTTCTTTCCTATCCCTAGCGAAGTCAATTCACACTTCCAATACAACAACGGTATCCCCAACAGAGTTACTATCAACATTCAGCAAGGCATCACTCTTCCCACAGAGTATTGCTTTCCAGCATGATCGCTAGAGTATCTTTTCTCCCCGCAGAATCCTCCATTTGCCAAGTTTATTCTGCAACGGAGTCATCTTCTCCTACCGGTATCCTTGCAATTATCATCCCCAGCGGAAGCAAAATCTATTCTTCGACATCAGCCCGGGATACGACTTCCCGACACCCGTCAAGGATTTACTTTCCTAGACGAAAACATACATAAAACATCACATACATCATTACAGCATGCATAACGCACTGCATCATACAAATCTCATTTATGTTGAGAACATCATTGCTTGATTCATATCATGCATTGCATATGACTGACTTTTATCTTTCAGGAAAGATTCAGTTAAGTTCTCAAGCTACATTTCAAGACCTAGACCGGTTCAGTTAAATCGTCCCAAGATTTTCCTGATTGCTTATCCAGTCAAAGGCCTCCTCTGGTTCAGTTAAATCGTCCCAAGATTTTCCTGATTGCTTATCCAGTGGAAGACATTTCAAGACCTAGACTGGTTCAGTCAAAGGCCTTCTCTGGTTCAGTTAAATCGTCCCAAGATTTTCCTGATGCTTATCCCTTTGAAGACATTTCAAGACCTAGACTGGTTCAGTCAAAGGCCTTCTCTGGTTCAGTTAAATCATCCCAAGATTTTCCTGATGCTTATCCCTTTGAAGACATTTCAAGACCTAGACTGGTTCAGTCAAAGGCCTCCTCTGGTTCAGTTAAATCGTCCCAAGATTTTCCTGATGCTTATCCCTTTGAAGACATTTCAAGACCTAGACTGGTTCAGTCAAAGGCCTTCTCTGGTTCAGTTAAATCGTCCCAAGATTTTCCTGATGCTTATCCCTTTGAAGACATTTCAAGACCTAGACTGGTTCAGTCAAAGGCCTCCTCTGGTTCAGTTAAATCGTCCCAAGATTTTCCTGATGCTTATCCCTTTGAAGACATTTCAAGACCTAGACTGGTTCAGTCAAAGGCCTCCTCTGGTTCAGTTAAATCGTCCCAAGATTTTCCTGATTGCTTATCCAGTGGAAGACATTTCAAGACCTAGACCGGTTCAGTTAAATCGTCCCAAGATTTTCCTGATTGCTTATCCAGTCAAAGGCCTCCTCTGGTTCAGTTAAATCGTCCCAAGATTTTCCTGATTGCTTATCCAGTGGAAGACATTTCAAGACCTAGACTTATCCAGTCAAAGGCCTTCTCTGGTTCAGTTAAATCATCCCAAGATTTTCCTGATTGCTTATCCAGTGGAAGACATTTCAAGACCTAGACTTATCCAGTCAAAGGCCTTCTCTGGTTCAGTTAAATCATCCCAAGATTTTCCTGATGCTTATCCCTTTGAAGACATTTCAAGACCTAGACTGGTTCAGTCAAAGGCCTTCTCTGGTTCGGTTAAATCATCCCAAGATTTTCCTGATGCTTATCCCTTTGGAGACATTTCAAGACCTAGACTGGTTCAGTCAGAGGCCTTCTCTGGTTCAGTTAAATCGTCCCAAGATTTTCCTGATTGCTTATCCCTTTGAAGACATTTCAAGACCTGGACCGGTTCAGTTAAATCGTCCCAAGATTTTCCTGATTGCTTACCCAGTCAAAGGCCTCTCTGGTTCAGTCAGATCGACCTTAAGATCTCCCTGATTCTTATCCCAGTAGAAGACACCCCAGATTTTTCTCAACGAGCGTTATTGAAATTAAAGTCGCTCAAGGCTCTCTTACCATTCATGCTAAGGAAGTAATCATCCCTGCAACGTGTCAGGTACTCATTTTTCTGTTTTGCAGGTATACAGGTTCTCGCCAAGAAATCTCCTGCGCGATAAACATCCAGATGGCATCTATAAGCCCATTCCCTATCATTGCCAACATGTGAGCGCAAATTTCCGGGCACTCTAGTGTCCAATCATCTTTTACCCTCGGATTACGAAAGGCGCGTCAGCCAATCTACATCCTCAGGTCTAAGAAGATTGAACAGGGGCAACTGTTATACCCCAAAATTTGCCCTCCCATATTCCTCAAGAAATTGCCAAGTCAAGGTCACAAAATTCCCCAAGGGTTGTGCAGTTCAACAGTCTCCTAAACAGTCCAAATTAGGGTTTTGAGTTTGATCAAGAAAAGGAAGTTTTCAAAGGTTCAATCAAGTCTCAGAGGCTTACAAACATGGTCAAGCATCCTCATATCAAGTTTCAAGGCATTCAGCTCAAGATTGCACAATCAAAACCCTAAATTGCACTACAGTCAACTGTAGGGGCAAAATGGTCATTTGACAGTCAAAAGTTCAAATTTTTGGTCAACATATCATTTTGAAGCCACAAACATCATTTGATCAATGCTTGATCATGATTCTCAAAATTTGGCTCAGAAATCATCAAAGATGCAAAAGTTGCTATATTTGGACAGCTGAAAAAGTCAACTGAAGTTGACCAGGGCATAACTTTCACATGGATTATCAGAAAAATTCCATCCAAAGCTCATTTTGAAGAGAAAGACATTTCCTACAACTCATCTTCATACTTCAAGTCCAAGAAATGCTCTCACAAAAAGTTATCAATTTCAACATTATAGGTCATTTTCAAAAGTCAACAAAAAGGGACTTTAAGTCAAAGGCCATAACTTGAGATTGGTAAATCAAAATGACATGGGACCAAAGGCATTGGTTAAAGGACTCAAAGACCTTTCCAAAATGTCCAAGAACATGTGAAAAGCTTAAAAATTGAGCAAGTTATGCCTTGTAGAAGTTGGGAAATTTTTGTGAAATGGCAAAAGTCAACTATCCTTGAAAATCCAATTTTGACAAAAGGGCCCCATTTTTCTCACTTTGTCCATCCTTGTCATGCCACACACGTGGCCCATGGTTGATTTCAAGACCAAATGTTGACTTTTTTATTTTATTTAATTTTTGATGATTTAATTCATTTTAATTCATTGAAAATTCAAATAAAATTTAAAAATCAATGAAATGGTGTCAAATGAATTTGGACAAGTTCTAGGTATCATGAACCAACTCAAAAATCAAGCCAAGGTTCATTTACACACTAGGTCTAGGTTTTGGCTAGAAATTAGGAAAAAATGGTTAATGGACAAACCCTAATGCCAATTCTTTCTCAAGCATGGATTAAGGTCAAATAGCAAGCCAAGTCTATTCCATAATGATCACTGAGTCCAACCCTAACTGGAACATAGCACAAAACTCGTTCAAAGTCCATTTGGCAATTTGAAAATTTGGCCATAAAATGCAAAACTGAAGTCAGCGCTAGGCATCCTTTCAAGCCAAAATTTTTATACCAATAGCTTCCTGAGACAATTTGGAACGTGTCCCAATTCATAACCTCCATCAAAGCTCCTTGAACTGCTCTCTGCAAGTGAAACTGTACCGAAAAATTTTGAATTCGTATTCTTGATTCTACGCATCCTCTTGCATTTTTAATTACACATTCATGTTCCTCACAAGGTTTCCAAGCTGACCAATGCATTTAATTTCATTTTTGTGCCATAAATGTGAACTTGCCATTTTCGAATTCTAGGGTTTCCAGCTTCTTAAATTGGGGCTTTTGTAAATAGGTAAAATTAGAGCTTCAGAACAACACCATCACACTCCATGCATCTGGACGAAGAGATCTACCTATTCGCGCCTAATTTATATTAAGAAACAAGCCATTCGCTATTTTCTAAAAGGCCTTCTACAGCAACGGGTTAAAACCGTTGCTTATGGCTTGTGTGTTTCAGAAAAAAAAGGGAACGAGGACGATGATGTGCTGGCGTATAATGATTGGATGTTTTAAATTCTGCGCGCCCAATTACTAATGCGCCTAGTTTTCCTTTTTGTTTTTTATGCGTTATAATATAGTAACTAATGCATGGTAGCTCAGCTGGCAGGGACACACGCTATTGACCACAATGACCTGGGTTCAAGTCCCAGGTCCTGCAAAAATTCAATATTATTTTTCCTTTCCAGGTTCCATGCAACGCTCATATTGACGCTCACCATACTCCATCAGGATTCAATCTCCACGTGTCCCAGGGCCTCAGATCCATGGTCAAGATGAAGAGTGCACCATACATCAAGTCAACAGGCGTGCACTGGATCAAAAAGTCAACCAATTCTCACAAATAACTGGGCCAGGCTTCTCAAAATTGCACCTCCAAATTCAAGTCCACACCTCCCTGGTTATATCTTTTTTTTCTTTTTTCTAATTTTCTTTATATCTTATTATTTTTAAATTTACTTGTGTTTTATTTTCTGATTTAATTATTTTTTACAAAAATATAAAAAAAACATTAAAAATACAGAAAAGGCAAAAAAAAATAATTAATTTTGATTCTTTTTTTAATAAATTAAAATGTAACTCATTTAGTTTAATTAGGTCTTAATGTTAATTTTAATTCTTTTTTTTAATAAAAATCCAAAAAAATGTAGAATTAGGTTAATTATTAATTTTTCATGACCTTTTTAATTTTCTCCTTTTTCTCACAATATTATTATTTATTATTTATTTTCTATAAATCAAAAATTGTACATAAATTAGTTTAGAATTTAATTAGGTTAGAAATTAAATCTTTTTTTTATAATAAACTTAAAAAAAAATGATAGAACTAGGATTTTTAATTTTAATTAACTTTTCCCTTTTTCTTTTAAACCTAAAAAACACAAAAACATTATTTTTCATTTAATTTTTAATTTCCTTGATTAATTTTAATTATTTGTAAAAGGGTCCAACGCCCTAATTTTGTTTAGTCTTTATTTCGCGCATTTATTTTACATTGTTTAAATACCTCTGTATATGCCCCAAAGCCTTGTAATAAGTTTAGATTTATTTCTTGCACTTTTTATTTTATTCGCTTTGTTTATTTTCAGTCAAATCGGGTTCGGTTTTTTTGGCGATGTGGACCCGCGCCAGTTGTAATAGTTAGATTTATTTTCTCGCAAATATAACTGTTAAATATGCATGAAAGAATGAATGCCCGAAAAATAAAATTGAATCGTTAGATCACCAATGCATGACAAGACAAACAATAAACTGAAAATGACACACAATTCACACCCCACCCCTAGGGTACGCCTCACTGTTGC
Organism: Vicia faba; assembly: GCA_948472305.1. Taxonomy (NCBI): domain Eukaryota; kingdom Viridiplantae; phylum Streptophyta; class Magnoliopsida; order Fabales; family Fabaceae; genus Vicia; species Vicia faba. The sequence goes on from OX451736.1 coordinate 142,028,964, forward strand.
CTTTCGAAAGGTGGTCGTCGAGTAGAAAACGTCTTAGTAAGTCCTCATGATCCGGGAACCTGGCATGAGGGTAGCTTCTAAGGTGTCTTCCCATTGCTCTGGTGACCACCACGTCCCTAAAACTCGAATTGACCCGAACACCTCCAACGGTGGTGCTACCTACCTCTCAATGGTAGGATGGCACTACTTTAAAGGACATCTACACAGACAAATTCCTTAGGGTAGGTAGGTTCTCATAGATACTTGCTCTCTTTAAAACAAAACAAATCAAAATCTTTTCACACCGACACTTTCAAAAACTTTCAAAACCAACTTTTCAAACACTCAGACGCATGAGTTAAACTGAAACTTTTCAAAGAATATTTTTGAAACCCACATTGAAAAGCAAGCACACATTTTGAAAACACATTGAGCAAGTACCTAAGAGCCCATGGATAACCATGGATAGAAAGGGTGCTAATACCTTCCCTTTCTATAACCTACCTCCCGAACCGAGAGTGATCTCTTTAAAGGAATTTTTCTGTGCTTTTGTCCTTTCCTATTGGAGAAAATAAAAGACGGTGGCGACTCTTGCTTACCGCGACATTTCGCGAACCAGCTTTAAAACAGTCAGTTCCAGATCCACCGATCACAGTGGTCGTCGAGTATAGGACGTTTTAGTAAGTCCTTATGTCCATGACATGATCCAGTTGCCTCGAAACGGTTGCCTCGGAATTAAAAAGGATCAATGGCATAAGGGTAGCTTCTAAGGTGTCCTACTGTTGCTCTGGTGACCACACTGTCCCTATAAACTCGAATTGACCCGAACACCTCCAACGGTGGAGCTACCTACCTCTCAATGGTGGGATGGCACTACCTTAAGGACATTTACACAGCCTAATTCCTTAGGATAGGTAGATGAATCATAGATACTTGCTCTAAAAAACAAATCAAAACTCTTTTCACACCGACACTTTTTAAAAAGCTTTCAAAACAATTTTTCAAACACTCTTGAGGACTGATACAAGAGTTATTCCGAAATCTTTAAACGAAACTTTTTCAAACCCACTCATATTTTTGAAAAGCAAACATTTTAAAAACACAAATGAGCAAGTATCTAAGAGCCCATGGATAACCATGGATAGAAAGGGTGCTAACACCTTCCCTTTCTATAAATCTACCTCCCGAACCGAGAAACTATCTCATAAGGAATTTTGCTGTGCTTTTGTCCTGTCCATGTTGGAGAAAATAAAAGACGGTGGCGACTCTTGCTTACCGCGACATTTCGCAAACCAGCGTTAAACAGTCAGTTCCAGATCCACCGATCACAGCATGAAAATAATGTTTTAAGTGTATAAATAATAAAAATAAAAATATATAATATTTTTATATTATTTTCAAGTTTTATTTAAGAAAATAAATTCTATTTAACCTAATAAACTAATTATTATGCAAAAAATAAAAAATAAAAATATGATAAAAATGCAAAAAATAAAGAAAATATTTTTTGTGATTTTAAATGTTTAGAAAAAATAAATAAAGTCAGAAAATATAAAAGAAATGAAAAAATATGCAAAAATAAAGAAAATGGGCCAAGGGGGTGCAGAAAGTAAACAAGGGGTGCAAATAGAAGAAACAGCAAGCCCAAGCCCACTTCACTTCATCCCTGACCTCTGGACAGAACCAAACGCGTGTTTGCCTTCAACATGTATCTCTCACATACGTGCACAAAAACGAAATCTTGCAACATGAAACTTGTAGCATTTTTAGTCACGATTCCATTGATATAAAAAACAAGACCTAACTCTCAAAGATCAAGAAAAATTGTCACCCCTAATTTATGACCTAAAATTTTAAGCATGTTCAACATCCAAATTTTCCTAGCTCAGTTAATATAAATGGAAGCTATGCATATGTACAGCTCAAGCACATTACGGACTACATTTTTGCTTCACAAACCTAAGCTTAATGATGCCTAAATAAGGAGTTAGAATCTTGACAAATACCTGTTTCAGTTAAGTTTGGATATGACAATGTAGGAGTTGTGAGTGAGGCCTGAAGGTCGTGTTAGCTTGCCTGAAGTTCCCTCAACCTTTCCCAATGCTCTGCTTGCTTTGAAGTTGCTTGAAACCTCCTATAGAAGTTAACCTGCAAACTCAGAAAATGGAAATGGTGAAGCTCGAAACAAGGGTTACAGTTGCTGGGCAGAGGCCTGGATAGCTTAGGTGTAATGTATGGAATGTGTTTGAAGTGGTTCCAAGCAAAACGCACGAGGCAATATGGAAATGGCTTGTGATTTACAGAGATGGCCCTGTTTTGGGCAGAAATGGTGATTTTTGCGTTTAAGGGTGTTTGAGAGGTTGGGCAATAGTGTTTTAGGCTTGTTACAATATGCTAAGTTTGTTTATAATAATGCCAATGCTTGGTTTTATCAGATACACAAGTTATGTGGACTTTTGCAAGTTTTCTTGTTTTTGAAGAAAGAGTGAAGTGACAAAGACAAAGGCTTGTATAGGCTAGCTCAAGGTCTGCATAGGGTTGGTGAACTTTTCCTGATGTTTATGGATCTTGTTTTCACAAAGAGATTAGGTCCATGGCTCAAGATAAACAAAATTGCATAAAGTGTGCTTTATGAAAGTAGCATTGTAACCTTTATGCCATTTTTGGAATAATTCCTTGTGCAATGCTCCATAGCTCAGAACAAAGCCATTGTCCAATGTATTTGCATTCAATTTTTGAGTGTAAAAAGGATTAGAACCTTTAATGCAAGTACAAGCATGATTCAAACTGATTTGCAACTTGAACCAAAGTGAAAAATGCCTTGGACAAAAGTGATAATTTGCCATTTTCATTCCTTCGATTCTCCCTAACCATAAATGATCTTGGAGGGTTCTTGGACATTTTGGAAATATTTTAACATTCTCTACAATACATCTTTGAAATGCAACTTGATATTGCTCTTTGAACTAGGTGAAAAATTGCCATGAAGTTAGGTCAAAAATCTGCCTAAACTAGGGCAAAATTTCACTAAGTTAAGAGTTTTATGGACCATTATTCACAAAATCATAACTTGAGATCCAAGAATCTTTTGGAAAAACTTTGTGAATAAAAGTTGTAGATTTTATGGAGGACTACAACTTTAATGTTGGAAGTTCTCTTTGAATCCAATTGCATCATGGTGAAAAAGTTGGGAAAAAATAAGAAATTTTCATAACTTAGAAAATTTCTAAGTTATGAAAATTTTCAAACTTAAACCCTAATTTTCAAAATTAGGTTTCTTGGTGAACAAGTTTCATGTTTTGACACATCTTGATGAAATATGACCCTTGGCACTTGATTTTGACCAAAAAGTCAAATTTTGACTTTTCAGTGTACATTTGATTTTTGATCAGTTGACTGGAAAATTTATCTGTCAATCCAATGCATTTGAGATCTTTTGAACCTTGTGATTAGGTCAAGATGATGCCATTGAGTCCTTGAAACCATGCTTGAACCCAATTTTCCATTGGCTAGGTGAAAAATAAGAAATTTCCTTTCTCTAGTCAAAAACCCTAAAAATGACCATTTTGCCCTTTTGATGATATGATCAAATTTCTTGAGGAGTTGTGGTCCAAACTTGATCAAATGGTTCATATGAGTCTATAATGTTGATGTGGATAAAAAATTATGAGGTTTGACTGTAAATTGGCCACAATTGACTTTTTCCCCAATACAGCTGATTTTTAGGTCAACTGTTCCAATTGACTGGGCAAAAAAGTGATTCAAGGCTTTAAACTTGGTATGAGCAATCTTAGGGGTCCAACATGAAGCATGAAAGTCACATGAGGCATTGGAAGTCCAAAAAATCCCTGTGTAAACTCAAACCCTAATTTCAGGTCAACAGTGCAAGGAAATTTCTTGAGCTGAGCAAACCCTAATCTGGTCTTGAGTCCAAGAAGTCTTGTAGGGAAAATCTTGATAAAATGAGAGGGAAAATTTTGGGGTACAACAGCTTCCCCTGTTCAATCTTCTTGAACCTGAAGAGTTAGATTGGCGAGATTTGTCGTTCGTGACTCGAAGGTAAAATATGATTGGTGTTGTACCCCAAAATTTTCCCTCCCATAATTCTCAAGACATGTCAAGAATCATTTCCCAGATTGTTCAAGATGGCTCAAGAGTTGGACAGTCAAATCATCTCCTAAGGCAGTCAATTCAAAATTAGGGTTTTGTGTTGCATCAAGGTCCTCATATCCAAATGATCTCAAATGCTCCCCAATGTCCTAATATGTTCTCAAGTTCATCCATGTCAAATTTCAAGCCTTGCAGAGAAAGTTTGGTCAGTCAATTGCTCAAAGGGTCCAAAAATCGACTGTGCTAGGGCAAAAGTCAACTGTGACCTAAACACAGTCAAACTTCAAGATTTTTTGCCAACATTATCATTTTGAAGGATAATTCATCATTTTATCAAGGGTTGATCATGATTCATCAAGGATTGCTCAAGATTCATCAAGATTCATCAAGATTCAAAAGTTGCTAAATTAGGGTTTTGTAGGAAAAGTCAACTCAACTTTGACCAAGCATAACTTTCTCATACTTTATGCGAAATGACCCATCCAAAGCTCATTTTGAAGAGAATGAAATTTCCTACAATCCATCTTCACACCACAAGATCAAGAAATGCTCTCACAAGAAGTTACAAATTTGGACATTATAGGTCATTTTTGAAAGTCAACAAAAACACCTTTTTTGCCAAAGCTTATAACTTGAGAATGGAACATAAAAATGAGATGAGACCAAAATGGTTGGTTAGAGGACATCGCAAGGTTTCTAAAAAGTCATAGAACACCTCCAAAAGTTCAAAATTGAAGAAGTTATGCATTGTTGAAGTTGGGCATTTTTCCAAAATTGCCAAAAGACAACTATCCTCCAAACTCCAATTTCTGACAAAAGGGCCCACTTTTTTCCACTTGATTTGGTCTTATCACACCACACACGTGTCCTATCTTTAATTTCATGACCAATCATTTATTTTTCTATTTTATTTGATTTTTATTGATTTAATTCATTTTAAATCAATATTAATTCAAATAAAATCCAAAAATTAATGGAATGAGATTTTTTTATCATTGCAGGTCTTCATTATCAAGATACACCTAATCACATTCGTATCAAGCATTGTTGTGCATAAAAAATCAGATTTGAGGCATTTTTGGAAACTTTATCAATGGTGATCAAATCAAATCTCCATTCATCAATTACTATGGATTCAAGCCCAAATTTTAACCTAAATCCATTCCCTTGTACACACACAAGCAAGGAATAACAAGAACACAACCTGAAACTGCAAGAAACGGCCAAACAAAAACTGAAAAAAGTGTGAAAAAGTGGAAGATCGAATTCTTGTTTGGAGGCGTTTTTAAAGCAAAATCTCCACGTAGCCTTCTTGCCTGACATCCAGTGGAGCTAAAGCAATCAAAATCAAGCCTTGAGACATCCCCAATCACATTGTAAGTCCTCATGAACATGGCTCTGTACACGAATTCATAATCTCTGAATCTTGCATCTTTTTGCCAAAATCTTGACACTATCATGTTAGTCGATTCATTTAGAGTATTTTTGCATTATTTAATTTTGTTTTTGTAGCCTATATCGCCCTGCCCGAATTTAGGGTTTTGGAGAATTGCATTTGGGGTTTTGTTTTGCAGGAATAATTAAGACCAACCATGGACATGGTTGCCTTCAGGGAAGGGAGACGAACACAGTGATGTCCTCCATTTGTATTTAGGTGGCATATAACTCATGTTAGGATGGCCCTAGGGATTTAGCTGCGGACGAAAAGCCGCAGGTAAATAACCAGGGATTTGTTGAAGAAGACGACCACGCTTCCTCTCCCAATTGGCTAGTTCAAATTATTGGCGCTTATTTTTTTTTATTCCAGGCCTAGTGCGTTGTTTTACATATAATGATTAATGTTTATTCTAATAACAATTAAACAAGCCAGCTGGGTTGGTGAGCGCGCTATGTCAAAGTCTCTTGGGACCTGGGTTCGAATCCCAGGTCCCCCAAAACATTTGTATTATTTTGTTTCAGGTTATTCCATGTAGCATCCAAGGCGTGGCATATCATGTGTTTCCACTCAGATGGTAGCCAGATGGTCTCAGATCAAATCTAATGGCCCAGATTGCAAGCTCATCATACTCCCCAGTCAATGCATACGCGTGGGAATATGGAAGTCAAACAGACTTGGACGTTTTTGGGCCTGGAAATTGCAAATCATACCTCCAGTTTGGGCCTAGCACCCCCCACATTTGGTTATTTCTTTTCATATTTCACTTTTTTATTTAATTGTTTTTATTAATTATTATTATTATACTAACCAAATTATTTTGCCTAATAAAATCAGAAAACAAAAATATAATATTTTTATTTATTAAAACTAATTTCATTATTTTATTTTTTGTAAATAAATATTAACATAATTTATTTAGTTTTAAATAGGTGTAACATTTAACATTTTTGCAATAAATTAAAATCAATTTAGAATATTAGGTTTTTGATAATGTTAATCATTTTATTTTTATTTCCTTAAATATTCAAAAACCCAAAAAATATTTTTTTATTTAATTAATTAATTAGTTTAGGTTTAATTTTCTTTTAATTCAAAATAATAAAAAATATGCTTTCTTCAATAAAAAAGGGTCAAAACCCTAAAAATACGCCGATTTAATTTTCTCGCACGCGTTTCATTTTTTTATCCGATATTGTAATTGCTTCTAGTATGTAATAGCTTTTAATTAGGACTTTATTTGTTTATCGTTTTATTTTTACTTTCCGCAATTTAAATTAAAGGGTTTGTTTTTGGCGATGTAAATACCCGACGCCTTGTAATAGCTTAGATTTAATTTCCCGCAATTTAATTTCCGCATAATATTAACTGTTAGATGTTTGATAAATAGGCAATGCATGACAAGATCAATATTTAACCTAAAATCAATATAGCTCACCCATAACATGTACAGATAAAATTAACCGAACTAACACACTTGCACATGCCACTCTTAGGGTACACCTCACTTGGTTGCCTCGAACGTGGTCATTGAGTATAAGAAGTTTTAGAGGTCGTCCTCTTGTCCAAAGATCGTAGTTGCCTCGAAACGGTTGCCTCAGAAAAAATGATCTAAGACATTAGGGTTACCGCTAAGGCGTCCTAGCGTTGCTTCAGTGACCACGCGTCCCTTAATCAAATTGACCCAAAAACTCCAACGACGATGCTACCTACTCATCAATAGTGGGCTAGCATTGTCTAAAGGAAATTTGTATAGATTAATTCTTTTTTCGAGTAGGTAGATGGTTCTTAAGTACTTGCTCCTGTTAAAACAAAACAAAACTTTTCGCACTTACACTCCTTTCAAACAAAAACTCTTTTCAAATCCACAAACACAAAGAAAAGCAAACTTTTGAAAACATAATGAGCAAGTACCTAAGAGCCCGTGGATAACCACGGATAGAAAGGGTGCTAACACCTTCCCTTTCTATAATCTACTTCCCGAACCCGAGAAATATCTCAAAAAGGAATTTTTCTGTGCTTTTGTCCTTTCCTTGTTGGATAAAATAAAAGACGGTGGCGACTCTTGCTTACCGCGACATTTTGCGAATAACAAACGCAAAACGCGAACCAGCATTCTAAAAATCGTCAGTTCTATTCCCACCGATCACAATTAGACACTAGAGTTCCCGTAAATTTGCACTCGTCAAAATGTAGTTGAGGGAATGGGATTAAAGATGCCATTTGGAGATGTGATAGAATCTTGTTGGAGATGGGCTTGTAGATGCCATCCAAGAATACTTGTTGTAAATCAGGAGAATGAACATCAGAATGGTATCCGTATCTGGAACGTATCTGAGTTGTATCTGGAGGTTTGAATCTGAATAAGTGACATAATGGCTTCCGTGTCTGGAGCGTATCTGGACTGTATCTTGAATAGATGATAGAATGACTTCCATGTTTGGAGTGTATCTGAGTTGGGGAAAAAGTCATAATAAGTGACAGAATGGCCACCGCGTCTGGGGCGTATCTGGACTGGAATCTGAATGTTGAAGTCTGAATGAGTAACAGAATGACTTCCGTGTCATCTGGAGTGTATCCGTACTGTATCTTGACTTTGAATTCTGAATGAGTAACAAAATGACTTCCGTGTCTGGAGTGTATCCGTACTGTATCTTGAATAAGTGACATAATGGCTTCCGAGTCTGGAGCGTATTTGGACTGTATCTTGACCTTGAATTCTGAATGAGTAACAGAATGAGTTCTGTGTCTGGAGTGTATCCGTATTGTATCTGAATAAGAGATTTGAATGAGTAACAGAATGACTTCCGTGTTTGGAGTGTATCGGTACTGTATCTGAAATCTTTGAATATTTGTTAAAGATAGTTGTTAATCTTATCCTAAAAAGGGTAAAATGTTAGCTGGAACACGAAGTTATATTGCATGAAATGTATGATGCAATAAAATGTGTTTTTATCAATGTTTATGATATATGAATGTAATGTATGCGCGTGTAAGCTGATTTGCTGTCTTGCTGAGGAAAATAAATCCTTGACGGGTGGAGATAATAAAATCTTCGACTGCTGCTTGGGGAAAATAAATCCCTGACCGCTGCTGGAGATTAAAAAATCCTTGATTTCTGAGGATGAGGAACCCTTGGTGACTGTTGGGGATGGAAAATTCCTGACAAACTCTGTGGGGATGTGAGGATCCTTCATGCCTTGAAGTCGGAGTATTGACAAAATCTGTTGTGAGAGTAATGTAAAACTGCTTGAGAAATCTGCTTGGAGAACCCAGAGAACTTTGAAGACTTCTACTGGGGGTTACTCAAAGGGTATCCTTACTCGTTCGGGAATAGGGAAAACTCTGATGATTTCTGTAGGGAACCAAGAATGAGAATCTTCAATCTGTATGGGAATAAAATTCTGACAAATTCATACTGGGGAGTGATGAAGACTCTGGCAACATCATTGGGGAATCAAAAATGAGAATCCTCATTCTGTTGGGGAGTAAAAACTCTGTGGGGAAGAAGGCTTACTGCTGGAGAGTAAGTTCAGGACTTTGGGGGAAAAAGCTTATTCCTGTTTGGAAAAAGCTCAGGAGTTGGGGTTGTATTCCACTTTACTGGGGAATTATCCTAGGTTGGGGATAAAAGTTAATTGTTACCTGGTTGATTCTCGGACTTTTAAGACAACTTTCTGGGGAATTTGGGGAAAACCGAATGGTTCCCGTTGGGGATTGATAGTTGGAGATTTGACTTGACTGGGGAAGAAGGTTTCATCTCCGCTGAGCGTCTGTAGTTTAAAGTTTTTACTCCGCTGGGGATTGGGAGTTTTAAGTTTTAACTCTGATAGGAATCAAGGATTTGAAATTATAACTCCGCTAGGGATATGTATTTCAAGGTTTTAGCTCTGCTGGGGATCTAAATGATGTACTACAGGGGATTTCTCTTGGAATATCCTAAAGACGTTTTCCTATACTTTCAAATTGTCAGTAATTATTCTTTCCCATTTTGTTTATTTGTAAACAGTGATTATATTCAAATGCATATGCTCATTTAATAAATCAGTGGACGTTTTCAAATAAAACACAAGTGTAAAAAGAAGAAAAGGCAAATAGTTTTCTGCACTTTGAAGTATCTTTGTATTAACTTTGTGTAAGTATTTTGTACAAAGGAGACAGACATCCTAGTAAGAGAATGTTGTCATAAAAATGAGAAAAATTTATACAAAGAAATATGGCCATGTGTAAAAATTCCATGGGGTTCCCATTCTACTATAGCCTTCGTAACTCTGAATATCTTGTCCATTCGTTGCTTCGTCCGAAGATGATTGAGTTGATCAGAAGCCCAGAGCTTGTCTGTGAAGAGATTGTCCTTAAAGTGATCCGACGAGACATAGTCATACGCTTTAATTCCCTAATTTTTCCTGGACCGCCCTTTTGGGTTTTCGATCCACCGGGAAACCCTTTTTTGCCCAAGTCGCCCTTTCGGGTTTTCAACTTGCCGGGTGTACATATTTTTTTTTGTTTATCCCTAACTTTTGCCTGAACCGCCCTTTCGGGTTTTCGATTCACCGGGATGCCCTTTTTTTGCCTAGGTGTGTTAACCTAGCGGGTCATTTATGCGTAGTATCTTTTGACTATGTCTACGTTCACAGGGTACGGCAGGTCGTCGCCGTCCATGGTGGTTAAGATCATTGCCCCACCAGAAAAGATGTTTTTGATCACAAATGGTCCTTCGTAGGTAGGAGTCCATTTGCCCATGGGATCACTTTGCGGCAAGATGATCCGCTTGATTACAAGATCCCCGACTTGATATACCTGGCGCCTGACTTTCTTGTTGAATGCCTTGATCATCCGTTTTTGATACGTCTGAGCATGACAAACAACAGTAAGTCTCTTCTCGTCAATCAAGTTAAGTTGATCAAACCGGGTCTGAATCCAATCGTCTTCACTCAAACCAACATCCTTCATGATTCTCAAGGAGGGAATCTGAACCTCGATAGGTAAAACATCTTCCATGCCATATACCAAGGAATAGGGTGATGCCCTAGTGGATGTACACGCCGTGGTACGGTACCCGTGGAGAGAAAATGGTAACATTTCGTGACAGTCCTTATAGGTGACTGTCATCTTTTGTATGATCTTCTTGATATTTTTATTCACAACTTCGACATCACCGTTCATCTTTGGCTGATAGGGAGATGAATTGTGATGTTGAATCTGGAACTGCTCGCACAAGGCAGTGATCATAGTATTGTTAAGGTTTGTACCATTGTCAGTGATGATCCTTTCGAGGATACCGTACCGGCAAATGAGGTTCTATTTGATGAAGCGGGCAACAACATTCTTTGTAACGGATGCAAAGGAAGCTGCTTCGACCCACTTGGTGAAGTAGTCAATGGCCACCAGAATGAAGCGGTGTCCATTGGATGTTATAGGCTTGATCTCCCCAATCATGTCGATTCCCCACATAGTGAACGACCAAGGAGCTGTTAAGACATTGAGAGGAACTGGAGGTATATGTACCTTGTCCACATAGATTTGACATTTGTGACAAGTCCTGGAATGTTGATAGCAGTCAGCTTCCATGGTAGACCAGTAATAGCCTGCCCGAAGGATCTTCTTAGCCATCGTATGCCCTCTAGAGTGAGTGTCGAAGGTACCATTGTGCAGTTCAGCCATGATATGTTCAGCCTCAATCTTGTCCACACAACGGAGCAGAATGCAATCATGATTGCGCTTGTACAGAATACCATTGCTCAGGAAGAACTTAGCTGAGAATCTCCTTAAGAACTTTTTTTCGTTGACTGAAGCTCCTTCAGGGTATTCTTGAGCCTCGAGATACCTTTTGACTTCATGAAACCAAGGTCGGTCCACTACTTCTTCGGTATTAATCTCGTGACAATGTGCAGGTTCGTCCATCCGTTCAATGGTGATTTGGGGAGCCTCATTATCCCAGTTAAGTTTAAACATGGATGACATTGTAGCTAGAGCATCTGCTAGCTAATTTTCTTCTCGCGGGAAGTGCTCGAAGGAAATCTGCTCAAAATGTGGTAACAATGTCAAGACATGTTATTCGTAAGGGATGAGGTTCGGATGTTTAGTATCCCACTCTCCTTTGATCTGACTGATGACCAAAGTTGAGTCCCCGAACACAATCAAAGATTTTATTCCCAAGTTTATGGCAGCCCTGAGTTCAAAGATATAAGCTTCATACTCGGCCATGTTATTGGTACAGTGGAAGCAAAGTTTGGCGGTGAAAGGAGTATGGCATCCTTCTGGAGAGATAAGTACCGCGCCGATATCGTTGCCAAGTACATTGGAGGCGCCATCAAAGTACAGGGTCCATCAGGATCCTTGTTCAGGTCCATCATACGGTCTGAAATCTTTAACATTGTCCAATGTCATAATGTCTTCGTCGGGGAAGTCGAACCTCATGGATTGGTGATCTTCGACAGCTTGATGGGCTAGATGGTCAGCTAGAACACTCCCCTTTATAGCTTTTTGGGTTGTGTACTGTATGTCGTATTCCGTGAGGATCATCTGCCATCTAGCTATCCTTCCAGACAAAGAAGGCTTTTCGAAGATGTATTTGATCTGATCCATCTTAGAGATCAGTAAAGTGGTATGAATCAACATGTAATGCCTTAGCCGGCGAGCAACCCATACCAAAGCGCATCAAGTTTTCTCGAGCAGTGAGTATCGGGTCTCACAGTCGGTAAACTTTTTGCTAAGGTAATTGTGATCGGTGGAAATAGAACTGACTGTTTTTGAAATGCTGGTTCGCGAAATGTCGCGGTAAGCAAGAGTCGCCACCGTCTTTTATGTTCTCCAATAAGGAAAGGACAAAAGCACAACAAAATTCCTTTTTTTAGATGTTTCTCGGTTCGGGAGGTAGATTATAGAAAGGGAAGGTGTTAGCACCCTTTCTATCCGTGGTTATCCACGGGCTCTTAGGTACTTGCTCTTATGTTTTCAAAATTTGTTTGCTTTTCAAGTGTGTGTGGGTTTTGAAAAAGTTTCGTTTGAAAAATTTCTAGGTAACTCTTGTATCTGTCCTCAAGAGTGTATGAAATATTTGTTTGAAAACCTTTTGAAAGTGTAGGTGCGAAAAAGTTGTTTTGTTTTTTTTAGAAAGAGCAAGTACTCAGGAGAATCTACCTACTCTAAGGAATTAAGTTGTGTAAGAGTCCTTTAGACAGTACTATCCCACTATTGAGAAGTAGGTAGCACCGTCGTTGGAGTTATTCGGGTCAATTCGATTAAGGGACATGTGTGGTCACCAAAGCAATGGTAGGACGCCTTAGTGGTAACCCTAATGTCCTAGATCCTTTTTATCTGAGGCAACTGTTTCGAGGCAACTGGATCTTAGACAGGAGGCGACCTCTAAAACACCCTATACTTGACGACCACGTCGAGGCAACCAAGTGAGGCGTACCCTAGGAGTGGCATGTGCATGTGTGTTGTTTCAGTTTATATTATCTTTGAACATGCATCATTGTGAGCTACGGATTGATTTTATTTTTCATACAAGTCTTGCATGCATAATTAACAGTTAAATGATTTGCGGGAAATAAATTGCGGAAAGTGAATCTACGCTATTACAAGGCGTCGGGTATTTACATCGCCAAAAACAAACCCTTTAATTTAAATTGCGGAAATTAAAATAAAGCGATAAATAATTAAAGTCCTAATTAAAGTTATTACATTCCAGAAGCAAGTACAATAATATGGAAAAATGGATCGCGTGCGGGAAATTAAATCGGATGCGAGTTTTTTGGGGTTTTGACCCTTTTTTGAAAGAAAGTGATTTTTTTTGTTATTTTTGAATTAAATGGAATTAAATTAAATGAAAAATTAAATAAAATAAAATAATGAAAATATTTTTGGATTTTTGAGTTTTTAAAGAAATAAAATAAATTGAATTAATGCTAATAAAAACCTAATATTCTAAATTGATTTTAAATATTGCAAAAAATATTAAAAGTTAAATCTAATTAAAGCTAAATTGATTAAATTAATTTATTTACAAAAATAAAAGTGATGAAGTTAATTTTAATAAATAAAATATTTTTTTGTGTTTTTGATTTTATTAGGAAAAAATGTTAATTGGTTAGTGATTAATAAAAATAATAACGATTAATTAATTAAAGGAACATAATACAAATAGAGAGAGAGAGTTTAGGAGTATACGGGCCTAATTGGAGGGCTGAAACAACTATTGGCGTCATGTGTAAACTGTTTTATTTTGGCCATTTGTGTTTTGGCTTTTGGCCATTTGTGTTCTGGCCTCAACGTTCTTAACCTTCTCAGGATGTCTGTCTCGCCATGTATTGGTGTCATGTGTAAACTGTTCTGTTTTGGCCATTTGTGTTTTGGCTTTTGGCCATTTGTGTTTTGGCCTCAACGTTCCTTAATGAACCTGCATGGGATCCTGTCTAAATCTGCAGTGTTGAATCTCATGAACACATTAAATAAATTACTATATATCATAAAATACAAATAAAGCCAATATATGAAGAAATTTAATGTTTAGGTCAATATGGCATGTATGAATGATTATACCCTTTTGATCATGGAGATCAAATCAACCTTACCCTTACTGGAAAAGTAGTGACAAGAATGCTTGTATGCCCTTTTGATCATAGAGATCAAGCCAGCCTTACCCTTACTGAAGAAGTAGTGAGATGTTGGTTTGTAACTGAGATGGCTTGTTTGTAGTGAGAGAGGGATTTGTAATAAGGATTTCAAGGTTTTAGGGTTCTTGAAAGAATTTGATATTCTAACAGTGTTGTGGCAAGGTTTTCTCTTTTCTCTCCTGTTTGTGTGAAAAGAATGTGATTATATAATGGAAATTAGGGTAAAGAAAATGGGCTTTGAATGTGCAATTGGGCCTCCAATGTTCACTTGAGTTCGTCACTTTCCAGGCTAAATCTCAGGGACTCAAGTGCAATTTTTGAAGTTGAAATGTGAAAACAAAATGTAGCCGATATCAAGAACTAACTCCTGTCCAAAAATCGGCTCAATCGGATAAACGGTGAATTAGTTATGAATTTTTGAAGTTTCAACTCAGACAAACTTATTTTGGGCTCCAGTGTCGACTCTGACACGTTCTTCAATAAAAAACTGGTATTGATCGGAGCATAATCCGGTCTCGAATTTTGCTGCAAAGTTGTAGATCTATGAGTCAGTGACCTTGTGTAAAAATATGAGCCCAATCCGATAAAAATTGACTGAGTTATGAATTTTCGAAGTTTCGGCCCATATGAAATAATATTCAACATTCAGGATTTTCGGCGTGTCACGCACTCTGAGCAAAAAACGAAGGCCTTTTGAATACCTTTTGAACTCAATACCTTATGTGAAAATGTATCCAACTCAATTTTTGAAATTTTGGCGCCGGAACCAGCTCGATAAGATGAAAATCGACCAAGTTATGATTTTCTGAACATGACACAAATAAACTTCTGTCACAAATTTCCTGTACGGAAATACTTGATAAATCCGCATTTTTGAAGACCTTCTGATCGAAATTGGCTTCCAGCCGTGAGAGATGAAAACATAGATGACATTAAGACAGAATTTTGGCCACCGGAACGGGTTCAAAACGAGTCACGATCTTCAAGTTATGAATTTTTTAGCGCGTAAAAACTGCACTTTCAGCACACTTTTTCACTATATTTCTTCGAGAAAACTCACACATTCGGATACCTTCTTTAAAGAATTGACTCTTGAGTCGAACCTGAATTTAAGAATACGTTATCAGAGATATCTTGGCGAAAGAACACCTGAATATGACGCGCCGGGTTGGACTTTTGAATTTTTCTTGAAATGTTTTGAGAAATATGGGAGGGCAAATTTTGGGGTACAACAGTAATAAATGGCATGCTCTTTTCGGCCAGACTCGTCATGTTGGCCCAGTACGCACCCCATTGAATTCTCTAGGACGGCCAGATACATGATTAGTCGTCTTCCTTCGACGGGTGGCATCAAGATAGGAGGTTATAGCAAATACTCCTTGATTTTATCGAAAGTAACTTGACAGTCATCATTCCACTTAACTACCTGATCTTTCTTCAACAGCTTGAAGATTGGTTCACAGGTAGATGTTAGGTGAGAAATGAACCTTGCAATGTAGTTTAGGCGTCCCAAGAAACCTCTAACCTCCTTCTCAGTGCGAGGAGCGGGCATTTCTTGTATAGCTTTGACTTTGGTAGGGTCAACCTTGATGCCTTTGTTGCTGACAACGAAACCCAAGAGTTTACCTGACCGGACTCCGAAAGTGCACTTGTTAGGGTTCAGTCTGAGCTTGTACTCCTTCAACCTGACAAACAACTTTTGCAGATGGTCGAGGTGTTCTTCTTCAGTTTGTGATCGGGCTATCATGTCGTCTACGTAGACCTCTATCTCATGATGTATTATATCATGAAACAAAGCCACCATGGCGCGTTGATAGGTTGCCCCGACATTCTTCAGTCCGAATGGCATCACTTTGTAGCAGAACGTACCCCATTGTGTAACAAAAGTAGTTTTCTCCATGTCCTCAGGGGCCATTTTGATCTGGTTATAGCCTGAGAATCCATCCATGAAAGAAAATACCTTGTGATGAGCTGTGTTGTCAACCAAGATGTCGATGTGCGATAGTGGAAAGTCATCTTTAGGGCTGGCCCTGTTTAATTCTCTATAATCCACGCACATTCTCACTTTGCCGTCCTTCTTAGGCACGAGCACAATGTTAGCAACCCATTGTGGATAGGAAGTAACAACATTGAACTGCTTCATAACTTCGGCTTTGATCTTTTCTGACATGTCGGGCCTCATGCGGTGGACTTTCTGTTTAACTGGTGGACAGTCTTCTCTTGTGGGTAGACAGTGTACCACAATGTCTGTATCAAGTCCCGGCATGTCTTCGTATGACCAGGCGAAGATCTCAACATATTCATGCAACAGCTGAATTAGGCGCTCCTTGACACTTGGCTCTAGGTTGGCACCCACTCTGACTTCTTTTCTATCTTCCTCAGTACCCAAGTTGATTGTCTCTAAAAAGCTCCTCATGAGGTAGAATAGCTATTTCTTCCTGTTGTAGCAGTCTAGCCAATTCTCCCGGCACCTTACAATCTTCCTTACCTTCGTATTCGGCATGGTAGACCAGATCTTCAGAGTCACTGAAGGCCATAGCAGAATTGTTACCCATGGAATCCGGAATGGAAGGGTATCTGCATTTGTGAGTGTGGCTGTGTGTAAGGGATAACCATCTTTAAACAAATAAAATGTAAAAAGAAAGACAATGAACATAAAAGTTTATATGTGAAAACGTCCATGATTCATTAAAATGGCATATGAAGATGAAAAATCAAACCCTTACAAATGGACCTATGTGCCTCGAGTAAGGCATAAGGTTAAAAGTGTACGAATTGTTTAAGAATTATTACAAACCAACAGAAATGTTTAAAAGATAAATTACTGCGGTATGAAAGTAATCGGAACAAAGTCTTTTGCTTCCCAGTTGCATAGTCCTCCGTTAACAGTAGGGAAAATCCAGTCTTCCAAGTTTCTCTCCTCTTCACTATCCTCCAAAGCATTGACCTCATGATGGGTGATCTTCATTGGTGGCCCTCCAGCACGGGAGCGACGTACAACCTTTTGAGCAGAATAAGTGAATCCCAAGCCGAACTTATCTGATTTAAAAGGAAAGTCGGGAAGCTTCCCCCAAGTTGTGCTTCCTCCTTCTTCAATCACAGCCTTTACATCTTTGAGAGAGGACATCCGAGGCGGAGGTCTGGTAATCATGGGTACAGAAGACACTGTCTTGGTTTTCGCAATCTCCTAAGCTACCTCTTCAAAATGCTGAAAAGGGGTTTCGATGAATTCTCCATCCAATTCTACATAGTGGAAAGAATTTAGATGGCTTATCATGTATTCCTCTTCACCGTGAACAGTTATAATTTTCCCCTGGACAGGGTACTTGAGCATTTGATGCAGAGTAGAAGTGACGGCTCTAGCATAGTGAATTCATGGTCTTCCCAACAAGCAAGAATAGGAAGGACGAATGTCTATCATGTAGAATATAGAGTTGAAGGTTTCAGTTCCCACCTTAATCGGGATGTCCACCTCCCCATGAACCATCCTTTTAGAACCATCAAAAGCGCTGACAATTATATTGCTGGGCTTCAAGGTTAAACCTTCACAATCTAGTCTATCCAAGGCCTTCTTTGGCAAGACGTTTAGCGATGAACCCGTGTCTACCAAAACGTGTGCTAGAGTAGTCCCTCTGCATTCCACCGAGACATGCAAAGCGTCATTATGTTTTCTCCCTTTGATTTCTAGATCAGCATCGGAGAATCCTAGACCATTGTCAACTGTTAAGCTAGCTACACATTCCTGGAACTGATCTGCGGAGGTTTCCTGTGGCACGTGGGCCGTCTTCAAGAATTTTATCAAAGCTTTAGCATGAGCTTCTAAACAAAGCAGCAAGGCCATCATAGAGATTTTTGAGGGGGTTTTCCCCAGTTGTTCCACAACATCATAATCGCTTTTCTTGATTATTTTCAAAATATCTTCCATTTCTTTTTGAGAAGTCTCAGGGATGACCAATGGTTGAGCCCTCGTCCTGACGGGCTCTTCTTGGATCCTTTTCCCTCTATCATCAGCAGCAGCAGAGGGGACAACCACAGGAGTTATAACTTCTTCAATAATTGGAGTTCTCGCAGATATGTTAACCGGTACAGGGGTAACTTTAGGAGCGGCTGAGGGTCCAGAGATTGCCTTTAGAGGGGCAATCTCTGGAGAGAAAATTCTTCCACTGCGGGTGATTTTGCTCGTTCCAGCAATGTTTCCAATTTCAGAAGTCTCTTCATCAGAACTTTCTTCAGTTGATTCAATTTGTTTAATACCGTGGTAGTAGATTTCTCCACCATAGTTCCACGGTACTGATTTATCAGACTTGTATGGGACGGGCCCGGGCATGGTTATCTTCAAAGGTGCAGACTTCGGAGCGGATGTAATCTTAACAGGTCTTTTGGAGAACTTGGAAAGATTGACGGATATGGTTATTATTGAAACATCATTGACAGGAGTCGGTGTAACAGGAGTCTTTTCAAAAAGGATTTCTTGGTTATCCATTAGGCGTTGGATGCCTAATTTCAACAATGGACAGTCAGTTGGTAAGGATGAACAAAGGCAGCAATCTTCTTCATAACCTGGGAAAATTCCAGCCTTCAGCAAATTCAACTTGATTATCGGTAGCGGAGTTATCAAATCATCAACAATAGCAACAAATAGATCCTCTTCAATAGCATGGGCATTGTGGCTATGCTTTGGAATTGGAGCAGAGATTACATTCGGCTTTTCAGGGGCGTCGAATTCAACTTCTTTAGCATCTATCAAATCCTGAATCTTATTCTTGAGGGCCCAACAATTGTTGGTGTCGTGCCCCAGGCTGTCTGAATGATAAGCACACTTGGCGTTTGAATGGTAGTAAGGAGAAGCAGTATTCGGATTCTTCGGGGCTTCTTTTAAACTTGCAAGGTTTAGCTTCAAGATATGGGGTAGAACCTGAGCAGGAGTCATGTTGATCCGGGTGAATTGACGTACAAGCCTTTCTACCCTTGTTTGGTTGGTTCTGGGTTGATTATTTCTGGGCTGATCAGCTGCAGACTTCTGAATTATTACGGCCCCCACGGCTGGCTGGCGCTCAACTCTTCCTTGACCTCTTTGGGAGTAAACAACTGATACTTCCTTCTTTACTGGAAAAGTCTTTTTGATGGCAGTGGAAGCAGATGCATCCTTTTGAATTTTCCCGCTTTTTATGCCGGCTTCCACTCTCTCACCAGTTAGAATCAACTCGGTGAAACCCGCAGACGAACTTCCAATTAGGTGATTGAAAAAGGGACCTGATAGAGTCCCCAAGAACATATCCACAAGCTCTCTTTCAGATAAAGGTGGTTGTACTCGTCCTGCCAAGTCTCTCCATTTCTGGGCATACTCTTTGAAACCTTCTATGATCGGTGGAAATAGAACTGACTGTTTTTTAATGCTGGTTCGCATTTGTGTTTGTTTTTGCAAAATGTCGCGGTAAGCAAGAGTCGCCACCGTCTTTTATTTAATCCAACAAGGAAAGGACAAAAGCATAGCAAAATTCCTTTTCGAGATGTTTCTCGGGTTCGGGAGGTAGATTATAGAAAGGGAAGGTGTTAGCACCCTTTCTATCCGTGGTTATCCACGGGCTCTTAGGTACTTACTCACTGTGTTTTCAAAAGGTTTTGTTTTTCTTGTGTTTGTGGGTTTTGAAAAGAGTTTTGTTTGAAAACTTCGATTTAACTCTTGTTTCTGTCCTCAAGAGTGTATGAAGTGTTGTTTGAAAACTTTGTTCAAAAAGTGTAAGTGCGAAAAAGTTATTTTGTTTTGAAAGAGCAAGTACCCAAGAACCTCTACCTACTCAAAAGGAATTAAGCTGTGTAAATGTCCTTTAGACAGCGCTATCCCACTATTGAGAAGTAGGTAGCACCGTCGTTGGAGTTTTCGGGTCAATTCGATTAAGGGACATGTGGTCACTAAAGCAATGTTAGGATGCCTTAGCGGTAACCCTAATGTCCTAGATCATTTTTATCAAGGCAACCGTTTCGAGGAAACTTTGATCTTTAGACAGGAGGGCGACCTCTAAAACTTCCTATACTCAATGACCACGTTCGAGGCAACCAAGTGAGGCGTACCCTAGGAGTGGCATGTGCGAGTGTCTCAGGTTTCAGTTATGTTATCTTTGTACATGTTATGGTGAGCTACGGTTGATTTTAATTTAAGAGTGATCTTGTCATGCATAGCCTAGTTAGCATACACCTAGTAGTTAATAGTTGCGGAAAATAAAACTACGCTATTACAAGGCGTCGGGTATTTACATCGCCAAAAAGAAACCCTTGAAAAAGTAAATTGCGAGAAATAAATACAAGCGATAAAAAGTCCTAATTTAAAACTATTACATCCTCGGAGCAAATACAATTATATGGATAAAAAAATAATACTCGCGAGAAAAACATTGAATCGGAGAGTTTTTAGGGTTTTGACCCCTTTTTTAAGAAAGAAAGAGATTTTTATATTATTTTGAACTAAATAAAATTAAACCTAAGTTAATTAATTAATAAAAAGAAATATTTTTGGTTTTTTTTGAATGTTTTAATGAAATAAAAATAAAAGTGATTAAAATGGTTAAAACCTAATTCTACATTGATTTTTATTTATTGCAAAAAAAATATTATTATGCCTAATTAAACTAAACAAATTATGTCAATATTTATTTACAAAATAAAATAAAATAATGAAATTAAATTAAATTTAATAAATAAAAATATTATATTTTTTGTTCTCTGATTTTATTAGGGAAAAAATATTAATTATTTTGGTTAGTAGTTAATTAAAGAAAAAGAAAATAAATCAAGTAAGTAAATAATGAAAGAAAATAAAAAATGCAAACTCGGGGGGGTTTGGGCCAACTTTGGGAGTGACAAGAGCAATTCTGAAGCCCATTAACATTACAGCCCTGTTGACGCTTCAGATTACCCACGCGTATGTTGACCAGGGAGTATGGTGGTCCTTCATCCATGATCACTGGATCTAGGTCTAGAGCCACCTGGCGTATTGAGGTTTGAGGTGCATGGTGGTCTTCATACATGGAAATCCATTGGAATATATGCAAGAAAATAATAATAAGAATTTTGGGGGACCTGGGATTCGAACCCAGGTCCCAAGGCTCACAGGCCAACACGTTTACCACCCAACCAAGTTGTTTCAATTGTTATATGAATAAGAGGCAATTATTATATGTGAAAATAAATCAATATGCTGAAATTATGAAAAACGCGCTAAGATTCAAACAGGCAAACCAGATGACAACACTTCATCATCTTCAACCTTGGTTCTGTGTAAAAGAGAATCAGATAGTGGGGGTTTTTAACCTCCACTACCTCCCTGCACGAAAAATAGCGATTAGACACACAGCAAGCATAAATATTTCGCGAGGTATGGGTTCCAATCGTCTTGGTCTCACGAATTCAACCATATATCCCATTGGTCCCAATTTTTCCTGGTCTGGAAAGCCCTATTTGAAAGCTTGAAAACCCTAGAAATTCAATCATGGCATCTCTCGATTCAGGGCACTATAGTTCAATTCAACCATTCCATTAGCTTCGTATGGTCTCTAGCAATGCAAATCAATCACAAAAACATGTCAAATGCGTATGAATTAAGAGATACGATTTTGAATTATAAGTGCAAACCGTGAAACTGTATGTCGCGATTCCTTGAGCTTTGATGCTTGAATTTGATTGCAAAACACTCCTGGTACCTCCTGCAATGTGTTTGGATGGACAAAGCACCTTGAATTGGCCTAGAACGCAAGAACAAGTTTTGAGTTTTCTTGAAAATTCTTGAATTTGATATGGCCGTTTCTGCAACTTTCAGTCGTGTATTAGGTTATGGTTGGCTTGCTTGCATATAAGGGAATCAGTCTAGGTTAAAATTTTGGATCCAACCCATGTGCATTGAAGATTAAATCCTTGATTGATAAATCAAATATTCTTGATTTTCATGATTGAACAAGTTGCCAAAATTGGATTTTTTTTTTGTATCTTTTAGCTTGTGCACGAATTGGTCAGCATATTTGGATCATATTTGGTTCACAAATTGATTTAAAAATCAAATCTTCTATTTTCTTATAATTTAAATTAATTAAATGAATTAATATGTATTAAAAATCCATTTAATCAATAAATTTAAGAAAATAAATCCCATTTAACTTGGTGGGTCGTGCATAGGTCATGGGTGAAGTTTCAAAAAGAGATTTGAGGCCCATTAGCAAAAAGAAGGTGTTTTGAGCAAAGTTGACTTTTGTACATTCATGAAAATTTCCCAACTTCTCCAATGCACAACTTGCTCAATTTTGATCATATGACCATGTTCTTCGACATTTTGGAAAGCCATTGAAGTCTTCTAACCAATTCTTTTGGTCCCATGTCATTTGGATTTACCAATCTCAAGTTATGGCCTTTGACTCAAAGTGTACTTTTGTTGACTTTTGAAATTGACCTATAATGTAAAAATTTGTAACTTTTTGTGAGAGCATTTCTTGATCTTGGAGTGTGAAGATGGATTGTAGGAAATTGAATCCTCTTCAAAATGAGCTTTGGATGGGATTTTTATGATAAACCATGAAAGATTTATGCCCTTGTCAAAGTACAGTTGACTTTTTTGCTGTCCAAAAATAGTAACTTTTGCACCTTGATGATTTTTGAGCTATTCTTGTGGGATCATGATCAAGACTTGATCAAATGATGATTGTGAACTCAAAATAAGATGTTGACCAAGAATTCTGACTTTTGACTGCAAAATGACCATTTTGCCCTTGCAGTTGACTGTAGATCAAATGGAGCTTTTGACTGTGCAAACTGGCACTGTGAGTCTTAAAACATGGCATGTAGGTGCTTGAGAATGTATATAGGCCTATGAGACTTGATTGAACCATTGAAAACCCCAAATTCCTTGAAAGAACCAAAACCCTAATTTTGAGTTGAGTGCCTTGGGAGGTGATTTGATTGTACAACCCTTGAGCCATTTTGAGCAATTTGAAGATCATTCTTGACAAATCCTGAGGAATATGGGAGGGAAAATTTTGGGGTACAACAGTTGCCCCTGTTCAAATTCTTAAACCTGAGGATGTAGATTGGCTTGCGTGCCTTTCGTGATCCGAATGTGGAAGATGATTGAGCACTAAAGTGCCCAGAAATTTGCACTCGCATGGTGTAGTATCAGCAATGTGATGTCGGGAATGGGCTTACAGATGCCATTTGGAGATTGTTGGTAGAAGGATGGGCTTATAGATGCCATCTGGAGATTGTTGGATTGTTTGAGCTGGTCGAGTAGATTGTTGTCCTGTCTGGTTTCAGGTATTAATCTCTGACCTGAGAAAGAAAGTCTTCCTGGCTTGTTATAGGTATTGCTCTTCAATCTCTTAGTGTAAATGGTTTTCCTGGCTTGTTACAGGTATCAGTCGTCCACAGATATTTTCCTGGCTTGTTATAGGTATTAATCTGGAAAAAAAGGTTGGTCGAGGAGATAGTTGTCCTGGCTGGTTTCAGGTATTAATCTCTGACCTGAGAAAGAAAGATGGTCTTCCTGGCTTGTTACAGGTATTGATCTTCAATCTCTTCATGTAGATAACTTTCCTGGCTGGTTTCAGGTATTGATCTACAATCAGTCGTTCACGGATATTTCCCTGGCTTGTTACAGGTATTAATCTGGAACTTAAAAGGGTTGGCCGATGAGATAGTTGTCCTGTCTGGTTTCAGGTATTAATCTCTGACCTGAGAAACAAAGATGGTCTTCCTGGCTTGTTACAGGTATTGATCTTAAATCTCTTTATGTAGATAACTTTCCTGGCTTGTTACAGGTATTGATCTACAATCAGTCGTCCACAAAATTTTCCTGGCTTGTTACAGGTATTAATCTGGAACTTAAGAGAGTTGGCCGATGAGATAGTTGTCCTGTCTGGTTTCAGGTATTAATCTCTGACCTGAGAAAGAAAGTCTTCCTAGCTTGTTACAGGTATTGCTCTTCAATCTCTTTATGTAGATAACTTTCCTGGCTGGTTTCAGGTATTGATCTACAATCAGTCGTTCACAGATATTTTCCTGGCTTGTTACAGGTATTAATCTGGAACATAAAAAAGGTTGATGGGTTGTCTCTTCTGACGGGGTGTCTCCTTTGACGAGTTGTCTCCATTGACAGGTTGTCTCCATTGACAGGTTGTCTGTATTGACAGGTTTGGCCATAGAAAAATCTTTAGGAATCGATTTAACTGATTTTGTCTCCATTGACTGGCTTCGCCTCAGAAAAATCTTTAAGAATCGATTTAACTGATTTTTTCTCCATTGACTGGCTTCGCCTCAGAAAAATCTTTAGGAATCGATTTAACTGATTTTGTCTCCATTGACTGGCTTCGCCTCAGAAAAATCTTTAGGAATCGATTTAACTGATTTTGTCTCCATTGACTGGCTTCGCCTCAGAAAAATCTTTAGGAATCGATTTAACTAATTTTGTCTCCATTGACTGGCTTCGCCTCAGAAAAATCTTTAGGAATCAATTTAACTGATTTTGTCTCCATTGACTGGCTTCGCCTCAGAAAAATCTTTAGGAATCGATTCGAATGGACCAGAGAAGGTCTTTGGATAACTTCAACTGGATCGGCATCAGAAAAATCTTTAGGAATCGATTTAATTGGACCAGGGAAGGCCTTTGAATATCTTCAACTAGATCGGCATCAGAAAAATCTTTAGGAATCGATTTAACTGGACCAGAGGAGGCCTTTGAATATCTTCAACTGGATCGGCATCAGAAAAATCTTTAGGAATCGATTTAATTGGACCAGAGAAGGCCTTTGAATATCTTCAACTGGATCGGCATCAGAAAAATCTTTAGGAATCGATTTAACTGGACCAGAGAAGGCCTTTGAATATCTTCAACTGGATCGGCATCAGAAAATACTTTAGGAATCGATTTAACTGGACCAGAGGAGGTCTTTTGATATGGCTGAGAATTTAACTGCATCCTTCCTGAAAGGTAAAGGTCAGTCATATTCAATGCATGATATGGATCAAGCAATGATGTTCTCAACATAAATGAGATTGTGTGGTATGATGCGTTTATGCATGTATCATGATGTATGGAAATGTAATGTTTTAGCTGGGGAAAATAAATCCCGGATAGCTGCTGGAGAATGATGTTGAATTCTTCGTTTCCGCTGGGGATGATGAACGAAGATGATTGTGAGAATAAACCTGCAGGAGAAAAGAACTCCATTGGGGAATAAACTTGTGAAGATATTACTCTGCGGGGAATTACTCTGTGGGAAGAGATGCTTTGCTGAGATTTTAACGATAACTCCACTGGGGATTCCGTTGATAAGCTTTGTTGGGGATTTTGATGATGAACTCCGCTGGGGATGGAAAGAACTTCGCTGGGGATGATCTTTCAGTTGCAACTTGCTGAGGATAACCCAGTTAGACTCTTGTGGGGATAACCTCTGAATTTGGCTGAGGAGATGCATTTGTATTCTGCATGGGACAAGCTTCCAGAATCTACTGGGTAAGATGATTCAATTCTTTATTGGGGAAACTTTTTTAGACCGCGCTGGGGGAATGGCTCCACTGGAGGCCTCCTGTATTCCACCGGGGAACATTCTTATATTTTGTTGAGGAATATTAAGACTTCCAGGGATACTCTCTACGCTTGCTGAGGAATATCTTTATACTCCGCTGGGGAATATTAAGACCTTCTGGGAATACCAAGCCTTTTAAGGGCTGATGATAGACTAACTCTGCTTGAGGGAGAGTATTGCTGATTCCTTCGTAGTTGTAAGTCTCAGTGGGGAGAGCTACCATTACTGTCTTACTCTGCGGGGAGTAAAGATATCTTGGTCATATTCTTCAGCTGAATTTACCTTGTACCTGGTGGACAGAGCAGCTTCTACAGTTCGAACAATTCTTATTGCCCCAGTTTCTGCGGGAGAAGAAGGCCTATGAGGTGTTTGATAACTGTCGATTGACAAATCTTCTTCTGGTAGGCAAGTGACGAGATGACGGGACATAGTCGTACGCTTTGATCCCTAATTTTTGCCTGGACCGCCCTTTCGGGTTTTCAGTCCATCAGGATACCCATTTTTGCCCAAGCCGCCTTTTCAGGTTTTCGACTTGCCGGGTGTACATATTTTTTTTTATTTTCATCCCTTATTTTTGCCCGAACCCTTTTGGTTCGCCGGGACGCCCTTATTTTTTCCTAGGCCAGTCAACCTAGCGGGTCTTTGATTATGCGTAGTACTTTTTGACTATGTCCACGTTCTCAGAGTGCAGGGAGTTGTCACTGTCAGTAGTGTTGTGTCGCCATACTACCAGAAGATGTTTGATCATGCAAGATTCGTTGCTGGAGTTCATGTCCAATGCCCCAAGTGACTCAGACGGAGATTTGCCCCTGGATATTTGGCATTTTGAGAGATTCCTTGAATCTTGACTTGACTGCCCCAGATGATGGACAATGATCATGTCTGCCCCTTGGTTGGAAGTGTTTCTTCCACTTGAGGTGATCCTTTTTATTGAAAAGGTTTTTTGTTCACTAGATATTCGTCGTGCGAATTTCTCTGCTGTTGAACAAATAGTCATATGCAAACAATGTTATTTTAAGAATGCAAATCTTATGTCTGTTTTGAAGTTCTTTGAAAATGCAGTCTTTAATAAAACAAGCGAATTTTTTTTTTTTTGTAAAATGTGATGTCAACTCAGGATTTTACAGCAAGCCCTACAGGAGTCAGGATACCTTTTGTAACATTATGATTTCGAACTAACCCATGCTTCAGCTAGGACTTTTAAAGGTTATAACGTGGCCTGGTTCACGGTTTAAGAAACAAAGGATAAAGGCTCAAATTTTATTTATACCCACCCGTTCTTCGTGATGTTCTTAGATCCTAAACTCAGCTAATCGTGCATTAGATCTTGTTTGAGTCTTTGCTCCGATATTCTGGTGATGGTTCGGATACTGACAATTTATTTTGAACAGGCAGTCATTTTGTTGAGAGTCTGTAGGATCTCTTTCCTTTTGACTTTATTATCCCTGTCTTTTTGCCTGAACTGTTTCTTTTGTGATTACAGTCAGCGGGATGCCCCAGTTTTATAAGTCTCCTTAATAGGTTTTGACTTGATGGGTTTTTATTTTGAGAGATAACGATTGCCTGTCCTTATGATTATACAGAACCATCACCGTCTTTTGTCTCAGAAGGACTTCTTTGATGCCATTCATTGTGCACATGGATCAACTGAGAGAACTACCCTGCCCCAGGTTATGATTAAGGGTTTTAATTTTTGAAAAGAAAAAACTCCAACTTCTTTGGCCCAAAGGGGTTGACTAGGGATTATCTTCCTTATAACTCCACTGTTTAGGATTTGAAACAATGCTTGTACCTCATCAGCGGGGTCTGTCCAGAAGCATACTGTAAAGATCGTGATATCGTTTTTGTCATCCTCCCTCAACAGGTTTAGAATTTTTTAATCGAGAGTTGAACATCACAAAAAATGAAAGCAATTTGAATATAGTGAATACAAATGGATTGATTCAAAACAGACATATGCGATGCATTGATAAAGTAATAAAGTTTGACATTTATAAATGTTTGAACAATCAAAAGAAAATTACAAATTGAAAATTCCAATGAACAAAAAATCTTCTCGTCTCAGGACCTGTCACTTCAAATGGTGAGCCTTGGAGGGATGGTAGAAGAACTCAGCCTGACAATCTTGTGTGAATTCCAATGCTCCTT
Organism: Vicia faba; assembly: GCA_948472305.1. NCBI lineage: Eukaryota > Viridiplantae > Streptophyta > Magnoliopsida > Fabales > Fabaceae > Vicia > Vicia faba. The sequence continues at coordinate 142,056,821 of OX451736.1, forward strand.
CATCAATCAGGTTTTGAATTTTGTACCTCAACTTCCAGCAGTCGTCAGTATCATGCCCCGGGCTGTTAGAATGGTATGCACACCTTGCATCAGGATTGTAGTTGGGTGAAGAAGTCTTAGGATTCGGATGAGGTCCTACCAATGTCACCAGATTCAATATCAACAGGTGTTGCAAAGCTTGAGACAGCGGCATGTTGAGCTTGGTAAACGGCCTCTGATTAACCCGTTGTTTATGGAAAGGTTGTTGTTGGACCTGTGAGGTAGTAGCAACTTGGAGAGGTCTATTCTTCATTAAACCAAACCTTTGACTTCTCGGAAGTTGATTAATGACTTGATCCTCAGCCTTGACTATTTGCTTCATACTGTTGTATCTATCTTGATGAAGCTGGTTGATCATGGTTCTTAGCTCTTCTTGTTTCCGGGCTAAGCCTTGGATAAGAGCCATCTGCCCCAACATCTGGGTTCTCATTGCATCTACCTCAGCTTGCAGATGTTTCAGCCGTTTGTCCTTATCGCCTTCAGGACTTCTCTTGACCAAATTCCCCATGAGGAGTGTTCTCAACTCTTCCTTCCCCTTGGATAGGTTCAGGAAGATCTCCCTGAACTGAGTCTCTTGAGTATGAAGATCCTGGTTGTCTTGTTGGAGAGCCATTGCTGAAATAAACAGCGAGAACATGAGAGACCTGTAAAGGGTGACCTGTTATGCAATGATATGTATGTATGCAATGTTTTCAAGGATCTCACGAGGTAAATAGGAAACTGTTAGAATCTGAATCTGGTAGCTCGATTGAAGGAACTTCATATTGCTGAGAGTCCTTCTTCAAGAGTCAAGCTCACCATATCGAGTGGGTCATAGCCCCTGACTCAAGTTATCGTGCTTGGATTTCTAGACAGCCTTGGCTAGGGGAAAATAAATCCCCTTTACCCCTTGCTAGACATTTGGTTCATCCTGACCTGCATCACAAACCCTTGAGATCCTTGAAATGGTTAAGGAAATGCTATGGTATGATGTTATGATGTGTATGCTATGCGTTTAAGCAAAAGTGTGAGGTGATGCAAGTAAACCCTGCCATAAGTCCAAATTATTGGATAAGGACTGTAAACGAAACCTGCAAGGAACTCATGTTGTCAGATAACAAGAATGTGCAAGTAGTTCAAGTTTGAAGGCACACAAGTCACACAAAGAGCCCTTAGATTTCAGGCTGGCATGGAGTTTAGGCATTACCCTCTTTCAGTTTCAGTTGGTTAAGACCTGTCCTAAAAATAGTAACCGGGTTCTAGAGGATCTCAATATCACTGACTACCCTCAATCGGTCATAATTCCAGTTTGGCAACCTTTTCTTGCGGCTGGAACCATCGCGAGAGTTTAGTCTCAATGAGTGTAGCATACTGCTACTGTTCTATGGCCAAGTTGGTTAATTTAAGGTTCTAAGGTCAGTTGGTGCTTAACGACTTCTCAGAAGACCCATATTCTCCTCGTTCCAACATAAGGGATATCGGTACATACCAAGGTGTCACACCAACGTAGCTACTGCTTCATCCGTGTCGGTCTACGCCGGACAGATCCCTCACAGTTTATTGCTACTTACCTAAAAAGGGGTACCCCCAGATCCGGGTTAGGATCTATAAAACTCCGATACAAGCCCACAAAATTTAAAGCATACAAAGCATACAATTGAAAACACAAGTGATCTAATCCTAAGGTACACCTCACTTATATGAATCCCCAGCAGAGTCGCAAGTTCTGTGATCGGTGGAAATAGAACTGACTGTTTTTTAATGCTGGTTCGCGTTTGCGTTTGTTTTTGCAAAATGTCGCGGTAAGCAAGAGTCGCCACCGTCTTTTATTTAATCCAACAAGGAAAGGACAAAAGCACAGCAAAATTCCTTTTCGAGATGTTTCTCGGGTTCGGGAGGTAGATTATAGAAAGGGAAGGTGTTAGCACCCTTTCTATCCGTGGTTATCCACAGGCTCTTAGGTACTTACTCACTGTGTTTTCAAAAGGTTTTGCTTTTCTTGTGTTTGTGGGTTTTGAAAAGAGTTTTGTTTGAAAACTTCGATTTAACTCTTGTTTCTGTCCTCAAGAGTGTATGAAGTGTTGTTTGAAAACTTTGTTCAAAAAGTGTAAGTGCGAAAAAGTTGTTTTGTTTTGAAAGAGCAAGTATCCAAGAACCTCTACCTACTCAAAAGGAATTAAGCTGTGTAAATGTCCTTTAGACATCGCTATCCCACTATTAAGAAGTAGGTAGCACCATCGTTGGAGTTTTCGGGTCAATTCGATTAAGGGACATGTGGTCACTAAAGCAATGTTAGGACGCCTTAGCGGTAACCCTAATGTCCTAGATCATTTTTATTGAGGCAACCGTTTCGAGGCAACTTTGATCTTTAGACAGGAGGGCGACCTCTAAAACTTCCTATACTCAATGACCACGTTCGAGGCAACCAAGTGAGGCGTACCCTAGGAGTGGCATGTGCGAGTGTGTCAGGTTTCAGTTATGTTATCTTTGTACATGTTATGGTGAGGTACGGTTGATTTTAATTTAAGAGTGATCTTGTCATACATAGCCTAGTTAGCATACACCTAGCAGTTAATAGTTGCAGAAAATAAAACTACGCTATTACAAGGCGTCGGGTATTTACATCGCCAAAAACAAACCCTTGAAAAAGTAAATTGCGAGAAATAAATACAAGCGATAAAAAGTCCTAATTTAAAACTATTACATCCTCGGAGCAAATACAATTATATGGATAAAAAAATAATACTCGCGAGAAAAAAATTGAATCGGAGAGTTTTTAGGGTTTTGACCCCTTTTTTAAGAAAGAAAGAGATTTTTATATTATTTTGAACTAAATAAAATTAAACCTAAGTTAATTAATTAATAAAAAGAAATATTTTTGGTTTTTTTGAATGTTTTAATGAAATAAAAATAAAAGTGATTAAAATGGTTAAAACCTAATTCTACATTGATTTTTATTTATTGTAAAAAAAATATTATTATGCCTAATTAAACTAAACAAATTATGTCAATATTTATTTACAAAATAAAATAAAATAATGAAATTAAATTTAACAAATAAAAATATTATATTTTTTGTTCTCTGATTTTATTAGGGAAAAAATATTAATTATTTTGGTTAGTAGTTAATTAAAGAAAAAAAAAATAAATCAAGTAAGTAAACAATGAAAGAAAATAAAAAATACAAACTCAGGGGGGTTTGGGCCAACTTTGGGAGTGACAAGAGAAATTCTGAAGCCCATTAACATTCTAGCCCTGTTGATTCTTCAGATTACCCACGCGTATGTTGACCAGGGAGTATGGTGGTCCTTCATCCATGATCACTGGATCTAGGTCTAGAGCCACCTGGCGTATTGAGGTTTGAGGTGCATGGTGGTCTTCATACCTGGAAATCCATTGGAATATATGCAAGAAAATAATAATAAGAATTTTGGGGGACCTGGGATTCGAACCCAGGTCCCAAGGCTCACAGGCCAACACGTTTACCACCCAACCAAGTTGTTTCAATTGTTATATGAATAAGAGGCAATTATTATATGTGAAAATAAATCAATATGCTGAAATTATGAAAAACGCGCTAAGATTCAAACAGGAAAACCAGATGACAACACGTCATCATCTTCAACCTTGGTTCTGTGTAAAAGAGAATCAGATAGCGGGGGTTTTTAACCTCCACTACCTCCCTGCACGAAAAATAACAATTAGACACACAACAAGCATAAATATTTCGCGAGGTATGGGTTCCAATCGTCTTGGTCTCACGAATTCAACCATATATCCCATTGGTCCCAATTTTTCCTAGTCTGGAAAGCCCTATTTGAAAGCTTGAAAACCCAAAAATTCAATCATGGCATCTCTCGATTCAGGGCACTATAGTTCAATTCAACCATTCCATTAGCTTCGTATGGTCTCTAGCAATGCAAATCAATCACAAAAACATGTCAAATGCGTATGAATTAAGAGATACGATTTTGAATTATAAGTGCAAACCGTGAAACTGTATGTCGCGATTCCTTGAGCTTTGATGCTTGAATTTGATTGCAAAACACTCCTGGTACCTCCTGCAATGTGTTTGGATGGACAAGGCACCTTGAATTGGCCTAGAACGCAAGAACAAGTTTTGAGTTTTCTTGAAAATTCTTGAATTTGATATGGCCGTTTCTGCAGCTTTCAGTCGTGTATTAGGTTATGGTTGGCTTGCTTGCATATAAGGGAATCAGTCTAGGTTAAAATTTTGGATCCAACCCATGTGCATTGAAGATTAAATCCTTGATTGATAAATCAAATATTCTTGATTTTTCATGATTGAACAAGTTGCCAAAATTGGATTTTTTTTGTATCTTTTAGCTTGTGCACGAATTGGTCAGCATATTTGGATCATATTTGGTTCACAAATTGATTTAAAAATCAAATCTTCTATTTTCTTATAATTTCAATTAATTAAATGAATTAATATGTATTAAAAATCCATTTAATCAATAAATTTAAGAAAATAAATCCCATTTAACTTGGTGGGTCGTGCATAGGTCATGGGTGAAGTTTCAAAAAGAGATTTGAGGCCCATTAGCAAAAAGAAGGTGTTTTGAGCAAAGTTGACTTTTGTACATTCATGAAAATTTCCCAACTTCTCCAATGCACAACTTGCTCAATTTTGATCATATGACCATGTTCTTGGACATTTTGGAAAGCCCTTGAAGTCCTCTAACCAATGCTTTTGGTCCCATGTCATTTGGATTTACCAATATCAAGTTATGGCCTTTGACTCAAAGTGTACTTTTGTTGACTTTTGAAATTGACCTATAATGTAAAAATTTGTAACTTTTTGTGAGAGCATTTCTTGATCTTGGAGTGTGAAGATGGATTGTAGGAAATTGCATCCTCTTAAAAATGAGCTTTGGATTGGATTTTTCTAATAAACCATGAAAGATTTATGCCCTTGTCAAAGTACAGTTGACTTTTCTACTGTCCAAAAATAGTAACTTTTGCACCTTGATGATTTTTGAGCTATTCTTGTGGGATCATGATCAAGACTTGATCAAATGATGATTGTGAACTCAAAATAAGATGTTGACCAAGAATTCTGACTTTTGACTGCAAAATGACCATTTTGCCCTTGTAGTTGACTGTAGATCAAATGGAGCTTTTGACTGTGCAAACTGGCATTGTGAGTCTTAAAACATGGCATGTAGGTGCTTGAGAATGTATATAGGCCTATGAGACTTGATTGAACCATTGAAAACCCAAAATTCCTTGAAAGAACCAAAACCCTAATTTTGAGTTGACTGCCTTGAGAGGTGATTTGACTGTACAACCCTTGAGCCATTTTGAGTAATTTGAAGATCATTCTTGACAAATCTTGAGGAATATGGGAGGGAAAATTTTGGGGTACAACACCTTCATTTGAGACCATGCCCATACTCTGTAATTGAGTACGGGTTGGTGTTAAGTTCGCATTATATTGATACTGTTTGTAGAAGGCGGCCGCCAAATCTTCCCAATTATGCACATCAGACCTCTCCAACTGGTAAAACCAATCCAGATGTGTCCCCGATAAACTGTCTTGGAAGAAATGGACCCACAGGTCTTTGTTAGAAGAATGTGGTTGAATTTTCCTGACATAAGATCGTAGGTGCATCTTGGGACAAGACAACCCATCGTACTTAGCAAAAAGAGGCACCTTAAACTTAGGGGGGATTACAATTCCAGAAACCATCCCTAACTCTTCAAAGTTTATCCCAGGCACTCTCTGTATCTCCATGGCAGCTAGACGCTCTTCCATGTTCTTGTATTTGTCATATGCAGGAGGGTACTGCTGTTCAGAATAGTCTTCATCCTCCTCCTCTTGTTCTTCCTCAGAATCAGATGACACTGCAGTTTCTTTACCCTATCTTACCCCTTCATCAGATGTTGAGGGGAAATCCAGGACCCTTCTGGCTTGACCTTTAAACCTTCTGCCCATGGTAGCCACACCAGCTCTCTTATTCTTTTTCTCTTTTTCCTTCTCTAGCAAGGTCTTGAGCTCCTCCTGCCCCTTTGCCAAGGTCAGAAGTAGCTGTTGAAACTGTGAATTCTGCTCTTGTAAGTCTTTGACCGTCTGTTCAATATCCATCTTGCTGAAATAAACAACAGAGAGATAAGGAAACTTGGTGTGAAGACCTGTTTATGCATATGATGAATGATATGTATTCATGTAATGCATTCAAGGATTCAGAAATTCAAATTTGTTTTAAACAAAAAAGGAACACACGTCATATTAATAAGATAGAATTTATTAGTACATCAATGCCCCATGGGCTAAATAATACAAAATTCTAAGGTAAAAAGACGTTGCACATCCTCTTTGGTGTAATGTAGGTGTTGAGAGTCTGCTCTTCGTGAAGTTGATGAGTGAGTTCTAAAACCTTCTTCTCGCTCGCGTAGAATTGGGCTTCAAAAGTATCGCGTTCTCCCTTGAGCTGTATCTAACTCCTTTGTAAATCTTCGAGTGATGTTGGCATGTCAGGATGTAGGAGGGTATATGGAACCTCTCCTTCCATAACATGCTCTATAATCACAGGGAGAATGTAAGGGTAAGGCATCATAAGACTTTGGGCGCGAGTTCGTACCCACTTGAGGTAAGGCTCAAGAGGGATGGAATTCTTGTGTCTCAAGGTCTTACTGTCCACCTTGTTGGGCATTCTCCAAGCTCAGATGAACCTTTGTCGAAGTCCTTGATCGTCGTTGTCGAAGTAAAAAACCAAGTCTGGAATCAGCATGTCATGTGGGCCATCCCTTCGGGCATACCCAAACTGTCTCAGAGCCAAGCAAGGGTTGTAGGTGATGCCTCCCCTAATGCCAAGTAGAGGGAAATTAGGGAATTCCCCACAATGATCAATGATGATAACATTTTCTCTGGATCAAGAACACCAATGAACATCTGAATGTGTAAGAGTCATCAATCGTTGTGACCACCTCAAACCTTGCTCATTCTTCAAAACTGATTGGGGAAGATGAGAAATAAACCATCTTTCCAGTAGAGGAGTGCAATAGATGAGAACACCTCTTTTCCTCATTGTTCGAGTGTGAAAAGAGTGGAGGATATCCCTAAGCAATGTAGGCACCGGGTTGCGAGCCATGAAGATTTTGATAGCACTCAAATCTATGAGTTGGTCAGGGTTTGGGAACAAGACCATCCCATAGATGAGAAGAGCTACAATCTCCTCAAAAGCTTGTAAGTCCAATGAATTCCAGCAGCTTTGGGCCTTCTCAAACAGAAACTTTGACAAGAAACCTTTGACACCACTTCTAGTTTCCCAATGGCCTATGATATCAGATGGTTGCAAGTGTAGGGCTTGAGCAATCTCTTCTGGCTTTGGATCTCTTTCCGTACCATTAAATGGTAGTTGATTGAGAATAGGAATCCTCAAGAGTTGAGAAAATTCCTCCAAAGTAGGCATAAGTTGGTAGTCAGGAAATGTAAAGCAATGATGCAAAGGGTCAAAGAACTGGAAGAGAACTTTCAGCATATCCTCCTCGGTGTTGGCAGTGACTAAGTTGAGAAGATGACCATGCCTCTCGGTGAATGGAGAATTCTCAGGAATCCTTGAAGCTAGCTCCTTGAGTTGAGGAGGAATTCTTACAAGGTTGACTTGGATAGTTTTCCTGCGAAGTGAATCCATTACCTACAAAACAGGAACAAAGATGAAAATCCAAATCCTTGAAATGGTTAGTGGATGCATATGATGCTTCATGATGTCCGTGATGTTATGCACAAGTATATATGTACAAACAAATCACACAAGTTCCTAGTTTAGGCTTGCATGGGGTCTCATAGGTAAGTACCCTCTTGAAGTTTAGTTGTCTCAACCCGTCCTAGAAAATAGTAACCGAGTTCTAAGGAGCTCAATATCACTGGATTATTTTCTGTGTTCATTGTTTCAGTTTAGTCACTTTACTGGCGACCGAAATATTCCAAGAAAACAACCCTCAATGAGTGTAGTATCGAGTATCTACCAACTTCGGACTGCACCAAAGCCGGTCATCTCACTACATCCTAAAAGGCCAAGTTGGTCAAGTAAAGGTTCTAAAAGTCCATTAGTGCTTCATGACATCACTCAGCGGCCCCGTATTCTCTTTGATTAACTCAAAGGCTACCGGTACCCACAAATATGTCGCACTAATATAGCTATTGCTTCAACCATGTCGGTATACCCCGCACAGTTTCCTCAATGTATTGTTATTTACCTATGAATGTTTCCCAAATTCGGGTAGAGGATTCAAACCTAAACAATAGAACCAAAGTGTAAAGCAAAAAAGTCAAGCAAGATAAGCATGTAAAGGTGATCTAAAACCCCAAGGTAACCCCACTTTTAATATTTTCCCCAACAGAGTCGCCAGTTCTGTGATGCGGTGGGAGAACTGACTTGAGGTTTTGCGTTTGTGTTCGCAAATGTTTCGGTTTAGCAAGAGTCGCCACCGACTTTTATTTTATCCAAAATGAAAGGTAAAAAAGCACAGGAAAGACCTTTGAGATTGTTTTTGGGTTCGGGGGGTACATTATGAAAAGGGAAGGTGCTAGCACCCTTTTCATCCATGCTTTTCCATGGGCTCTTAGTTACTTGTTTTAGATCACTTGCTTTTGCTTTTCAATTGTTTGAAATGGTGCTTTGTATGGTTTTGAAAGTATTTTGAAAAGAGGCCATCGTTTTGGCAACCTTTGTAATGATTCTTGTTTGAATGTATACAAAGATGTTTGTCTTTTGAAAAATGTTTCAATGTTTTGAAATTTTTGTTTGGAAATTGTTTGGAAATTGTGTGTGTTTGTTTGAAAATAGCAAGGATGGTTTGCAAATGATCAAGTAACTATGAGTTGTCTACCCTACTCAAAAAGTATTTCCTACACATTTTTATTCCTTTGACATTGTTGTTTTACCATTGTATTTGGTAAACAACCTTATCTTTGGATGTTAAATGGGACGGGCGTGGGTCATCGTATGACCATGATAGCAATGATGCCAAGTATTTTAGCAAGTTTTAGGGACTAAGATCATTTTTTTTTGGCAACATTTTGATAGCGTCATCGAGGGACTATGATATTTTGTTTTGTTTTGATTTTGCCAAGATACCTAGCATGCATACCATGGTCATTTTAAGGCAACAAAGTGGATGAAACCCTTGGGGTGCTTGTGTGCAAGGTGTTGTCATTTTTCATGCATTTTGTCTTTTGTTTAAGTCATGCTATTTGTTTTGATTTTTGGTCTTTGCATACAAAACCCTAGTTTACTATCATGGCATATGAAAGGAATAAAATGCGTAAAGTAAATCAAGACTATTACACAATATTATGGGGAGGGGGATACAAGTTTGAATAGGGGGATATTGCTCAAGATAAAACCCTAAAACTATTACAACCAAATTGAATTTATTGTACAAATAAATAAATGAACAATTATTTAAATATGCAATTAAATGTAAATATGCAAAAAATGTTTTTGTATTAATTTATGTATGAGAAAATGAATTTATTTATGTCTTAAAAATAAGAAAATAAAATGATTATTTTTGAAAGGGTGAAAACCCTAATTTTTGTTTAAAAGAAAATATATGCTATATTATTCATTTATTTCATTTATGTACAAGGAAATAATAAAAAAAATATATACAAAATGTTAAAAAATTAAAATATGCATGAAAATAATGTTTTAAGTGTATAAATAATAAAAATAAAAATATATAATATTTTTATATTATTTTCAAGTTTTATTTAAGAAAATAAATTCTATTTAACCTAATAAACTAATTATTATGCAAAAAATAAAATAAAAAAATATGATAAAAATGCAAAAAATAAAGAAAATATTTTTTGTGATTTTAAATGTTTAGAAAAAATAAATAAAGTCAGAAAATATAAAAGAAATGAAAAAATATGCAAAAATAAAGAAAATGGGCCAAGGGGGTGCAGAAAGTAAACAGGGGGTGCAAATAGAAGAAACAGCAAGCCCAAGCCCACTTCACTTCATCCCTGACCTCTGGACAGAACCAAACGCGCGTTTGCCTTCAACCTTTATCTCTCACATACGTGCACAAAAACGAAATCTTGCAACATGAAACCTGTAGCATTTTTAGTCACGATTCCATTGATATAAAAAACAAGACCTAACTCTCAATGATCAAGAAGAATTTTGTCACCCCTAATTTCTGACATAAAATTTTAAGCATGTTCAACATCCAAATTTTCCTAGCTCAGTTAATATAAATGGAAGCTATGCATATGTACAGCTCAAGCACATTACAGACTACATTTTTACTTCACAAACCTAAGCTTAATGATGCCTAAATAAGGAGTTAGAATCTTGACAAATACCTGTTTCAGTTAAGTTTGGATATGACAATGTAGGAGTTGTGAGTGAGGCCTGAAGGTCGTGTTAGCTTGCCTGAAGTTCCCTCAACCTTTCCCAATGCTCTGCTTGCTTTGAAGTTGCTTGAAACCTCCTATAGAAGTCAACCTGCAAACTCAGAAAATGGAAATGGTGAAGCTCGAAACAGGGGTTACAGTTGCTTGGCAAAGGCCTGGATAGCTTAGGTGTGATGTATGGAATGTGTTTGAAGTGGTTCCAAGCAAAACGCACGAGGCAATATGGAAATGGCTTGTGATTTACAGAGATGGCCCTGTTTTGGGCAGAAATGGTGATTTCTGCGTTTAAGGGTGTTTGAGAGGTTGGGCAATAGTGTTTTAGGCTTGTTACAATATGCTGAGCTTGTCTAGAATAATTCCAAGGCTTGGTTTTATCAGATACACAAGTTATGTGGACTTTTACAAGTTTTCTTGTTTTTGAAGAAAGAGTGAAGTGACAAAGACAAAGGCTTATACAGGCTAGATCAAGTTCTGCATAGGGTTGGTGAACTTTTCCTGATGTTTATGGATCTTGTTTGCACAAAGAGATTAGATCCATGGCTCAAGATAAACATAATTGCATAAAGTGTGCTTTATCAAAGTAGCATTGTAACCTTTATGCCATTTTTGGAATAATTCCTTGTGCAATGCTCCATAGCTCAGAACAAAGCCATTGTCCAATATATTTGCATTCAATTTTGGAGTGTAAAAAGGATTAGAACCTGTAATGCAAGTACAAGCATGATTCAAACTAATTTGCAACTTGAACCAATGTGAAAAATGCCTTGGACAAAAGTGATAATTTTCCATTTTCATTCCTTCGATTCTCCCTAGCCATAAATGATCTTGGAGAGTTATTGGACATTTTTGAAATCTTGTAACATTATCTAAAATCCATATTTGAAATGCAACTTGAGATTCCTCTTGGAACTAGGTGAAAAGTTGCCATGAAGTTAGGTCAAAAATCTGCCTAAACTAGGGCAAAATTTCACTAAGTTAAGAGTTTTATGGACCCTTATTCACAAAATCATAACTTGAGATCCAAGCATCTTTTTGGAAAACTTTGTGAATCAAATTTGTAGATTTTATGGAGGAATACAACTTTCATGTTGGAAGTTCTCTTTGAATCCAATTTCATCATGGTGAAAAAGTTGGGAAAAGTTGGGAAAAAAATAAGAAATTTTCATAACTTAGAAAATTTCTAAGTTATGAAAAATTTCAAACTTAAACCCTAATTTTCAAAATTAGGTTTCTTGGTGAACAAGTTTCATGTTTTGGCACATCTTTATGAAATATGACCCTTGGAACTTGATTTTGACCAAAAAGTCAAAGTTTGACTTTTCAGTGTACAGTTGATTTTTGATTAGTTGACTGGAAAATTCATCTGTCAATCCAATGCATTTGAGATCTTTTGAACCTTGTGATTAGGTCAATATGATGACATTGAGTCCTTAAAACCATGCTTGAACCCAATTTGCCATTGGCTAGGTGAAAAATCAGAAATTGCCTTTCTCTAGTTAAAAACCCTAAAAATGACCATTTTGCCCTTTTGATGATCTGATCAAATTTCTTGAGGAGTTGTGGTCCAAACTTGATCAAATGGTTCATATGAGTCTATAATGTTGATGTGGATAAAAAATTATGAGGTTTGACTATAAATTGGCTACAATTGACTTTTTCCCCAATACAATTGATTTTTAGGTCAACTGTTCTAATTGATTGGGCAAAAAAGTGATTCAAGGCTTGAAACTTGGTATGAGCAATCTTAGGGGTCCAACATGAAGCATGAAAGTCACATGAGGCATTGGAAGTCCAAAAAATCCCTGTGCAAACTCAAACCCTAATTTTAGGTCAACAGTGCAAGGAAATGTCTTGAGCTGAACAAACCCTAATCTGGTCTTGAGTCCAAGAAGTCTTGTAGGGAAAATCTTGATAAAATGAGAGGGAAAATTTTGGGTTAAAACACCATCCATGGTGGTAAGAATCATGGCTCCACCTAAAAATGTGCTTTTGATCACAAATGGCCCTTCGTACGTGGGAGTCCCTTTGCCCCAGGGATCACCTTGTGGCAGTATGATGCACTTGATTACTAGACCACCCGCTCGATATACTTGACGTATGACCTTTTTTTTGAAGGCCTTGATCATCCTCTTTTGGTATATCTAACCATGACAGACAGAAGCAAGCCTTTTCTCATCAATCAGATTCAACTGATCAAGTCGAGTCTGGATCCAATCATCTTCATTTAAACTCGCATCCTTCATGATCCTTAAAGAAGGGATCTGGACCTCAATAGGTAGGACAACCTCCATACCATATACCAGAGAATAATGTGTTTCCCCTATTGACGTACGTGCTGAGGTGCAGTAACCATGAAGATCAAATGGTAACATCTCATGCCAGTCTTTGTATGTCACCGTCATCTTTTATATGATTTTCTTAATGTTCTTGTTAGCAGCCTCCACAACGCCATTCATTTTCAGCCGGTAAGGGGAAGAATTATGATGTTGGATATTGAATTGTTTATAGAGTTCAGTGATCATTGTATTTTTGAGATTTGTACCATTGTCTGTGATGATTCTCTCTGGCACACCATACCGAGAGATCAGGTTATGCTTGATAAAACACGCCACAACATTCTTGGTAACAGTAGCAAAAGAGGCAGCCTCAACCCACTTCGTGAAGTAATCAATGGCCACTAGGATGAAGCGATGCCCATTGGAAGCAGTAGGTATAATCTCTCCGATCATGTTAATGTCCCACATTGCAAAGGGCCTGGGAGCCATCAAGACATTCAAGGGAACCAGAGGTACGTGCACTTTATCATCATAGCTTTGGCATTTTTGACAAGTTTGGGAATACTGATAACAGTCTGCTTCCATAGTGGACCAATAGTATCCTGCCCGTAGGATCTTTTTAGCCATGGTGTGTCCACTAGAGTGGGTGCCAAAAGTACCTTCGCGTAAATCTGCCATAATCCTCTCTGCTTCATTCTTATCTACGCACCGAAGTAAAGTAGAGTCATGGTTGCACTTGTAGAGGATTCCATTACTGAGGAAGAACTTTATGGAGAACCTTCTCAAAAACTTCTTATCATTGACAGACGCCCCCTCAGGATATTCTTGAGCCTCGAGATACCTCTTCACTTCATGAAACCAAGGTTTGTCTTCTACTTATTCAGTGTCAATCTCATAGCAGTATGCTGGTTCATCCAACCTCTCAATAGTGATCTGAGGAGCCTCGTTGTCCCATCTGACTTTGAACATAGATGACATGGTAGCTAACGCGTCCGCTAACTGATTCTCTTCTCATGGAAATTGTTCAAATGTGACCTCTTTAAAGTGTGGAAGAAATGTTAGCACATGTTCTTTGTAAGGGATGAGATTAGGGTGCTTCATGTCCCACTCGCCTTTGATTTGACTTATTACCAAGGCTAAATCCCCGAAAATGCTCAAGAACTTGATCCTCGGGTCAATAGCAGCTTTGAGACCCATGATGCATGCCTCACACTCCGCCATATTGTTGGTACAGTTGAAACATAATATGGAAGTGAAGGGAGTGTGACAGCCCTCGGGGGATATGATTACAGCACCGATGCCATTTCCGAGTGTGTTGGAAGCTCTATCAAAAACCATAGTCCATCAGGATCCTTCCTTAGGTCCTTCATTCGGTCCAGGTTCTTCATAGTCAGTCACTAGCATAATATTCTCGTATGGGAACTCAAAAATCATGGACTAGTAGTCATCCACAACCTGATGAGCCAAATGATCAGCTAGTACACTTCCCTTGATTTCTTTCTGGGTAGTGCGTTGGATATCGTATTCGGTCAGGATCATTTGCCATCTTGCTATTCTTCTGGAAAGAGTGGGCTTCTCAAAGATGTACTTGATCAGATCCATCTTTGATATCAACAAAGTAGTGCGGGTCAACATTTACTGTCTCAGTCAGTGAGCAGCCCATGCCAAAGCGCAGCAAGTTTTTTCGAGCAGTGAGTATCTTGTTTCACAGTCGGTAAACTTTTTGCTAAGGTAGTATCCCGCATGCTCTTTTCGAACGGACTCGTCATACTGCCCCAGCACACACCCCATTGAATTATCTAACACTGTTAAGTACATTATCAAAGGTCTTCCTTCAATCGGAGGCATCAGAATTGGAGGCTCTTGAAGGTATTCCTTGATTCTCTCAAAGGAAGTCTGGCATTCGTCATTCCACATTACCACTTGATCTTTCTTCAGGAGTTTGAAGATTGGCTCACGAGTAGCAGTTAAATGGGAAATGAATCTGGCAATGTAATTTAGGCGTCCCAAGAAGCCTCTAACCTCATTCTCAATGCAAGGAGCCGGCATCTCTTGTATAGCCTTCACCTTTGCAGGGTCTACCTGAATACCCTTGTTACTGACAATGAAACCTAGAAGTTTACCAGACCTTACCTCGAAGGTGCACTTGTTCGGATTTAACCTCAGCTTGTACGTCTTCAACATATCAAACAACTTTTGTAGATGATCAAGGTTCTCTTCCCCAGTTTGAGACCTAGATATGATGTAATCAACATAGACCTCTGTCTCATGGTGAATCATGTCATGGAACAAAGCTATCATAACTCACTGATAGGTTGCCCCAGCGTTCTTCAATCCAAATGACATCACTTTGTAGCAGAAAGTTACCCATTGCATGACGAAGGTTGTCTTCTCCATGTCTTCAGGTGCCATCTTAATCTGATTGTAACCAGAGAAACCTTCCATGAAGGAAAAGATCTTGTGTCGCCCAATGTTGTCAACTAGAATGTCAATGTGGGGAAGCGAAAAGTCATCCTTGGGGCTTGCCCTGTTTAAATCTCAGTAGTCCACACACATCCGTACCTTTCCGTATTTTTTAGGAACCTGGACTATGTTAGTAACCCATTGGGGATAAGAGGTGACAACTAGGAACCCGATGTTGAATTGTTTCATAACTTTTGCTTTGATCTACTCTGACATTTTCGGGCGCATACAATGAACCTTCTGCTTTACTGGAGGAAAATCTTCTTTGGTTGGCAGGCGATGAACCACAATATCTGTGTCTAGTCCTGACATGTCTTCATACGACCAGGAAAAGATCTCGGCATAGTCATGCAACATTCGTATCAATTGTTGTTTGACATAAAGCTCCAAATTTGCATCTATCTTGACTTATTTCCTGTCCTCCTCTATGCCTAAGTTTATTGTCTCAACTTTATATTCATGAGGATGTATAGCCCTTTCTTCCTTTTGTAACAGCCTAGTAAGTTCTCCAGGTACCTCATAATCTTCCTCACCTTCGTCCTTGGCTTGGTTGATCAGATTTTCAATGTCATAATCGGTAATAGAAGAACTATTATCAATGGGATCCAGAGTGGATATGGATCTGCAGTTTGATACATGAGTGTGTGTAAGAGCATAATTGTATAGACAAAGTAAAAAGCAGAAAAAATAGAGAGCACAAAATTTTTATGCATAAACGTCCAATGCTTTATTAATGCCATATGAAATCGAAACAAGATAACCCTCACAAATAAACCATTGTGCCCCGGGTAAGACACATGGCCATAGAGTTTATATTGTTCATTACATATCCAAAAAATAAAAAAGTCAATTACTTCTGAATAAAAGTAATTGGTACAAAGTCTTTTGCCGACTAGTTACTCGGTCCACCATTGGTAGTAGGTAAGATCCAACTATCCATGTCATAGACACCATCACTGTCTTCTAAGGCGTTGACCCCATGATTGTTGATGCGTAGGGGAGGTCTTCCTGCATGAGCACGACGAATAACCCTTTGAGCCCCTGAAGAGAAACCCAAACCAAACTTATCAGATTTGTATGGAATGTAAGGGAGTTGGCCTCATATGGTACACCCACCTTCTTCTATGACTTCTTTGGCGTCCTTGAGAGAAGCCATCTTCAAGGGAGGTCTGGTGATTTTTGGAAGATTGGTGGTAGTTTCAGATGCAGCCATTGTCTGAGGCACCTCTTTGAAGTTCTGACACGGAGTCTTGGTGAATTCGCCATCCATTTCCACATACCTAAAGGAATTCAAGTGGCTTACCATGTACTCTTCTTCACCATGTACCGTAAAAATCCTTCCTTTCACAGGGTATTTCATCATCTGAAGTAGAGTGGATGTGACAGCTCCCACTCCATGGATCCAAGGGCGACCCAATAAACAAGAATTGGATGGTCTGATATCCATCACGTAAAAGGTGGAGTCAAAGGTCTGGGAACCAACTTTGATGGGGATGTCCACCTCCCCGTGCACCATTCTTTTAGAACCATTGAAAGCCCTCACTACTATGTTACTGGGCTTCAAGGTCAAACCTTCACAGTCTAGTCTATCCAGAGCCTTCTTGAGAAGCACGTTCAGTGATGAACCAGTATCTACTAGAACATGGGCCAAAGTAGTGCCCCTGCATTCGACGGAAACATGTAGCACATCATTGTGTTTTCTTCCTCTGGGTGTCATGAGCATCAGAAAAACCCAAACCGTTATCAGCCGTCAAACTGGCCACACAATATTCAAACTGGTCAGCGGAGGTTTCTTGTTGCACATGGGCTGATTTAAGGAATTTCATCAAAGCCTTTGCATGAGCTTCGGAGCACAACAGTAAGGCTAGCATAGAAATCTTGGAAGGGGTCTGCCTCAGCTGTTCGACCACATTGTAGTCGCTCTTCTTTATTATCTTCAAGATTTCTTCCATTTCCTTCTTGGAAGCCTCTAGGATAGATTATGAATACGCCTTCGTCTGGACAGGTTCACTCAATATGTCCTTGCCCTGAATCTCGGCCGACTCGGTGATAGGGGTGGAAACAAGGGTATTCACAAGAATTGCAGTAGTAGTATCAGCAGGAACAACAATATGAATGATCACAGGGCTAGTAACGGTTGCAGCGCCAAACAAGGATTTTAAGTGATTCCTCCCCTAATGCCTAAGAGAGGGACATTAGGGAATTCCCCACAGCGATTAATGATGGTGACACTCTCCAAGGACCGAGAACACCAATGAATATCCGAATGTGTAAGGGGCATCAACCTATGAGACCATCGCATACCCTGCTCATTTCTCAAAACAGACCGAGGTAGGTGTGAAATAAACCACCTAGCCAATAGAGGAGTGCAAAACAGAAGGGTCCCTCTTCTCTTTAGAGTGTGAGTATGCAGAGAGTGTAGAATATCCCCAAGTAAAGTAGGCACCGAATTATATGACAGAAAAACCTTAACCGTATTCACATTTATGAGTTGGTCCGTGTTAGGGAATAGTATCATCCCATAGATGAGAAGGGCCAGCTCTTCATCAAAAGCTTGTAAATCCAAGCTATCCCAAAAATGGTGAGCTTTCTCAAATAAAAACTTAGCTAGAAATCCTTGGACGTCTCTTCTGGTTTCCCAATTTTCCACTACATCAGACCGTTGTAAAGATAGAGCTTGAGAAATCTCTTCGAGTTTTGGGTCTCTTTCCATACCGTTGAATGGTAACTGATTAAGGATAGGTACCTCTATTAACTGAGAAAACCCCTCCATAGTAGGCACTAACTGGTAATTGGGAAAAGTGAAGTAGTGATGTAACGGGTCAAAGAACTGAAAGAGCAACTTTAACATTTCTTCATCAGGGTTTGAAGTGACCAAGTTGAGAAGTCGACCATGTTTTTTCAGTGAAGGGAGAGCTTTCAGGAATCCTTGATGCTAGTTCCTTGAGTTAAGGAGGTACTTTCACAAGGTTGACTTGGATAGTGTTCCTGCGAGCGGATGTCATGTCTTACAAAACAAGACAAATATAAGCCCTAGAAAATCCTTGAAATGGTTAGTATGATATGCCATGTTATAATGTCATGATTATGCTAAGAAATCACATATATAGCAAGCACAGGCAAATCACACAAAGACCTTAAATTTAAGGCTTGCATGGGTTTTAAGGTAATACCCTCTTGAAGTTTGGATTGGTTCAACCTGTTCTATAAATAGTAACCGGGTTCTAAGGGATCTCAATATCACTGATCTTCCCACAAGTTTCATTCCAATAGACAACTGAATTGCAACCAAACAAAACTTGGGAGTCAAATCTCAATGAGTGTAGCATCAATTATCTTCCGACTTTGGGAATACACTAAAGACGACCATCTCACCACGTCATAATAGCCAAGTTATTCAATTAAAGGTTCTAAGGCCAGTTGACACTTCATGACACCATGCAACGTCCCCGTATTCTCCTTGATTAACTCAATGGCTACCGATACCAACCAAAGTGTTGCATCAACGTAGCCATCGCTTCAATCGTGTCGGTATACCCCGTGCAGTTTCCACGATCTATTGCTACTTACTTAAAAGGTTTCCCCAGATCCGGGTGTAGGATCTATAGTAACCCAAACAGTACCCTTAAAATAAAGAAATCAAAACAAACAAAGAAAAGATATTAGAAATGAACTAGACCCTAAGGTAAACCCCACTTTATTATTTATTCCCCAGCAGAGTCGCCAGCTCTGTGATACGGTGGCAGAACCGACTGTTAATACTGGTATACGTTTTTTGTTCGCAAATGTCGCGGTAAGCAAGAGTCGCCACCGAATTTTCTTTTATCCAACAAAGGAAAGGGTGAAAAGAATAGAAAAATACCTTTTTCGAGATTTTGAGTAAGGGGGTAGATTATAGAAAGGGAAGGTGTTAGCACCCTTTCCATCTGTAGTTATCTACGGGCTCTTAGGTACTTGCTCATTTTTTATAACTGTTTTTGTGTTTGTGTGTTTTGAAATATTTTTGTTTGCTTTATGATAACTCTTGTATCAGTCCTCAAGAGTGTGATAAAGCGTTTTTTGAAAAGAAGTTTGAAAGTGTGTAAGTGTAAAGGGAATTAATTTTTGAGCAAGTACTTAAGAACTGTCTACCTACTCGAAAAAAAGGCGTTCTTTTCCTCCTTTCCTTTAGATAGTGCTATCCTACTATTAGTGAGTAGGTAGCCCTATCGTTGGATGTTGAGGGACTATCGAAAGGGACGTTTATGGTCATTTAAGGAAACATGTAAGGACACCTTAGCATTTAGAAGGGACTGTCATCATATAGGCAACTTTGAGGGACAAGATCATTTCTCGTAGGAAACTCGAGGGACGTTAAGGGACCATGACTTTTAAACTGAGGGTCTTTGCTAAGATATCCCTATGTTCGAGGGAGATGAGCATTTCCGAAGGCAAAGAGTGAGGTTATACCATAGGGGTGCAAGTGTGCAACAGTGTGCTTTTTTCCAGATATTTATCTTAAAGTTAGTGACCTAATGATTAATTGATTTAATCTTGTCATGCACGCCTGATTTACTAACAATTTATATACAAGCCTATAAGAAATATAAAGGCGAGAAATAAAGTTCCTACAACTATTACAAGGCTTTGGTGTAGTTACATAAGTAATAAACAAAAAGTAAAATGCGGAACTTGAGAACCCTAATTAAACTATTACAAACCAGGCACAATTATATAATAAAATAACCGTATGAAAAATAATAACGCGCAAAAATTAAGACTAGTCTAATTTTGAAACCCTAAAAATTTAATTGCTCATTAGAAATATTTTTGGTTTTTATGAAAATATGTGAAATTTAACCTAATTTCTAATTAATTTTAAATTAAAGAAAACAAATTAAAGTTGGTTAAATTAAATTAATTTGCAAAAATTATTTTTTCTTAAAAAAACTCTAAATCCTAATTTTTTGATTTTTATGATTTTAAAAAAGGAATAAACAAAAAAATATAAACTAAATAAAAGAATAAAGAAAATTAAGAAATGGGCCTGAGGGGGGTGAGAAACCCAAAAGTACGGGTATGCTGGAATTTTTGCTAAGGGCCCAGATCTGTTGGGCCATAGTTGCACTGGATCCAATGGGAGGCATGCTTGGGGGTCCATCATGGGGAAGCATCACTGGGCATTGGATCTGGAGGATGAATAATCCAATGGTATGGATGTGATGGCTTATGGTGCGCCTGCTGGAGCTAGAAGTGTTGGATCTGCATGTACAAATCAGAAAAATAATATGCAGGAGGCAAGGGTCGAACCCCTGACCTCCCACACATACAATGCCTTAAACCCGTTGCTCTTGCCACTGGACCAAACTGAACATACGTTAATACAAATGGAATAAAATATAATAATATGAAACTAAGGCACATCCAGGTCATCAAAAAATATTACACGCGTCAGCAATGGAAGGACCCAATTACATAATGGGAAACTGCCACACCTGCAGTCAACATAACCCTTATTCTTGACTCACTGGAGGGGCGCCAGAGCCCTAGCTCCGGTCACCTTCTCCGGAAGCCTCCTCCACTGAAACTTGTTTAAACCTGCGAATTCAAGCGTTAGCTGGACCCTTCCCCCCTAATTCAAGGGTTGTGGATCCAATGGTAGGGTCCTCTTGGCCTGAAACGCCCTGAAAATGATGCTATGAGAAAAAACGCACAACAACGGTCAATAATGGAAAATGGCTATCTGCACATCCCAGTTCACATGAAAGGGTATCAACCCGTTCTAAATGATCATACTAGAAGATTCAAGTCATTAGAATTCCTCAACAATGCATATAATTCAGAATACGATTGATCAAAAAGTAAGCAAATCGGTCATGATGCATGCGATGATTTCAAGCACAAACAAGCATGGGAATTCAATCAATCTTACCCTGAAGGTGTCCTGGAGATGATTTGTAGCGATGGTTTGCTTGGAAAGAGGCATAATATTGCAGAACAGCTTTGCACCTTTTATAGAAATTCTTGAATTTTTTTCTCTTGGTTTGGAGGCAGCTTTTTCGTGTCCTTTTGATCTAGGGTTGTATTGTATATGTAGTAAATAAAATTAGGGTAACAATTGTGGAAGAATATCCATCCTTTAATGAGAAAAAAATCTTCTTTCAATTATGTGATTTTTGGACTTTTTTAGAACAAACCCAATCTTGCTTTCCCTCCACGATTTCCCTTTGATTTGCCAGCATATTTCATCCTTTATTTGATGAGAAAAAAATCCCAAATCAAATCTTACATAATTTCTATTATTTCTTTATTTAATTTGAATTTTAATGAATAAAAAAATCAAAATAAATAATAAAAATAATGAGATAATATATGAGTGAGCTCAAAGGTCATGGGCCATGTTAGAAACAATTTCCAATCATGAAAACATGGGCCCATTTGGAAAAAATTCAAGTTTGGTCAATATTGGCTTCATGCACTTTTCCAAAAACTGATCAAATTTAGCAATGCATATCTCTCTTATTTTTAACCCTAAGAGGGTGTTCATGGGCTTTTTAGAGAGCTTGGGGTGTCCTCTAAACAACCCTTTTGGTTTCATCACAATTGGATCTTCCATGTTCAATGGAAGGAGCTTTGACCCAAAAGGTGTTTTGTTGACTTTTTGAAAGGACCTATAATGTATGAGCTTGTATCTTTTGATTGGGGAATTTCTTGATCTTGAGGGCTGAAGAGAAGTTTTAGGGAATTGGTTGGCTTTTCCTATAGAAACCCTAATTTTCCATTTTTGACTTTTGATGAGTTAGGAGCATTTATTGAGGAATCATGATCAACCATTGATCAAATGATGGATATCACTTCAAAATGTTGACGTTGACCAAAAATCTTTAAGTTTGACTGTATTTGGGCCACAGTTGACCTTTGACCTAGTACAGTTGATTTACAGGCATTTGAGCAGTTGACTGAGCAAAATTGTTGTTCAAGGAATGAAATTTGGCATGGATGATCTTGAGGATATATTAGGAAAATGGAAAAAATTTGGGGTCCTTGGGACTCACACATCTTGCTTAAAATTAAAACCCTAGTATGAGGTTTATTGCCTTAGGAGGAGAATTTGCCTAGTCAATTCTTAGTCATCCTTGAGCAATTAAGGACCTCTAGAGGCATGTCTTGAGTAGAAATGAGAGGGAAAATTTTGAGGTACAACACCCTCTAATCATGTTCCCTCTGCATCTATCCCTTTCTTGTGCTTCACTTGCCTTTAGGAGTATGTTAGGGCGTGGTGTTGACCAATTCTTGCACTAACCTTTATATGTGCTTTAGTAGTGATTCCCTAGGGATGTTTATATGTCAATGGTGTGTTTTAAGCTTAAATGTTTGCTTCTGAATTCACTCATACTTGACACATTATGCCATGTTCAATTAATCACATCTTTATTTCCACTTCACATCATAACTTTGATTGATGCTAGTTTGTGTACCTTGGTGTTTGAACCATGTTTTCAATGACTAATTGAAATTCTTCATGACCATGAGGTTTTTTCTAAGTGTATAACATGTCTAGTTTTACCTCTTCTTCTTCACATTACCACTTATTTTCTAATTTGTTTGCTTGTTAACAATACATGAGGACTTATGTCCACTTAGGGTTGATTGTGATCCTTTCCTTGTATGACTTTTATGTGAATCTTTCTCAATTTTTTTATGTTATAATTATGAGTTTATCATGTTTTAAATTTTTAATTTTATACTCACTCATCCCTTTCACTTCACCTCACTTCCTTATAATGGCATGTTAGGCACTTGGCTCCTAAGTCTTCACTAGCTAGTGTATTTGCCTAATTGTTCTCTTTTATGGTTCCTACATCCATACCATTTAAGCATGACTCTTATGGATGTCTCCACATCTTATTTATGTCCTATTGATGACATATCATTTCCTATCCATGGTTTACCACTTATTTGAGACACAAGTCTTATCGTTCCACTTATCTACACTTCATCTCTTTCTACTATGCCTACTTCTTTGTTTTAGGTGATGTTTGTTAACATGTAATCCCTTAATGATGGTTTATAAATGTATTAAAGAATTTTAGACTTAGTTATAAACCTCTTGTATCTTCTTTTCTTGATGCCTTATCATGTGTTGAATTTTTGTCTTCTAAATGCACTCTTGCACTTCTACTAGTCTATTTAGGTTATTTCTTTTACTTCTTAACCCATGTTGATATGTTTAGGGTACTCTAAGGTGTTTATCATGTTAGGACCAGAAATAACACCCTACTTTGATGTGCTTTTATTCCATGCCTCTTTTATTGTTTATCATCACTCTCTTACTTTCCTTCTTCACTTCTTCAAGTTTGGTTGTGAAATCACCATCTCTTATGTGTTTTATCACACTGACTTGTGTGCTTAGTGATGTTTTATCATCCTTATGTTTTCTTTGAGACTTGATGTTTTGTAATCTTAATACATGTATTCTTGATGTTTTAAAATCTATCCCTCTTCATCTTCTATTTTGGTGTGTCACCATCATTACTCTTCTTTTGATACTTAATGTGTTATCATCCTTGTTTGATGTTTTATCATCTCTTCTCCTACTTGCTTGCTTGTTTGGGTCTCCACCTATATGCTTGCTTACTTGATGTATTTCCATCTCTTGTCATACTTTCTTACTTTCTTAGGTATCTACCCTTATGCATGTATACTTGATTGATGTGTTTCCGTCTCTCTTCCTTCTTGATTGCTTATTTAGGTATCCACCTATATACATGATTGTTTATGTGTTACTTTCTTATCTAAGTGGGTATGCTTTAAGTATCTTGTCTAAGTGATTAATTGTAATGTTAACTTACTTTCTCTCGTATCCAAGTGTGTGATTGCTTGTTTCTTCCTTTTCTTCTTCTTCTTCTTCTTCTTCTTCTTCTTCTTATCTTTTGTGAGATTTCCATGTTCCCCATAGGATCTTTAGTTCATTCTTATCTAAGTTTGAACTAAATAGACCTTAGGTTAGGAATATATGCATGACAACATTAGGTAGATCTCCCTCTCATCCCAATCTTAGGTCTACAAGCATGACAAATTATAGGATTGAAATCCCCTTTTGTTTAGTTTTTCTCTTTTGCATTCATATTAAAACTAAAACTTCTTTCTTAATAAAATGTCAAAACACTTAACAATAATAATGCGAACCATGTGTCACGAGCCTTAAGTATTGGAAGGAGCATGAGAGGGTCCATTCTCGAACCTCGTGTTTCCTTTGCGACCATAGAATTTAATATGGTTCAAATCACAAACCATTTTTCAAGGTAAAAAATACAAACAAATGCAAACATTTTTGTCTTCAGACTTTTCTTTTAACCTTTTCAAAAAGGACATGCATTTCTAGCATTGTTCATAAAAAATACACAACAAACAAAACACCTTTTTATATGAACTATGAGTGCCCTGATCCCTATTGCACGAGAGGTGGTACGTAGGTACAAAGGTTTGCAACTGCGGCGGGCACAACTAATAAAAACTTTCTTTTTGTATATACTTTGCATGCATTACCTTAGCATTAGGATTTATTTTTTTATACACCCTTTGATTAGAACAAACTTGAGTGGATCCTGTGGAGTACCACCGACGTGAGGGGTGCTAATACCTTCCCCTCGCGTAATCTACTTCCTCACCCTTTCTCTTGGTCATGTGACCATGTTCTTTTCCTTCATTTAGGTTTACTCAATGTTTCTTTTCCCTATCTTGGGATAAATAACATTGATGGAGACTCTTCTTTCTACCTCCTTCGCGCTTCGATGAAAATCCTAGACGCAATAAATCTAAATGCGCATTTTCTTAAAAGTCTGTTGAATATCTATACCACATCGTGTCTAAAGAGGGTGTAGGACCCGATCCACATAATGTGTTAGAAAACTCCAACCAACATCAAGAAGTTACAAGGTTTTCTTGGATTAATAGGTTTTTACCACAAGTTTGTTCAAGGTTACTCAGCCATTGTAGCACCACTCACTAGTCTATTAAAAAATATCCTTTTTAATGGGACAAGGAAGCCAATGTTGCATTTGAGGCCTTGAAGTGTGAAATGTCAAAAAAATGTGTACTAGATTTACCAAAATTCAAGGAGAAGTTCATTAATGAGACATATGCCTCAGGTTCGGGCATGACTACAGTGCTAATTCAAAATAGACATCCGATTTTCTACTACGACAAACAATTTTTCTCTAGGATTTTGAGAACTATGCGTTATTACTTCAGCTATAAAAAATGGAGGACATATTTGCTAGGTGGAACTTTCCATAATTCATATGGATCAGAAAAGTCTAAGGGAGCTTATGACACAAGCTATTCAGGCGCCAGAGTAGCAATTCAATTTGGCCAAACTTTTGGGATATACATATGACATCATGTACAAACCAGGGGCATAAAACAAGGTTGCAGATGCTCTATCTCGTATACACTACCTTGATTTTACAATCCTTCATATGGAGTTTACATAGAAACTAAAGGCACAATTAACATAGGATGAAACATTTAAGAAATTGATACACAAGATCTCAAATGACCCCAACAACCACAAATATTTTCAGGTGACAAACGACTTAGTTTTTTTGCAAAGGAAGACTATTTATTCCTCGTGATTCACCCTTTAAAAAATTGTTGTTGGAGGAATTGCATGTCTCACCAATAGGAGGACATTGTAGTATTTATCGCGCACTAGGAAGGTTTCAAGAAATTTTTTGTTAGGAAGGTATGCACAAGGATGTTATTGTATTTGTAAGGTAATGTGTAATATGTCAACAAATGAAACCTACCAATCATGCCCTATATGGTATGCTTCAACAATTTCCCATTCCTCACAAAGTGTAGGAAAATGTCTCGCTGGATTTCATCATAGGCCCTCTTCATAACAAACTCACACAATGATTTTTGTGGTGGTGGATCGACTATCCAAAGAAGTTAATTTTGGCATGTTACCAACATATTTCACAGCCTCCAAAGTAGCAAAACTATTTGCATTAATGGTGTGCAAACTGCATGGTATGCCAAAAAGCATTGTATCAGATAGGGACCCAATTTTCTTAAGTCATTTCTGGAAAGAGTTATTCCTCCTAAGTGGACCAAAGTTGTGAATGTCGACAGTGTATCATCCTCAGAGTGACAGCCAAACTAAGAGTGTTAAAAAATTTCTTCATGAGTTCTCAGGTGTTTTGTGCATAACAAACCGAAACACTAGGGGTAAATTTTTGCACTGGGCGGAGTGGCACTATAATACGACAGTTTCTAATTCCACATGGGTTTCTCCATTTTAGGTGGTTTACAAGTGTAACCCTCTTTATTTGAAGGATTATATGACTGGTAGCACCATGATCTAAGTTGTGGAAGAGACATTGATTGAGAGAGCGGAGATTTTGTAGCAATTGAAGAAGAAACTCGCTAAATCATAAGACACCCTGAAGAAGGTTGCTGACAGAGTAGGGATACCTCGTCAATTTGTTGTTGTTGGTTTGATATTATGAAGATACGACCACATAGAAAAAATTCGACCAGAGGTCGCAGGATGAGTAAACTCTCCAAAAGGTCTTATATCCCTTTCAAAATTGAGAAAGCGGTAGGAGAGGTTGCTTTTCAGTTGGAATTACCACACACTAGAAAAATACACCTGAAATTCAATTATGTGTTCTCTCCTATTGTGAAGCATAGGTCCATTCGAATGTTATTTGCCATGGTGGCACTGTTTGACCTAGAACTGGAACAAATGGATGTGAAGACTGCTTTCTTGTATGGAGATCTAGATGAAACAATCATGATGAGGCAACCTGAAGGGTATGCAGAAAGGGAAAGGGGAATTATGTGTGCAAGCTGAACATGTCATTATATGGTATGAAACAATCTCCTCGATAGTGGAATAGGAGATTCGACAAGTTCATGGCACACATATGTTTCATTAGAAGTCAATTTGACCATTGTGTTTACTTCAGATTTCGACCTGGAAATTCATTTGTTATTTTGTTGCTTTATGTGGATGATATTCTCATATAAAGCAACAATTTTGAGAATGTAATGAAAGTGAAGGTTGAACTCAATAAGGAGTTTGACATGAAGGATCTGGGAGCTGTATCTAGAATTTTTGGGATTAACATCTGAAGAGATAGAAACAGTCGAAATTATGCTTATCTCAAGAGGCATACCTACGGAAGATTCTCGACAAGTTTGGTATGTTGAATTCAAAGCCTATTGTGACTCTGGAAAAACCTTAATTCAAGCTGAGTATCGATCAATGTCCTAGTACTGAAGTCAAAATATCTTATATGAATAACATTACATATGCTAACATAGTAGGTTCTTTGATGTATGTTATGGTATGTACTAGACCCGACATAGCATATGCAATAAGTCTTGTAAGCAGGGACATGATGAATCCTAGAAAGGCTTATTGGCAAGCATTGAAGTGGATTATAAGGTACATAAATGGGTCTTTGAATATAGAGTCTTAATTTATGGTGGAGCCTATGGGGAAGATAGTAAAGCAGTAATCAAAGGATATGTTAACTCTGATTATGCAGGTTGTATGGATTCCAGAAAATCTATTTTTGGATATGTGTTCACTATATTTGGCACAACAATCAGTTAGAAAGTGACACTTCAGAAGGTTGAAGCCTTATCAACCACTTAAGCAGAATATATTGTCCTCCTTGAAATTGTGAAAGAATCATTGTGGCTTGAAGGTTTTGCTAAAGAGCTGAAATTTCAAGGCCGAGTTATCATTGTTGAATGTGATAGTCTGTTGTACCCCAATTTTTTCCCCTAAGATCCCTTCATCATACCATGTTGATTTATTCACAACAAGATCACACTAGGATTCTTTGTTCCCCTCCCTACTTTGAGTTTTTCTCCTTTTGAGGGATTACCAAGCACCTGGACTTATGTTCCTTTTGTGATCATTAATATTGTTTTGTTTTCTTCATTTAACTAATAAAATGCAATGTTGGTTTGTCTGGCTTGTTATACATGTAGGTGAAGGGAAATGAGTTTTAACAAATTACTCCACGGGTTCATGAGTTTATTTCCATGCCCTAGCCAATAAAAGCTTGAGAAGTTCAAACCTTATCATTGAAGTTGTTTTGGAAGAAATGGTATGGAAATATTTATTTTGGTTTACCACATTTCAAAGTTATCAATATTTATTCAAAAGTACAAGGGGTTGATTGGAGAAGCTGTTATGTTTGGACAAGGCCCTGTTCATATTGGTCACAAGGGCATAGTTCTCTCAAATTTCAAGATATGGAAGTGGTTTTAGTGGCTAAGAGTTCTCATTATCATCCTAAACAACTTCTATTCACAAAGCAATAATATTGGTACAAGAAGTTTGTTCAAACTTGTCAAAGTTCCTCAAGGCATTTTCTTGATCTAGAAGTTAGGGTTTTGAACTTCAAAGGAGTATATCTTGCTCATCTTTTGGTATTTTTGAATGATTCCAAAGACATCCTTCTCTTCAAAGGGTTATTGTGATACGGTGGGAGAACTGACTAGAGGTTTTGTGTTTGTGTTTGCAATTGTTCGGTTTAGTAAGAGTCGCCACCGACTTTTTATTTTATCCAAAGGAAAGGTCAAAAAGCACAGGAAAGACCTTTGAGATGTTTTCTTGGGTTCGGGGGGTAGATTATGAAAAGGGAAGGTGCAAGCACCCTTTTCATCCATGCTTTTCCATGGGCTCTTAGTTACTCGTTTTAGATCACTTGCCTTTGCTTTTCAATTGTTTGAAATGGTGCTTTGTGTGTGGTTTTTGAAAATGCTTTGAAAAAGAGGCCATCATTGTGGCAACCTTTGTAACAATTCTTGTTTGAATGTTTTACAAAGGTGTTTGTCTTTTTGAAAAGATATTTCAATGTTTTGAAAGTTTATTTTGAAATTGTGTTGTGAGGTGTGTTTGAAAATGGCAAGGATGTTTTGCAAGCTTTTGATCAAGTAACTAAGAGTTGTCTACCCTATTTTACTCAAAGATCTTTCTTATGTTTTTAACCCTTTTGACAGTGTTATTTCACCATTGCATTTGGTGAACAACCTTGTGTTAGGATGTTTACACGGGACAGGCGCGAGTCATCGCATACAATCATTGAAAGCAACTTGTGAGACGCTCTAGCAATTTTGTAAGGGACGAGATCATTTTATCGAAGGCAACATCGAGGGTCATCGAGGGACTATGCTCTTTGTTTATTGAAGGGGAATTTTCTAGAGTGTCTCATATTCGAGGGACATGATTGCATTTCCAAGGCAACGAGCGAGGTTACCCTAGAGGTGCAAGTGTGCATTGTGTTTGTCAATTTTCATGCTTTTTGTCTTGTATTTAGGTCATCTAGCGATTGATTTTAGATTTTCGCATACAAACCCTAATCTCTAGTCATGGCATATTTGAAAGCATAAAGTGAGAGAATTAAATTCTAAGCTATTACAAAAGTATCCGGGGATGGGGGTACAATTATTTACAAATGGGGATGAATCTCACAAGGATAATAATATCCAAATATTACAACCAAATCGAATCGGCGCAATTCAAATATAAAAACTATAACAAAACATAAAAATAAAGAGAATCAAAAATATTATGAGATGCATGCATTGATTAACTTAAAAAATAAATAAATAAAATTTATTCTAAAAAAGAAAGATTAAGTATTTTATTCTTATTTTTGTGTTTTATTAACTAAAAAAAAGTTTAAAGGAAGAAAAATTAATTAAATTAAATTTCTATTATTTTTGATGTTTTCAAATAAAGCAAAATTATTTAATAAAACTGTTTTTTTAAGAGAGTCAAAGTTTTTATTATTAGCTTTATTATTAACCAAAATAAAACAAATAGATTTAAAATGAATTCATAAAAAAAAGGGTTAGCATTTGTTATTAAAAGAGAAATGGGCCATGGGTTTATATGGATTAGGCCCAAAACAAAAGAAACCAATGGGCAGAATGCAAAGGGAAGGGGGTGCGCTGGTAAAACAGATGGGCTTGGCGCATCTGTTTGGGGCGCAGGCCCAATATCCAGTTTGTTTCAATTTGTTAGGGTTTATTCATTTTTAGGGTTTGTGCGTTATTGGGGTTACAGCGGCGCCGCTTCGTTCTTCCTCTTCATCCTCTTTTCATCTTTCTCAAGCAGCGATACTCTGATACTCTTCCTAACCCTAGCTACCAGAACGCCGCCTCTCACCTCTCATTCTCTTTGCAACGATCTCGCATTTGATTGAACGGTACGATTTGCTTTTTTGTTCGCGTTTTACAGCTTGCTTTCGTTTGTTTGATTTTTGCTTGCATGTTTAGTTTTTTAATCCTTTAATGTTTACATGCTTGACGTAGCGAAGGTTTGAGAAGAAAAAAAAGGCTTACCTTGAGTTTTTCTGGAAAGTGGAGGGGGAGAGGTGTCGGACTGGCGGCGTTTCTGTGACGGCTAGAGGCGGAGCAAGATGAGATGATGGCCGCACGTTTGCTTTGTTGGTAACCTTTGTCTTTGTCCCTTTCTGTATGTTGATGATGAGTATGTTCTGAGACTCTTTTGATCTTTTCCTCCATCTTCGAATCTGAATGTTTGATGAAACTGGGCTTATTGATTTGGGTTGTTTATGATGATATATTTCTGAAACTAATTTTGTTGATGTTCTTCTGATTTTCTTTTCCTCTTTCTTGGAATGTTAATGATGAGTGTGTTCTGAGGCTATTTGTTGGTTCTGAAGCTTTGTTTGTATGCTTCTGAAGTGCTCTTCCTCTTTCTTGGCTTTTATGTTTGATGATGAACAATTCCTAAAACTTAGTTGTTTGTTATTGATTGTTGATGATGAATATGTTTCTGTAACTGTGTTGGTTAGCTTCTGAAATTCTCTTCCTCTTTCTTGGAATGTTATTGATGATTTTCTGAAACTGGTGATCTTTTCCTCTATCTTGAATATTGGTGATGATTAGACTGAATCTTTGTTGTTCATGTTGAGATTTGGTTGATGATGAAGCTTGTTACAAGCTTCTGAAACCTTGTTGTTGACGGTTTGGTTTTGTAGTTTGGGCAGTTTGTAGTTTTGTTAACAGGCTTGGTTTGTTTTGGTGAGCTTGTTATTGGGCTATGCAGGTTTGTTGATTTTCTGTAGTTTTGGCCAGCTTGTTTGCAGTTTCAGACTTGGCTTTTGTTCAGGTTATGTGATTTGCTGCAGGTTTGAGGGTTTACAGTTTGTTAACAGGTTGGGTGATTTGAGCAAGCTTGGCTTGTTGAGTTTGTAGTTTGTGGTGCTTTTTAGCTTGACAGGCTTGGAGCTTGTTTGTGGTTCTGTTTGGGCTTTATTTTGTTATGCAGGTTTATGGTTGGGAGAGTTTTGTGGCCTTTTTTACAAAGTGTTTTTTTTCTCTTTCTTTGTTATGCAGTTTTGTTTTGTTTTATATCCTCTTTTCTCTTTGACTTGTGACAGCCTGCTCTTTTAGCCAAACTGTCAAACCTCACCCAAGGTAATATCTTTTCCTCTTTCTCTCTCCATGAAAACAAGCATTTTTGCTTTGTTTATTATTATTTCTGAAAAATTGCCTCTGGAAAATGATGACAACTTTTGACAAGCTTTGACTTGTCAAGTGGGTTACCTCCTGCTGTTTTACTTTTGCCTGCTGTATTTTTTCTGCTTTCATGCTGCTTGCCATATTTGCACAGTTTGCATTCCATTTGTTTTATAACTCAATTTGGGCAATTTGTTTTGTAGCTCCATTTGGGACTTTGCTTGATGTTTGTTACAGCAGGTTCCTTGCTTGTGTTGCATTGTATATTTGTTTGACCTATGCTTTGGCAGTTTTGGCGCCTGTTTGCCCTTTTGAATTTTGTAACTCAGTTTGGTTTGCTGCCATGTTTAGTTTGCTTAGTTTGACAATTTGGTTTGCAATGCAGTACAATGGGCGCCTATCATGTTTGAATTTTGGTGCCTTGGTTTGCCATGTATGCTAGCTTTGTAACTCAGTATGCTTGCATTTTTTTCAATTTGTATTTTTTAATTTTCTCTTTGTGAACCAAGAAGAGCAATCTTCTTGTGATTTGCAGAGAGAAAATAAAGCGTGATGAAAAATAAGCATTCTGATTCCAGACGGCCAATTTTAATGATGACTTTTTTCTTTCTTTTTTCATTTGAAAATTCTTTTCAATTATCTGTACTAATTTTCTTTTCCTTTGTCTTTTGCAGGTAAGCACCAATTGGATGATAGAGGAAGCAGTAGAAGCCGGAGACCTTGAGCATGGGAGCACCGGAGCTTAGGAGACTTAGGCTTAGATTAGATAGACTTTTTTTTCATTTATTGTCAACATTTATTTCTTTTTAAAATACTATAAGTTGTAAAAACTTACAATATTCAAAAATAATAAATTATTTTTTTGTAACAATATTTGAAAATGAATAAAAAGAGTCTTTATCCAAAAGAAACATTTCTACTGTCAAATATCTTGCCCTTCTTCCTTGCATGTTCACTTAATTATTTAAGATTCTCAAATCAAACTAATTGAAACTGCGTTTCAACAATTCTAATCCAGATAACTTAAATTCCAAATAATCAAAAACTTTGCAGTCTCGTAACCTTGCATCAATATTCCAATCACAATACGCATTGTATAATAAACAAGCAAGCATTCCATTAACCTGCAAACCTTTCACTCCATTAACAAGCAGATGCCTTAATATCCCAAATAAAAGTCTCAGCTCTTATCCCAGATAATCAGGCTTTGAGAACAATCAGTTAACCTTTCAGCAAACTTTGAAAAAGTGTGAAAACAATGTAACAGTAAACTGAATTTCCGTGGATTCAATTTCTTCTGAGAAATGCGAGAGAAAACCTGATTCTTGATTTACTACCAAAGAAAAGTCTGTTTGATTGATTCCTGAGCCAATCTTAAAAATCAGAGGAAACCCCAGGGTTGTGATTTCTTGTGAAAAAGGGAGGGCAAATTTTGGGGTGCAACAGCTGCCCCTGTTCAATCTTCTTGAACCTGAAGATTTAGATTGGCAATTTTGCCATTCGCGACTCGAAGGTAAAAGATGATTGGACACTAGAGTGCCCATAAATTTGCACTCGTCAAAGCATAGTTGAGGGAATGGGCTTAAAGATGCCATTTGGAGATGTGACAGAATCTTGTCGGAGATGGGCTTAAAGATGCCATCCAAGAATATTTATTGAACTGTATGTTGTAGGCGAAAGAATGAGTATCATAAAGGTATCCAAGTCTGGAACGTCTCTGAGATGGGGGTCTGAATAAGAAATAGATTAGCTTCCGTGTTTGGAGCTTCTGTAAACTGTTTTCAGTGAGCTGAATCTGAACAAGCGATAGATTAGCATCCATGTTTGGAAGCGTCCGTAAACTGTTTTCAAGATCCTTGGGTTGAACAAGCAATAGATTAACATCCATGTTTGGAGTATCCGTAAACTGTTTTTAAAAGTTGAATCTGAACAAGCGATGGATTAACATTCGTGTTTGGAAGCATCCGTAAACTGTTTTCATGATTCTGGAGTTGAACAAGCAATAGATTAACATCTGTGTTTGGAAGCATCCGTAAAATGTTTTCATGATTCTGGAGTTGAACAAGCAATAGATTAACATCCGTGTTTGGAGAATCCGTAAACTGTTTTCAAAAGTATGGAGTTGAACAAGCAATAGATTAACATTCGTGTTTGGAGAACCCGTAAACTGTTTTCAAAAGGTGAATCTGAACAAGCGATAGATTAACATCCATGTTGGGAAGCATCCGTAAACTATTTTCATGATCCTTGAAGTTGAATAAGCAATAGATTAGCATCCATGTTTGGTGCATCCGTAAACTGTTTTCAAAAGTTGAATCTGAACAAGTGATAGATTAACATCCGTGTTTGGAAGCATCCGTAAACTATTTTCATGATTCTGGAGTTGAACAAGCAATAGATTAACATCCGTGTTTGGAGAATCCGTAAACTGTTTTCAAAATTCTGGAGTTGAACAAGCAATAGATTAATATCCGTGTTTGGAGAACCCGTAAACTGTTTTCAAAAGGTGAATCTGAACAAGCGATAAATTAACATCCATGTTGGGAAGCATCCGTAAACTGTTTTCATGATCCTTGAAGTTGAATAAGCAATAGATTAGCATCCATGTTTGGTGCATCCGTAAACTGTTTTCAAAAGTTGAATTTGAACAAGCGATAGATTGACATCCATGTTGGGAAGCATCCGTAAACTGTTTTCATGATTCTTGAATTCGAAGCTTGCTAATCTTATCCTGAAAAGGGTAAAATATTAGTTGAAACACAAAGCTATGTTGCATGAAATGTATGATGCAATATATGTGTTTTATTAATGTTTATGATATATGAATGCAATGTATGCGCATGTAAGCTGATAAGCTTTCTTGCTGAGGAAGATAAATCGTGGATAGCTAGAGATAATAAAATCTTTGACCGCTGTCGGGGAAAATGAACCCTGGACCACTGTTGAAGAGTATGTATGTCTTCAAGCTTTTTGACAATCTCTGTGGGGAGAAGCTATACTGCTTGGGGAAAATCAGAAGTTTGGGTTGTATGCCAATCTACTAGGGATTCCCGTTTTGAGGTGAACTCCGTTGGAGGATATTTGAAAACTCTGTGAGGATTTGAGAACGAGAATCTTCATTCTGCTAGGGGAACTGGTGCCGAGGAATCAAGAATGAGAATCTTTGATCTGCAGGGGATTAGAAATTCTTACAAATTTATGCTGAGAGTAAAGAAGGCTCTGGTAACTTTACTGGAGAATCAAAGATGAGAGTCTTGATTTTGTTGGGGAGTAAAAACTCTGTGGGAAATAGCTTATACTGCTAGAGAGTAAGCTCAGGACTATGGGAAAAGCTTATTCCTTCTTAGGTTGTATGCAACTTTGAGAATTCTCATTCTGTCGGGAATATCAGGAGCTTGGGTGTATGTCAATCTACTGGGGAAGCAAAGAATGAGAAACTCCGTTCTGTTGAGGATATCAGGGGAAAACTGAATGGTTTCCGCTGGGGATTGGTAGCTCAAAGTTTCCACTCCGCTGGGGGTCTTAGTGACGTGCTGATTTAATTGGCGACTTCATTGGGAAGAAGTTTTAAAAATAACTTTCTAATGAATTATCTGGTTTAAAAGCAACTCTCCGGGAGAAGGGAGGAAACTGGATGGTCTTCACTGGTGTTCACAGGTTGAAGGTTTGACTCTGCTTGGGGAAGAAAGTTTCATTCTTACTGAGGGTCTGTGGTTCAAAGTTTTTCTCCGCTGCTGGTTGGGAACTTGAAAACTCAATTCTGATGGGGATCCTTGAAACTTAACTCTACTGGGGATATGCATTTCAAAGCCTTAGTTCTGCCTAGGATCTGGATGATGTATTGCAGGGGATTTCTCCTGGAATAGCCTAAAGACACTTTCCTACACTTCCATCCTATCGGTAATTATTCTTTCTTATTTTGCTTTATTTGTAAGCAGTGATTGCATTCAAATGCATATTGTGATACAGTGGGAGAACTGACTTGGGATTTTGCATTTGTGTTCCCAAATGTTTCGGTTTAGTAAGAGTCGCCACCGACTTTTTATTTTATCCTAAGGAAAGGTCAAAAAGCACAGGAAAGACCTTTGAGATGTTTTCTTGGGTTCGGGGAGTAGATTATGAAAAGGGAAGGTGCAAGCACCCTTTTCATCCATGGTTATCCATGGGCTCTTAGTTATTTGTTTAGATCACTTGCTTTGCTTTTCAATTGTTTGAAATGGTGCTTTTCAATTGTTTGAAATGGTGCTTTGTGTGTGGTTTTGAAAGATGTTTTGAAAAGAGGCCATCATTGTGGCAACCTTTGTAATGATTCTTGTTTGAATGTATACAAAGGGGTTTTTGTCTTTTGAAAAGATTTCAATGTTTTGAAAGTTTGTTTTGGGAAATGTTTTGAAATTGTGTTGTGAAGTGTGTTTGAAAATAGCAAGGATGTTTTGCAAGCTTTTGATCAAGTAACTAAGAGCTATCTACCCTATTTTACTCAAAGATCTTTCTTATGTTTTTAACCCTTTTGACAGTATTGTTTCACCATTACATTTGGTGAACAACCTTGTGTTAGGATGTTGAACGGGACGGGCGCGAGTCATCGTATAGACCATGATAGCAATTGTGTCAAGTATCTTTGGAAATTTTCTTTAGGGACTTGATCATTTTTGTTTAGGTAACCAAGATAGCGTCATCGAGGGACTATGATCTTTTATTTTGTTTTGTTTTGCCAAAGTACCCAACATGCATACCATGACCCATTTTTGAAGGCAACAAGTGGATTATAACCCTAGGGGTGCAAGTGTACATTGTGTTTGATTTTCATGCATTTTTGACTTTGTATTGGGTCAAACTATTTGTTAATTTGATTTTGGCATACAAACCCTAATTCTCTAATCATGGCATAATTGAAAGCGTTAAGTGCGAGAATTTAAATTCTAAGCTATTACAACATGATTATGGGGATGGGGGTACAATTTTGAATATGGGGGTATTTGATAAGAAATATAAACCCTAGTTACTATTACATCCAAATTGAATTTTCAATGCAATAATATTTAAATGTACAATATTTAGATAAACAGAATAAATAAATATTGAATAAAATGTATTATGCAAAAAAGAAGTTTTTATTTATTTATGTATATAAAGTATTTTTAATGTGAAAAAGTATAAAGAAAAAAAATAAAAAAAGATTAATTTTATTTGTTAAAGGGGTAAACCCTAATTTCTTTTAAGAAAATAATATATTATATTATTTATGTAAAAAAATATATTAATATATACAAAAATATATTAATATATACAAAAATATATTAAGTATGTATAAAATAAAGATAAAATATTTACAAAAATAAAATATATTCAAGAAAATATTTTCAGTGTGAATAAAAATAAGAAATAAAAAATAAAAGTATTATTTACATTATTTTTAAATTTAATCAGTATTAAAAATGTTTTAATGTTAGAAATAATAGAATAAAATGCCAAATAAATGTAAAAAATTATGAAAATATTTTTTAAGTATTTTTATGTTTGGAAATAAAATAATAAAGTCAGAAATGAAATTAAAATATAAAAATAACAAAATATAAAGAAAATGGGCCAGGGGGTGCATTTAGCAAAAGGGGGGTGTTAGAAGCAGAAACAAGCCAGCCCAGCCCATTTACACTTCATCTTCTTCCTTGTGACTGAAACACGCGCGCCCTGTATTCAAATTGCTAACTCCTGTATTTGTGATCTTTTGCCAAAACTCAAAACATGAAACTTGTAGAGCATTAAACCACGATTCTAACCATATAAAAAACTTAATCTAACTCTCAAAGACCAGAGATAATTTCTCTGGCCCTAAAATCTGACCTAGTTTTTTCAGCATGTTCATGGATGAAATTCTCTTAGCACGCTTAATATAAATGAAAACTGAGCATATGTACAGCTTCATGGCATTGAATACTACATTTTTCATTCACAAACCTAAGGCTAAATGTTCCTAAATAGAGAGATAAAAAGTGATGAAAAACTTGTTTCAGTTGGATTTGAATAGGACAATGCAGAGCTTCTCAACAAGTTTTGAGGTGTCTGGTAGCTTGCCTGAACTTCACTTGATCTTTTCCAATAGCTAGCTTGCCTTGAATGTACCTGAATCAGCCTCTAGAAGTCAACCTGCACAAGCTTGAAACGAAAATGGTGAACACTGTAAATGGAATTACAGTTGGCAATTGAGGTTTGGGATAGCTTGAGTGAGTTGAATGGAATGTGTTTGAAGTTGAAAGGGGAAAAACGCACGAGCCAAATGAGCTATGGCACTCAAGTTGCTGCACCTGCCCTGTTTTGCCAAAGAAGAGTGATTTCTGGCTATGGGAGGTTATGAGGCTTAAGTGCTCGTGTTTCTGACTCAAAGGGTTATGTGAAAGTTGTTTGTGATGTTTGTTTAAGCTAACAATGGCTGGGTCTCAAGTTGGGAGGATTTTGCAAGTTTTCTTCTTTGTGAAGCAAGAATATGTCACTTGTGAATACAAGCCTGTACCAGCCCTATATTATGCTGCATACAATCCTCTTGATACTTGCAATTTTTGGATTTGATTTGGCTTCAGAGATATGACCCTATGCTTCAAAGATCATGGTTTGACATAAAGCATAACTTTTCAAGAATGGAAATGTACCTTTTTCCAAATAGGGATTAGTTTTGTGTGCAATGTCCAAATGGCCAAGATAATGCATTAGCTCAGTGGATTTGCATTCAATTAAGGAGTGTAAAATGGTTTAGAGGCCTGCAAACAAGTACAAAGCATGCTGGTTTGAAAATGCAACTTGTATGAACATGTATTTGCCATGGATACAAAGTGAGTTTTTTCCAACTTCAAGCATTCGATTCTCCTTAATCACAAACGTGTTTGAGGAGTTCTTGGACAATTTGGAAATCTTGAAACATGCACTATAATCCATATTTGAAATGAAACTTGAGACTCCAAGTGGAACTATGTGAAAAATGGTCAAGAAGATGGGTCAAAATCCTGCTAAACTAGGGCAAAATTTCTCTAAGTTAAAAGTTTTAGGGACCCTTGTTCCAAAATTCATAACTTGAGATCCAAGCTTCTTTTGAGAAAACTTTGTGAATAAAAGTTGTAGACTTTGTGGAGGAATACAACTTTCATGTTGTAAGTTTTGTTTGAATCCATTTGCATCTTGGTGAAAATGTGGGACAAAGTTAGGAAAAATTAAGAAAATTTCATAACTTTGAAAAATTCTAAGTTATGAAAATTTTCAATTTCAAACCCAATTTTTAAATTTTGGGTTTCTTGGTTAACAAGTTTCATAATTTGACACACCTTGATGAAAAATGACTCTTGGCACTTGATTTTGACCAAAAAGTCAAAGTTTGACTTTTTAGTGTACAGTCAAATTTTGATCAGTTGACTGAAAAATTCATCTGTCAATCCAATGTATTTGAGATCTTTTGAACTTGTTGAATAGGTCAAGATGATATCATTGAGTCCTTGAGTCCATGGTTGAGCTTGATTTACCATTGGTTAGGTCAAACAGTCAAAAATTGCCTTTGTACAGTCAAAACCCTAAAAATGACCATTTTGCGCTTTTGGTGATCTGATCAAATTTCTTGTGGGTTTGTGGTCCCAACTTGATCAAATGGTTCATATGAATTCATAATGTTGATGTGGGTCAAAATTCACGAGGTTTGACTGTAAATTGGCCACAGTTGACTTTTTCCCCAATACAGCTGATTTCTAGGTCAACTGTCCAATTGACTGGGCAAAAATTTGATTCAAGACTTGAAACTTGGTATG
The DNA here is from genome assembly GCA_948472305.1 of Vicia faba. NCBI lineage: Eukaryota > Viridiplantae > Streptophyta > Magnoliopsida > Fabales > Fabaceae > Vicia > Vicia faba. The sequence goes on from OX451736.1 coordinate 142,096,258, forward strand.
GGAAAACTTATGAGTCCAACATGAAACATGAAAGTCAATTTGAGAATTGAAGGTCCCAAAATCCTTATGCAAACTCAAACCCTAATTTAGGTCATCAGAGCAAGGAGATGTCTTGAGCAGAGCAAACCCTAGCTTGATCTTGAGTTCCAAGAGCCATGTGATGAGAAATGTTGATAAAATGAGAGGGAAAATTTTGGGGTACAACAGTTGCCCCTGTTCAATCTTCTTGGACCTGAAGAGTTAGATTGGCAAGCTTGCCTTTCGTGACTCGAAGGTAAAAGATGATTGGACACTAGAGTGCCCGTAAATTTGCACTCGTCAAAATGTAAATGAGGGAATGGTCTTAAAGATGTCATTTGAAGATAGTAGAATATTGCTGGAGATGGGCTTAGAGATGCCATCCAAAATTGTTTGCTGAAAATCAAGAGAATGAACGTCAGAATGGTATCCGTATTTGGAACATATCTGAGTTGTATCTGGAGACAGGGTTTGTATGAGCAAAGGAATGATGTTTGTGTCTAGAGCGTATCCGAGTTGTAACTCTATTGGATTCTTGAATGAATATGAGAATGACTGTCGTGTCTGGAGTGTATCTATATTATGAATGGGTGACAGAGAAACATCCGTGTATGGAGCATCTATGTGCTGGGGATAAATTCCGAATAAGTGACAGAATGGCAACCGTGTCTGGAGCGTATCTGGACTGTATCTGAAGTTGAGATATGTATGAGTAGCAGAATGACTTCCGTGTCTGGGGTGTATCCACACTGTAACTGAGATCTGGACAAGTGACAGAATGACTTCCGTGTCTGGAGTGTATCTGAACTTGAAGTTGATAGTTGAATCTGAATGAGAGATAGAATGGCTTCCGTGTCTGGAGCGTATCTAGTCTGTATCTGATTGCTGAAGTCTGAATGAGTAATAGAATGACCGCCGTGTCTGGGGTGTATCCACATTGTATCTGAAATCTCTGATTAGTTGTTTAACCATAGCTTTTTAATCTTATCCTGAAAAGGGTAAAATGTTAGCTAAAACACAAAGTTATGTTGCAAGATATGTATGATGCAATAAAATATGTTCTATCAATGTTTATGATATATGAATGTAATGGATGTGCATGTAAGCTGATTAGCTGTCTTGCTGAGGAAAATAAATCCTTGATGACTGGAGATAATGAAATCTTTGACTGCTGCCGGAGAAAGTAAATCCTTGACTAATGCTGGGGATTCCAAAAATCTTTGATTGTTGAGAATGAGAAATCCTGGGACCACTGCTGGGGATTGAAAATCCTTGGTGATTTGTGGGAATTAACAAGGGTTTTGACAACTTCTGCGGGGAATTAGGATTCTTCATGACCTTCTTGGGGAAGTAAGGAGAAATCCGACGACCTCTACTGAGGAATTAAAACCTGGGAGGCTTCAAATGGAAAGATAGAAATTAGAATCTTCATTCTGTTGGGAACATAACTCTGTGGGGAGAGTATTTATTCTGCTTGGGAAATTAGGAGCTTGGGTTGTATGCCAATCTACTGGGGATTCCTAGTTGGGGATAAGACAAAGAGTTAACTGTTATCTGGTTAATTCTCAGACTTTTAAGATAACCTGTTGTGGAAGTTGGGGAAAGCTGAATAGTTCCCACTGGGGATTGATTGTTAGGAATTTGACTCCGTCGGGGAAGAAGGTTTAGAGTATTCTAGCTCCGTTGGGGATATATATTCCAAGGTTTTCGGGCTCCACTGGGGATCGGGAGTTTGGAGACTTAAATCTACTGGGCATTTTGAAACTTAACTCTGCTGGGGATATGTACCTCAAGGTTTTAGCTTTATTGAGGATCTGTATGTCATACTGTGGGTGGATTTCCTCTGGAATAGCCTAAAGACGTTTTCCTACACCTTCAACCTATCAGTAATTATCTTTTCTCAATTTGTTTCATTTGTAAGCAGTGATTATACTCAAAATGCATATGCTCATTTAACAAATTATTGGACGTTTTCAAATAAAACATAAGTGTAAAAAGAAAAGAAAGGCAAGCAAATTTCTGCACTTTGGAGTATTCTTGTATTAACTTTTGTAAGTATTTTTGTACAAAGGAGACAGACATCCTAGTAAGAGAATGTTGTCGTAAAATTGAGAAAATTTTTATACAAAAGAAAGATGGCTATGTGTAACAATTCCATGGGGTTACCATTCTGCTATAGCCTTCACAACTCTGATTATCTTGTCCATTCGTTGCTTCGTCCGCAGATGATTAGATTGATCAGAAGCTTGGAGCTTGGTTGTGAAGAGATTGTCCTTAAAGTGATCCGACGAGACATAGTCATACGCTTTAATTCCCTAACTTTTGCCTAGACTGCCCTTTTGGGTTTTCAGTCCACCGGGAAACCCTTTTTTTCCCAAGTCGCCCTTTCGGGTTTTCAACTTGTCGGGTGTACAGATTTTTTTATTTATCCCTAATTTTTTCCTGATCCGCCCTTTCGGGTTTTCAATTCACCGGGATGCCCATTTTTGCCCAAGTTGCCCTTTCGGGTTTTCAACTTGCCGGGTCGTTTTATGCGTAGTATCTTTTGACTATCTATGCGTTTGCAAGGTACGACAAGTTGTCGCCGTCCATGGTGGTCAGGATCATTGCCCCACCAGAAAAGATGTTCTTGATCATAAATGGTCCTTCGAAAGTAAGAGTCTACTTGCCCCTGGGATCACTTTGCGGTAAGATGATCCACTTGATTACAAGATCCCCGACATGATATACCTGACGTCTGACTTTCTTGTTAAAAGCCTTGATCATCCGTTTTTGATACGTCTGACCATGACAAACAGCAGTAAGTCGCTTCTCGTCAATCAAATTAAGTTGATCAAGCCGGGTCTGAATCCAATCGTCTTCACTCAAACCAATATCCTTCATAATCCTTAAGGAAGGAATCTGAACTTCCATAGGCAAAACAACCTCCATGCCATATACCAAAGAAAAAGGGGTTGCCCCAGTTGAAGTACGCGCCGTGGTACGATATCCGTGCAGAGAAAATGGTAACATCTCATGTCAGTCCTTGTAGGTGACTGTCATCTTTTGAATGATCTTCTTGATATTCTTGTTCGCAGCTTCAATAACACCATTCATCTTTGGCCGATAGGGAGATGAATTATGATGTTGAATCTTGAAATGCTCGCACAGGGCGGTGATCATAGTGTTATTCAAATTTGTACCGTTGTCCGTGATAATCCTGTCGGGGATACCATACCGGCATATGAGATTCTGCTTAATGAAATGGGCAACCACATTCTTTGTAACGGAGGTGTAGGAAGCTGCTTCGACCCACTTGGTAAAGTAATCAATAGCCACCAGGATGAAGCAATGTCTATTGGATGCCGTGGGCTTGATCTCTCCAATCATGTCAATTCCCCATATTGCGAATGGCCAAGGAGCTGTTAGAACGTTGAGAGGAACAGGAGGAATATGTAACTTGTCTGCATAGACTTAGCATTTGTGACAAGTACGGGAATGTTGATGACAATCAGCTTCCATGGTAGACCAGTAGTAGCCTGCCCTTAGAATCTTTTTGGCCACCGTATGTCCGCTCAGGTGGGTGCCAAATGTGCCACTATGTATTTCGGTCATGATCAACTCTGCTTCAACCTTGTCTACACAACAAAGTAGAACACAATCATGGCTGTGCTTATAAAGGATACCATTTCTTAGGAAGAACTTGGCAGCAAATCTCCTTAAGAACTTTTTGTCATTGACGGAAGCTCCTTCAGGGTATTCTCGAGTCTGGAGATACCTTTTGATTTCATGAAACCAGGGTTGTTCCACTACTTCTTCGGTATTAATCTCATGACAGTGTGCAGGTTCGTCCATTCGCTCGATGGTGATTTGGGGAGCCTCATTATCCCAATTGAGTTTAAACATAGAGGACATTGTATCTAGAGCATCTGCTAGCTGATTTTCTTCTCGCGGGAAGTGCTCGAAGGTAATCTGCTCGAAACGAGGCAACAATGTCAGGACATGTTCTTTGTATAGGATAAGATTAGGATTTCTGGTGTCCCACTCTCCTTTGATTTGACCGATAACCAAAGCCGAGTCCCCAAATACGACCAAATGTTTGATTCCCGAGTCAATAGCAGCCTTGAGACCAAAGATACAAGCTTCATATTCAGCCATATTGTTGGTACAGCTGAAGCAAAGTCGGGAAGTGAAGGGTGTATGGAAACCTTCCGGAGAGATAAGTACTGCACTGATACCGTTGCCAAGTGCATTTGAAGCTCCATCAAAGTACAGGATCCATCGGGATCCTTGTTCAGGTCCATCATACGGTCTGTTACCTTCAATGTTATCCAAAGTTATGATGTCCTCGTCAGGGAAGTCGAATCTCATAGGTTGGTAATCTTCAACGACTTGATGAGCTAGATGGTCAGCTAGTACACTCCCCTTTATAGATTTCTGGGTAGTGTACTGAATATCATACTCTGTCAGGATCATTTGCCATCTAGCGATTCTTCCGGATAAAGCAGGCTTCTCGAAGATGTGCTTAATTAGATCCATTTTAGAAATCAGCAAGGTGGTATGTGTCAACATATACTGCCTTAGCCGGCGAGCAGCCCATACCAAAGCGCAGCAAGTTTTCTCGAGCAGTGAGTAGCGAGTCTCACAGTTGGTAAAATTTTTGCTAAGGTAATAAATGGCATGCTCTTTTCGGCCAGAATCGTCATGTTGGCCCAGTACGCACCCCATTGAGTTATCCAAAACAGTCAGATACATGATTAACGACCTTCCTTCGACGGGTGGCATCAAGATAGAAGGCTCCAACAAATACTCCTTGATCTTATCAAAAGCAACTTGACAATCATTGTTTCATTCAACCACCTGATCTTTCTTCAACAACTTGAAGATTGGCTCACAGGTAGATGTTAGGTGAGAGATGAACCTCGCAATATAGTTTAAGCGTCCTAAGAAACCTCTAACCTCCTTTTCAGTGTGGGGGGCAAACATTTCTTGTATAGCTTTGACTTTAGCAGGATCAACCTCAATGCCTTTGTTGCTGACGATAAATCCCAAAATTTTACCAGACCTGACTCCAAAAGTGCACTTGCTAGGGTTCAGTCTGAGCTTATATTCCTTCAATCTGACAAACAGCTTTTGCAGATGATCAAGGTGTTCTTATTCTGTCTGTGAACGGGCTATCATGTCGTCTACGTAGACTTCAATCTCATGATGTATCATATCATGAAACAAAGCTACCATGGCTCGCTGATAGGTTACCCCGGCATTCTTCAGTCTGAATGGCATCACTTTGTAGCAGAAGGTACCCCACTGCGTAATAAAAGTAGTCTTCTCCATGTCTTCGGGGGCCATTTTGATCTGGTTGTATCCCGAGAATCCATCCATGAAGGAGAATACCTTATGTTGAGTTGTATTGTCAACCAAGATATCAATATGTGGTAGAGGAAAATCATCTTTAGGGCTAGCCCTATTCAAGTCTCTGTAGTCTACACACATTCTGACTTTGCTGTCTTTCTTAGGTACGGGCACAATGTTAGCAACCCACTGTGGATAGGAAGTAACAGCCAGAAACCCAACATTGAATTGTTTCATCACCTCAGCTTTGATCTTTTCAGACATGTCGGGCCTCATCCGGCGGACTTTTTGTTTGATTGGTGGACAATCTTCTCTTGTAGGGAGACGGTGAACCACGATGTCTATATCTAGTCCCAGCATGTCTTCATAGGACCAGGCAAAGATCTCAACATGTTCATTCAGCAGCTGAACCAGACGTTCTTTGACACTTGGCTCCAGGTTGGCACCCACTTTTACCTCTTTCTTGTCTTCCTCTGTTCCCAGATTGATGGTTTCTAGCAACTCTTCATGGGGCAGAATAGCCCTCTCTTCTTGTTGCAAAAGTCTGGATAACTCTCCAGGCACTTCACAGTCTTCGTCACCTTCGTACTCGGCATGATTGACCAAATCTTCAGAGTCACCGAAGGCTAAAGCAGAATAGTCACCCATGGATTCCGGAGTGGATGGGTACCTGCATTTGTGAGTGTGGGTGTGTGTAAGGGATAGCCATCCTTAAACAAGACAAAAATGTAAAAAAGAAATAAAATGAACACAACCGTTTATAGATGAAAACGTCCAATGATTCATTAAACATGGCATATGATAATGAAGAAATCAAGCCCTTACAAGTGGACCTATATGCCCTGGGTAAGGCATAAGGTGAAAATAGTGTACAAATTGTTTAATTATTACAGACCAAAATAGGAAATTGTTCAAAGATAAACTACTGGTTGATGAAAGTGATGGGAACGAAATCTTTCGCTTCCCAATTGCTTAATCCTCCTTTGACGGTCGGAAAGATCCAATCTTCAAAGTTGTCCTCTTCATCAGCATCCTCTAAGGCATTAATTCCATGGTGAGTGATTTTTAAGGGTGGTCCTCCAGCCCGGGAGCGAAGCACGGATTTCTGGCCAACAACAGTAAAACCTAATCCGAACTTGTCCGTCTTGTGAGAAAAATCAGGCAGTTGCCCCCACATTGTACTCCCTCCTTCTTTGATTACAGCCTCCGCGTCTTTGAGGGATGCCATCCTAGACACTGGCTTGGAAACGATAGACACATCAACCATTGTCTTTGCCACTGCGACTTCAAGAGGAACCTCTTCAAAATGTTGGAAAGGCGTTTCTATGAATTCGCCATCTAACTCCACATAGTGGAAGGAGTTAAGGTGACTTATCATGTACTCTTCCTCGCCGTGCACCGTTATAATCTTACCCTGAACTGGGTACTTTAGCATTTGGTGCAAAGAGGAAGTGACTGCCCCAGCATTGTGGATCCACGGCCTTCCCAACAAGCATGAATATGAAGGACGGATGTCCATCACATAAAAGGTAGAGTTGAAAATTTATGTGCCCACTTTGATTGGGATGTCCACTTCTCCGTGAACCATCCTCTTAGAACCGTTGAAGGCTCTAACAAGGATGTTACTAGGCTTCAAGGTCAAACCCTCGCAGTCCAATCTGTCCAACGCCTTTTTCGGGAGAACATTCAAGGATGAACCGGTATCCACCAGGACATGGGCAAGTGTGGTTCCTCTGCACTCTACTGAGACATGCATCGCGTCGTTGTGTTTCCTTCCCTTAGGGGTCAAATCAGCATCGGAAAAACCAAGACCATTATCAGCAGTAAGGCTAGCCACGCACTCTTGAAACTGGTCAGCTGAAGTTTCTTGAGGCACGTGTGTCGTCTTTAGAAATTTGATTAAGGCCTTAGCATGAGCCTCAGAGTAGAGTAGGAGAGCCAACATGGAGATTTTGGAAGGGGTCTGCCCTAGCTGCTCCACGACATCGTAGTCACTCTTTTTGATTATCTTTAAGATTTCTTCCATCTCTTTTTGGGTGGTCTCGAGGATTACCACAGTCTGAGCCTTCGCCTTGACAGGCGCTTCTAGTATCCCCTTACCTTTATCGGAAGTGTCATCAGAGGGCCTAACTTCGAGTACATCAAGTTCTTCAATTACCGGGCTTTGCACAGATGGCTTGACAGGCACAGAAACTCTCGAGGGTCCGGAAACTGCCCGTGGAGGAGCAATCTCCGGAGAGAAGATCCTTCCGCTGCGAGTTATCTTGCTTGTTCCCGCAATATTCTCTATATCAGGGGTTTCATCATTGGAATTCTCTTGGACTGATTCAATTTGCTTGATACCATGATAGAAGATTTCTCCTCCTTAGTTCCATGGTATCGTCTTGTTAGATTTATACGGGACATGCCCTGGCATGGTGATTTTTAACGGCACAAACTTAAGATCAGGCGTAATCTTAACAGGCCTTTTGCAGGTCTTGAAAAGATCGTCGAAGATGGTTATTATGGTAATGTCATTGGTAGGAGTATCAAAGGTAGCAGGATTAACATGAGTGATAGTATTAACAGGAGTCTTTTGGAAGAGGATCTCTTGGGTATCCATCAGGCGTTGGATGCCTGATTTCAACAGTGGGCAGTCAGCTTGCAAGTTTGAACAGAAATAACAGTCTTTTCCACAGCCTGGAAATATTCCGGCTCTCATAAAATTCACTTTAATCACAGGTAATGGAGTCAAAAGGTCATCAACAGTGGTAACATGAAGATCTTCCAGAATGGCATGGGCATTATGACCGTGCTTTGGCATTGGGGCAGAAATCACATTTGGCTTTTCGGGCGCATCAAATTCTACCTCCTTGGCGTCTATCAAGTCTTGTATTTTGTTTTTAAGAGCCCAACAGTTGTTGGTATCATTCCCTACACTGTCAGAGTGGTATGCACATTTCGCATTGGAGTGATAATAAGGAGAGGAAGTATTGGGGTTCTTTGGCTCTTCCTTCAAGTTGGTAAGGTTCAACTTTAACAAATGAGGGACGACTTGAGTCGGTGTCATGTTGATTCGGGTGAATTGTTGTTGTGGCCTTTCTACCCTTTGCTGATTAACTCTTGGTTGATTGTTTCGAGTTTGGTCGGTTGAAGAGTTTTGGATCATAACAGCCCCCACCGTTGGTCGGCGCTCTATTCTCCCTTGGTTTCTATGGTTGTGGACAGCAACAACTTCCTTCTTAGCTGGGAAGGCCTTCTTAATAGCAGTGGAAGCGGAGGCGTCTTTCTGAATTTTACCACTTTTAATGCCCGCTTCGACCCTTTCACCGGTCAAAATTAATTCGGTGAATCCTGCAGATGAACTCCCAATTAAATGATTGAAGAACGGACCAGACAGAGTCCCTAAAAACATGTCAACCAGCTCCCTATCCGACAATGGTGGCTGCACCCTTCCAGCCAAGTCACACCACTTCTGGGCATACTCCTTAAATCCCTCGTTAGAAACCATACCCATACTCTATAGTTGAGTACGAGTAGGCGCTAAATCTGCATTGTATTGGTATTATCGGTAGAAAGCAGCAGCTAAATCTTCCCAGTTGTGAACATCCGATCTCTCAAGTTGATAGAACCAGTACAATTGTGTACCTGACAAACTATCTTGGAAACAATGGACCCAAAGATCCTTATCGGATGAGTGAGGTTGGATCTTTCGGACGTAGGATCTTAGATGCATCTTTGGACAGGACAAACCGTCATACTTAGCAAATGTAGAAACTTTGAACTTGGGAGGAATGACGATCCCAGCGACCAACCCTAGTTCTTTGAAATCCAAACCAGGTACTTTTTGCAACTCCATTGCTGCCAACCGATCCTCAAGATTTTTATACTTATCATCCGCCGGGGGATATTGCTGTTCGGAGTAATCTTCATCCTCTTCCTCTTCTTCCTCTTAAGCTTCATATTCAGAAGGCATTGCAGCGCCTTTTCCTTTACCAACCCCTTCGTCAAACGTCGAGGGGAACTCTAGAACTCTCCTAGCCTGATGCTCAAATCTCCATCCCATAGTGGCTATCCCAATTCTTTTCTTTTTCTTCCTTTCCGGTTCCTTCTCTTTCTCTAACAGTGCTTTTAAGTCCTCTTGACCCTTTTCTAAGGTCATGAGGAGTTGCTGAAATTGCGAATTCTGTGCTTGTAGATCCTTAACCGTCTGCTCCAAATCCATCTTGCTGTAATAAACAACAGAAAGATAAGGAAACCTGGTGTGAAGACCTGTTTATGCATATGATGAATGATATGTTATTCATGTAATGCATTCAAGGATTCAGAAATTCAAATTTGTTGCAAACAAAAAGAAACACAAGTCATATTAATAAGAAGAAATTTGTTAGTACATAAATGCCCCATGGGCAAAATATTACAAAATTCTTAATGTAAAAAGACATTGCACATCCTTTTTGGCGCGATCTAAGTGTTGAGAGTTTCCTCCTCATGAAGTCGGCGGATAAGCTCCAAAACCTTCTTCTCACTGGCATAGAAGCTGGCTTCAAAAGTATTTTGTTCTTCCTTGAGTTGGATCCAACTCTTTTGTAATTCTTCCAATGATGTTGGCATGTCTGGATGTAGGAGGGTGTATGGAACCTCTCCTTCCATAACAGGCTCTTTGATCATAGGCAGAATGTGAGGGTATGGCATTCTTGTGTCCCAGTGTCTTACTATCCACTTTGTTGGGCATCCTCCAAGCTCTGATAAACCTTTGTCGAAGTCCTTGCGCATCGTTGTCGAAGTCAAAAACTAGGTCAAGAATCAGCATATCATGAGGGCCATCCCTTCGAGCATATCCAAATTGTCTTAGAGCTAAACAGGGGTTATAGGTAATTCCTCCCCTAATGCCAAGTAATGGGACATTAGGGAATTCCCCACAACGATCAATGATGATGACATTTTCTCTGGACCGAGAACACCAATGAACATCAGAATGTGTGAGGGTCATCAACCGTTGTGACAACCTTAAACCCTGCTCATTCTTCAAAACTGACTGGGGAAGGTGAGAAATAAACCACCTTGCTAGAAGAGGAGTACAACACATGAGAATACCTCTTTTCCTCATTGTTCGTGTGTAAAATGAGTGTAGGATGTCCCCAAGCAATGTAGGCACAAGATTCCGAGATATGAAAATCTTGACAACGTTCATATCTATAAGCTGATCAGGGTTTGGGAACAAGACCAACCCATAGATGAGAAGTGCTACAATCTCCTCAAAAGCTTGCAAATCTATAGAATTCCAGCAGTCTTGTGCCTTCTCAAACAGAAACTTTGCCAAGAAACCCTTGACACCACTTCTGGTTTCCCAATGACCTTTGATATCAGATGGTTGCAAGTGTAAGGCTTGAGCAACATCTTCAGGCTTTGGCTCTCTTTTTGTACCGTTGTAGGGTAGTTGATGGAGAATAGGAATCCTTAGGAGTTGATAAAATTCCTCCAAAGTAGGTACTAGTTGGTAATCAGGGAATGTGAAACAGTGGTGTAGGGGGTCAAAGAACTGGAAGAGATTTTTCACCATGTCTTCTTCAATGTTGGAGTTGACCAAGTTGAGGAGTCTACCATGTCTTTCACTGAAGAGATAATTCTCTGGAATCTTGGAAGTAAGCTCCTTGAGTTGAGGAGGGATTCTCATAAGGTTGACTTGAATTATTTTCCTGCGAAGAGATTCCATGACCTACAAAACAAGAACAAAGATGAAGATCCAAACCCTTGAAATGGTTAGTGGATGCATATGATGCTTTATGATGTTCATGATGTATGCACAAACATATGTACAAGCAAGTCACACAAGATCCTAGTTTCAGTCTTGCATGGGGTTTCATAGGTAAGTACCCTCTTGAAGTTAGTTGGCTCAACCTGTCCTATAAATAGTAACCGGGTTCTAAGGAACTCAATATCATTGGATTATTTTCTGTGTTCGTTATTTTGGTTTAGCCACTTAATTGGCGACCAAAATATTCCAAGAAAACACACCTCAATGAGTGTAGTATCGAGTATCTACCAACTTCGGACTACACCAAAGCCGGTCATCTCACTATCCCTAAAAAGGCCAAGATGGTCAAGTAAGGTTCTAAGAGTTCATTAGTGCTTCATGACATCACTCAGCGGCCCCGTATTCTCTTTGATTAACTCAAAGGATACCGGTACTCATAAATATGTCGCACTAATATAGCTATTGCTTCAACCATGTCAGTATACCCCACACAGTTTCCACAATTTATTTCTATTTACCTATGAATGTTTCCCAAATCCGGGTAGAGGACTTCATGCCCAACCAAGAGAACCAAATGTAAAGCAATCAAAGAAATCAAGATAAGCATGCAAAAAGGTGATCTAAACCCTAAGGTTACTCCACTTTTAAGATACTCCCCAGCAGAGTCGCCAGTTCTGTGATACGGTGGGAGAACTGACTTGGGATTTTGCGTTTGTGTTCGCAAATGTTTCGATTTAGCAAGAGTCGCCACCGACTTTTTATTTTATTCTAAGGAAAGGTCAAAAAGCACAGGAAAGACCTTTGAGATGTTTTCTTGGGTTCGGGGAGTAGATTATGAAAAGGGAAGGTGCAGGCACCCTTTTCATCCATGGTTATCCATGGACTCTTAGTTACTTGTTTAGATCACTTGCTTTGCTTTTCAATTGTTTGAAATGGTGCTTTTCAATTGTTGGAAATGGTGCTTTGTGTGTGGTTTTGAAAGATGTTTTGAAAAGAGGCCATCGTTGTGGCAACCTTTGTAATGATTCTTGTTTGAATGTATACAAAGGGGATTTTGTCTTTTGAAAAGATTTCAATGTTTTGAAAGTTTGTTTTGGGAAATGTTTTGAAATTGTGTTGTGAAGTGTGTTTGAAAATAGCAAGGATGTTTTGCAAGCTTTTGATCAAGTAACTAAGAGCTATCTACCCTATTTTACTCAAAGATCTTTCTTATGTTTTTAACCCTTTTGACAATATTGTTTCACCATTGCATTTGGTGAACAACCTTGTGTTAGGATGTTGAACGGGACAGACGCGGGTCATCGTATAGACCATGATAGCAATTGTGTCAAGTATCTTTGGCAATTTTCTTGAGGGACTTGATCATTTTTGTTTAGGTAACCAAGATAGCGTCATCGAGGGACTATGATCTTTTATTTTGTTTTGTTTTGCCAAAGTACCCAACATGCATACCATGACCCATTTTTGAAGGCAACAAGTGGATTATAACCCTAGGGGTGCAAGTGTGCATTGTGTTTGATTTTCATGCATTTTTGTCTTTGTATTGGGTCAAACTATTTGTTAATTTGATTTTGGCATACAAACCCTAATTCTCTAATCATGGCATAATTGAAAGCGTTAAGTGCGAGAATTTAAATTCTAAGCTATTACAACATGATTATGGGGATGGGGGTACAATTTTTGAATAGGAGGGTATTTGACAAGAAATATAAACCCTAGTTACTATTACATCCAAATTGAATTTTCAATGCAACAATATTTAAATGTACAATATTTAGATAAATAGAATAAATAAATATTGAATAAAATGTATTATGCAAAAAAGAAGTTTTTATTTGTTTATGTATGTAAAGTATTTTTAATGTGAAAAAGTATAAAAAAAAATAAAAAAGATTAATTTTATTTGTTAAAGGGGTAAACCCTAATTTCTTTTAAGAAAATAATATATTATATTATTTATGTAAAAAAATATATTAATATGTACAAAAATGAAATATGCTTAAAAAAAGGTATTTTTTAGTATAAACAATAATAAAAAATAAAAATGTGATATTTTTGTATTTTTATTCCAAGTTTTTAATAAAATAAAAGTATATATATATATATATATATATATATATATATATATATATATATATATATATATATATATATATATATATATATATATATATATATATATATATATATATATATATATATATATATATATATATATATATATATATATATATATATATATATATATATATATATATATATATATATATATATATATATATATATATATATATATATATATATATATATATATATATATATATATATATTAAATATATTAAGTATGTATAAAATAAAGATAAAATATTTACAAAAATAAAATATATTCAAGAAAATATTTTCAGTGTGAATAAAAATAAGAAATAAAAAATAAAATTATTATTTACATTATTTTAAAATTTAATCAAATAATATAAAAGTATTAAAAATGTTTTAATATTAGAAATAATAGAATAAAATGCCAAATAAATGTAAAATATTATGAAAATATTTTTTAAGTATTTTTTATGTTTGGAAATAAAATAATAAAGTCAGAAATGAAATTAAAATATAAAAATAACAAAATATAAAGAAAATGGGTCAGGGGTGCATTTAGCAAAAGGGGGGTGTTAGAAGCGGAAACAAGCCAGCCCAGCCCATTTCCACTTCATCTTCTTCCTTGTGACTGAAACACGTGCGCCCTGTATTCAAACTGCTAACTCCTGTATTTGTGATCTTTTGCCAAAACTCAAAACATGAAACTTGTAGAGCATTAAACCACGATTCTAACCATATAAAAAACTTAATCTAACTCTCAAAGACCAGAGAGAATTTATCTGGCCCTAAAATCTGACCTAGTTTTTTCAGCATGTTCATGGATGAAATTCTCTTAGCACGCTTAATATAAATGAAAACTGAGCATATGTACAGCTTCATGGCATTGAATACTACATTTTTCATTCACAAACCTAAGGCTAAATGTTCCTAAATAGAGAGATAGAAAGTGATAAAAAACCTATTTCAGTTGGATTCGAATAGGACAATGCAGAGCTTCTCAACAAGTTTTGAGGTGTCTGGTAGCTTTCCTGAACTTCACTTGATCTTTTCCAATAGCTAGCTTGCCTTGAATGTCCCTGAATCAGCCTCTAGAAGTCAACCTGCACAAGCTTGAAACGAAAATGATGAACACTATAAATGGAATTACAGTTGGCAATGGAGGTTTGGGATATCTTGAGTGAGTTGAATGGAATGTGTTTGAAGTGGAAAGGGTAAAAACGCACGAGCCAAATGAGCTATGGCACTCAAGTTGCAGCACCTGCCCTGTTTTGCCAAAGAAGAGTAATTTTTGGCTATGGGAGGTTATGAGGCTTAAGTGCTCGTGTTTCTGACTCAAAGGGTTATGTGAACGTTGTTTGTGATGTTTGTTTAAGCTAACAATGGATGGCTCTCAAGTTGGGAGGATTTTGCAAGTTTTCTTCTTTGTGAAGCAAGAATATGTTACTTGTGAATACAGGCTTGTACCAGCCCTATATTATGCTGCATACAATCCGCTTGATACTTGCAATTTTTGGATTTGATTTGGCTTCAGAGATATGGCCCTATGCTTCAAACATCATGGTTTGACATAAAGCATAACTTTTCAAGAATGTAAATGTACCTTTTTCCAAATAGGGATTAATTTTGTGTGCAATGTCCAAATGGCCAAGATAATGCATTAGCTCAGTGGATTTTCATTCAATTAAGGAGTGTAAAATGGTTTAGAGGCCTGCAAACAAGTACAAAGCATGCTGGTTTGAAAATGCAAATTGTATGAACATGTATTTGCCATGGATACAAAGTGAGTTTTTGCCAACTTCAAGCATTCGATTCTCCCTAACCACAAATGTGTTTGAGGAGTTCTTGGACAATTTGGAAAGCTTCCAACATGCACTATAATCCATCTTTGAAATGAAACTTGAGACTCCAAGTGGAACTATGTTAAAAATGGCCAAGAAGATGGGTCAAAATCCTGCCTAAACTAGGGCAAAATTTCTCTAAGTTAAAAGTTTTAGGGACCCTTGTTCCAAAATTCATAACTTGAGATCCAAGCTTCTTTTGATAAAACTTTGTGAATAAAAGTTGTAGACTTTGTGGAGGAATACAACTTTCATGTTGTAAGTTTTGTTTGAATCCATTTGCATCTTGGTGAAAATGTGGGACAAAGTTAGGAAAAATTAAGAAAATTTCATAACTTTGAAAAATTCTAAGTTATGAAATTTTTCAATTTCAAACCCTAATTTTCAATTTTGGGTTTCTTGGTTAACAAGTTTCATAATTTGACACACCTTGATGAAAAATGACTCTTGGCACTTGATTTTGACCAAAAAGTCAAAGTTTGACTTTTCAATGTACAGACAAATTTTGATCAGTTGACTGAAAAATTCATCTGTCAATCCAATGCATTTGAAATCTTTTGAACTTGTTGAATAGGTCAAGATGATATCATTGAGTCCTTGAGTCCATGGTTGAGCTTGATTTGCCATTGGTTAGGTCAAACAGTCAAAAATTGCCTTTGTACAGTCAAACCCCTAAAAATGACCATTTTGCCCTTTTGGTGATCTGATCAAATTTCTTGTGGGTTTATGGTCTCAACTTGATCAAATGGTTCATATGAATTCATAATGTTGATGTGGGTCAAAATTCATGAGGTTTGACTATAAATTGGCCACAGTTGACTTTTTCCCCAATACAGCTGATTTCTAGGTCAACTGTCCAATTGACTGGGCAAAAATTTGATTCAAGACTTGAAACTTGGTATGAGAAAACTTATGAGTCCAACATGAAACATGAAAGTCAATTTTAGAATTGAAGGTCCCAAAATCCTTATGCAAACTCAAACCCTAATTTAGGTCATCAGAGCAAGGAGATGTCTTGAGCAGAGCAAACCCTAGCTTGATCTTGAGTTCCAAGATTGTGATGAGAAATGTTGATAAAATGAGAGGGCAAATTTTGGGGTACAACAGTTGCCCCTGTTCATTCTTCTTGGACCTGAAGAGTTATATTGGCAAGCTTGCCTTTCGTGACTCGAAGGTAAAAGATGATTGGACACTAGAGTGCCCGTAAATTTTCACTCGTCAAAATGTAAATGAGGGAATGGGCTTAAAGATGCCATTTGAAGATAGTAGAATCTTGTTGGAGATGGGCTTAGAGATGCCATCCAAAATTGTTTGCTGAAAATCAAGAGAATGAACGTCAGAATGGTATCCGTATTTGGAACACATCTGAGTTGTATCTGGAGACAGGGTTTGTATGAGCAAAGGAATGGCGTTTGTGTCTAGAGCGTATCCGAGTTGTAACTCTATTGGATTCTTGAATGAATATCAGAATGACTGCCGTGTCTGGAGTGTATCTGTATTCTGAATGGGTGACAGAGAAACATCCGTGTATGGAGCATCTATGTGCTGGGGATAAATTCCGAATAAGTGACAGAATGGCACCGTGTCTGGAGCGTATCTGGACTGTATCTGAAGTTGAGATCTGTATGAGTAGCAGAATGACTTCCGTGTCTGGAGCGTTAACAGTATTAATAATATATTTGTATTATTGTTATTACTAATATATATATTTATAAAATTAAATTGTAAAATGTCAAAATAAATATATTTATACATAAATGATAGTTTAATAATAGTTATTCACAAAAATGTATGACAGTTATACTTATAGTTCTTTTGAATATACTCCCTTTGTGTCAAAATATAAGAGAAAAAATAAAAACATACTTATTAAGAAAAGTATAAACATAATCGTTTAATTTGTGGTGTTTTTGAAATAAAATGATTAGGAAGATATAAAAATAATTCTAATTGGTTGTTGAGTATATAAAAGATGAGAGAGAATGTAAACTAAATACAATTTGCATTTAATTTAATTTTAAAAGATGAAAGTTGAACTTTTTCTCTTATATTTTGGAATAAAAAAAAATATTTTTTCTCTTATATTTTGAGACGGAAGGAGTACGTGATAGATATTTGTGAGTCTTATATATAAAAATGGTGTAAGTATATATTATTTTTTAAATGAAAGTTTATTAGTTAGAAAATAAATAGTTTTCAATTGTAAATATATGATGTTTAATTGAGGCTTTTGGTTTCTGACCATATTCCAAGTCCATGTATAAATGCGTTAACGGTATTAATGAATCACTTAATTTTTAAATATTTGAAATTATTAGTTTAATTGTTATTTGAAGTTTTGATTTGAATAAATATTATTTTAAAAATATTGATGGAGAAATATATATTTTTTTTCTATGATCTGAATAGATATAATTGATATAGGTAATTAGAAAAAAAAAGTAGACTTACTAGAAATTGTGTTTATTAGCTTATTATAATTTCTATAATTTTTATATCAGTTCAATATCTACCTTTTTTTAAAATAAATTAATACAAAATTATAAGTAAATATTATATTAAAAATAAAAAGTATCAATATTTTTTATAAATAATATATATAAGAAAAGTATTTATTAATTGTGATAGTAAATGATTTTAAAGTTTAATTCACTCCTACAACAGTGTTTTCTCATTAAAGCGTTGTCTTTTTGGTGATACCAAAAGTCAATTTTGGCGTAGTGATAATTCTCAAAGTTGAATCCACTAAGATATATTATTATACCAGCATTTCAAACAACACATATAATTTAATCATTGAAGATGAGAGTTTTCTCCACATATGTGTCTACATCATGAATATTTTATAATAATTTAACAAACTTGCTGTCAAGATCTATTGGATCATGCACTTGGCAATGACTTGATGAAAAGATGATGAAACTTTTCTTATTTTTATAGACAAATGTTAATATAAGTTTATTAGAATATAAAAATAGGTTAGTAGTAGAGAATCTAATGGAATCATTTTTCAATTTTTGCTTTATAATTTGTTAATTTTCTCAGATTTTTTATTTAATCTAAATTTATTGCATAAATTTATATTTACATTTCAATTGAGAATTTATAATTTTTAAGAGTAAAATAAGAGTATATTGAAATAATCTTGAAATTAAATATCTCATTAATAAATATTTATATTTACATTTCAATTCAAAAATATGATGTTTAATTGAGATTTTTGGTTTTTAGTCATATTCCAAATCTACATAATAGTGTGTTAACGTATTAATGAATCACAAATTTTAAATATTTGATTTATTAATTTAATTGTTGTTTGAAGTCTTGATTTAAATAAATATTATTTTCAAACTATTGATGGAGAAATCATCAAAAATAAATATTCTCTGCATCTCATAGAAAATCATTTAAATAATACATTATTCTTAAAAGTTATGTGTGATTTTAATAATTCTATTAGGATTTAAATAAAAAAATAATACTATTAGTATTACATTTATTATAATAATTATAGTTAATAAAATTGTTAAATAAATAAAACTTAATAAATAAAAATATATTTTAAAAATTTAATAAATTTTGTATTAATATCGTAAAAATATAATAATAATTTTGATAAGGAGAAAAAAAATACAAATGACACCCTTTTTATAAGATAATGAGAATATTAATTTTTGTTTGTTAATTAATTTTGAAAGTTAGAGATGTTGATTTGAAATCTCTCTATCGTAGTTATTATTATTAATTTATATTATTTAACAGTATTAATAATATATTTGTATTATTGTTATTATTAATATATATATTTATAAAATTAAATTGTAAAATGTCAAAATAAATATATCTATACATAAATGATAGTTTACTAATAGTTATTCACAAAAATGCATGACAGTTATACTTATAGTTCTTTTGAATATACTCCCTTTGTGCAAAAATATAAGAGAAAAAATAAAAACATACTTATTAAGAAAAGTATAAACATAATCGTTTAATTTGTGGTGTTTTTGAAATAAAATGATTAGGAAGATATAAAAATAATTCTAATTGGTTGTTGAGTATATAAAAGATGAGAGAGAATGTAAACTAAATACAATTTGCATTTAATTTAATTTTAAAAGATGAAAGTTGAACTTTTTCTCTTATATTTTGGAATTAAAAAAAATATTTTTTTCTCTTATATTTTGAGACGGAAGGAGTACGTGATAGATATTTGTGAGTCTTATATATAAAAATGGTGTAAGTATATATTATTTTTTAAATGAAAGTTTATTAGTTAGAAAATAAATAGTTTTCAATTGTAAATATATGATGTTTAATTGAGGCTTTTGATTTCTGACCATATTCCAAGTCCATGTATAAATGCGTTAACGGTATTAATGAATCACTTAATTTTTAAATATTTGAAATTATTAGTTTAATTGTTATTTGAAGTTTTGATTTGAATAAATATTATTTTAAAAATATTGATGGAGAAATATATATTTATTTTCTATGATCTGAATAGATATAATTGATATAGGTAATTAGAAAAAAAAACTAGACTTACTAGAAATTGTGTTTATTAGCTTATTATAGTTTCTATAATTTTTATATCAGTTCAATGTCTACCTTTTTTTAAATAAATTAATACAAAATTATAAGTAAATATTATATTAAAAACAAAAATTCTCAATATTTTTTATAAATAATATATATAAGAAAAGTATTTATTAATTGTGATAGTAAATGATTTTAAAGGTTAATTCACTCCTACAACAGCGTTTTCTCATTAAAGCGTTGTCTTTTTGGTGATACCAAAAGTCAATTTTGGCGTAGTGATAATTCTCAAAGTTGAATCCACTAAGATATATTATTATACCAGCATTTCAAACAACACATATAATTTAATCATTGAAGATGAGAGTTTTCTCCACATATGTGTCTACATCATGAATATTTTATAATAATTTAAGATACTTGCTGTCAAGGTCTATTGGATCATGCACTTGGCAATGACTTGATGAAAAGATGATGAAATTTTCTTATTTTTATAGACAAATGTTAATATAAGTTTATTAGAATATAAAAATAGGTTAGTAGTAGAGAATCTAATGGAATCATTTTTCAGTTTTTGCTTTATAATTTGATAATTTTCTCAGATTTTTTATTTAATCTAAATTTATTGCATAAATTTATATTTACATTTCAATTGAGAATTTATAATTTTTAAGAGTAAAATAAGAGTATATTGAAATAGTCTTGAAATTAAATATCTCATTAATAAATATTTATATTTACATTTCAATTCAAAAATATGATGTTTAATTGAGACTTTTGGTTTTTAGTCATATTCCAAATCTACATAATAGTGTGTTAACGTATTAATGAATCACAAATTTTAAATATTTGATTTGAAAATTTAATTGTTGTTTGAAGTCTTGATTTAAATAAATATTATTTTCAAACTATTGATGGAGAAATCATCAAAAATAAATATTCTCTGCATCTCATAGAAAATCATTTAAATAATACATTATTCTTAAAAGTTATGTGTGATTTTAATAATACTATTAGGATTTAAATAAAAAAATAATACTATTAGTATTACATTTATTATAATAATTATAGTTACTAAAATTGTTAAATAAATAAAACTTAATAAATAAAAATATATTTTAAAAATTTAATAAATTTTGTGTTAATATCGTAAAAATATAATGATAATTTTGATAAGGAGAAAAAAATTACAAATGACACGCTTTTTATGAGATAATGAGAATATTAATTTTTGTTTGTTAATTAATTTTGAAAGTTAGAGATGTTGATTTGAAATCTCTCTGTCGTAGTTATTATTATTAATTCATATTATTTAACAGTATTAATAATATATTTGTATTATTGTTATTATTAATATATATATATATTTATAAAATTAAATTGTAAAATGTCAAAATAAATATATCTATACATAAATGATAGTTTACTAATAGTTATTCACAAAAATGTATGACAGTTATACTTATAGTTCTTTTGAATATACTCCCCTTGTGTCAAAATATAAGAGAAAAAATAAAAACATACTTATTAAGAAAAGTATAAACATAATCGTTTAATTTGTGGTTATTTTGGAATAAAATGATTAGGAAGATATAAAAATAATTCTAATTGGTTGTTGAGTATATAAAAGATGAGAGAGAATGTAAACTAAATACAATTTGCATTTAATTTAATTTTAAAAGATGAAAGTTGAACTTTTTCTCTTATATTTTGGAATAAAAAAAATATTTTTTTCTCTTATATTTTGAGATGGAAGGAGTACGTGATAGATATTTGTGAGTCTTATATATAAAAATGGTGTAAGTATATATTATTTTTTAAATGAAAGTTTATTAGTTAGAAAATAAATAGTTTTCAATTGTAAATATATGATGTTTAATTGAGGCTTTTGGTTTCTGACCATATTCCAAGTCCATGTATAAATGCGTTAACGGTATTAATGAATCACTTAATTTTTAAATATTTGAAATTATTAGTTTAATTGTTATTTGAAGTTTTGATTTGAATAAATATTATTTTAAAAATATTGATGGAGAAATATATATTTATTTTCTATGATCTGAATAGATATAATTGATATAGGTAATTAGAAGAAAAAAAGTAGACTTACTAGAAATTGTGTTTATTAGCTTATTATAATTTCTATAATTTTTATATCAGTTCAATATCTATCTTTTTTTAAATAAATTAATACAAAATTATAAGTAAATATTATATTAAAAATAAAAATTCTCAATATTTTTTATAAATAATATATATAAGAAAAGTATTTATTAATTGTGATAGTAAATGATTTTAAAGGTTAATTCACTCCTACAACAGCGTTTTCTGCGTTGTCTTTTTGGTGATACCAAAAATCAATTTTGGCGTAGTGATAATTCTCAAAGTTGAATCCACTAAGATATATTATTATACCAGCATTTCAAACAACACATATAATTTAATCATTGAAGATGAGAGTTTTCTCCACATATGTGTCTACATCATGAATATTTTATAATAATTTAACATACTTGCTGTCAAGGTCTATTGGATCATGCACTTGGCAATGACTTGATGAAAAGATGATGAAACTTTTCTTATTTTTATAGACAAATGTTAATATAAGTTTATTAGAATATAAAAATAGGTTAGTAGTAGAGAATCTAATGGAATCATTTTTCAGTTTTTGCTTTATAATTTGATAATTTTCTCAGATTTTTTATTTAATCTAAATTTATTGCATAAATTTATATTTACATTTCAATTGAGAATTTATAATTTTTAAGAGTAAAATAAGAGTATATTGAAATAATCTTGAAATTAAATATCTCATTGATAAATATTTATATATACATTTCAATTTCAAAATATGATGTTTAATTGAGACTTTTGGTTTTTAGTCATATTCCAAATCTACATAATAGTGTGTTAACGTATTAATGAATCACAAATTTTAAATATTTGATTTATTAATTTAATTGTTGTTTGAAGTCTTGATTTAAATAAATATTATTTTCAAACTATTGATGGAGAAATCATCAAAAATAAATATTCTCTGCGTCTCATAGAAAATCATTTAAATAATACATTATTCTTAAAAGTTATGTGTGATTTTAATAATACTATTAGGATTTAAATAAAAAAATAATACTATTAGTATTACATTTATTATAATAATTATAGTTAATAAAATTGTTAAATAAATAAAACTTAATAAATAAAAATATATTTTAAAAATTTAATAAATTTTGTATTAATATCGTAAAAATATAATAATAATTTTGATAAGGAGAAAAAAAATACAAATGACACACTTTTTATAAGATAATAAGAATATTAATTTTTGTTTGTTAATTAATTTTGAAAGTTAGAGATGTTGATTTGAAATCTCTCTGTCGTAGTTATTATTATTAATTCATATTATTTAACAGTATTAATAATATATTTGTATTATTGTTATTATTAATATATATATTTATAAAATTAAATTGTAAAATGTCAAAATAAATATATCTATACATAAATGATAGTTTACTAATAGTTATTCACAAAAATGTATGACAGTTATACTTATAGTTCTTTTGAATATACTCCCCTTGTGTCAAAATATAAGAGAAAAAATAAAAACATACTTATTAAGAAAAGTATAAACATAATCATTTAATTTGTGGTTATTTTGGAATAAAATGATTAGGAAGATATAAAAATAATTCTAATTGGTTGTTGAGTATATAAAAGATGAGAGAGAAAGTAAACTAAATACAATTTGCATTTAATTTAATTTTAAAAGATGAAAGTTGAACTTTTTCTCTTATATTTTGGAATAAAAAAAAATATTTTTTTCTCTTATATTTTGAGATGGAAGGAGTACGTGATAGATATTTGTGAGTCTTATATATAAAAATGGTGTAAGTATATATTATTTTTTAAATGAAAGTTTATTAGTTAGAAAATAAATAGTTTTCAATTGTAAATATATGATGTTTAATTGAGGCTTTTGGTTTCTGACCATATTCCAAGTCCATGTATAAATGCGTTAACGGTATTAATGAATCACTTAATTTTTAAATATTTGAAATTATTAGTTTAATTGTTATTTGAAGTTTTGATTTGAATAAATATTATTTTAAAAATATTGATGGAGAAATATATATTTATTTTCTATGATCTGAATAGATATAATTGATATAGGTAATTAGAAGAAAAAAAGTAGACTTACTAGAAATTGTGTTTATTAGCTTATTATAATTTCTATAATTTTTATATCAGTTCAATATCTATCTTTTTTTAAATAAATTAATACAAAATTATAAGTAAATATTATATTAAAAATAAAAATTCTCAATATTTTTTATAAATAATATATATAAGAAAAGTATTTATTAATTGTGATAGTAAATGATTTTAAAGGTTAATTCACTCCTACAACAACATTTTCTCATTAAAGCGTTGTCTTTTTGGTGATACCAAAAATCAATTTTGGCGTAGTGATAATTCTCAAAGTTGAATCCACTAAGATATATTATTATACCAGCATTTCAAACAACACATATAATTTAATCATTGAAGATGAGAGTTTTCTCCACATATGTGTCTACATCATGAATATTTTATAATAATTTAACATACTTGCTGTCAAGGTCTATTGGATCATGCACTTGGCAATGACTTGATGAAAAGATGATGAAACTTTTCTTATTTTTATAGACAAATGTTAATATAAGTTTATTAGAATATAAAAATAGGTTAGTAGTAGAGAATCTAATGGAATCATTTTTCAGTTTTTGCTTTATAATTTGATAATTTTTTCAGATTTTTTATTTAATCTAAATTTATTGCATAAATTTATATTTACATTTCATTTGAGAATTTATAATTTTTAAGAGTAAAATAAGAGTATATTTAAATAATCTTTAAATTAAATATCTCATTGATAAATATTTATATTTACATTTCAATTTAAAAATATGATGTTTAATTGAGACTTTTGGTTTTTAGTCATATTCCAAATCTACATAATAGTGTGTTAACGTATTAATGAATCACAAATTTTAAATATTTGATTTATTAATTTAATTGTTGTTTGAAGTCTTGATTTAAATAAATATTATTTTCAAACTATTGATGGAGAAATCATCAAAAATAAATATTCTCTGCATCTCATAGAAAATCATTTAAATAATACATTATTCTTAAAAGTTATGTGTGATTTTAATAATACTATTAGGATTTAAATAAAAAAATAATACTATTAGTATTACATTTATTATAATAATTATAGTTAATAAAATTGTTAAATAAATAAAACTTAATAAATAAAAATATATTTTAAAAATTTAATAAATTTTGTATTAATATCGTAAAAATATAATAATAATTTTGATAAGGAGAAAAAAAATACAAATGACACCCTTTTTATAAGATAATGAGAATATTAATTTTTGTTTGTTAATTAATTTTGAAAGTTAGAGATGTTGATTTGAAATCTCTCTATCGTAGTTATTATTATTAATTTATATTATTTAACAGTATTAATAATATATTTGTATTATTGTTATTATTAATATATATATTTATAAAATTAAATTGTAAAATGTCAAAATAAATATATCTATACATAAATGATAGTTTACTAATAGTTATTCACAAAAATGCATGACAGTTATACTTATAGTTCTTTTGAATATACTCCCTTTGTGCAAAAATATAAGAGAAAAAATAAAAACATACTTATTAAGAAAAGTATAAACATAATCGTTTAATTTGTGGTGTTTTTGAAATAAAATGATTAGGAAGATATAAAAATAATTCTAATTGGTTGTTGAGTATATAAAAGATGAGAGAGAATGTAAACTAAATACAATTTGCATTTAATTTAATTTTAAAAGATGAAAGTTGAACTTTTTCTCTTATATTTTGGAATTAAAAAAAATATTTTTTTCTCTTATATTTTGAGACGGAAGGAGTACGTGATAGATATTTGTGAGTCTTATATATAAAAATGGTGTAAGTATATATTATTTTTTAAATGAAAGTTTATTAGTTAGAAAATAAATAGTTTTCAATTGTAAATATATGATGTTTAATTGAGGCTTTTGATTTCTGACCATATTCCAAGTCCATGTATAAATGCGTTAACGGTATTAATGAATCACTTAATTTTTAAATATTTGAAATTATTAGTTTAATTGTTATTTGAAGTTTTGATTTGAATAAATATTATTTTAAAAATATTGATGGAGAAATATATATTTATTTTCTATGATCTGAATAGATATAATTGATATAGGTAATTAGAAAAAAAAACTAGACTTACTAGAAATTGTGTTTATTAGCTTATTATAGTTTCTATAATTTTTATATCAGTTCAATGTCTACCTTTTTTTAAATAAATTAATACAAAATTATAAGTAAATATTATATTAAAAACAAAAATTCTCAATATTTTTTATAAATAATATATATAAGAAAAGTATTTATTAATTGTGATAGTAAATGATTTTAAAGGTTAATTCACTCCTACAACAGCGTTTTCTCATTAAAGCGTTGTCTTTTTGGTGATACCAAAAGTCAATTTTGGCGTAGTGATAATTCTCAAAGTTGAATCCACTAAGATATATTATTATACCAGCATTTCAAACAACACATATAATTTAATCATTGAAGATGAGAGTTTTCTCCACATATGTGTCTACATCATGAATATTTTATAATAATTTAAGATACTTGCTGTCAAGGTCTATTGGATCATGCACTTGGCAATGACTTGATGAAAAGATGATGAAATTTTCTTATTTTTATAGACAAATGTTAATATAAGTTTATTAGAATATAAAAATAGGTTAGTAGTAGAGAATCTAATGGAATCATTTTTCAGTTTTTGCTTTATAATTTGATAATTTTCTCAGATTTTTTATTTAATCTAAATTTATTGCATAAATTTATATTTACATTTCAATTGAGAATTTATAATTTTTAAGAGTAAAATAAGAGTATATTGAAATAGTCTTGAAATTAAATATCTCATTAATAAATATTTATATTTACATTTCAATTCAAAAATATGATGTTTAATTGAGACTTTTGGTTTTTAGTCATATTCCAAATCTACATAATAGTGTGTTAACGTATTAATGAATCACAAATTTTAAATATTTGATTTGAAAATTTAATTGTTGTTTGAAGTCTTGATTTAAATAAATATTATTTTCAAACTATTGATGGAGAAATCATCAAAAATAAATATTCTCTGCATCTCATAGAAAATCATTTAAATAATACATTATTCTTAAAAGTTATGTGTGATTTTAATAATACTATTAGGATTTAAATAAAAAAATAATACTATTAGTATTACATTTATTATAATAATTATAGTTACTAAAATTGTTAAATAAATAAAACTTAATAAATAAAAATATATTTTAAAAATTTAATAAATTTTGTGTTAATATCGTAAAAATATAATGATAATTTTGATAAGGAGAAAAAAATTACAAATGACACGCTTTTTATGAGATAATGAGAATATTAATTTTTGTTTGTTAATTAATTTTGAAAGTTAGAGATGTTGATTTGAAATCTCTCTGTCGTAGTTATTATTATTAATTCATATTATTTAACAGTATTAATAATATATTTGTATTATTGTTATTATTAATATATATATATATTTATAAAATTAAATTGTAAAATGTCAAAATAAATATATCTATACATAAATGATAGTTTACTAATAGTTATTCACAAAAATGTATGACAGTTATACTTATAGTTCTTTTGAATATACTCCCCTTGTGTCAAAATATAAGAGAAAAAATAAAAACATACTTATTAAGAAAAGTATAAACATAATCGTTTAATTTGTGGTTATTTTGGAATAAAATGATTAGGAAGATATAAAAATAATTCTAATTGGTTGTTGAGTATATAAAAGATGAGAGAGAATGTAAACTAAATACAATTTGCATTTAATTTAATTTTAAAAGATGAAAGTTGAACTTTTTCTCTTATATTTTGGAATAAAAAAAATATTTTTTTCTCTTATATTTTGAGATGGAAGGAGTACGTGATAGATATTTGTGAGTCTTATATATAAAAATGGTGTAAGTATATATTATTTTTTAAATGAAAGTTTATTAGTTAGAAAATAAATAGTTTTCAATTGTAAATATATGATGTTTAATTGAGGCTTTTGGTTTCTGACCATATTCCAAGTCCATGTATAAATGCGTTAACGGTATTAATGAATCACTTAATTTTTAAATATTTGAAATTATTAGTTTAATTGTTATTTGAAGTTTTGATTTGAATAAATATTATTTTAAAAATATTGATGGAGAAATATATATTTATTTTCTATGATCTGAATAGATATAATTGATATAGGTAATTAGAAGAAAAAAAGTAGACTTACTAGAAATTGTGTTTATTAGCTTATTATAATTTCTATAATTTTTATATCAGTTCAATATCTATCTTTTTTTAAATAAATTAATACAAAATTATAAGTAAATATTATATTAAAAATAAAAATTCTCAATATTTTTTATAAATAATATATATAAGAAAAGTATTTATTAATTGTGATAGTAAATGATTTTAAAGGTTAATTCACTCCTACAACAGCGTTTTCTGCGTTGTCTTTTTGGTGATACCAAAAATCAATTTTGGCGTAGTGATAATTCTCAAAGTTGAATCCACTAAGATATATTATTATACCAGCATTTCAAACAACACATATAATTTAATCATTGAAGATGAGAGTTTTCTCCACATATGTGTCTACATCATGAATATTTTATAATAATTTAACATACTTGCTGTCAAGGTCTATTGGATCATGCACTTGGCAATGACTTGATGAAAAGATGATGAAACTTTTCTTATTTTTATAGACAAATGTTAATATAAGTTTATTAGAATATAAAAATAGGTTAGTAGTAGAGAATCTAATGGAATCATTTTTCAGTTTTTGCTTTATAATTTGATAATTTTCTCAGATTTTTTATTTAATCTAAATTTATTGCATAAATTTATATTTACATTTCAATTGAGAATTTATAATTTTTAAGAGTAAAATAAGAGTATATTGAAATAATCTTGAAATTAAATATCTCATTGATAAATATTTATATATACATTTCAATTTAAAAATATGATGTTTAATTGAGACTTTTGGTTTTTAGTCATATTCCAAATCTACATAATAGTGTGTTAACGTATTAATGAATCACAAATTTTAAATATTTGATTTATTAATTTAATTGTTGTTTGAAGTCTTGATTTAAATAAATATTATTTTCAAACTATTGATGGAGAAATCATCAAAAATAAATATTCTCTGCGTCTCATAGAAAATCATTTAAATAATACATTATTCTTAAAAGTTATGTGTGATTTTAATAATACTATTAGGATTTAAATAAAAAAATAATACTATTAGTATTACATTTATTATAATAATTATAGTTAATAAAATTGTTAAATAAATAAAACTTAATAAATAAAAATATATTTTAAAAATTTAATAAATTTTGTATTAATATCGTAAAAATATAATAATAATTTTGATAAGGAGAAAAAAAATACAAATGACACACTTTTTATAAGATAATAAGAATATTAATTTTTGTTTGTTAATTAATTTTGAAAGTTAGAGATGTTGATTTGAAATCTCTCTGTCGTAGTTATTATTATTAATTCATATTATTTAACAGTATTAATAATATATTTGTATTATTGTTATTATTAATATATATATTTATAAAATTAAATTGTAAAATGTCAAAATAAATATATCTATACATAAATGATAGTTTACTAATAGTTATTCACAAAAATGTATGACAGTTATACTTATAGTTCTTTTGAATATACTCCCCTTGTGTCAAAATATAAGAGAAAAAATAAAAACATACTTATTAAGAAAAGTATAAACATAATCATTTAATTTGTGGTTATTTTGGAATAAAATGATTAGGAAGATATAAAAATAATTCTAATTGGTTGTTGAGTATATAAAAGATGAGAGAGAAAGTAAACTAAATACAATTTGCATTTAATTTAATTTTAAAAGATGAAAGTTGAACTTTTTCTCTTATATTTTGGAATAAAAAAAAATATTTTTTTCTCTTATATTTTGAGATGGAAGGAGTACGTGATAGATATTTGTGAGTCTTATATATAAAAATGGTGTAAGTATATATTATTTTTTAAATGAAAGTTTATTAGTTAGAAAATAAATAGTTTTCAATTGTAAATATATGATGTTTAATTGAGGCTTTTGGTTTCTGACCATATTCCAAGTCCATGTATAAATGCGTTAACGGTATTAATGAATCACTTAATTTTTAAATATTTGAAATTATTAGTTTAATTGTTATTTGAAGTTTTGATTTGAATAAATATTATTTTAAAAATATTGATGGAGAAATATATATTTATTTTCTATGATCTGAATAGATATAATTGATATAGGTAATTAGAAGAAAAAAAGTAGACTTACTAGAAATTGTGTTTATTAGCTTATTATAATTTCTATAATTTTTATATCAGTTCAATATCTATCTTTTTTTAAATAAATTAATACAAAATTATAAGTAAATATTATATTAAAAATAAAAATTCTCAATATTTTTTATAAATAATATATATAAGAAAAGTATTTATTAATTGTGATAGTAAATGATTTTAAAGGTTAATTCACTCCTACAACAACATTTTCTCATTAAAGCGTTGTCTTTTTGGTGATACCAAAAATCAATTTTGGCGTAGTGATAATTCTCAAAGTTGAATCCACTAAGATATATTATTATACCAGCATTTCAAACAACACATATAATTTAATCATTGAAGATGAGAGTTTTCTCCACATATGTGTCTACATCATGAATATTTTATAATAATTTAACATACTTGCTGTCAAGGTCTATTGGATCATGCACTTGGCAATGACTTGATGAAAAGATGATGAAACTTTTCTTATTTTTATAGACAAATGTTAATATAAGTTTATTAGAATATAAAAATAGGTTAGTAGTAGAGAATCTAATGGAATCATTTTTCAGTTTTTGCTTTATAATTTGATAATTTTTTCAGATTTTTTATTTAATCTAAATTTATTGCATAAATTTATATTTACATTTCATTTGAGAATTTATAATTTTTAAGAGTAAAATAAGAGTATATTTAAATAATCTTTAAATTAAATATCTCATTGATAAATATTTATATTTACATTTCAATTTAAAAATATGATGTTTAATTGAGACTTTTGGTTTTTAGTCATATTCCAAATCTACATAATAGTGTGTTAACGTATTAATGAATCACAAATTTTAAATATTTGATTTATTAATTTAATTGTTGTTTGAAGTCTTGATTTAAATAAATATTATTTTCAAACTATTGATGGAGAAATCATCAAAAATAAATATTCTCTGCATCTCATAGAAAATCATTTAAATAATACATTATTCTTAAAAGTTATGTGTGATTTTAATAATACTATTAGGATTTAAATAAAAAAATAATACTATTAGTATTACATTTATTATAATAATTATAGTTAATAAAATTGTTAAATAAATAAAACTTAATAAATAAAAATATATTTTAAAAATTTAATAAATTTTGTATTAATATCGTAAAAATATAATAATAATTTTGATAAGGAGAAAAAAAATACAAATGACACACTTTTTATAAGATAATGAGAATATTAATTTTTGTTTGTTAATTAAATTTGAAAGTTAGAGATGTTGATTTGAAATCTCTCTGTCGTAGTTATTATTATTAATTCATATTATTTAACAGTATTAATAATATATTTGTATTATTGTTATTATTAATATATATATTTATAAAATTAAATTGTAAAATGTCAAAATAAATATATCTATACATAAATGATAGTTTACTAATAGTTATTCACAAAAATGTATGACAGTTATACTTATAGTTCTTTTGAATATACTCCCCTTGTGTCAAAATATAAGAGAAAAAATAAAAACATACTTATTAAGAAAAGTATAAACATAATCATTTAATTTGTGGTTATTTTGGAATAAAATGATTAAGAAGATATAAAAATAATTCTAATTGGTTGTTGAGTATATAAAAGATGAGAGAGAATGTAAACTAAATACAATTTGCATTTAATTTAATTTTAAAAGATGATAGTTGAACTTTTTCTCTTATATTTTGGAATAAAAAAAAATATTTTTTTCTCATATATTTTGAGACGGAAGGAGTACGTGATAGATATTTGTGAGTCTTATATATAAAAATGGTGTAAGTATATATTATTTTTTAAATGAAAGTTTATTAGTTAGAAAATAAATAGTTTTCAATTGTAAATATATGATGTTTAATTGAGGCTTTTGGTTTCTGACCATATTCCAAGTCCATGTATAAATGCGTTAACGGTATTAATGAATCACTTAATTTTTAAATATTTGAAATTATTAGTTTAATTGTTATTTGAAGTTTTGATTTGAATAAATATTATTTTAAAAATATTGATGGAGAAATATATATTTATTTTCTATGATCTGAATAGATATAATTGATATAGGTAATTAGAAAAAAAAAGTAGACTTACTAGAAATTTTGTTTATTAGCTTATTATAATTTCTATAATTTTTATATCAGTTCAATATCTACCTTTTTTAAAATAAATTAATACAAAATTATAAGTAAATATTATATTAAAAACAAAAATTCTCAATATTTTTTATAAATAATATATATAAGAAAAGTATTTATTAATTGTGATAGTAAATGATTTTAAAGGTTAATTCACTCCTACAACAGCGTTTTCTCATTAAAGCGTTGTCTTTTTGGTGATACCAAGAGTCAATTTTGGCGTAGTGATAATTCTCAAAGTTGAATCCACTAAGATATATTATTATACCAGCATTTCAAACAACACATATAATTTAATCATTGAAGATGAGAGTTTTCTCCACATATGTGTCTACATCATGAATATTTTATAATAATTTAACATACTTGCTGTCAAGGTCTATTGGATCATGCACTTGGCAATGACTTGATGAAAAGATGATGAAATTTTCTTATTTTTATAGACAAATGTTAATATAAGTTTATTAGAATATAAAAATAGGTTAGTAGTAGAGAATCTAATGGAATCATTTTTCAGTTTTTGCTTTATAATTTGATAATTTTCTCAGATTTTTTATTTAATCTAAATTTATTGCATAAATTTATATTTACATTTCAATTGAGAATTTATAATTTTTAAGAGTAAAATAAGAGTATATTTAAATAGTCTTGAAATTAAATATCTCATTAATAAATATTTATATTTACATTTCAATTCAAAAATATGATGTTTAATTGAGACTTTTGGTTTTTAGTCATATTCCAAATCTACATAATAGTGTGTTAACGTATTAATGAATCATAAATTTTAAATATTTGATTTGAAAATTTAATTGTTGTTTGAAGTCTTGATTTAAATAAATATTATTTTCAAACTATTGATGGAGAAATCATCAAAAATAAATATTCTATGCATCTCATAGAAAATCATTTAAATAATACATTATTCTTAAAAGTTATTTGTGATTTTAATAATACTATTAGGATTTAAATAAAAAAATAATACTATTAGTATTACATTTATTATAATAATTATAGTTAATAAAATTGTTAAATAAATAAAACTTAATAAATAAAAATATATTTTAAAAATTTAATAAATTTTGTGTTAATATCGTAAAAATATAATGATAATTTTGATAAGGAGAAAAAAATACAAATGACACGCTTTTTATAAGATAATGAGAATATTAATTTTTGTTTGTTAATTAATTTTGAAAGTTAGAGATGTTGATTTGAAATCTCTCTGTCGTATTTATTATTATTAATTCATATTATTTAACAGTATTAATAATATATTTGTATTATTGTTATTATTAATATATATATATATTTATAAAATTAAATTGTAAAATGTCAAAATAAATATATCTATACATAAATGATAGTTTACTAATAGTTATTCACAAAAATGTATGACAGTTATACTTATAGTTCTTTTGAATATACTCCCCTTGTGTCAAAATATAAGAGAAAAAATAAAAACATACTTATTAAGAAAAGTATAAACATAATCGTTTAATTTGTGGTTATTTTGGAATAAAATGATTAGGAAGATATAAAAATAATTCTAATTGGTTGTTGAGTATATAAAAGATGAGAGAGAATGTAAACTAAATACAATTTGCATTTAATTTAATTTTAAAAGATGAAAGTTGAACTTTTTCTCTTATATTTTGGAATTAAAAAAAATATTTTTTTCTCTTATATTTTGAGACGGAAGGAGTACGTGATAGATATTTGTGAGTCTTATATATAAAAATGGTGTAAGTATATATTATTTTTTAAATGAAAGTTTATTAGTTAGAAAATAAATAGTTTTCAATTGTAAATATATGATGTTTAATTGAGGCTTTTGATTTCTGACCATATTCCAAGTCCATGTATAAATGCGTTAACGGTATTAATGAATCACTTAATTTTTAAATATTTGAAATTATTAGTTTAATTGTTATTTGAAGTTTTGATTTGAATAAATATTATTTTAAAAATATTGATGGAGAAATATATATTTTTTTTCTATGATCTGAATAGATATAATTGATATAGGTAATTAGAAAAAAAAAGTAGACTTACTAGAAATTGTGTTTATTAGCTTATTATAATTTCTATAATTTTTATATCAGTTCAATATCTACCTTTTTTTAAAATAAATTAATACAAAATTATAAGTAAATATTATATTAAAAATAAAAAGTCTCAATATTTTTTATAAATAATATATATAAGAAAAGTATTTATTAATTGTGATAGTAAATGATTTTAAAGTTTAATTCACTCCTACAACAGTGTTTTCTCATTAAAGCGTTGTCTTTTTGGTGATAGCAAAAGTCAATTTTGGCGTAGTGATAATTCTCAAAGTTGAATCCACTAAAATATATTATTATACCAGCATTTCAAACAACACATATAATTTAATCATTGAAGATGAGAGTTTTCTCCACATATGTGTCTACATCATGAATATTTTATAATAATTTAACAAACTTGCTGTCAAGGTCTATTGGATCATGCACTTGGCAATGACTTGATGAAAAGATGATGAAACTTTTCTTATTTTTATAGACAAATGTTAATATAAGTTTATTAGAATATAAAAATAGGTTAGTAGTAGAGAATCTAATGGAATCATTTTTCAATTTTTGCTTTATAATTTGTTAATTTTCTCATATTTTTTATTTAATCTAAATTTATTGCATAAATTTATATTTACATTTCAATTGAGAATTTATAATTTTTAAGAGTAAAATAAGAGTATATTGAAATAATCTTGAAATTAAATATCTCATTAATAAATATTTATATTTACATTTCAATTCAAAAATATGATGTTTAATTGAGATTTTTGGTTTTTAGTCATATTCCAAATCTACATAATAGTGTGTTAACGTATTAATGAATCACAAATTTTAAATATTTGATTTATTAATTTAATTGTTGTTTGAAGTCTTGATTTAAATAAATATTATTTTCAAACTATTGATGGAGAAATCATCAAAAATAAATATTCTCTGCATCTCATAGAAAATCATTTAAATAATACATTATTCTTAAAAGTTATGTGTGATTTTAATAATTCTATTAGGATTTAAATAAAAAAATAATACTATTAGTATTACATTTATTATAATAATTATAGTTAATAAAATTGTTAAATAAATAAAACTTAATAAATAAAAATATATTTTAAAAATTTAATAAATTTTGTATTAATATCGTAAAAATATAATAATAATTTTGATAAGGAGAAAAAAAATACAAATGACACCCTTTTTATAAGATAATGAGAATATTAATTTTTGTTTGTTAATTAATTTTGAAAGTTAGAGATGTTGATTTGAAATCTCTCTATCGTAGTTATTATTATTAATTTATATTATTTAACAGTATTAATAATATATTTGTATTATTGTTATTATTAATATATATATTTATAAAATTAAATTGTAAAATGTCAAAATAAATATATCTATACATAAATGATAGTTTACTAATAGTTATTCACAAAAATGTATGACAGTTATACTTATAGTTCTTTTGAATATACTCCCTTTGTGCAAAAATATAAGAGAAAAAATAAAAACATACTTATTAAGAAAAGTATAAACATAATCGTTTAATTTGTGGTGTTTTTGAAATAAAATGATTAGGAAGATATAAAAATAATTCTAATTGGTTGTTGAGTATATAAAAGATGAGAGAGAATGTAAACTAAATACAATTTGCATTTAATTTAATTTTAAAAGATGAAAGTTGAACTTTTTCTCTTATATTTTGGAATTAAAAAAAATATTTTTTTCTCTTATATTTTGAGACGGAAGGAGTACGTGATAGATATTTGTGAGTCTTATATATAAAAATGGTGTAAGTATATATTATTTTTTAAATGAAAGTTTATTAGTTAGAAAATAAATAGTTTTCAATTGTAAATATATGATGTTTAATTGAGGCTTTTGATTTCTGACCATATTCCAAGTCCATGTATAAATGCGTTAACGGTATTAATGAATCACTTAATTTTTAAATATTTGAAATTATTAGTTTAATTGTTATTTGAAGTTTTGATTTGAATAAATATTATTTTAAAAATATTGATGGAGAAATATATATTTATTTTCTATGATCTGAATAGATATAATTGATATAGGTAATTAGAAAAAAAAAAGTACACTTACTAGAAATTGTGTTTATTAGCTTATTATAGTTTCTATAATTTTTATATCAGTTCAATGTCTACCTTTTTTTAAATAAATTAATACAAAATTATAAGTAAATATTATATTAAAAACAAAAATTCTCAATATTTTTTATAAATAATATATATAAGAAAAGTATTTATTAATTGTGATAGTAAATGATTTTAAAGGTTAATTCACTCCTACAACAGCGTTTTCTCATTAAAGCGTTGTCTTTTTGGTGATACCAAAAGTCAATTTTGGCGTAGTGATAATTCTCAAAGTTGAATCCACTAAGATATATTATTATACCAGCATTTCAAACAACACATATAATTTAATCGTTGAAGATGAGAGTTTTCTCCACATATGTGTCTACATCATGAATATTTTATAATAATTTAAGATACTTGCTGTCAAGGTCTATTGGATCATGCACTTGGCAATGACTTGATGAAAAAATGATGAAATTTTCTTATTTTTATAGACAAATGTTAATATAAGTTTATTAGAATATAAAAATAGGTTAGTAGTAGAGAATCTAATGGAATCATTTTTCAGTTTTTGCTTTATAATTTGATAATTTTCTCAGATTTTTTATTTAATCTAAATTTATTGCATAAATTTATATTTACATTTCAATTGAGAATTTATAATTTTTAAGAGTAAAATAAGAGTATATTGAAATAGTCTTGAAATTAAATATCTCATTAATAAATATTTATATTTACATTTCAATTCAAAAATATGATGTTTAATTGAGACTTTTGGTTTTTAGTCATATTCCAAATCTACATAATAGTGTGTTAACGTATTAATGAATCACAAATTTTAAATATTTGATTTGAAAATTTAATTGTTGTTTGAAGTCTTGATTTAAATAAATATTATTTTCAAACTATTGATGGAGAAATCATCAAAAATAAATATTCTCTGCATCTCATAGAAAATCATTTAAATAATACATTATTCTTAAAAGTTATGTGTGATTTTAATAATACTATTAGGATTTAAATAAAAAAATAATACTATTAGTATTACATTTATTATAATAATTATAGTTACTAAAATTGTTAAATAAATAAAACTTAATAAATAAAAATATATTTTAAAAATTTAATAAATTTTGTGTTAATATCGTAAAAATATAATGATAATTTTGATAAGGAGAAAAAAATTACAAATGACACGCTTTTTATGAGATAATGAGAATATTAATTTTTGTTTGTTAATTAATTTTGAAAGTTAGAGATGTTGATTTGAAATCTCTCTGTCGTAGTTATTATTATTAATTCATATTATTTAACAGTATTAATAATATATTTGTATTATTGTTATTATTAATATATATATATATTTATAAAATTAAATTGTAAAATGTCAAAATAAATATATCTATACATAAATGATAGTTTACTAATAGTTATTCACAAAAATGTATGACAGTTATACTTATAGTTCTTTTGAATATACTCCCCTTGTGTCAAAATATAAGAGAAAAAATAAAAACATACTTATTAAGAAAAGTATAAACATAATCGTTTAATTTGTGGTTATTTTGGAATAAAATGATTAGGAAGATATAAAAATAATTCTAATTGGTTGTTGAGTATATAAAAGATGAGAGAGAATGTAAACTAAATACAATTTGCATTTAATTTAATTTTAAAAGATGAAAGTTGAACTTTTTCTCTTATATTTTGGAATAAAAAAAAATATTTTTTTCTCTTATATTTTGAGATGGAAGGAGTACGTGATAGATATTTGTGAGTCTTATATATAAAAATGGTGTAAGTATATATTATTTTTTAAATGAAAGTTTATTTGTTAGAAAATAAATAGTTTTCAATTGTAAATATATGATGTTTAATTGAGGCTTTTGGTTTCTGACCATATTCCAAGTCCATGTATAAATGCGTTAACGGTATTAATGAATCACTTAATTTTTAAATATTTGAAATTATTAGTTTAATTGTTATTTGAAGTTTTGATTTGAATAAATATTATTTTAAAAATATTGATGGAGAAATATATATTTATTTTCTATGATCTGAATAGATATAATTGATATAGGTAATTAGAAGAAAAAAAGTAGACTTACTAGAAATTGTGTTTATTAGCTTATTATAATTTCTATAATTTTTATATCAGTTCAATATCTATCTTTTTTTAAATAAATTAATACAAAATTATAAGTAAATATTATATTAAAAATAAAAATTCTCAATATTTTTTATAAATAATATATATAAGAAAAGTATTTATTAATTGTGATAGTAAATGATTTTAAAGGTTAATTCACTCCTACAACAGCGTTTTCTGCGTTGTCTTTTTGGTGATACCAAAAATCAATTTTGGCGTAGTGATAATTCTCAAAGTTGAATCCACTAAGATATATTATTATACCAGCATTTCAAACAACACATATAATTTAATCATTGAAGATGAGAGTTTTCTCCACATATGTGTCTACATCATGAATATTTTATAA
The DNA here is from genome assembly GCA_948472305.1 of Vicia faba. Lineage (NCBI taxonomy): Eukaryota > Viridiplantae > Streptophyta > Magnoliopsida > Fabales > Fabaceae > Vicia > Vicia faba. The sequence continues at coordinate 142,135,093 of OX451736.1, forward strand.
TAATTTAACATACTTGCTGTCAAGGTCTATTGGATCATGCACTTGGCAATGACTTGATGAAAAGATGATGAAACTTTTCTTATTTTTATAGACAAATGTTAATATAAGTTTATTAGAATATAAAAATAGGTTAGTAGTAGAGAATCTAATGGAATCATTTTTCAGTTTTTGCTTTATAATTTGATAATTTTCTCAGATTTTTTATTTAATCTAAATTTATTGCATAAATTTATATTTACATTTCAATTGAGAATTTATAATTTTTAAGAGTAAAATAAGAGTATATTGAAATAATCTTGAAATTAAATATCTCATTGATAAATATTTATATTTACATTTCAATTTAAAAATATGATGTTTAATTGAGACTTTTGGTTTTTAGTCATATTCCAAATCTACATAATAGTGTGTTAACGTATTAATGAATCACAAATTTTAAATATTTGATTTATTAATTTAATTGTTGTTTGAAGTCTTGATTTAAATAAATATTATTTTCAAACTATTGATGGAGAAATCATCAAAAATAAATATTCTCTGCATCTCATAGAAAATCATTTAAATAATACATTATTCTTAAAAGTTATGTGCGATTTTAATAATACTATTAGGATTTAAATAAAATAATAATACTATTAGTATTACATTTATTATAATAATTATAGTTAATAAAATTGTTAAATAAATAAAACTTAATAAAAAAAAATATATTTTAAAAATTTAATAAATTTTGTATTAATATCGTAAAAATATAATAATAATTTTGATAAGGAGAAAAAAAATACAAATGACACACTTTTTATAAGATAATAAGAATATTAATTTTTGTTTGTTAATTAATTTTGAAAGTTAGAGATGTTGATTTGAAATCTCTCTGTCGTAGTTATTATTATTAATTCATATTAGTTAACAGTATTAATAATATATTTGTATTATTGTTATTATTAATATATATATTTATAAAATTAAATTGTAAAATGTCAAAATAAATATATCTATACATAAATGATAGTTTACTAATAGTTATTCACAAAAATGTATGACAGTTATACTTATAGTTCTTTTGAATATACTCCCTTTGTGTCAAAATATAAGAGAAAAAATAAAAACATACTTATTAAGAAAAGTATAAACATAATCGTTTAATTTGTGGTTATTTTGGAATAAAATGATTAGGAAGATATAAAAATAATTCTAATTGGTTGTTGAGTATATAAAAGATGAGAGAGAATGTAAACTAAATACAATTTGCATTTAATTTAATTTTAAAAGATGAAAGTTGAACTTTTTCTCTTATATTTTGGAATAAAAAAAAATATTTTTTTCTCTTATATTTTGAGACGGAAGGAGTACGTGATAGATATTTGTGAGTCTTATATATAAAAATGGTGTAAGTATATATTATTTTTTAAATGAAAGTTTATTAGTTAGAAAATAAATAGTTTTCAATTGTAAATATATGATGTTTAATTGAGGCTTTTGGTTTCTGACCATATTCCAAGTCCATGTATAAATGCGTTAACGGTATTAATGAATCACTTAATTTTTAAATATTTGAAATTATTAGTTTAATTGTTATTTGAAGTTTTGTTTTGAATAAATATTATTTTAAAAATATTGATGGAGAAATATATATTTATTTTCTATGATCTCAATAGATATAATTGATATAGGTAATTAGAAGAAAAAAAGTAGACTTACTAGAAATTGTGTTTATTAGCTTATTATAATTTCTATAATTTTTATATCAGTTCAATATCTATCTTTTTTTAAATAAATTAATACAAAATTATAAGTAAATATTATATTAAAAATAAAAATTCTCAATATTTTTTATAAATAATATATATAAGAAAAGTATTTATTAATTGTGATAGTAAATGATTTTAAAGGTTAATTCACTCCTACAACAGCGTTTTCTAAGTTGTCTTTTTGGTGATACCAAAAATCAATTTTGGCGTAGTGATAATTCTCAAAGTTGAATCCACTAAGATATATTATTATACCAGCATTTCAAACAACATATATAATTTAATCATTGAAGATGAGAGTTTTCTCCACATATGTGTCTACATCATGAATATTTTATAATAATTTAACATACTTGCTGTCAAGGTCTATTGGATCATGCACTTGGCAATGACTTGATGAAAAGATGATGAAACTTTTCTTATTTTTATAGACAAATGTTAATATAAGTTTATTAGAATATAAAAATAGGTTAGTAGTAGAGAATCTAATGGAATCATATTTCAATTTTTGCTTTATAATTTGATAATTTTCTCAGATTTTTTATTTAATCTAAATTTATTGCATAAATTTATATTTACATTTCAATTGAGAATTTATAATTTTTAAGAGTAAAATAAGAGTATATTGAAATAATCTTGAAATTAAATATCTCATTGATAAATATTTATATTTACATTTCAATTCAAAAATATGATGTTTAATTGAGACTTTTGGTTTTTAGTCATATTCCAAATCTACATAATAGTGTGTTAACGTATTAATGAATCAAAAATTTTAAATATTTGATTTATTAATTTAATTGTTGTTTGAAGTCTTGATTTAAATAAATATTATTTTCAAACTATTGATGGAGAAATCATCAAAAATAAATATTCTCTGCATCTCATAGAAAATCATTTAAATAATACATTATTCTTAAAAGTTATGTGTGATTTTAATAATACTATTAGGATTTAAATAAAAAAATAATACTATTAGTATTACATTTATTATAATAATTATAGTTAATAAAATTGTTAAATAAATAAAACTTAATAAATAAAAATGTATTTTAAAAATTTAATAAATTTTGTATTAATATCGTAAAAATATAATAATAATTTTGATAAGGAGAAAAAAAATACAAATGACACCCTTTTTATAAGATAATGAGAATATTAATTTTTGTTTGTTAATTAATTTTGAAAGTTAGAGATGTTGATTTGAAATCTCTCTATCGTAGTTATTATTATTAATTCATATTAGTTAACAGTATTAATAATATATTTGTATTATTGTTATTATTAATATATATATTTATAAAATTAAATTGTAAAATGTCAAAATAAATATATCTATACATAAATGATAGTTTACTAATAGTTATTCACAAAAATGTATGACAGTTATACTTATAGTTCTTTTGAATATACTCCCTTTGTGTCAAAATATAAGAGAAAAAATAAAAACATACTTATTAAGAAAAGTATAAACATAATCGTTTAATTTGTGGTGTTTTTGAAATAAAATGATTAGGAAGATATAAAAATAATTCTAATTGGTTGTTGAGTATATAAAAGATGAGAGAGAATGTAAACTAAATACAATTTGCATTTAATTTAATTTTAAAAGATGAAAGTTGAACTTTTTCTCTTATATTTTGGAATAAAAAAAAATATTTTTTTCTCTTATATTTTGAGACGGAAGGAGTACGTGATAGATATTTGTGAGTCTTATATATAAAAATGGTGTAAGTATATATTATTTTTTAAATGAAAGTTTATTAGTTAGAAAATAAATAGTTTTCAATTGTAAATATATGATGTTTAATTGAGGCTTTTGGTTTCTGACCATATTCCAAGTCCATGTATAAATGCGTTAACAGTATTAATGAATCACTTAATTTTTAAATATTTGAAATTATTAGTTTAATTGTTATTTGAAGTTTTGATTTGAATAAATATTATTTTAAAAATATTGATGGAGAAATATATATTTATTTTCTATGATCTCAATAGATATAATTGATATAGGTAATTAGAAGAAAAAAAGTAGACTTACTAGAAATTGTGTTTATTAGCTTATTATAATTTCTATAATTTTTATATCAGTTCAATATCTATCTTTTTTTAAATAAATTAATACAAAATTATAAGTAAATATTATATTAAAAATAAAAATTCTCAATATTTTTTATAAATAATATATATAAGAAAAGTATTTATTAATTGTGATAGTAAATGATTTTAAAGGTTAATTCACTCCTACAACAGCGTTTTCTAAGTTGTCTTTTTGGTGATACCAAAAATCAATTTTGGCGTAGTGATAATTCTCAAAGTTGAATCCACTAAGATATATTATTATACCAGCATTTCAAACAACATATATAATTTAATCATTGAAGATGAGAGTTTTCTCCACATATGTGTCTACATCATGAATATTTTATAATAATTTAACATACTTGCTGTCAAGGTCTATTGGATCATGCACTTGGCAATGACTTGATGAAAAGATGATGAAACTTTTCTTATTTTTATAGACAAATGTTAATATAAGTTTATTAGAATATAAAAATAGGTTAGTAGTAGAGAATCTAATGGAATCATTTTTCAGTTTTTGCTTTATAATTTGATAATTTTCTCAGATTTTTTATTTAATCTAAATTTATTGCATAAATTTATATTTACATTTCAATTTATAATTTATAATTTTTAAGAGTAAAATAAGAGTATATTGAAATAATCTTGAAATTAAATATCTCATTGATAAATATTTATATTTACATTTCAATTCAAAAATATGATGTTTAATTGAGACTTTTGGTTTTTAGTCATATTCCAAATCTACATAATAGTGTGTTAACGTATTAATGAATCAAAAATTTTAAATATTTGATTTATTAATTTAATTGTTGTTTGAAGTCTTGATTTAAATAAATATTATTTTCAAACTATTGATGGAGAAATCATCAAAAATAAATATTCTCTGCATCTCATAGAAAATCATTTAAATAATACATTATTCTTAAAAGTTATGTGTGATTTTAATAATACTATTAGGATTTAAATAAAAAAATAATACTATTAGTATTACATTTATTATAATAATTATAGTTAATAAAATTGTTAAATAAATAAAACTTAATAAATAAAAATGTATTTTAAAAATTTAATAAATTTTGTATTAATATCGTAAAAATATAATAATAATTTTGATAAGGAGAAAAAAAATACAAATGACACCCTTTTTATAAGATAATGAGAATATTAATTTTTGTTTGTTAATTAATTTTGAAAGTTAGAGATGTTGATTTGAAATCTCTCTATCGTAGTTATTATTATTAATTCATATTAGTTAACAGTATTAATAATATATTTGTATTATTGTTATTATTAATATATATATTTATAAAATTAAATTGTAAAATGTCAAAATAAATATATCTATACATAAATGATAGTTTACTAATAGTTATTCACAAAAATGTATGACAGTTATACTTATAGTTCTTTTGAATATACTCCCTTTGTGTCAAAATATAAGAGAAAAAATAAAAACATACTTATTAAGAAAAGTATAAACATAATCGTTTAATTTGTGGTGTTTTTGAAATAAAATGATTAGGAAGATATAAAAATAATTCTAATTGGTTGTTGAGTATATAACAGATGAGAGAGAATGTAAACTAAATACAATTTGCATTTAATTTAATTTTAAAAGATGAAAGTTGAACTTTTTCTCTTATATTTTGGAATAAAAAAAAATATTTTTTTCTCTTATATTTTGAGACGGAAGGAGTACGTGATAGATATTTGTGAGTCTTATATATAAAAATGGTGTAAGTATATATTATTTTTTAAATGAAAGTTTATTAGTTAGAAAATAAATAGTTTTCAATTGTAAATATATGATGTTTAATTGAGGCTTTTGGTTTCTGACCATATTCCAAGTCCATGTATAAATGCGTTAACAGTATTAATGAATCACTTAATTTTTAAATATTTGAAATTATTAGTTTAATTGTTATTTGAAGTTTTGATTTGAATAAATATTATTTTAAAAATATTGATGGAGAAATATATATTTATTTTCTATGATCTCAATAGATATAATTGATATAGGTAATTAGAAGAAAAAAAGTAGACTTACTAGAAATTGTGTTTATTAGCTTATTATAATTTCTATAATTTTTATATCAGTTCAATATCTATCTTTTTTTAAATAAATTAATACAAAATTATAAGTAAATATTATATTAAAAATAAAAATTCTCAATATTTTTTATAAATAATATATATAAGAAAAGTATTTATTAATTGTGATAGTAAATGATTTTAAAGGTTAATTCACTCCTACAACAGCGTTTTCTAAGTTGTCTTTTTGGTGATACCAAAAATCAATTTTGGCGTAGTGATAATTCTCAAAGTTGAATCCACTAAGATATATTATTATACCAGCATTTCAAACAACATATATAATTTAATCATTGAAGATGAGAGTTTTCTCCACATATGTGTCTACATCATGAATATTTTATAATAATTTAACATACTTGCTGTCAAGGTCTATTGGATCATGCACTTGGCAATGACTTGATGAAAAGATGATGAAACTTTTCTTATTTTTATAGACAAATGTTAATATAAGTTTATTAGAATATAAAAATAGGTTAGTAGTAGAGAATCTAATGGAATCATTTTTCAGTTTTTGCTTTATAATTTGATAATTTTCTCAGATTTTTTATTTAATCTAAATTTATTGCATAAATTTATATTTACATTTCAATTGAGAATTTATAATTTTTAAGAGTAAAATAAGAGTATATTGAAATAATCTTGAAATTAAATATCTCATTGATAAATATTTATATTTACATTTCAATTCAAAAATATGATGTTTAATTGAGACTTTTGGTTTTTAGTCATATTCCAAATCTACATAATAGTGTGTTAACGTATTAATGAATCAAAAATTTTAAATATTTGATTTATTAATTTAATTGTTGTTTGAAGTCTTGATTTAAATAAATATTATTTTCAAACTATTGATGGAGAAATCATCAAAAATAAATATTCTCTGCATCTCATAGAAAATCATTTAAATAATACATTATTCTTAAAAGTTATGTGTGATTTTAATAATACTATTAGGATTTAAATAAAAAAATAATACTATTAGTATTACATTTATTATAATAATTATAGTTAATAAAATTGTTAAATAAATAAAACTTAATAAATAAAAATGTATTTTAAAAATTTAATAAATTTTGTATTAATATCGTAAAAATATAATAATAATTTTGATAAGGAGAAAAAAAATACAAATGACACCCTTTTTATAAGATAATGAGAATATTAATTTTTGTTTGTTAATTAATTTTGAAAGTTAGAGATGTTGATTTGAAATCTCTCTATCGTAGTTATTATTATTAATTCATATTAGTTAACAGTATTAATCATATATTTGTATTATTGTTATTATTAATATATATATTTATAAAATTAAATTGTAAAATGTCAAAATAAATATATCTATACATAAATGATAGTTTACTAATAGTTATTCACAAAAATGTATGACAGTTATACTTATAGTTCTTTTGAATATACTCCCTTTGTGTCAAAATATAAGAGAAAAAATAAAAACATACTTATTAAGAAAAGTATAAACATAATCGTTTAATTTGTGGTGTTTTTGAAATAAAATGATTAGGAAGATATAAAAATAATTCTAATTGGTTGTTGAGTATATAAAAGATGAGAGAGAATGTAAACTAAATACAATTTGCATTTAATTTAATTTTAAAAGATGAAAGTTGAACTTTTTCTCTTATATTTTGGAATAAAAAAAAATATTTTTTTCTCTTATATTTTGAGACGGAAGGAGTACGTGATAGATATTTGTGAGTCTTATATATAAAAATGGTGTAAGTATATATTATTTTTTAAATGAAAGTTTATTAGTTAGAAAATAAATAGTTTTCAATTGTAAATATATGATGTTTAATTGAGGCTTTTGGTTTCTGACCATATTCCAAGTCCATGTATAAATGCGTTAACAGTATTAATGAATCACTTAATTTTTAAATATTTGAAATTATTAGTTTAATTGTTATTTGAAGTTTTGATTTGAATAAATATTATTTTAAAAATATTGATGGAGAAATATATATTTATTTTCTATGATCTCAATAGATATAATTGATATAGGTAATTAGAAGAAAAAAAGTAGACTTACTAGAAATTGTGTTTATTAGCTTATTATAATTTCTATAATTTTTATATCAGTTCAATATCTATCTTTTTTTAAATAAATTAATACAAAATTATAAGTAAATATTATATTAAAAATAAAAATTCTCAATATTTTTTATAAATAATATATATAAGAAAAGTATTTATTAATTGTGATAGTAAATGATTTTAAAGGTTAATTCACTCCTACAACAGCGTTTTCTAAGTTGTCTTTTTGGTGATACCAAAAATCAATTTTGGCGTAGTGATAATTCTCAAAGTTGAATCCACTAAGATATATTATTATACCAGCATTTCAAACAACATATATAATTTAATCATTGAAGATGAGAGTTTTCTCCACATATGTGTCTACATCATGAATATTTTATAATAATTTAACATACTTGCTGTCAAGGTCTATTGGATCATGCACTTGGCAATGACTTGATGAAAAGATGATGAAACTTTTCTTATTTTTATAGACAAATGTTAATATAAGTTTATTAAAATATAAAAATAGGTTAGTAGTAGAGAATCTAATGGAATCATATTTCAATTTTTGCTTTATAATTTGATAATTTTCTCAGATTTTTTATTTAATCTAAATTTATTGCATAAATTTATATTTACATTTCAATTGAGAATTTATAATTTTTAAGAGTAAAATAAGAGTATATTGAAATAATCTTGAAATTAAATATCTCATTGATAAATATTTATATTTACATTTCAATTCAAAAATATGATGTTTAATTGAGACTTTTGGTTTTTAGTCATATTCCAAATCTACATAATAGTGTGTTAACGTATTAATGAATCAAAAATTTTAAATATTTGATTTATTAATTTAATTGTTGTTTGAAGTCTTGATTTAAATAAATATTATTTTCAAACTATTGATGGAGAAATCATCAAAAATAAATATTCTCTGCATCTCATAGAAAATCATTTAAATAATACATTATTCTTAAAAGTTATGTGTGATTTTAATAATACTATTAGGATTTAAATAAAAAAATAATACTATTAGTATTACATTTATTATAATAATTATAGTTAATAAAATTGTTAAATAAATAAAACTTAATAAATAAAAATGTATTTTAAAAATTTAATAAATTTTGTAATAATATCGTAAAAATATAATAATAATTTTGATAAGGAGAAAAAAAATACAAATGACACCCTTTTTATAAGATAATGAGAATATTAATTTTTGTTTGTTAATTAATTTTGAAAGTTAGAGATGTTGATTTGAAATCTCTCTATCGTAGTTATTATTATTAATTCATATTAGTTAACAGTATTAATCATATATTTGTATTATTGTTATTATTAATATATATATTTATAAAATTAAATTGTTAAATGTCAAAATAAATATATCTATACATAAATGATAGTTTACTAATAGTTATTCACAAAAATGTATGACAGTTATACTTATAGTTCTTTTGAATATACTCCCTTTGTGTCAAAATATAAGAGAAAAAATAAAAACATACTTATTAAGAAAAGTATAAACATAATCGTTTAATTTGTGGTGTTTTTGAAATAAAATGATTAGGAAGATATAAAAATAATTCTAATTGGTTGTTGAGTATATAAAAGATGAGAGAGAATGTAAACTAAATACAATTTGCATTTAATTTAATTTTAAAAGATGAAAGTTGAACTTTTTCTCTTATATTTTGGAATAAAAAAAAATATTTTTTTCTCTTATATTTTGAGACGGAAGGAGTACGTGATAGATATTTGTGAGTCTTATATATAAAAATGGTGTAAGTATATATTATTTTTTAAATGAAAGTTTATTAGTTAGAAAATAAATAGTTTTCAATTGTAAATATATGATGTTTAATTGAGGCTTTTGGTTTCTGACCATATTCCAAGTCCATGTATAAATGCGTTAACAGTATTAATGAATCACTTAATTTTTAAATATTTGAAATTATTAGTTTAATTGTTATTTGAAGTTTTGATTTGAATAAATATTATTTTAAAAATATTGATGGAGAAATATATATTTATTTTCTATGATCTCAATAGATATAATTGATATAGGTAATTAGAAGAAAAAAAGTAGACTTACTAGAAATTGTGTTTATTAGCTTATTATAATTTCTATAATTTTTATATCAGTTCAATATCTATCTTTTTTTAAATAAATTAATACAAAATTATAAGTAAATATTATATTAAAAATAAAAATTCTCAATATTTTTTATAAATAATATATATAAGAAAAGTATTTATTAATTGTGATAGTAAATGATTTTAAAGGTTAATTCACTCCTACAACAGCGTTTTCTAAGTTGTCTTTTTGGTGATACCAAAAATCAATTTTGGCGTAGTGATAATTCTCAAAGTTGAATCCACTAAGATATATTATTATACCAGCATTTCAAACAACATATATAATTTAATCATTGAAGATGAGAGTTTTCTCCACATATGTGTCTACATCATGAATATTTTATAATAATTTAACATACTTGCTGTCAAGGTCTATTGGATCATGCACTTGGCAATGACTTGATGAAAAGATGATGAAACTTTTCTTATTTTTATAGACAAATGTTAATATAAGTTTATTAGAATATAAAAATAGGTTAGTAGTAGAGAATCTAATGGAATCATTTTTCAGTTTTTGCTTTATAATTTGATAATTTTCTCAGATTTTTTATTTAATCTAAATTTATTGCATAAATTTATATTTACATTTCAATTGAGAATTTATAATTTTTAAGAGTAAAATAAGAGTATATTGAAATAATCTTGAAATTAAATATCTCATTGATAAATATTTATATTTACATTTCAATTCAAAAATATGATGTTTAATTGAGACTTTTGGTTTTTAGTCATATTCCAAATCTACATAATAGTGTGTTAACGTATTAATGAATCAAAAATTTTAAATATTTGATTTATTAATTTAATTGTTGTTTGAAGTCTTGATTTAAATAAATATTATTTTCAAACTATTGATGGAGAAATCATCAAAAATAAATATTCTCTGCATCTCATAGAAAATCATTTAAATAATACATTATTCTTAAAAGTTATGTGTGATTTTAATAATACTATTAGGATTTAAATAAAAAAATAATACTATTAGTATTACATTTATTATAATAATTATAGTTAATAAAATTGTTAAATAAATAAAACTTAATAAATAAAAATGTATTTTAAAAATTTAATAAATTTTGTATTAATATCGTAAAAATATAATAATAATTTTGATAAGGAGAAAAAAAATACAAATGACACCCTTTTTATAAGATAATGAGAATATTAATTTTTGTTTGTTAATTAATTTTGAAAGTTAGAGATGTTGATTTGAAATCTCTCTATCGTAGTTATTATTATTAATTCATATTAGTTAACAGTATTAATAATATATTTGTATTATTGTTATTATTAATATATATATTTATAAAATTAAATTGTAAAATGTCAAAATAAATATATCTATACATAAATGATAGTTTACTAATAGTTATTCACAAAAATGTATGACAGTAATACTTATAGTTCTTTTGAATATACTCCCTTTGTGTCAAAATATAAGAGAAAAAATAAAAACATACTTATTAAGAAAAGTATAAACATAATCGTTTAATTTGTGGTGTTTTTGAAATAAAATGATTAGGAAGATATAAAAATAATTCTAATTGGTTGTTGAGTATATAAAAGATGAGAGAGAATGTAAACTAAATACAATTTGCATTTAATTTAATTTTAAAAGATGAAAGTTGAACTTTTTCTCTTATATTTTGGAATAAAAAAAAATATTTTTTTCTCTTATATTTTGAGACGGAAGGAGTACGTGATAGATATTTGTGAGTCTTATATATAAAAATGGTGTAAGTATATATTATTTTTTAAATGAAAGTTTATTAGTTAGAAAATAAATAGTTTTCAATTGTAAATATATGATGTTTAATTGAGGCTTTTGGTTTCTGACCATATTCCAAGTCCATGTATAAATACGTTAACAGTATTAATGAATCACTTAATTTTTAAATATTTGAAATTATTAGTTTAATTGTTATTTGAAGTTTTGATTTGAATAAATATTATTTTAAAAATATTGATGGAGAAATATATATTTATTTTCTATGATCTCAATAGATATAATTGATATAGGTAATTAGAAGAAAAAAAGTAGACTTACTAGAAATTGTGTTTATTAGCTTATTATAATTTCTATAATTTTTATATCAGTTCAATATCTATCTTTTTTTAAATAAATTAATACAAAATTATAAGTAAATATTATATTAAAAATAAAAATTCTCAATATTTTTTATAAATAATATATATAAGAAAAGTATTTATTAATTGTGATAGTAAATGATTTTAAAGGTTAATTCACTCCTACAACAGCGTTTTCTAAGTTGTCTTTTTGGTGATACCAAAAATCAATTTTGGCGTAGTGATAATTCTCAAAGTTGAATCCACTAAGATATATTATTATACCAGCATTTCAAACAACATATATAATTTAATCATTGAAGATGAGAGTTTTCTCCACATATGTGTCTACATCATGAATATTTTATAATAATTTAACATACTTGCTGTCAAGGTCTATTGGATCATGCACTTGGCAATGACTTGATGAAAAGATGATGAAACTTTTCTTATTTTTATAGACAAATGTTAATATAAGTTTATTAGAATATAAAAATAGGTTAGTAGTAGAGAATCTAATGGAATCATTTTTCAGTTTTTGCTTTATAATTTGATAATTTTCTCAGATTTTTTATTTAATCTAAATTTATTGCATAAATTTATATTTACATTTCAATTGAGAATTTATAATTTTTAAGAGTAAAATAAGAGTATATTGAAATAATCTTGAAATTAAATATCTCATTGATAAATATTTATATTTACATTTCAATTCAAAAATATGATGTTTAATTGAGACTTTTGGTTTTTAGTCATATTCCAAATCTACATAATAGTGTGTTAACGTATTAATGAATCAAAAATTTTAAATATTTGATTTATTAATTTAATTGTTGTTTGAAGTCTTGATTTAAATAAATATTATTTTCAAACTATTGATGGAGAAATCATCAAAAATAAATATTCTCTGTATCTCATAGAAAATCATTTAAATAATACATTATTCTTAAAAGTTATGTGTGATTTTAATAATACTATTAGGATTTAAATAAAAAAATAATACTATTAGTATTACATTTATTATAATAATTATAGTTAATAAAATTGTTAAATAAATAAAACTTAATAAATAAAAATATATTTTAAAAATTTAATAAATTTTGTATTAATATCGTAAAAATATAATAATAATTTTGATAAGGAGAAAAAAAATACAAATGACACCCTTTTTATAAGATAATGAGAATATTAATTTTTGTTTGTTAATTAATTTTGAAAGTTAGAGATGTTGATTTGAAATCTCTCTATCGTAGTTATTATTATTAATTCATATTATTTAACAGTATTAATAATATATTTGTATTATTGTTATTATTAATATATATATTTATAAAATTAAATTGTAAAATGTCAAAATAAATATATCTATACATAAATGATAGTTTACTAATAGTTATTCACAAAAATGTATGACAGTTATACTTATAGTTCTTTTGAATATACTCCCTTTGTGTCAAAATATAAGAGAAAAAATAAAAACATACTTATTAAGAAAAGTATAAACATAATCGTTTAATTTGTGGTGTTTTTGAAATAAAATGATTAGGAAGATATAAAAATAATTCTAATTGGTTGTTGAGTATATAAAAGATGAGAGAGAATGTAAACTAAATACAATTTGCATTTAATTTAATTTTAAAAGATGAAAGTTGAACTTTTTCTCTTATATTTTGGAATAAAAAAATATATTTTTTTCTCTTATATTTTGAGACGGAAGGAGTACGTGATAGATATTTGTGAATCTTATATATAAAAATGGTGTAAGTATATATTATTTTTTAAATGAAAGTTATTAGTTAGAAAATAAATAGTTTTCAATTGTAAATATATGATGTTTAATTGAGGCTTTTGGTTTCTGACCATATTCCAAGTCCATGTATAAATGCGTTAACGGTATTAATGAATAACTTAATTTTTAAATATTTGAAATTATTAGTTTAATTGTTATTTGAAGTTTTGATTTGAATAAATATTATTTTAAAAATATTGATGGAGAAATATATATTTATTTTCTATGATCTGAATAGATATAATTGATATAGGTAATTAGAAAAAAAAATTAGACTTACTAGAAATTGTGTTTATTAGCTTATTATAATTTCTATAATTTTTATATCAGTTCAATATCTACCTTTTTTTAAATAAATTAATACAAAATTATAAGTAAATATTATATTAAAAACAAAAATTCTCAATATTTTTTATAAATAATGTATATAAGAAAAGTATTTATTAATTGTAATAGTAAATGATTTTAAAGGTTAATTCACTCCTACAATAGCGTTTTCTCATTAAAGCGTTGTCTTTTTGGTGATACCAAAAGTCAATTTTGGCGTAGTGATAATTCTCAAAGCTGAATCCACTAAGATATATTATTATACCAGCATTTCAAACAACACATATAATTTAATCATTGAAGATGAGAGTTTTCTCCACATATGTGTCTACATCATGAATATTTTATAATAATTTAACATACTTGCTGTCAAGGTCTATTGGATCATGCACTTGGCAATGACTTGATGAAAAGATGATGAAACTTTTCTTATTTTTATAGACAAATGGTAATATAAGTTTATTAAAATATAAAAATAGGTTAGTAGTAGAGAATCTAATGGAATCATTTTTCAATTTTTGCTTTATAATTTGATAATTTTCTCAGATTTTTTATTTAATCTAAATTTATTGCATAAATTTATATTTACATTTCAATTGAGAATTTATAATTTTTAAGAGTAAAATAAGAGTATATTGAAATAATCTTGAAATTAAATATCTCATTAATAAATATTTATATTTACATTTCAATTCAAAAATATGATGTTTAATTGAGACTTTTGGTTTTTAGTCATATTCCAAATCTACATAATAGTGTGTTAACGTATTAATGAATCAAAAATTTTAAATATTTGATTTATTAATTTAATTGTTTTTTGAAGTCTTGATTTAAATAAATATTATTTTCAAACTATTGATGGAGAAATTATCAAAAATAAATATTCTCTGTATCTCATAGAAAATCATTTAAATAATACATTATTCTTAAAAGTTATGTGTGATTTTAATGATACTATTAGGATTTAAATAAAAAAATAATACTATTAGTATTACATTTATTATAATAATTATAGTTAATAAAATTGATAAATAAATAAAACTTAATAAATAAAAATATATTTTAAAAATTTAATAAATTTTGTATTAATATCGTAATAATATAATAATAATTTTGATAAGGAGAAAAAAATACAAATGACACCCTTTTTATAAGATAATGAGAATATTAATTTTTGTTTGTTAATTAATTTTGAAAGTTAGAGATGTTGATTTGAAATCTCTCTATCGTAGTTATTATTATTAATTCATATTATTTAACAGTATTAATAATATATTTGTATTATTGTTATTATTAATATATATATTTATAAAATTAAATTGTAAAATGTGAAAATAAATATATCTATACATAAATGATAGTTTACTAATAGTTATTCACAAAAATGTATGACAGTTATACTTATAGTTCTTTTGAATATACTCCCTTTGTGTCAAAATATAAGAGAAAAAATAAAAACATACTTATTAAGAAAAGTATAAACATAATCGTTTAATTTGTGGTGTTTTTGAAATAAAATGATTAGGAAGATATAAAAATAATTCTAATTGGTTGTTGAGTATATAAAAGATGAGAGAGAATGTAAACTAAATACAATTTGCATTTAATTTAATTTTAAAAGATGAAAGTTGAACTTTTTCTCTTATATTTTGGAATAAAAAAAAATATTTTTTTCTCTTATATTTTGAGACGGAAGGAGTACGTGATAGATATTTGTGAATCTTTTATATAAAAATGGTGTAAGTATATATTATTTTTTAAATGAAAGTTTATTAGTTAGAAAATAAATAGTTTTCAATTGTAAATATATGATGTTTAATTGAAGCTTTTGGTTTCTGACCATATTCCAAGTCCATGTATAAATGCGTTAACGGTATTAATGAATCCGTTTAAATATTTGAAATTATTAGTTTAATTGTTATTTGAAGTTTTGATTTGAATAAATATTATTTTAAAAATATTAATGGAGAAATATATATTAATTTTCTATGATCTGAATAGATATAATTGATAGAGGTAATTAGAAGAAAAAAAATTAGACTTACTAGAAATTGTGTTTATTAGCTTATTATAATTTCTATAATTTTTATATCAGTTCAATATCTACCTTTTTTAAAATAAATTAATACAAAATTATAAGTAAATATTATATTAAAAACAAAAATTCTCATTATTTTTTATAAATAATGTATATAAGAAAAGTATTTATTAATTGTAATAGTAAATGATTTTAAAGGTTAATTCACTCCTACAACAGCGTTTTCTCATTAAAGCGTTGTCTTTTTGGTGATACCAAAAGTCAATTTTGGCGTAGTGATAATTCTCAAAGCTGAATCCACTAAGATATATTATTATACCAGCATTTCAAACAACACATATAATTTAATCATTGAAGATGAGAGTTTGCTCCACATATGTGTCTACATCATGAATATTTTATAATAATTTAACATACTTGCTGTCAAGGTCTATTGGATCATGCACTTGGCAATGACTTGAAGAAAAGATGATGAAACTTTTCTTATTTTTATAGACAAATGTTAATATAAGTTTATTAAAATATAAAAATAGGTTAGTAGTAGAGAATCTAATGGAATCATTTTTCAATTTTTGCTTTATAATTTGATAATTTTCTCAGATTTTTTATTTAATCTAAATTTATTGCATAAATTTATATTTACATTTCAATTGAGAATTTATAATTTTTAAGAGTAAAATAAGAGTATATTGAAATAATCTTGAAATTAAATATCTCATTAATAAATATTTATATTTACATTTCAATTCAAAAATATGATGTTTAATTGAGACTTTTGGTTTTTAGTCATATTCCAAATCTACATAATAGTGTGTTAACGTATTAATGAATCAAAAATTTTAAATATTTGATTTATTAATTTAATTGTTGTTTGAAGTCTTGATTTAAATAAATATTATTTTCAAACTATTGATGGAGAAATCATCAAAAATAAATATTCTCTGTATCTCATAGAAAATCATTTAAATAATACATTATTCTTAAAAGTTATGTGTGATTTTAATAATACTATTAGGATTTAAATAAAAAAATAATACTATTAGTATTACATTTATTATAATAATTATAGTTAATAAAATTGTTAAATAAATAAAACTTAATAAATAAAAATATATTTTAAAAATTTAATAAATTTTGTATTAATATCGTAATAATATAATAATAATTTTGATAAGGAGAAAAAAAATACAAATGACACCCTTTTTATAAGATAATGAGAATATTAATTTTTGTTTGTTAATTAATTTTGAAAGTTAGAGATGTTGATTTGAAATCTCTCTATCATAGTTATTATTATTAATTCATATTATTTAACAGTATTAATAATATATTTGTATTATTGTTATTATTAATATATATATTTATAAAATTAAATTGTAAAATGTCAAAATAAATATATCTATACATAAATGATAGTTTACTAATAGTTATTCACAAAAATGTATGACAGTTATACTTATAGTTCTTTTGAATATACTCCCTTTGTGTCAAAATATAAGAGAAAAAATAAAAACATACTTATTAAGAAAAGTATAAACATAATCGTTTAATTTGTGGTGTTTTTGAAATAAAATGATTAGGAAGATATAAAAATAATTCTAATTGGTTGTTGAGTATATAAAAGATGAGAGAGAATGTAAACTAAATACAATTTGCATTTAATTTAATTTTAAAAGATGAAAGTTGAACTTTTTCTCTTATATTTTGGAATAAAAAAAAATATTTTTTTCTCTTATATTTTGAGACGGAAGGAGTACGTGATAGATATTTGTGAATCTTATATATAAAAATGGTGTAAGTATATATTATTTTTTAAATGAAAGTTTATTAGTTAGAAAATAAATAGTTTTCAATTGTAAATATATGATGTTTAATTGAGGCTTTTGGTTTCTGACCATATTCCAAGTCCATGTATAAATGCGTTAACGGTATTAATGAATCACTTAATTTTTAAATATTTGAAATTATTAGTTTAATTGTTATTTGAAGTTTTGATTTGAATAAATATTATTTTAAAAATATTGATGGAGAAATATATATTTATTTTCTATGATCTGAATAGATATAACTGATATAGGTAATTAGAAAAAAAAATTAGACTTACTAGAAATTGTGTTTATTAGCTTGTTATAATTTCTATAATTTTTATATCAGTTCAATATCTACCTTTTTTTAAATAAATTAATACAAAATTATAAGTAAATATTATATTAAAAACAAAAATTCTCAATATTTTTTTATAAATAATGTATATAAGAAAAGTATTTATTAATTGTAATAGTAAATGATTTTAAAGGTTAATTCACTCCTACAACAGCGTTTTCTCATTAAAGCGTTGTCTTTTTGGTGATACCAAAAGTCAATTTTGGTGTAGTGATAATTCTCAAAGCTGAATCCACTAAGATATATTATTATACCAGCATTTCAAACAACACATATAATTTAATCATTGAAGATGAGAGTTTTCTCCACATATGTGTCTACATCATGAATATTTTATAATAATTTAACATACTTGCTGTCAAGGTCTATTGGATCATGCACTTGGCAATGACTTGATGAAAAGATGATGAAACTTTTCTTATTTTTATAGACAAATGTTAATATAAGTTTATTAGAATATAAAAATAGGTTAGTAGTAGAGAATCTAATGGAATCATTTTTCAATTTTTGCTTTATAATTTGATAATTTTCTCAGATTTTTTATTTAATCTAAATTTATTGCATAAATTTATATTTACATTTCAATTGAGAATTTATAATTTTTAAGAGTAAAATAAGAGTATATTGAAATAATTTTGAAATTAAATATCTCATTAATAAATATTTATATTTACATTTCAATTCAAAAATATGATGTTTAATTGAGACTTTTGGTTTTTAGTCATATTCCAAATCTACATAATAGTGTGTTAACGTATTAATGAATCAAAAATTTTAAATATTTGATTTATTAATTTAATTGTTGTTTGAAGTCTTGATTTAAATAAATATTATTTTCAAACTATTGATGGAGAAATCATCAAAAATAAATATTCTCTGTATCTCATAGAAAATCATTTAAATAATACATTATTCTTAAAAGTTATGTGTGATTTTAATAATACTATTAGGATTTAAATAAAAAAATAATACTATTAGTATTACATTTATTATAATAATTATAGTTAATAAAATTGTTAAATAAATAAAACTTAATAAATAAAAATATATTTTAAAAATTTAATAAATTTTGTATTAATATCGTAATAATATAATAATAATTTTGATAAGGAGAAAAAAAAAATACAAATGACACCCTTTTTATAAGATAATGAGAATATTAATTTTTGTTTGTTAATTAATTTTGAAAGTTAGAGATGTTGATTTGAAATCTCTCTATCATAATTATTATTATTAATTCATATTATTTAACAGTATTAATAATATATCTGTATTATTGTAATTATTAATATATATATTTATAAAATTAAATTGTAAAATGTCAAAATAAATATATCTATACATAAATGATAGTTTACTAATAGTTATTCACAAAAATGTATGACAGTTATACTTATAGTTCTTTTGAATATACTCCCTTTGTGTCAAAATATAAGAGAAAAAATAAAAACATACTTATTAAGAAAAGTATAAACATAATCGTTTAATTTGTGGTGTTTTTGAAATAAAATGATTAGGAAGATGTAAAAATAATTCTAATTGGTTGTTGAGTATATAAAAGATGAGAGAGAATGTAAACTAAATACAATTTGCATTTAATTTAATTTTAAAAGATGAAAGTTGAACTTTTTCTCTTATATTTTGGAATAAAAAAAATATTTTTTTCTCTTATATTTTGAGACGGAAGGAGTACGTGATAGATATTTGTGAATCTTATATATAAAAATGGTGTAAGTATATATTATTTTTTAAATGAAAGTTTATTAGTTAGAAAATAAATAGTTTTCAATTGTAAATATATGATGTTTAATTGAGGCTTTTGGTTTCTGACCATATTCCAAGTCCATGTATAAATGCGTTAACGGTATTAATGAATCACTTAATTTTTAAATATTTGAAATTATTAGTTTAATTGTTATTTGAAGTTTTGATTTGAATAAATATTATTTTAAAAATATTGATGGAGAAATATATATTTATTTTCTATGATCTGAATAGATATAACTGATATAGGTAATTAGAAAAAAAAATTAGACTTACTAGAAATTGTGTTTATTAGCTTGTTATAATTTCTATAATTTTTATATCAGTTCAATATCTACCTTTTTTTAAATAAATTAATACAAAATTATAAGTAAATATTATATTAAAAACAAAAATTCTCAATATTTTTTTATAAATAATGTATATAAGAAAAGTATTTATTAATTGTAATAGTAAATGATTTTAAAGGTTAATTCACTCCTACAACAGCGTTTTCTCATTAAAGCGTTGTCTTTTTGGTGATACCAAAAGTCAATTTTGGCGTAGTGATAATTCTCAAAGCTGAATCCACTAAGATATATTATTATACCAGCATTTCAAACAACACATATAATTTAATCATTGAAGATGAGAGTTTTCTCCACATATGTGTCTACATCATGAATATTTTATAATAATTTAACATACTTGCTGTCAAGGTCTATTGGATCATGCACTTGGCAATGACTTGATGAAAAGATGATGAAACTTTTCTTATTTTTATAGACAAATGTTAATATAAGTTTATTAGAATATAAAAATAGGTTAGTAGTAGAGAATCTAATGGAATCATTTTTCAATTTTTGCTTTATAATTTGATAATTTTCTCAGATTTTTTATTTAATCTAAATTTATTGCATAAATTTATATTTACATTTCAATTGAGAATTTATAATTTTTAAGAGTAAAATAAGAGTATATTGAAATAATTTTGAAATTAAATATCTCATTAATAAATATTTATATTTACATTTCAATTCAAAAATATGATGTTTAATTGAGACTTTTGGTTTTTAGTCATATTCCAAATCTACATAATAGTGTGTTAACGTATTAATGAATCAAAAATTTTAAATATTTGATTTATTAATTTAATTGTTGTTTGAAGTCTTGATTTAAATAAATATTATTTTCAAACTATTGATGGAGAAATCATCAAAAATAAATATTCTCTGTATCTCATAGAAAATCATTTAAATAATACATTATTCTTAAAAGTTATGTGTGATTTTAATAATACTATTAGGATTTAAATAAAAAAATAATACTATTAGTATTACATTTATTATAATAATTATAGTTAATAAAATTGTTAAATAAATAAAACTTAATAAATAAAAATATATTTTAAAAATTTAATAAATTTTGTATTAATATCGTAATAATATAATAATAATTTTGATAAGGAGAAAAAAAAAATACAAATGACACCCTTTTTATAAGATAATGAGAATATTAATTTTTGTTTGTTAATTAATTTTGAAAGTTAGAGATGTTGATTTGAAATCTCTCTATCATAGTTATTATTATTAATTCATATAATTTAACAGTATTAATAATATATTTGTATTATTGTTATTATTAATATATATATTTATAAAATTAAATTGTAAAATGTCAAAATAAATATATCTATACATAAATGATAGTTTACTAATAGTTATTCACAAAAATGTATGACAGTTATACTTATAGTTCTTTTGAATATACTCCCTTTGTGTCAAAATATAAGAGAAAAAATAAAAACATACTTATTAAGAAAAGTATAAACATAATCGTTTAATTTGTGGTGTTTTTGAAATAAAATGATTAGGAAGATATAAAAATAATTCTAATTGGTTGTTGAGTATATAAAAGATGAGAGAGAATGTAAACTAAATACAATTTGCATTTAATTTAATTTTAAAAGATGAAAGTTGAACTTTTTCTCTTATATTTTGGAATAAAAAAAAATATTTTTTTCTCTTATATTTTGAGACGGAAGGAGTACGTGATAGATATTTGTGAATCTTATATATAAAAATGGTGTAAGTATATATTATTTTTTAAATGAAAGTTTATTAGTTAGAAAATAAATAGTTTTCAATTGTAAATATATGATGTTTAATTGAGGCTTTTGGTTTCTGACCATATTCCAAGTCCATGTATAAATGCGTTAACGGTATTAATGAATCACTTAATTTTTAAATATTTGAAATTATTAGTTTAATTGTTATTTGAAGTTTTGATTTGAATAAATATTAATTTAAAAATATTGATGGAGAAATATATATTTATTTTCTATGATCTGAATAGATATAATTGATAGAGGTAATTAGAAAAAAAAAATTAGACTTACTAGAAATTGTGTTTATTAGCTTATTATAATTTCTATAATTTTTATATCAGTTCAATATCTACCTTTTTTTAAATAAATTAATACAAAATTATAAGTAAATATTATATTAAAAACAAAAATTCTCAATATTTTTTATAAATAATGTATATAAGAAAAGTATTTATTAATTGTAATAGTAAATGATTTTAAAGGTTAATTCACTCCTACAACAGCGTTTTCTCATTAAAGCGTTGTCTTTTTGGTGATACCAAAAGTCAATTTTGGCGTAGTGATAATTCTCAAAGCTGAATCCACTAAGATATATTATTATACCAGCATTTCAAACAACACATATAATTTAATCATTGAAGATG
The DNA here is from genome assembly GCA_948472305.1 of Vicia faba. Lineage (NCBI taxonomy): Eukaryota > Viridiplantae > Streptophyta > Magnoliopsida > Fabales > Fabaceae > Vicia > Vicia faba. Next base: position 142,158,080 of record OX451736.1, read on the forward strand.
AGAGTTTTCTCCACATATGTGTCTACATCATGAATATTTTATAATAATTTAACATACTTGCTGTCAAGGTCTATTGGATCATGCACTTGGCAATGACTTGATGAAAAGATGATGAAACTTTTCTTATTTTTATAGACAAATGTTAATATAAGTTTATTAGAATATAAAAATAGGTTAGTAGTAGAGAATCTAATGGAATCATTTTTCAATTTTTGCTTTATAATTTGATAATTTTCTCAGATTTTTTATTTAATCTAAATTTATTGCATAAATTTATATTTACATTTCAATTGAGAATTTATAATTTTTAAGAGTAAAATAAGAGTATATTGAAATAATCTTGAAATTAAATATCTCATTAATAAATATTTATATTTACATTTCAATTCAAAAATATGATGTTTAATTGAGACTTTTGGTTTTTAGTAATATTCCAAATCTACATAATAGTGTGTTAACGTATTAATGAATCAAAAATTTTAAATATTTGATTTATTAATTTAATTGTTGTTTGAAGTCTTGATTTAAATAAATATTATTTTCAAACTATTGATGGAGAAATCATCAAAAATAAATATTCTCTGTATCTCATAGAAAATCATTTAAATAATACTTTATTCTTAAAAGTGATGTGTGATTTTAATAATACTATTAGGATTTAAATAAAAAAATAATACTATTAGTATTACATTTATTATAATAATTATAGTTAATAAAATTGTTAAATAAATAAAACTTAATAAATAAAAATATATTTTAAAAATTTAATAAATTTTGTATTAATATCGTAATAATATAATAATAATTTTGATAAGGAGAAAAAAAATACAAATGACACCCTTTTTATAAGATAATGAGAATATTAATTTTTGTTTGTTAATTAATTTTGAAAGTTAGAGATGTTGATTTGAAATCTCTCTATCATAGTTATTATTATTAATTCATATAATTTAACAGTATTAATAATATATTTGTATTATTGTTATTATTAATATATATATTTATAAAATTAAATTGTAAAATGTCAAAATAAATATATCTATACATAAATGATAGTTTACTAATAGTTATTCACAAAAATGTATGACAGTTATACTTATAGTTCTTTTGAATATACTCCCTTTGTGTCAAAATATAAGAGAAAAAATAAAAACATACTTATTAAGAAAAGTATAAACATAATCGTTTAATTTGTGGTGTTTTTGAAATAAAATGATTAGGAAGATATAAAAATAATTCTAATTGGTTGTTGAGTATATAAAAGATGAGAGAGAATGTAAACTAAATACAATTTGCATTTAATTTAATTTTAAAAGATGAAAGTTGAACTTTTTCTCTTATATTTTGGAATAAAAAAAAATATTTTTTTCTCTTATATTTTGAGACGGAAGGAGTACGTGATAGATATTTGTGAATCTTATATATAAAAATGGTGTAAGTATATATTATTTTTTAAATGAAAGTTTATTAGTTAGAAAATAAATAGTTTTCAATTGTAAATATATGATGTTTAATTGAGGCTTTTGGTTTCTGACCATATTCCAAGTCCATGTATAAATGCGTTAACGGTATTAATGAATCACTTAATTTTTAAATATTTGAAATTATTAGTTTAATTGTTATTTGAAGTTTTGATTTGAATAAATATTAATTTAAAAATATTGATGGAGAAATATATATTTATTTTCTATGATCTGAATAGATATAATTGATAGAGGTAATTAGAAAAAAAAAATTAGACTTACTAGAAATTGTGTTTATTAGCTTATTATAATTTCTATAATTTTTATATCAGTTCAATATCTACCTTTTTTTAAATAAATTAATACAAAATTATAAGTAAATATTATATTAAAAACAAAAATTCTCAATATTTTTTATAAATAATGTATATAAGAAAAGTATTTATTAATTGTAATAGTAAATGATTTTAAAGGTTAATTCACTCCTACAACAGCGTTTTCTCATTAAAGCGTTGTCTTTTTGGTGATACCAAAAGTCAATTTTGGCGTAGTGATAATTCTCAAAGCTGAATCCACTAAGATATATTATTATACCAGCATTTCAAACAACACATATAATTTAATCATTGAAGATGAGAGTTTTCTCCACATATGTGTCTACATCATGAATATTTTATAATAATTTAACATACTTGCTGTCAAGGTCTATTGGATCATGCACTTGGCAATGACTTGATGAAAAGATGATGAAACTTTTCTTATTTTTATAGACAAATGTTAATATAAGTTTATTAGAATATAAAAATAGGTTAGTAGTAGAGAATCTAATGGAATCATTTTTCAATTTTTGCTTTATAATTTGATAATTTTCTCAGATTTTTTATTTAATCTAAATTTATTGCATAAATTTATATTTACATTTCAATTGAGAATTTATAATTTTTAAGAGTAAAATAAGAGTATATTGAAATAATCTTGAAATTAAATATCTCATTAATAAATATTTATATTTATATTTCAATTCAAAAATATGATGTTTAATTGAGACTTTTGGTTTTTAGTCATATTCCAAATCTACATAATAGTGTGTTAACGTATTAATGAATCAAAAATTTTAAATATTTGATTTATTAATTTAATTGTTGTTTGAAGTCTTGATTTAAATAAATAATATTTTCAAACTATTGATGGAGAAATCATCAAAAATAAATATTCTCTGTATCTCATAGAAAATCATTTAAATAATACATTATTCTTAAAAGTTATGTGTGATTTTAATAATACTATTAGGATTTAAATAAAAAAATAATACTATTAGTATTACATTTATTATAATAATTATAGTTAATAAAATTGTTAAACAAATAAAACTTAATAAATAAAAATATATTTTAAAAATTTAATAAATTTTGTATTAATATCGTAAAAATATAATAATAATTTTGATAAGGAGAAAAAAAAATACAAATGACACCCTTTTTATAAGATAATGAGAATATTAATTTTTGTTTGTTAATTAATTTTGAAAGTTAGAGATGTTGATTTGAAATCTCTCTATCGTAGTTATTATTATTAATTCATATAATTTAACAGTATTAATAATATATTTGTATTATTGTTATTATTAATATATATATTTATAAAATTAAATTGTAAAATGTCAAAATAAATATATCTATACATAAATGATAGTTTACTAATAGTTATTCACAAAAATGTATGACAGTTATACTTATAGTTCTTTTGAATATACTCCCTTTGTGTCAAAATATAAGAGAAAAAATAAAAACATACTTATTAAGAAAAGTATAAACATAATCGTTTAATTTGTGGTGTTTTTGAAATAAAATGATTAGGAAGATATAAAAATAATTCTAATTGGTTGTTGAGTATATAAAAGATGAGAGAGAATGTAAACTAAATACAATTTGCATTTAATTTAATTTTAAAAGATGAAAGTTGAACTTTTTCTCTTATATTTTGGAATAAAAAAAAAATATTTTTTTCTCTTATATTTTGAGACGGAAGGAGTACGTGATAGATATTTGTGAATCTTATATATAAAAATGGTGTAAGTATATATTATTTTTTAAATGAAAGTTTATTAGTTAGAAAATAAATAGTTTTCAATTGTAAATATATGATGTTTAATTGAGGCTTTTGGTTTCTGACCATATTCCAAGTCCATGTATAAATGCGTTAACGGTATTAATGAATCACTTAATTTTTAAATATTTGAAATTATTAGTTTAATTGTTATTTGAAGTTTTGATTTGAATAAATATTATTTTAAAAATATTGATGGAGAAATATATATTTATTTTCTATGATCTGAATAGATATAATTGATATAGGTAATTAGAAGAAAAAAATTAGACTTACTAGAAATTGTGTTTATTAACTTATTATAATTTCTATAATTTTTATATCAGTTCAATATCTACCTTTTTTTAAATAAATTAATACAAAATTATAAGTAAATATTATATTAAAAACAAAAATTCTCAATATTTTTTTATAAATAATGTATATAAGAAAAGTATTTATTAATTGTAATATAAATGATTTTAAAGGTTAATTCACTCCTACAACCGCGTTTTCTCATTAAAGCGTTGTCTTTTTGGTGATACCAAAAGTCAATTTTGGCGTAGTGATAATTCTCAAAGCTGAATCCACTAAGATATATTATTATACCAGCATTTCAAACAACACATATAATTTAATCATTGAAGATGAGAGTTTTCTCCACATATGTGTCTACATCATGAATATTTTATAATAATTTAACATACTCGTTGTCAAGGTCTATTGGATCATGCACTTGGCAATGACTTGATGAAAAGATGATGAAACTTTTCTTATTTTTATAGACAAATGTTAATATAAGTTTATTAGAATATAAAAATAGGTTAGTAGTAGAGAATCTAATGGAATCATTTTTCAATTTTTGCTTTATAATTTGATAATTTTCTCAGATTTTTTATCTAATCTAAATTTATTGCATAAATTTATATTTACATTTCAATTGAGAATTTATAATTTTTAAGAGTAAAATAAGAGTATATTGAAATAATCTTGAAATTAAATATCTCATTAATAAATATTTATATTTACATTTCAATTCAAAAATATGATGTTTAATTGAGACTTTTGGTTTTTAGTCATATTCCAAATCTACATAATAGTGTGTTAACGTATTAATGAATCAAAAATTTTAAATATTTGATTTATTAATTTAATTGTTGTTTGAAGTCTTGATTTAAATAAATATTATTTTCAAACTATTGATGGAGAAATCATCAAAAATAAATATTCTCTGCATCTCATAGAAAATCATTTAAATAATACATTATTCTTAAAAGTTATGTGTGATTTTAATAATACTATTAGGATTTAAATAAAAAAATAATACTATTAGTATTACATTTATTATAATAATTATAGTTAATAAAATTGTTAAATAAATATAACTTAATAAATAAAAATATATTTTAAAAATTTAATAAATTTTGTATTAATATCGTAAAAATATAATAATAATTTTGATAAGGAGAAAAAAAATACAAATGACACCCTTTTTATAAGATAATGAGAATATTAATTTTTGTTTGTTAATTAATTTTGAAAGTTAGAGATGTTGATTTGAAATCTCTCTATCGTAGTTATTATTATTAATTCATATTATTTAACAGTATTAATAATATATTTGTATTATTGTTATTATTAATATATATATTTATAAAATTAAATTGTAAAATGTCAAAATAAATATATCTATACATAAATGATAGTTTACTAATAGTTATTCACAAAAATGTATGACAGTTATACTTATAGTTCTTTTGAATATACTCCCTTTGTGTCAAAATATAAGAGAAAAAATAAAAACATACTTATTAAGAAAATTATAAACATAATCGTTTAATTTGTGGTGTTTTTGAAATAAAATGATTAGGAAGATATAAAAATAATTCTAATTGGTTGTTGAGTATATAAAAGATGAGAGAGAATGTAAACTAAATACAATTTGCATTTAATTTAATTTTAAAAGATGAAAGTTGAACTTTTTCTCTTATATTTTGGAATAAAAAAAAATATTTTTTTCTCTTATATTTTGAGACGGAAGGAGTACGTGATAGATATTTGAGAGTCTTATATATAAAAATGGTGTAAGTATATATTATTTTTTAAATGAAAGTTTATTAGATGGAAAATAAATAGTTTTCAATTGTAAATATATGATGTTTAATTGAGGCTTTTGGTTTCTGACCATATTCCAAGTCCATGTATAAATGCGTTAACGGTATTAATGAATCACTTAATTTTTAAATATTTGAAATTATTAGTTTAATTGTTATTTGAAGTTTTGATTTGAATAAATATTATTTTAAAAATATTGATGGAGAAATATATATTTATTTTCTATGATCTGAATAGATATAATTGATATAGGTAATTAGAAAAAAAAATTAGACTTACTAGAAATTGTGTTTATTAGCTTATTATAATTTCTATAATTTTAATATCAGTTCAATATCTACCTTTTTTTAAATAAATTAATACAAAATTATAAGTAAATATTATATTAAAAACAAAAATTCTCAATATTTTTTTATAAATAATGTATATAAGAAAAGTATTTATTAATTGTAATAGTAAATGATTTTAAAGGTTAATTCACTCCTACAACCGCGTTTTCTCATTAAAGCGTTGTCTTTTTGGTGATACCAAAAGTCAATTTTGGCGTAGTGATAATTCTCAAAGCTGAATCCACTAAGATATATTATTATACCAGCATTTCAAACAACACATATAATTTAATCATTGAAGATGAGAGTTTTCTCCACATATGTGTCTACATCATGAATATTTTATAATAATTTAACATACTCGCTGTCAAGGTCTATTGGATCATGCACTTGGCAATGACTTGATGAAAAGATGATGAAACTTTTCTTATTTTTATAGACAAATGTTAATATAAGTTTATTAGAATATAAAAATAGGTTAGTAGTAGAGAATCTAATGGAATCATTTTTCAATTTTTGCTTTATAATTTGATAATTTTCTCAGATTTTTTATCTAATCTAAATTTATTGCATAAATTTATATTTACATTTCAATTGAGAATTCATAATTTTTAAGAGTAAAATAAGAGTATATTGAAATAATCTTGAAATTAAATATCTCATTAATAAATATTTATATTTACATTTCAATTCAAAAATATGATGTTTAATTGAGACTTTTGGTTTTTAGTCATATTCCAAATCTACATAATAGTGTGTTAACGTATTAATGAATCAAAAATTTTAAATATTTGATTTATTAATTTAATTGTTGTTTGAAGTCTTGATTTAAATAAATATTATTTTCAAACTATTGATGGAGAAATCATCAAAAATAAATATTCTCTGCATCTCATAGAAAATCATTTAAATAATACATTATTCTTAAAAGTTATGTGTGATTTTAATAATACTATTAGGATTTAAATAAAAAAATAATACTATTAGTATTACATTTATTATAATAATTATAGTTAATAAAATTGTTAAATAAATATAACTTAATAAATAAAAATATATTTTAAAAATTTAATAAATTTTGTATTAATATCGTAAAAATATAATAATAATTTTGATAAGGAGAAAAAAAATACAAATGACACCCTTTTTATAAGATAATGAGAATATTAATTTTTGTTTGTTAATTAATTTTGAAAGTTAGAGATGTTGATTTGAAATCTCTCTATCGTAGTTATTATTATTAATTCATATTATTTAACAGTATTAATAATATATTTGTATTATTGTTATTATTAATATATATATTTATAAAATTAAATTGTAAAATGTCAAAATAAATATATCTATACATAAATGATAGTTTACTAATAGTTATTCACAAAAATGTATGACAGTTATACTTATAGTTCTTTTGAATATACTCCCTTTGTGTCAAAATATAAGAGAAAAAATAAAAACATACTTATTAAGAAAAGTATAAACATAATCGTTTAATTTGTGGTGTTTTTGAAATAAAATGATTAGGAAGATATAAAAATAATTCTAATTGGTTGTTGAGTATATAAAAGATGAGAGAGAATGTAAACTAAATACAATTTGCATTTAATTTAATTTTAAAAGATGAAAGTTGAACTTTTTCTCTTATATTTTGGAATAAAAAAAAAATATTTTTCTCTTATATTTTGAGACGGAAGGAGTACGTCATAGATATTTGTGAGTCTTATATATAAAAATGGTGTAAGTATATATTATTTTTCAAATGAAAGTTTATTAGTTAGAAAATAAATAGTTTTCAATTGTAAATATATGATGTTTAATTGAGGCTTTTGGTTTCTGACCATATTCCAAGTCCATGTATAAATGCGTTAACGGTATTAATGAATCACTTAATTTTTAAATATTTGAAATTATTAGTTTAATTGTTATTTGAAGTTTTGATTTGAATAAATATTATTTTAAAAATATTGATGGAGAAATATATATTTATTTTCTATGATCTGAATAGATATAATTGATATAGGTAATTAGAAAAAAAAATTAGACTTACTAGAAATTGTGTTTATTAGCTTATTATAATTTCTATAATTTTTATATCAGTTCAATATCTACCTTTTTTTAAATAAATTAATACAAAATTATAAGTAAATATTATATTAAAAACAAAAATTCTCAATATTTTTTTATAAATAATATATATAAGAAAAGTATTTATTAATTGTAATAGTAAATGATTTTAAAGGTTAATTCACTCCTACAACAGTGTTTTCTCATTAAAGCGTTGTCTTTTTGGTGATACCAAAAGTCAATTTTGGCGTAGTGATAATTCTCAAAGTTGAATCCACTAAGATATATTATTATACCAGCATTTCAAACAACATATAATTTAATCATTGAAGATGAGAGTTTTCTCCACATATGTGTCTACATCATGAATATTTTATAATAATTTGACATACTTGCTGTCAAGGTCTATTGGATCATGCACTTGGCAATGACTTGATGAAAAGATGATGAAACTTTTCTTATTTTTATAGACAAATGTTAATATAAGTTTATTAGAATATAAAAATAGGTTAGTAGTAGAGAATCTAATGGAATCATATTTCAATTTTTGCTTTATAATTTGATAATTTTCTCAGATTTTTTATCTAATCTAAATTTATTGCATAAAATTATATTTACATTTCAATTGAGAATTTATAATTTTTAAGAGTAAAATAAGAGTATATTGAAATAATCTTGAAATTAAATATCTCATTAATAAATATTTATATTTACATTTCAATTCAAAAATATGATGTTTAATTGAGACTTTTGGTTTTTAGTCATATTCCAAATCTACATAATAGTGTGTTAACTTATTAATGAATCAAAAATTTTAAATATTTGATTTATTAATTTAATTGTTGTTTGAAGTCTTGATTTAAATAAATATTATTTTCAAACTATTAAAGGAGAAATCATCAAAAATAAATATTCTCTGCATCTCATAGAAAATCATTTAAATAATACATTATTCTTAAAAGTTATGTGTGATTTTAATAATACTATTAGGATTTAAATAAAATAATAACACTATTAGTATTACATTTATTATAATAATTATAGTTAATAAAATTGTTAAATAAATAAAACTTAATAAATAAAAATATATTTTAAAAATTTAATAAATTTTGTATTAATATCGTAAAAATATAATAATAATTTTGATAAGGAGAAAAAAAATACAAATGACACCCTTTTTATAAGATAATGAGAATATTAATTTTTGTTTGTTAATTAATTTTGAAAGTTAGAGATGTTGATTTGAAATCTCTCTATCGTAGTTATTATTATTAATTCATATTATTTACCAGTATTAATAATATATTTGTATTATTGTTATTATTAATATATATATTTATAAAATTAAATTGTAAAATGTCAAAATAAATATATCTATACATAAATGATAGTTTACTAATAGTTATTCACAAAAATGTATGACAGTTATACTTATAGTTCTTTTGAATATACTCCCTTTGTGTCAAAATATAAGAGAAAAAATAAAAACATACTTATTAAGAAAAGTATAAACATAATCGTTTAATTTGTGGTGTTTTAGAAATAAAATGATTAGGAAGATATAAAAATAATTCTAATTGGTTGTTGAGTATATAAAAGATGAGAGAGAATGTAAACTAAATACAATTTGCATTTAATTTAATTTTAAAAGATGAAAGTTGAACTTTTTCTCTTATATTTTGGAATAAAAAAAATATTTTTTTTTTCTCTTATATTTTGAGACGGAAGGAGTACGTGATAGATATTTGTGAGTCTTATATATAAAAATGGTGTAAGTATATATTATTTTTTAAATGAAAGTTTATTAGTTAGAAAATAAATAGTTTTCAATTGTAAATATATGATGTTTAATTGAGGCTTTTGTTTTCTGACCATATTCCAAGTCCATGTATAAATGCGTTAACGGTATTAATGAATCACTTAATTTTTAAATATTTGAAATTATTAGTTTAATTGTTATTTGAAGTTTTGATTTGAATAAATATTATTTTAAAAATATTGATGGAGAAATATATATTTATTTTCTATGATCTGAATAGATATAATTGATATAGCTAATTAGAAAAAAAAATTAGACTTACTAGAAATTGTGTTTATTAGCTTATTATAATTTCTATAATTTTTATATCAGTTCAATATCTACCTTTTTTTAAATAAATTAATACAAAATTATAAGTAAATATTATATTAAAAACAAAAATTCTCAATATTTTTTATAAATAATATATATAAGAAAAGTATTTATTAATTGTGATAGTAAATGATTTTAAAGGTTAATTCACTCCTACAACAGCGTTTTCTCATTAAAGCGTTGTCTTTTTGGTGATACCAAAAGTCAATTTTGGCGTAGTGATAATTCTCAAAGTTGAATCCACTAAGATATATTATTATACCAGCATTTCAAACAACTCATATAATTTAATCATTGAAGATGAGAGTTTTCTCCACATATGTGTCTACATCATGAATATTTTATAATAATTTAACATACTTGCTGTCAAGGTCTATTGGATCATGCACTTGGCAATGACTTGATGAAAAGATGATGAAACTTTTCTTATTTTTATAGACAAATGTTAATATAAGTTTATTAGAATATAAAAATAGGTTAGTAGTAGAGAATCTAATGGAATCATTTTTCAAGTTTTTGCTTTATAATTTGATAATTTTCTCAGATTTTTTATTTAATCTAAATTTATTGCATAAATTTATATTTACATTTCAATTGAGAATTTATAATTTTCAAGAGTAAAATAAGAGTATATTGAAATAATATTGAAATTAAATATCTCATTAATAAATATTTATATTTACATTTCAATTCAAAAATATGATGTTTAATTGAGACTTTTGGTTTTTAGTCATATTCCAAATCTACATAATAGTGTGTTAACGTATTAATGAATCACAAATTTTAAATATTTGATTTATTAATTTAATTGTTGTTTGAAGTCTTGATTTAAATAAATATTATTTTCAAACTATTGATGGAGAAATCATCAAAAATAAATATTCTCTGCATCTCATAGAAAATCATTTAAATAATACATTATTCTTAAAAGTTATGTGTGATTTTAATAATACTATTAGGATTTAAATAAAAAAATAATACTATTAGTATTACACTTATTATAATAATTATAGTTAATAAAATTGTTAAATAAATAAAACTTAATAAATAAAAATATATTTTAAAAGTTTAATAAATTTTGTATTAATATCGTAAAAATATAATAATAATTTTGATAAGGAGAAAAAAAATACAAATGACACCCTTTTTATAAGATAATGAGAATATTAATTTTTGTTTTTTAATTAATTTTGAAAGTTAGAGATGTTGATTTGAAATCTCTCTATCGTAGTTATTATTATTAATTCATATTATTTAACATTATTAATAATATATTTGTATTATTGTTATTATTAATATATATATATTTATAAAATTAAATTGTAAAATTTCAAAATAAATATATCTATACATAAATGATAGTTTACTAATAGTTATTCACAAAAATGTATGACAGTTATATTTATTGTTCTTTTGAATATACTCCCTTTGTGTCAAAATATAAGAGAAAAAATAAAAACATACTTATTAAGAAAAGTATAAACATAAGCGTTTAAATTGTGGTGTTTTTGAAATAAAATGATTAGGAAGATATAAAAATAATTCTAATTGGTTGTTGAGTATATAAAAGATGAGAGAGAATGTAAACTAAATACAATTTGCATTTAATTTGATTTTAAAAGATGAAAGTTGAACTTTTTCTCTTATATTTTAGAATAAAAAAAAATATTTTTTTCTCTTATATTTTGATACGGAAGGAGTACGTGATAGATATTTGTGAGTCTTATATATAAAAATGGTGTAAGTATATATTATTTTTTAAATGAAAGTTTATTAGTTAGAAAATAAATAGTTTTCAATTGTAAATATATGATGTTTAATTGAGGCTTTTGGTTTCTGACCATATTCCAAGTCCATGTATAAATGCGTTAACGGTATTAATGAATCACTTAATTTTTAAATATTTGAAATTATTAGTTTAATTGTTATTTGAAGTTTTGATTTGAATAAATATTATTTTAAAAATATTGATGGAGAAATATATATTTATTTTCTATGATCTGAATAGATATAATTGATATAGCTAATTAGAAAAAAAAAGTAGACTTACTAGAAATTGTGTTTATTAGCTTATTATAATTTCTATAATTTTTATATCAGTTCAATATCTACCTTTTTTTAAATAAATTAATACAAAATTATAAGTAAATATTATATTAAAAACAAAAATTCTCAATATTTTTTATAAATAATATATATAAGAAAAGTATTTATTAATTGTGATAGTAAATGATTTTAAAGGTTAATTCACTCCTACAACAGCGTTTTCTCATTAAAGCGTTGTCTTTTTGGTGATACCAAAAGTCAATTTTGGCGTAGTGATAATTCTCAAAGTTGAATCCACTAAGATATATTATTATACCAGCATTTCAAACAACTCATATAATTTAATCATTGAAGATGAGAGTTTTCTCCACATATGTGTCTACATCATGAATATTTTATAATAATTTAACATACTTGCTGTCAAGGTCTATTGGATCATGCACTTGGCAATGACTTGATGAAAAGATGATGAAACTTTTCTTATTTTTATAGACAAATGTTAATATAAGTTTATTAGAATATAAAAATAGGTTAGTAGTAGAGAATCTAATGGAATCATTTTTCAAGTTTTTGCTTTATAATTTGATAATTTTCTCAGATTTTTTATTTAATCTAAATTTATTGCATAAATTTATATTTACATTTCAATTGAGAATTTATAATTTTTAAGAGTAAAATAAGAGTATATTGAAATAATATTGAAATTAAATATCTCATTAATAAATATTTATATTTACATTTCAATTCAAAAATATGATGTTTAATTGAGACTTTTGGTTTTTAGTCATATTCCAAATCTACATAATAGTGTGTTAACGTATTAATGAATCACAAATTTTAAATATTTGATTTATTAATTTAATTGTTGTTTGAAGTCTTGATTTAAATAAATATTATTTTCAAACTATTGATGGAGAAATCATCAAAAATAAATATTCTCTGCATCTCATAGAAAATCATTTAAATAATACATTATTCTTAAAAGTTATGTGTGATTTTAATAATACTATTAGGATTTAAATAAAAAAATAATACTATTAGTATTACACTTATTATAATAATTATAGTTAATAAAATTGTTAAATAAATAAAACTTAATAAATAAAAATATATTTTAAAAGTTTAATAAATTTTGTATTAATATCGTAAAAATATAATAATAATTTTGATAAGGAGAAAAAAAATACAAATGACACCCTTTTTATAAGATAATGAGAATATTAATTTTTGTTTTTTAATTAATTTTGAAAGTTAGAGATGTTGATTTGAAATCTCTCTATCGTAGTTATTATTATTAATTCATATTATTTAACATTATTAATAATATATTTGTATTATTGTTATTATTAATATATATATATTTATAAAATTAAATTGTAAAATTTCAAAATAAATATATCTATACATAAATGATAGTTTACTAATAGTTATTCACAAAAATGTATGACAGTTATATTTATTGTTCTTTTGAATATACTCCCTTTGTGTCAAAATATAAGAGAAAAAATAAAAACATACTTATTAAGAAAAGTATAAACATAAGCGTTTAAATTGTGGTGTTTTTGAAATAAAATGATTAGGAAGATATAAAAATAATTCTAATTGGTTGTTGAGTATATAAAAGATGAGAGAGAATGTAAACTAAATACAATTTGCATTTAATTTGATTTTAAAAGATGAAAGTTGAACTTTTTCTCTTATATTTTAGAATAAAAAAAAATATTTTTTTCTCTTATATTTTGATACGGAAGGAGTACGTGATAGATATTTGTGAGTCTTATATATAAAAATGGTGTAAGTATATATTATTTTTTAAATGAAAGTTTATTAGTTAGAAAATAAATAGTTTTCAATTGTAAATATATGATGTTTAATTGAGGCTTTTGGTTTCTGACCATATTCCAAGTCCATGTATAAATGCGTTAACGGTATTAATGAATCACTTAATTTTTAAATATTTGAAATTATTAGTTTAATTGTTATTTGAAGTTTTGATTTGAATAAATATTATTTTAAAAATATTGATGGAGAAATATATATTTATTTTCTATGATCTGAATAGATATAATTGATATAGCTAATTAGAAAAAAAAAGTAGACTTACTAGAAATTGTGTTTATTAGCTTATTATAATTTCTATAATTTTTATATCAGTTCAATATCTACCTTTTTTTAAATAAATTAATACAAAATTATAAGTAAATATTATATTAAAAACAAAAATTCTCAATATTTTTTATAAATAATATATATAAGAAAAGTATTTATTAATTGTGATAGTAAATGATTTTAAAGGTTAATTCACTCCTACAACAGCGTTTTCTCATTAAAGCGTTGTCTTTTTGGTGATACCAAAAGTCAATTTTGGCGTAGTGATAATTCTCAAAGTTGAATCCACTAAGATATATTATTATACCAGCATTTCAAACAACTCATATAATTTAATCATTGAAGATGAGAGTTTTCTCCACATATGTGTCTACATCATGAATATTTTATAATAATTTAACATACTTGCTGTCAAGGTCTATTGGATCATGCACTTGGCAATGACTTGATGAAAAGATGATGAAACTTTTCTTATTTTTATAGACAAATGTTAATATAAGTTTATTAGAATATAAAAATAGGTTAGTAGTAGAGAATCTAATGGAATCATTTTTCAAGTTTTTGCTTTATAATTTGATAATTTTCTCAGATTTTTTATTTAATCTAAATTTATTGCATAAATTTATATTTACATTTCAATTGAGAATTTATAATTTTTAAGAGTAAAATAAGAGTATATTGAAATAATCTTGAAATTAAATATCTCATTAATAAATATTTATATTTACATTTCAATTCAAAAATATGATGTTTAATTGAGACTTTTGGTGTTTAGTCATATTCCAAATCTACATAATAGTGTGTTAACATATTAATGAATCACAAATTTTAAATATTTGATTTATTAATTTAATTGTTGTTTGAAGTCTTGATTTAAATAAATATTATTTTCAAACTATTGATGGAGAAATCATCAAAAATAAATATTCTCTACATCTCATAGAAAATCATTTAAATAATACATTATTCTTAAAAGTTATGTGTGATTTTAATAATACTATTAGGATTTAAATAAAAAAATAATACTATTAGTATTACATTTATTATAATAATTATAGTTAATAAAATTGTTAAATAAATAAAACTTAATAAATAAAAATATATTTTAAAAATTTAATAAATTTTGTATTAATATCGTAAAAATATAATAATAATTTTGATAAGGAGAAAAAAAATACAAATGACACCCTTTTTATAAGATAATGAGAATATTAATTTTTGTTTTTTAATTAATTTTGAAAGTTAGAGATGTTGATTTGAAATCTCTATATCGTAGTTATTATTATTAATTCATATTATTTAACATTATTAATAATATATTTGTATTATTGTTATTATTAATATATATATTTATAAAATTAAATTGTAAAATGTCAAAATAAATATATCTATACATAAATGATAGTTTACTAATAGTTATTCACAAAAATGTATGACAGTTATATTTATAGTTCTTTTGAATATACTCCCTTTGTGTCAAAATATAAGAGAAAAAATAAAAACATACTTATTAAGAAAAGTATAAACATAATCGTTTAATTTGTGATGTTTTTGAAATAAAATGATTAGGAAGATATAAAAATAATTCTAATTGGTTGTTGAGTATATAAAAGATGAGAGAGAATGTAAACTAAATACAATTTGCATTTAATTTGATTTTAAAAGATGAAAGTTGAACTTTTTCTCTTATATTTCGGAATAAAAAAAAATATTTTTTTCTCTTATATTTTAAGACGGAAGGAGTACGTGATAGATATTTGTGAGTCTTATATATAAAAATGGTGTAAGTATATATTATTTTTTAAATGAAAGTTTATTAGTTAGAAAATAAATAGTTTTCAATTGTAAATATATGATGTTTAATTGAGGCTTTTGGTTTCTGACCATATTCCAAGTCCATGTATAAATGCGTTAACGGTATTAATGAATCACTTAATTTTTAAATATTTGAAATTATTAGTTTAATTGTTATTTGAAGTTTTGATTTGAATAAATATTATTTTAAAAATATTGAGGGAGAAATATATATTTATTTTCTATGATCTGAATAGATATAATTGATATAGGTAATTAGAAAAAAAATTAGACTTACTAGAAATTGTGTTTATTAGCTTATTATAATTTCTATAATTTTTATATCAGTTCAATGTCTACCTTTTTTTAAATAAATTAATTCAAAATTATAAATAAATATTATATTAAAAACAAAAATTCTCAATATTTTTTATAAATAACGTATATAAGAAAAGTATTTATTAATTGTAATAGTAAATGATTTTAAAGGTTAATTCACTCCTACAACAACGTTTTCTCATTAAAGCATTGTCTTTTTGGTGATACCAAAAGTCAATTTTGGCGTAGTGATAATTCTCAAAGTTGAATCCACTAAGATATATTATTATTCTAGCATTTCAAACAACACATATAATTTAATCATTGAAGATGAGAGTTTTCTCCACATATGTGTCTACATCATGAATATTTTATAATAATTTAACATACTTGCTGTCAAGGTCTATTGGAACATGCACTTGGCAATGACTTGATGAAAAGATGATGAAACTTTTCTTATTTTTATAGACAAATGTTAATATAAGTTTATTAGAATATAAAAATAGGTTAGTAGTAGAGAATCTAATGGAATCATTTTTCAATTTTTGCTTTATAATTTGATAATTTTCTCAGATTTTTTATTTAATCTAAATTTATTGCATAAATTTATATTTACATTTCAATTGAGAATTTATAATTTTTAAGAGTAAAATAAGAGTATATTGAAATAATCTTGAAATTAAATATCTCATTAATAAATATTTATATTTACATTTCAATTCAAAAATATGATGTTTAATTGAGACTTTTGGTTTTTAGTCATATTCCAAATCTACATAATAGTGTGTTAACGTATTAATGAATCACAAATTTTAAATATTTGATTTATTAATTTAATTGTTGTTTGAAGTCTTGATTTAAATAAATATTATTTTCAAACTATTGATGGAGAAATCATCAAAAATAAATATTCTCTGCATCTCATAGAAAATCATTTAAATAATACATTATTCTTAAAAGTTATGTGTGATTTTAATAATACTATTAGGATTTAAATAAAAAAAATAATACTATTAGTATTACATTTATTATAATAATTATAGTTAATAAAATTGTTAAATAAATAAAACTTAATAAATAAAAATATATTTTAAAAATTTAATAAATTTTGTATTAATATCGTAAAAATATAATAATAATTTTGATAAGGAGAAAAAAAATACAAATGACACCCTTTTTATAAGATAATGAGAATATTAATTTTTGTTTTTTAATTAATTTTGAAAGTTAGAGATGTTGATTTGAAATCTCTCTATCGTAGTTATTATTATTAATTCATATTATTTAACATTATTAATAATATATTTGTATTATTGTTATTATTAATATATATATTTATAAAATTAAATTTTAAAATGTCAAAATAAATATATCTATACATAAATGATAGTTTACTAATAGTTATTCACAAAAATGTATGACACTTATATTTATAGTTCTTTTGAATATACTCCCTTTGTGTCAAAATATAAGAGAAAAAATAAAAACATACTTATTAAGAAAAGTATAAACATAATCGTTTAATTTGTGGTGTTTTTGAAATAAAATGATTAGGAAGATATAAAAATAATTCTAATTGGTTGTTGATTATATAAAAGATGAGAGAGAATGTAAACTAAATACAATTTGCATTTAATTTGATTTTAAAATATGAAAGTTGAACTTTTTCTCTTATATTTTGGAATAAAAAAAAATATTTTTTTCTCTTATATTTTGAGACGGAAGGAGTACGTGATAGATATTTGTGAGTTTTATATATAAAAATGGTGTAAGTATATATTATTTTTTAAATGAAAGTTTATTAGTTAGAAAATAAATAGTTTTCAATTGTAAATATATGATGTTTAATTGAGGCTTTTGGTTTCTGACCATATTCCAAGTCCATTTATAAATGCGTTAACGGTATTAATGAATCACTTAATTTTTAAATATTTGAAATTATTAGTTTAATTGTTATTTGAAGTTTTGATTTGAATAAATATTATTTTAAAAATATTGATGGAGAAATATATATTTATTTTCTATTATCTGAATAGATATAATTGATATAGGTAATTAGAAAAAAAAATTAGACTTACTAGAAATTGTGTTTATTAGCTTATTATAATTTCTATAATTTTTATATCAGTTCAATGTCTACCTTTTTTTAAATAAATTAATACAAAATTATAAATAAATATTATATTAAAAACAAAAATTCTCAATATTTTTTATAAATAATGTATATAAGAAAAGTATTTATTAATTGTAATAGTAAATGATTTTAAAGGTTAATTCACTCCTACAACAGTGTTTTCTCATTAAAGCATTGTCTTTTTGGTGATACCAAAAGTCAATTTTGGCGTAGTGATAATTCTCAAAGTTGAATCCACTAAGATATATTATTATACCAGCATTTCAAACAACACATATAATTTAATCATTGAAGATGAGAGTTTTCTCCACATATGTGTCTACATAATGAATATTTTATAATAATTTAACATACTTGCTGTCAAGGTCTATTGGATCATGCACTTGGCAATGACTTGATGAAAAGATGATGAAACTTTTCTTATTTTTATAGACAAATGTTAATATAAGTTTATTAGAATATAAAAATAGGTTAGTAGTAGAGAATCTAATGGAATCATTTTTCAACTTTTGCTTTATAATTTGATAATTTTCTCACATTTTTTATTTAATCTAAATTTATTGCATAAATTTATATTTACATTTCAATTGAGAATTTATAATTTTTAAGAGTAAAATAAGAGTATATTGAAATAATCTTGAAATTAAATATCTCATTAATAAATATTTATATTTACATTTCAATTCAAAAATATGATGTTTAATTGAGACTTTTGGTTTTTAGTCATATTCCAAATCTACATAATAGTTTGTTAACGTATTAATGAATCACAAATTTTAAATATTTGATTTATTAATTTAATTGTTGTTTGAAGTCTTGATTTAAATAAATATTATTTTCAAACTATTGATGGAGAAATCATCAAAAATAAATATTCTCTGCATCTCATAGAAAATCATTTAAATAATACATTATTCTTAAAAGTTATGTGTGATTTTAATAATACTATTAGGTTTTAATTAAAAAAATAATACTATTAGTATTACATTTATTATAATAATTATAGTTAATAAAATTGTTAAATAAATAAAACTTAATAAATAAAAATATATTTTAAAAATTTAATAAATTTTGTATTAATATCGTAAAAATATAATAATAATTTTGATAAGGAGAAAAAAAAATACAAATGACACCCTTTTTATAAGATAATGAGAATATTAATTTTTGTTTTTTAATTAATTTTGAAAGTTAGAGATGTTGATTTGAAATCTCTCTATCGTAGTTATTATTATTAATTCATATTATTTAACATTATTAATAATATATTTGTATTATTGTTATTATTAATATATATATTTATAAAATTAAATTTTAAAATGTCAAAATAAATATATCTATACATAAATGATAGTTTACTAATAGTTATTCACAAAAATGTATGACAGTTATATTTATAGTTCTTTTGAATATACTCCCTTTGTGTCAAAATATAAGAGAAAAAATAAAAACATACTTATTAAGAAAAGTATAAACATAATCGTTTAATTTGTGGTGTTTTTGAAATAAAATGATTAGGAAGATATAAAAATAATTCTAATTGGTTGCTGAGTATATAAAAGATGAGAGAGAATGTAAACTAAATACAATTTGCATTTAATTTGATTTTAAAAGATGAAAGTTGAACTTTTTCTCTTATATTTCGGAATAAAAAAAAATATTTTTTTCTCTTATATTTTGAGACGGAAGGAGTACGTGATAGATATTTGTGAGTCTTATATATAAAAATGGTGTAAGTATATATTATTTTTTAAATGAAAGTTTATTAGTTAGAAAATAAATAGTTTTCAATTGTAAATATATGATGTTTAATTGAGGCTTTTGGTTTCTGACCATATTCCAAGTCCATGTATAAATGCGTTAACGGTATTAATGAATCACTTAATTTTTAAATATTTGAAATTATTAGTTTAATTGTTATTTGAAGTTTTGATTTGAATAAATATTATTTTAAAAATATTGATGGAGAAATATATATTTATTTTCTATGATCTGAATAGATATAATTGATATAGGTAATTAGAAGAAAAAAAAGTAGACTTACTAGAAATTGTGTTTATTAGCTTATTATAATTTCTATAATTTTTATATCAGTTCAATATCTACCTTTTTTAAATAAATTAATACAAAATTATAAGTAAATATTATATTAAAAACAAAAATTCTCAATATTTTTTATAAATAATGTATATAAGAAAAGTATTTATTAATTGTAATAGTAAATGATTTTAAAGGTTAATTCACTCCTACAACAACGTTTTCTCATTAAAGCATTGTCTTTTTGGTGATACCAAAAGTCAATTTTGGCGTAGTGATAATTCTCAAAGTTGAATCCACTAAGATATATTATTATACCAGCATTTCAAACAACACATATAATTTAATCATTGAAGATGAGAGTTTTCTCCACATATGTGTCTACATCATGAATATTTTATAATAATTTAACATACTTGCTGTCAAGGTCTATTGGATCATGCACTTGGCAATGACTTGATGAAAAGATGATGAAACTTTTCTTATTTTTATAGACAAATGTTAATATAAGTTTATTAGAATATAAAAATAGGTTAGTAGTAGAGAATCTAATGGAATCATTTTTCAATTTTTGCTTTATAATTTGATAATTTTCTCAGATTTTTTATTTAATCTAAATTTATTGCATAAATTTATATTTACATTTCATTAAGAATTTATAATTTTTAAGAGTAAAATAAGAGTATATTGAAATAATCTTGAAATTAAATATCTCATTAATAAATATTAATATTTACATTTCAATTCAAAAATATGATGTTTAATTGAGACTTTTGGTTGTTAGTCATATTCCAAATCTACATAATAGTGTGTTAACGTATTAATGAATCACAAATTTTAAATATTTGATTTATTAATTTAATTGTTGTTTGAAGTCTTGATTTAAATAAATATTATTTTCAAACTATTGATGGAGAAATCATCAAAAATAAATATTCTCTGCATCTCATAGAAAATCATTTAAATAATACATTATTCTTAAAAGTTATGTGTGATTTTAATAATACTATTAGGATTTAAATAAAAAAATAATACTATTAGTATTACATTTATTATAATAATTATAGTTAATAAAATTGTTAAATAAATAAAACTTAATAAATAAAAATATATTTTAAAAATTTAATAAATTTTGTATTAATATCGTAAAAATATAATAATAATTTTGATAAGGAGAAAAAAAATACAAATGACACCCTTTTTATAAGATAATGAGAATATTAATTTTTGTTTTTTAATTAATTTTGAAAGTTAGAGATGTTGATTTGAAATCTCTCTATCGTAGTTATTATTATTAATTCATATTATTTAACATTATTAATAATATATTTGTATTATTGTTATTATTAATATATATATTTATAAAATTAAATTGTAAAATGTCAAAATAAATATATCTATACATAAATGATAGTTTACTAATAGTTATTCACAAAAATGTATGACAGTTATTTTTTTTGTTCTTTTGAATATACTCCCTTTGTGTCAAAATATAAGAGAAAAAATAAAAACATACTTATTAAGAAAAGTATAAACATAATCGTTTAATTTGTGGTGTTTTTGAAATAAAATGATTAGGAAGATATAAAAATAATTCTAATTGGTTGTTGAGTATATAAAAGATGAGAGAGAATGCAAACTAAATACAATTTGCATTTAATTTGATTTTAAAAGATGAAAGTTGAACTTTTTCTCTTATATTTCGGAATAAAAAAAAATATTTTTTTCTCTTATATTTTAAGACGGAAGGAGTACGTGATAGATATTTGTGAGTCTTATATATAAAAATGGTGTAAGTATATATTATTTTTTAAATGAAAGTTTATTAGTTAGAAAATAAATAGTTTTCAATTGTAAATATATGATGTTTAATTGAGGCTTTTGGTTTCTGACCATATTCCAAGTCCATGTATAAATGCGTTAACGGTATTAATGAATCACTTAATTTTTAAATATTTGAAATTATTAGTTTAATTGTTATTTGAAGTTTTGATTTGAATAAATATTATTTTAAAAATATTGAGGGAGAAATATATATTTATTTTCTATGATCTGAATAGATATAATTGATATAGGTAATTAGAAAAAAAATTAGACTTACTAGAAATTGTGTTTATTAGCTTATTATAATTTCTATAATTTTTATATCAGTTCAATGTCTACCTTTTTTTAAATAAATTAATTCAAAATTATAAATAAATATTATATTAAAAACAAAAATTCTCAATATTTTTTATAAATAACGTATATAAGAAAAGTATTTATTAATTGTAATAGTAAATGATTTTAAAGGTTAATTCACTCCTACAACAACGTTTTCTCATTAAAGCATTGTCTTTTTGGTGTTACCAAAAGTCAATTTTGGCGTAGTGATAATTCTCAAAGTTGAATCCACTAAGATATATTATTATTCTAGCATTTCAAACAACACATATAATTTAATCATTGAAGATGAGAGTTTTCTCCACATATGTGTCTACATCATGAATATTTTATAATAATTTAACATACTTGCTGTCAATGTCTATTGGAACATGCACTTGGCAATGACTTGATGAAAAGATGATGAAACTTTTCTTATTTTTATAGACAAATGTTAATATAAGTTTATTAGAATATAAAAATAGGTTAGTAGTAGAGAATCTAATGGAATCATTTTTCAATTTTTGCTTTATAATTTGATAATTTTCTCAGATTTTTTATTTAATCTAAATTTATTGCATAAATTTATATTTACATTTCAATTGAGAATTTATAATTTTTAAGAGTAAAATAAGAGTATATTGAAATAATCTTGAAATTAAATATCTCATTAATAAATATTTATATTTACATTTCAATTCAAAAATATGATGTTTAATTGAGACTTTTGGTTTTTAGTCATATTCCAAATCTACATAATAGTGTGTTAACGTATTAATGAATCACAAATTTTAAATATTTGATTTATTAATTTAATTGTTGTTTGAAGTCTTGATTTAAATAAATATTATTTTCAAACTATTGATGGAGAAATCATCAAAAATAAATATTCTCTGCATCTCATAGAAAATCATTTAAATAATACATTATTCTTAAAAGTTATGTGTGATTTTAATAATACTATTAGGATTTAAATAAAAAAATAATACTATTAGTATTACATTTATTATAATAATTATAGTTAATAAAATTGTTAAATAAATAAAACTTAATAAATAAAAATATATTTTAAAAATTTAATAAATTTTGTATTAATATCGTAAAAATATAATAATAATTTTGATAAGGAGAAAAAAATACAAATGACACCCTTTTTATAAGATAATGAGAATATTAATTTTTGTTTTTTAATTAATTTTGAAAGTTAGAGATGTTGATTTGAAATCTCTCTATCGTAGTTATTATTATTAATTCATATTATTTAACATTATTAATAATATATTTGTATTATTGTTATTATTAATATATATATTTATAAAATTAAATTGTAAAATGTCAAAATAAATATATCTATACATAAATGATAGTTTACTAATAGTTATTCACAAAAATGTATGACAGTTATATTTATAGTTCTTTTGAATATACTCCCTTTGTGTCAAAATATAAGAGAAAAAATAAAAACATACTTATTAAGAAAAGTATAAACATAATCGTTTAATTTGTGGTGTTTTTGAAATAAAATGATTAGGAAGATATAAAAATAATTCTAATTGGTTGTTGAGTATATAAAAGATGAGAGAGAATGTAAACTAAATACAATTTGCATTTAATTTGATTTTAAAATATGAAAGTTGAACTTTTTCTCTTATATTTTGGAATAAAAAAAATATTTTTTTCTCTTATATTTTGAGACGGAAGGAGTACGTGATAGATATTTGTGAGTTTTATATATAAAAATGGTGTAAGTATATATTATTTTTTAAATGAAAGTTTATTAGTTAGAAAATAAATAGTTTTCAATTGTAAATATATGATGTTTAATTGAGGCTTTTGGTTTCTGACCATATTCCAAGTCCATTTATAAATGCGTTAACGGTATTAATGAATCACTTAATTTTTAAATATTTGAAATTATTAGTTTAATTGTTATTTGAAGTTTTGATTTGAATAAATATTATTTTAAAAATATTGATGGAGAAATATATATTTATTTTCTATTATCTGAATAGATATAATTGATATAGGTAATTAGAAAAAAAAATTAGACTTACTAGAAATTGTGTTTATTAGCTTATTATAATTTCTATAATTTTTATATCAGTTCAATGTCTACCTTTTTTTAAATAAATTAATACAAAATTATAAATAAATATTATATTAAAAACAAAAATTCTCAATATTTTTTATAAATAATGTATATAAGAAAAGTATTTATTAATTGTAATAGTAAATGATTTTAAAGGTTAATTCACTCCTACAACAGCGTTTTCTCATTAAAGCATTGTCTTTTTGGTGATACCAAAAGTCAATTTTGGCGTAGTGATAATTCTCAAAGTTGAATCCACTAAGATATATTATTATACCAGCATTTCAAACAACACATATAATTTAATCATTGAAGATGAGAGTTTTCTCCACATATGTGTCTACATAATGAATATTTTATAATAATTTAACATACTTGCTGTCAAGGTCTATTGGATCATGCACTTGGCAATGACTTGATGAAAAGATGATGAAACTTTTCTTATTTTTATAGACAAATGTTAATATAAGTTTATTAGAATATAAAAATAGGTTAGTAGTAGAGAATCTAATGGAATCATTTTTCAACTTTTGCTTTATAATTTGATAATTTTCTCAGATTTTTTATTTAATCTAAATTTATTGCATAAATTTATATTTACATTTCAATTGAGAATTTATAATTTTTAAGAGTAAAATAAGAGTATATTGAAATAATCTTGAAATTAAATATCTCATTAATAAATATTTATATTTACATTTCAATTCAAAAATATGATGTTTAATTGAGACTTTTGGTTTTTAGTCATATTCCAAATCTACATAATAGTGTGTTAACGTATTAATGAATCACAAATTTTAAATATTTGATTTATTAATTTAATTGTTGTTTGAAGTCTTGATTTAAATAAATATTATTTTCAAACTATTGATGGAGAAATCATCAAAAATAAATATTCTCTGCATCTCATAGAAAATCATTTAAATAATACATTATTCTTAAAAGTTATGTGTGATTTTAATAATACTATTAGGATTTAAATAAAAAAATAATACTATTAGTATTACACTTATTATAATAATTATAGTTAATAAAATTGTTAAATAAATAAAACTTAATAAATAAAAATATATTTTAAAAGTTTAATAAATTTTGTATTAATATCGTAAAAATATAATAATAATTTTGATAAGGAGAAAAAAAATACAAATGACACCCTTTTTATAAGATAATGAGAATATTAATTTTTGTTTTTTAATTAATTTTGAAAGTTAGAGATGTTGATTTGAAATCTCTCTATCGTAGTTATTATTATTAATTCATATTATTTAACATTATTAATAATATATTTGTATTATTGTTATTATTAATATATATATATTTATAAAATTAAATTGTAAAATTTCAAAATAAATATATCTATACATAAATGATAGTTTACTAATAGTTATTCACAAAAATGTATGACAGTTATATTTATTGTTCTTTTGAATATACTCCCTTTGTGTCAAAATATAAGAGAAAAAATAAAAACATACTTATTAAGAAAAGTATAAACATAAGCGTTTAAATTGTGGTGTTTTTGAAATAAAATGATTAGGAAGATATAAAAATAATTCTAATTGGTTGTTGAGTATATAAAAGATGAGAGAGAATGTAAACTAAATACAATTTGCATTTAATTTGATTTTAAAAGATGAAAGTTGAACTTTTTCTCTTATATTTTAGAATAAAAAAAAATATTTTTTTCTCTTATATTTTGATACGGAAGGAGTACGTGATAGATATTTGTGAGTCTTATATATAAAAATGGTGTAAGTATATATTATTTTTTAAATGAAAGTTTATTAGTTAGAAAATAAATAGTTTTCAATTGTAAATATATGATGTTTAATTGAGGCTTTTGGTTTCTGACCATATTCCAAGTCCATGTATAAATGCGTTAACGGTATTAATGAATCACTTAATTTTTAAATATTTGAAATTATTAGTTTAATTGTTATTTGAAGTTTTGATTTGAATAAATATTATTTTAAAAATATTGATGGAGAAATATATATTTATTTTCTATGATCTGAATAGATATAATTGATATAGGTAATTAGAAGAAAAAAAAGTAGACTTACTAGAAATTGTGTTTATTAGCTTATTATAATTTCTATAATTTTTATATCAGTTCAATATCTACCTTTTTTAAATAAATTAATACAAAATTATAAGTAAATATTATATTAAAAACAAAAATTCTCAATATTTTTTATAAATAATGTATATAAGAAAAGTATTTATTAATTGTAATAGTAAATGATTTTAAAGGTTAATTCACTCCTACAACAACGTTTTCTCATTAAAGCATTGTCTTTTTGGTGATACCAAAAGTCAATTTTGGCGTAGTGATAATTCTCAAAGTTGAATCCACTAAGATATATTATTATACCAGCATTTCAAACAACACATATAATTTAATCATTGAAGATGAGAGTTTTCTCCACATATGTGTCTACATCATGAATATTTTATAATAATTTAACATACTTGCTGTCAAGGTCTATTGGATCATGCACTTGGCAATGACTTGATGAAAAGATGATGAAACTTTTCTTATTTTTATAGACAAATGTTAATATAAGTTTATTAGAATATAAAAATAGGTTAGTAGTAGAGAATCTAATGGAATCATTTTTCAATTTTTGCTTTATAATTTGATAATTTTCTCAGATTTTTTATTTAATCTAAATTTATTGCATAAATTTATATTTACATTTCATTAAGAATTTATAATTTTTAAGAGTAAAATAAGAGTATATTGAAATAATCTTGAAATTAAATATCTCATTAATAAATATTAATATTTACATTTCAATTCAAAAATATGATGTTTAATTGAGACTTTTGGTTGTTAGTCATATTCCAAATCTACATAATAGTGTGTTAACGTATTAATGAATCACAAATTTTAAATATTTGATTTATTAATTTAATTGTTGTTTGAAGTGTTGATTTAAATAAATATTATTTTCAAACTATTGATGGAGAAATCATCAAAAATAAATATTCTCTGCATCTCATAGAAAATCATTTAAATAATACATTATTCTTAAAAGTTATGTGTGATTTTAATAATACTATTAGGATTTAAATAAAAAAATAATACTATTAGTATTACATTTATTATAATAATTATAGTTAATAAAATTGTTAAATAAATAAAACTTAATAAATAAAAATATATTTTAAAAATTTAATAAATTTTGTATTAATATCGTAAAAATATAATAATAATTTTGATAAGGAGAAAAAAAATACAAATGACACCCTTTTTATAAGATAATGAGAATATTAATTTTTGTTTTTTAATTAATTTTGAAAGTTAGAGATGTTGATTTGAAATCTCTCTATCGTAGTTATTATTATTAATTCATATTATTTAACATTATTAATAATATATTTGTATTATTGTTATTATTAATATATATATTTATAAAATTAAATTGTAAAATGTCAAAATAAATATATCTATACATAAATGATAGTTTACTAATAGTTATTCACAAAAATGTATGACAGTTATTTTTTTTGTTCTTTTGAATATACTCCCTTTGTGTCAAAATATAAGAGAAAAAATAAAAACATACTTATTAAGAAAAGTATAAACATAATTGTTTAATTTGTGGTGTTTTTGAAATAAAATGATTAGGAAGATATAAAAATAATTCTAATTGGTTGTTGAGTATATAAAAGATGAGAGAGAATGCAAACTAAATACAATTTGCATTTAATTTGATTTTAAAAGATGAAAGTTGAACTTTTTCTCTTATATTTCGGAATAAAAAAAAATATTTTTTTCTCTTATATTTTAAGACGGAAGGAGTACGTGATAGATATTTGTGAGTCTTATATATAAAAATGGTGTAAGTATATATTATTTTTTAAATGAAAGTTTATTAGTTAGAAAATAAATAGTTTTCAATTGTAAATATATGATGTTTAATTGAGGCTTTTGGTTTCTGACCATATTCCAAGTCCATGTATAAATGCGTTAACGGTATTGATGAATCACTTAATTTTTAAATATTTGAAATTATTAGTTTAATTGTTATTTGAAGTTTTGATTTGAATAAATATTATTTTAAAAATATTGAGGGAGAAATATATATTTATTTTCTATGATCTGAATAGATATAATTGATATAGGTAATTAGAAAAAAAATTAGACTTACTAGAAATTGTGTTTATTAGCTTATTATAATTTCTATAATTTTTATATCAGTTCAATGTCTACCTTTTTTTAAATAAATTAATTCAAAATTATAAATAAATATTATATTAAAAACAAAAATTCTCAATATTTTTTATAAATAACGTATATAAGAAAAGTATTTATTAATTGTAATAGTAAATGATTTTAAAGGTTAATTCACTCCTACAACAACGTTTTCTCATTAAAGCATTGTCTTTTTGGTGATACCAAAAGTCAATTTTGGCGTAGTGATAATTCTCAAAGTTGAATCCACTAAGATATATTATTATTCTAGCATTTCAAACAACACATATAATTTAATCATTGAAGATGAGAGTTTTCTCCACATATGTGTCTACATCATGAATATTTTATAATAATTTAACATACTTGCTGTCAAGGTCTATTGGAACATGCACTTGGCAATGACTTGATGAAAAGATGATGAAACTTTTCTTATTTTTATAGACAAATGTTAATATAAGTTTATTAGAATATAAAAATAGGTTAGTAGTAGAGAATCTAATGGAATCATTTTTCAACTTTTGCTTTATAATTTGATAATTTTCTCAGATTTTTTATTTAATCTAAATTTATTGCATAAATTTATATTTACATTTCAATTGAGAATTTATAATTTTTAAGAGTAAAATAAGAGTATATTGAAATAATCTTGAAATTAAATATCTCATTAATAAATATTTATATTTACATTTCAATTCAAAAATATGATGTTTAATTGAGACTTTTGGTTTTTAGTCATATTCCAAATCTACATAATAGTGTGTTAACGTATTAATGAATCACAAATTTTAAATATTTGATTTATTAATTTAATTGTTGTTTGAAGTCTTGATTTAAATAAATATTATTTTCAAACTATTGATGGAGAAATCATCAAAAATAAATATTCTCTGCATCTCATAGAAAATCATTTAAATAATACATTATTCTTAAAAGTTACGTGTGATTTTAATAATACTATTAGGTTTTAAATAAAAAAATAATACTATTAGTATTACATTTATTATAATAATTATAGTTAATAAAATTGTTAAATAAATAAAACTTATTAAATAAAAATATATTTTAAAAATTTAATAAATTTTGTATTAATATCGTAAAAATATAATAATAATTTTGATAAGGAGAAAAAAAAATACAAATGACACCCTTTTTATAAGATAATGAGAATATTAATTTTTGTTTTTTAATTAATTTTGAAAGTTAGAGATGTTGATTTGAAATCTCTCTATCGTAGTTATTATTATTAATTCATATTATTTAACATTATTAATAATATATTTGTATTATTGTTATTATTAATATATATATTTATAAAATTAAATTTTAAAATGTCAAAATAAATATATCTATACATAAATGATAGTTTACTAATAGTTATTCACAAAAATGTATGACAGTTATATTTATAGTTCTTTTGAATATACTCCCTTTGTGTCAAAATATAAGAGAAAAAATAAAAACATACTTATTAAGAAAAGTATAAACATAATCGTTTAATTTGTGGTGTTTTTGAAATAAAATGATTAGGAAGATATAAAAATAATTCTAATTGGTTGCTGAGTATATAAAAGATGAGAGAGAATGTAAACTAAATACAATTTGCATTTAATTTGATTTTAAAAGATGAAAGTTGAACTTTTTCTCTTATATTTCGGAATAAAAAAAAATATTTTTTTCTCTTATATTTTGAGACGGAAGGAGTACGTGATAGATATTTGTGAGTCTTATATATAAAAATGGTGTAAGTATATATTATTTTTTAAATGAAAGTTTATTAGTTAGAAAATAAATAGTTTTCAATTGTAAATATATGATGTTTAATTGAGGCTTTTGGTTTCTGACCATATTCCAAGTCCATGTATAAATGCGTTAACGGTATTAATGAATCACTTAATTTTTAAATATTTGAAATTATTAGTTTAATTGTTATTTGAAGTTTTGATTTGAATAAATATTATTTTAAAAATATTGATGGAGAAATATATATTTATTTTCTATGATCTGAATAGATATAATTGATATAGGTAATTAGAAGAAAAAAAAGTAGACTTACTAGAAATTGTGTTTATTAGCTTATTATAATTTCTATAATTTTTATATCAGTTCAATATCTACCTTTTTTAAATAAATTAATACAAAATTATAAGTAAATATTATATTAAAAACAAAAATTCTCAATATTTTTTATAAATAATGTATATAAGAAAAGTATTTATTAATTGTAATAGTAAATGATTTTAAAGGTTAATTCACTCCTACAACAACGTTTTCTCATTAAAGCATTGTCTTTTTGGTGATACCAAAAGTCAATTTTGGCGTAGTGATAATTCTCAAAGTTGAATCCACTAAGATATATTATTATACCAGCATTTCAAACAACACATATAATTTAATCATTGAAGATGAGAGTTTTCTCCACATATGTGTCTACATCATGAATATTTTATAATAATTTAACATACTTGCTGTCAAGGTCTATTGGATCATGCACTTGGCAATGACTTGATGAAAAGATGATGAAACTTTTCTTATTTTTATAGACAAATGTTAATATAAGTTTATTAGAATATAAAAATAGGTTAGTAGTAGAGAATCTAATGGAATCATTTTTCAATTTTTGCTTTATAATTTGATAATTTTCTCAGATTTTTTATTTAATCTAAATTTATTGCATAAATTTATATTTACATTTCATTGAGAATTTATAATTTTTAAGAGTAAAATAAGAGTATATTGAAATAATCTTGAAATTAAATATCTCATTAATAAATATTAATATTTACATTTCAATTCAAAAATATGATGTTTAATTGAGACTTTTGGTTGTTAGTCATATTCCAAATCTACATAATAGTGTGTTAACGTATTAATGAATCACAAATTTTAAATATTTGATTTATTAATTTAATTGTTGTTTGAAGTCTTGATTTAAATAAATATTATTTTCAAACTATTGATGGAGAAATCATCAAAAATAAATATTCTCTGCATCTCATAGAAAATCATTTAAATAATACATTATTCTTAAAAGTTATGTGTGATTTTAATAATACTATTAGGATTTAAATAAAAAAATAATATTATTAGTATTACATTTATTATAATAATTATAGTTAATAAAATTGTTAAATAAATAAAACTTAATAAATAAAAATATATTTTAAAAATTTAATAAATTTTGTATTAATATCGTAAAAATATAATAATAATTTTGATAAGGAGAAAAAAATACAAATGACACCCTTTTTATAAGATAATGAGAATATTAATTTTTGTTTTTTAATTAATTTTGAAAGTTAGAGATGTTGATTTGAAATCTCTCTATCGTAGTTATTATTATTAATTCATATTATTTAACATTATTAATAATATATTTGTATTATTGTTATTATTAATATATATATTTATAAAATTAAATTGTAAAATGTCAAAATAAATATATCTATACATAAATGATAGTTTACTAATAGTTATTCACAAAAATGTATGACAGTTATTTTTTTTGTTCTTTTGAATATACTCCCTTTGTGTCAAAATATAAGAGAAAAAATAAAAACATACTTATTAAGAAAAGTATAAACATAATCGTTTAATTTGTGGTGTTTTTGAAATAAAATGATTAGGAAGATATAAAAATAATTCTAATTGGTTGTTGAGTATATAAAAGATGAGAGAGAATGTAAACTAAATACAATTTGCATTTAATTTGATTTTAAAAGATGAAAGTTGAACTTTTTCTCTTATATTTCGGAATAAAAAAAAATATTTTTTTCTCTTATATTTTGAGAAGGAAGGAGTACGTGATAGATATTTGTGAGTCTTATATATAAAAATGGTGTAAGTATATATTATTTTTTAAATGAAAGTTTATTAGTTAGAAAATAAATAGTTTTCAATTGTAAATATATGATGTTTAATTGAGGCTTTTGGTTTCTGACCATATTCCAAGTCCATGTATAAATGCGTTAACGGTATTAATGAATCACTTAATTTTTAAATATTTGAAATTATTAGTTTAATTGTTATTTGAAGTTTTGATTTGAATAAATATTATTTTAAAAATATTGATGGAGAAATATATATTTATTTTCTATGATCTGAATAGATATAATTGATATAGGTAATTAGAAAAAAAATTAGACTTACTAGAAATTGTGTTTATTAGCTTATTATAATTTCTATAATTTTTATATCAGTTCAATGTCTACCTTTTTTTAAATAAATTAATACAAATTTATAAATAAATATTATATTAAAAACAAAAATTCTCAATATTTTTTATAAATAACGTATATAAGAAAAGTATTTATTAATTGTAATAGTAAATGATTTTAAAGGTTAATTCACTCCTACAACAACGTTTTCTCATTAAAGCATTGTCTTTTTGGTGATACCAAAAGTCAATTTTGGCGTAGTGATAATTCTCAAAGTTGAATCCACTAAGATATATTATTATTCTAGCATTTCAAACAACACATATAATTTAATCATTGAAGATGAGAGTTTTCTCCACATATGTGTCTACATCATGAATATTTTATAATAATTTAACATACTTGCTGTCAAGGTCTATTGGAACATGCACTTGGCAATGACTTGATGAAAAGATGATGAAACTTTTCTTATTTTTATAGACAAATGTTAATATAAGTTTATTAGAATATAAAAATAGGTTAGTAGTAGAGAATCTAATGGAATCATTTTTCAATTTTTGCTTTATAATTTGATAATTTTCTCAGATTTTTTATTTAATCTAAATTTATTGCATAAATTTATATTTACATTTCAATTGAGAATTTATAATTTTTAAGAGTAAAATAAGAGTATATTGAAATAATCTTGAAATTAAATATCTCATTAATAAATATTTATATTTACATTTCAATTCAAAAATATGATGTTTAATTGAGACTTTTGGTTTTTAGTCATATTCCAAATCTACATAATAGTGTGTTAACGTATTAATGAATCACAAATTTTAAATATTTGATTTATTAATTTAATTGTTGTTTGAAGTGTTGATTTAAATAAATATTATTTTCAAACTATTGATGGAGAAATCATCAAAAATAAATATTCTCTGCATCTCATAGAAAATCATTTAAATAATACATTATTCTTAAAAGTTATGTGTGATTTTAATAATACTATTAGGATTTAAATAAAAAAATAATACTATTAGTATTACATTTATTATAATAATTATAGTTAATAAAATTGTTAAATAAATAAAACTTAATAAATAAAAATATATTTTAAAAATTTAATAAATTTTGTATTAATATCGTAAAAATATAATAATAATTTTGATAAGGAGAAAAAAAATACAAATGACACCCTTTTTATAAGATAATGAGAATATTAATTTTTGTTTTTTAATTAATTTTGAAAGTTAGAGATGTTGATTTGAAATCTCTCTATCGTAGTTATTATTATTAATTCATATTATTTAACATTATTAATAATATATTTGTATTATTGTTATTATTAATATATATATTTATAAAATTAAATTGTAAAATGTCAAAATAAATATATCTATACATAAATGATAGTTTACTAATAGTTATTCACAAAAATGTATGACAGTTATTTTTTTTGTTCTTTTGAATATACTCCCTTTGTGTCAAAATATAAGAGAAAAAATAAAAACATACTTATTAAGAAAAGTATAAACATAATTGTTTAATTTGTGGTGTTTTTGAAATAAAATGATTAGGAAGATATAAAAATAATTCTAATTGGTTGTTGAGTATATAAAAGATGAGAGAGAATGCAAACTAAATACAATTTGCATTTAATTTGATTTTAAAAGATGAAAGTTGAACTTTTTCTCTTATATTTCGGAATAAAAAAAAATATTTTTTTCTCTTATATTTTAAGACGGAAGGAGTACGTGATAGATATTTGTGAGTCTTATATATAAAAATGGTGTAAGTATATATTATTTTTTAAATGAAAGTTTATTAGTTAGAAAATAAATAGTTTTCAATTGTAAATATATGATGTTTAATTGAGGCTTTTGGTTTCTGACCATATTCCAAGTCCATGTATAAATGCGTTAACGGTATTGATGAATCACTTAATTTTTAAATATTTGAAATTATTAGTTTAATTGTTATTTGAAGTTTTGATTTGAATAAATATTATTTTAAAAATATTGAGGGAGAAATATATATTTATTTTCTATGATCTGAATAGATATAATTGATATAGGTAATTAGAAAAAAAATTAGACTTACTAGAAATTGTGTTTATTAGCTTATTATAATTTCTATAATTTTTATATCAGTTCAATGTCTACCTTTTTTTAAATAAATTAATTCAAAATTATAAATAAATATTATATTAAAAACAAAAATTCTCAATATTTTTTATAAATAACGTATATAAGAAAAGTATTTATTAATTGTAATAGTAAATGATTTTAAAGGTTAATTCACTCCTACAACAACGTTTTCTCATTAAAGCATTGTCTTTTTGGTGATACCAAAAGTCAATTTTGGCGTAGTGATAATTCTCAAAGTTGAATCCACTAAGATATATTATTATTCTAGCATTTCAAACAACACATATAATTTAATCATTGAAGATGAGAGTTTTCTCCACATATGTGTCTACATCATGAATATTTTATAATAATTTAACATACTTGCTGTCAAGGTCTATTGGAACATGCACTTGGCAATGACTTGATGAAAAGATGATGAAACTTTTCTTATTTTTATAGACAAATGTTAATATAAGTTTATTAGAATATAAAAATAGGTTAGTAGTAGAGAATCTAATGGAATCATTTTTCAACTTTTGCTTTATAATTTGATAATTTTCTCAGATTTTTTATTTAATCTAAATTTATTGCATAAATTTATATTTACATTTCAATTGAGAATTTATAATTTTTAAGAGTAAAATAAGAGTATATTGAAATAATCTTGAAATTAAATATCTCATTAATAAATATTTATATTTACATTTCAATTCAAAAATATGATGTTTAATTGAGACTTTTGGTTTTTAGTCATATTCCAAATCTACATAATAGTGTGTTAACGTATTAATGAATCACAAATTTTAAATATTTGATTTATTAATTTAATTGTTGTTTGAAGTCTTGATTTAAATAAATATTATTTTCAAACTATTGATGGAGAAATCATCAAAAATAAATATTCTCTGCATCTCATAGAAAATCATTTAAATAATACATTATTCTTAAAA
Source organism: Vicia faba (assembly GCA_948472305.1). Taxonomy (NCBI): domain Eukaryota; kingdom Viridiplantae; phylum Streptophyta; class Magnoliopsida; order Fabales; family Fabaceae; genus Vicia; species Vicia faba. Next base: position 142,194,364 of record OX451736.1, read on the forward strand.
GTTACGTGTGATTTTAATAATACTATTAGGTTTTAAATAAAAAAATAATACTATTAGTATTACATTTATTATAATAATTATAGTTAATAAAATTGTTAAATAAATAAAACTTATTAAATAAAAATATATTTTAAAAATTTAATAAATTTTGTATTAATATCGTAAAAATATAATAATAATTTTGATAAGGAGAAAAAAAAATACAAATGACACCCTTTTTATAAGATAATGAGAATATTAATTTTTGTTTTTTAATTAATTTTGAAAGTTAGAGATGTTGATTTGAAATCTCTCTATCGTAGTTATTATTATTAATTCATATTATTTAACATTATTAATAATATATTTGTATTATTGTTATTATTAATATATATATTTATAAAATTAAATTTTAAAATGTCAAAATAAATATATCTATACATAAATGATAGTTTACTAATAGTTATTCACAAAAATGTATGACAGTTATATTTATAGTTCTTTTGAATATACTCCCTTTGTGTCAAAATATAAGAGAAAAAATAAAAACATACTTATTAAGAAAAGTATAAACATAATCGTTTAATTTGTGGTGTTTTTGAAATAAAATGATTAGGAAGATATAAAAATAATTCTAATTGGTTGCTGAGTATATAAAAGATGAGAGAGAATGTAAACTAAATACAATTTGCATTTAATTTGATTTTAAAAGATGAAAGTTGAACTTTTTCTCTTATATTTCGGAATAAAAAAAAATATTTTTTTCTCTTATATTTTGAGACGGAAGGAGTACGTGATAGATATTTGTGAGTCTTATATATAAAAATGGTGTAAGTATATATTATTTTTTAAATGAAAGTTTATTAGTTAGAAAATAAATAGTTTTCAATTGTAAATATATGATGTTTAATTGAGGCTTTTGGTTTCTGACCATATTCCAAGTCCATGTATAAATGCGTTAACGGTATTAATGAATCACTTAATTTTTAAATATTTGAAATTATTAGTTTAATTGTTATTTGAAGTTTTGATTTGAATAAATATTATTTTAAAAATATTGATGGAGAAATATATATTTATTTTCTATGATCTGAATAGATATAATTGATATAGGTAATTAGAAGAAAAAAAAGTAGACTTACTAGAAATTGTGTTTATTAGCTTATTATAATTTCTATAATTTTTATATCAGTTCAATATCTACCTTTTTTAAATAAATTAATACAAAATTATAAGTAAATATTATATTAAAAACAAAAATTCTCAATATTTTTTATAAATAATGTATATAAGAAAAGTATTTATTAATTGTAATAGTAAATGATTTTAAAGGTTAATTCACTCCTACAACAACGTTTTCTCATTAAAGCATTGTCTTTTTGGTGATACCAAAAGTCAATTTTGGCGTAGTGATAATTCTCAAAGTTGAATCCACTAAGATATATTATTATACCAGCATTTCAAACAACACATATAATTTAATCATTGAAGATGAGAGTTTTCTCCACATATGTGTCTACATCATGAATATTTTATAATAATTTAACATACTTGCTGTCAAGGTCTATTGGATCATGCACTTGGCAATGACTTGATGAAAAGATGATGAAACTTTTCTTATTTTTATAGACAAATGTTAATATAAGTTTATTAGAATATAAAAATAGGTTAGTAGTAGAGAATCTAATGGAATCATTTTTCAATTTTTGCTTTATAATTTGATAATTTTCTCAGATTTTTTATTTAATCTAAATTTATTGCATAAATTTATATTTACATTTCATTGAGAATTTATAATTTTTAAGAGTAAAATAAGAGTATATTGAAATAATCTTGAAATTAAATATCTCATTAATAAATATTAATATTTACATTTCAATTCAAAAATATGATGTTTAATTGAGACTTTTGGTTGTTAGTCATATTCCAAATCTACATAATAGTGTGTTAACGTATTAATGAATCACAAATTTTAAATATTTGATTTATTAATTTAATTGTTGTTTGAAGTCTTGATTTAAATAAATATTATTTTCAAACTATTGATGGAGAAATCATCAAAAATAAATATTCTCTGCATCTCATAGAAAATCATTTAAATAATACATTATTCTTAAAAGTTATGTGTGATTTTAATAATACTATTAGGATTTAAATAAAAAAATAATATTATTAGTATTACATTTATTATAATAATTATAGTTAATAAAATTGTTAAATAAATAAAACTTAATAAATAAAAATATATTTTAAAAATTTAATAAATTTTGTATTAATATCGTAAAAATATAATAATAATTTTGATAAGGAGAAAAAAATACAAATGACACCCTTTTTATAAGATAATGAGAATATTAATTTTTGTTTTTTAATTAATTTTGAAAGTTAGAGATGTTGATTTGAAATCTCTCTATCGTAGTTATTATTATTAATTCATATTATTTAACATTATTAATAATATATTTGTATTATTGTTATTATTAATATATATATTTATAAAATTAAATTGTAAAATGTCAAAATAAATATATCTATACATAAATGATAGTTTACTAATAGTTATTCACAAAAATGTATGACAGTTATTTTTTTTGTTCTTTTGAATATACTCCCTTTGTGTCAAAATATAAGAGAAAAAATAAAAACATACTTATTAAGAAAAGTATAAACATAATCGTTTAATTTGTGGTGTTTTTGAAATAAAATGATTAGGAAGATATAAAAATAATTCTAATTGGTTGTTGAGTATATAAAAGATGAGAGAGAATGTAAACTAAATACAATTTGCATTTAATTTGATTTTAAAAGATGAAAGTTGAACTTTTTCTCTTATATTTCGGAATAAAAAAAAATATTTTTTTCTCTTATATTTTGAGACGGAAGGAGTACGTGATAGATATTTGTGAGTCTTATATATAAAAATGGTGTAAGTATATATTATTTTTTAAATGAAAGTTTATTAGTTAGAAAATAAATAGTTTTCAATTGTAAATATATGATGTTTAATTGAGGCTTTTGGTTTCTGACCATATTCCAAGTCCATGTATAAATGCGTTAACGGTATTAATGAATCACTTAATTTTTAAATATTTGAAATTATTAGTTTAATTGTTATTTGAAGTTTTGATTTGAATAAATATTATTTTAAAAATATTGATGGAGAAATATATATTTATTTTCTATGATCTGAATAGATATAATTGATATAGGTAATTAGAAAAAAAATTAGACTTACTAGAAATTGTGTTTATTAGCTTATTATAATTTCTATAATTTTTATATCAGTTCAATGTCTACCTTTTTTTAAATAAATTAATACAAATTTATAAATAAATATTATATTAAAAACAAAAATTCTCAATATTTTTTATAAATAACGTATATAAGAAAAGTATTTATTAATTGTAATAGTAAATGATTTTAAAGGTTAATTCACTCCTACAACAACGTTTTCTCATTAAAGCATTGTCTTTTTGGTGATACCAAAAGTCAATTTTGGCGTAGTGATAATTCTCAAAGTTGAATCCACTAAGATATATTATTATTCCAGCATTTCAAACAACACATATAATTTAATCATTGAAGATGAGAGTTTTCTCCACATATGTGTCTACATCATGAATATTTTATAATAATTTAACATACTTGCTGTCAAGGTCTATTGGATCATGCACTTGGCAATGACTTGATGAAAAGATGATGAAACTTTTCTTATTTTTATAGACAAATGTTAATATAAGTTTATTAGAATATAAAAATAGGTTAGTAGTAGAGAATCTAATGGAATCATTTTTCAATTTTTGCTTTATAATTTGATAATTTTCTCAAATTTTTTATTTAATCTAAATTTATTGCATAAATTTATATTTACATTTCATTGAGAATTTATAATTTTTAAGAGTAAAATAAGAGTATATTGAAATAATCTTGAAATTAAATATCTCATTAATAAATATTAATATTTTCATTTCAATTCAAAAATATGATGTTTAATTGAGACTTTTGGTTGTTAGTCATATTCCAAATCTACATAATAGTGTGTTAAAGTATTAATGAATCACAAATTTTAAATATTTGATTTATTAATTTAATTGTTGTTTGAAGTCTTGATTTAAATAAATATTATTTTCAAACTATTGATGGAGAAATCATCAAAAATAAATATTCTCTGCATCTCATAGAAAATCATTTAAATAATACATTATTCTTAAAAGTTATGTGTGATTTTAATAATACTATTAGGATTTAAATAAAAAAATAATACTATTAGTATTACATTTATTATAATAATTATAGTTAATAAAATTGTTAAATAAATAAAACTTAATAAATAAAAATATATTTTAAAAATTTAATAAATTTTGTATTAATATCGTAAAAATATAATAATAATTTTGATAAGGAGAAAAAAAATACAAATGACACCCTTTTTATAAGATAATGAGAATATTAATTTTTGTTTTTTAATTAATTTTGAAAGTTAGAGATGTTGATTTGAAATCTCTCTATCGTAGTTATTATTATTAATTCATATTATTTAACATTATTAATAATATATTTGTATTATTGTTATTATTAATATATATATTTATAAAATTAAATTGTAAAATGTCAAAATAAATATATCTATACATAAATGATAGTTTACTAATAGTTATTCACAAAAATGTATGACAGTTATTTTTTTTGTTCTTTTGAATATACTCCCTTTGTGTCAAAATATAAGAGAAAAAATAAAAACATACTTATTAAGAAAAGTATAAACATAATCGTTTAATTTGGGTGTTTTTGAAATAAAATGATTAGGAAGATATAAAAATAATTCTAATTGGTTCTTGAGTATATAAAAGATGAGAGAGAATGTAAACTAAATACAATTTGCATTTAATTTGATTTTAAAAGATGAAAGTTGAACTTTTTCTCTTATATTTCGGAATAAAAAAAAATATTTTTTTCTCTTATATTTTGAGACGGAAGGAGTACGTGATAGATATTTGTGAGTCTTATATATAAAAATGGTGTAAGTATATATTATTTTTTAAATGAAAGTTTATTAGTTAGAAAATAAATAGTTTTCAATTGTAAATATATGATGTTTAATTGAGGCTTTTGGTTTCTGACCATATTCCAAGTCCATGTATAAATGCGTTAACGGTATTAATGAATCACTTAATTTTTAAATATTTGAAATTATTAGTTTAATTGTTATTTGAAGTTTTGATTTGAATAAATATTATTTTAAAAATATTGATGGAGAAATATATATTTATTTTCTATGATCTGAATAGATATAATTGATATAGGTAATTAGAAGAAAAAAAGTAGACTTACTAGAAATTGTGTTTATTAGCTTATTATAATTTCTATAATTTTTATATCAGTTCAATATCTACTTTTTTTTAAATAAATTAATACAAAATTACAAGTAAATATTATATTAAAAATAAAAATTCTCAATATTTTTTATAAATAATATATATAAGAAAAGTATTTATTAATTGTGATAGTAAATGATTTTAAAGGTTAATTCACTCCTACAACAGCGTTTTCTCATTAAAGCATTGTCTTTTATGTGATACCAAAAGTCAATTTTGGCGTAGTGATAATTCTCAAAGTTGAATCCACTAAGATATATTATTATACCAGCATTTCAAACAACACATATAATTTAATCATTGAAGATGAGAGTTTTCTCCACATATGTGTCTACATCATGAATATTTTATAATAATTTAACATACTTGCTGTCAAGGTCTATTGGATCATGCACTTGGCAATGACTTGATGAAAAGATGATGAAACTTTTCTTATTTTTATAGACAAATGTTAATATAAGTTTATTAGAATATAAAAATAGGTTAGTAGTAGAGAATCTAATGGAATCATTTTTCAATTTTTGCTTTATAATTTGATAATTTTCTCAAATTTTTTATTTAATCTAAATTTATTGCATAAATTTATATTTACATTTCATTGAGAATTTATAATTTTTAAGAGTAAAATAAGAGTATATTGAAATAATCTTGAAATTAAATATCTCATTAATAAATATTAATATTTTCATTTCAATTCAAAAATATGATGTTTAATTGAGACTTTTGGTTGTTAGTCATATTCCAAATCTACATAATAGTGTGTTAACGTATTAATGAATCACAAATTTTAAATATTTGATTTATTAATTTAATTGTTGTTTGAAGTCTTGATTTAAATAAATATTATTTTCAAACTATTGATGGAGAAATCATCAAAAATAAATATTCTCTGCATCTCATAGAAAATCATTTAAATAATACATTATTCTTAAAAGTTATGTGTGATTTTAATAATACTATTAGGATTTAAATAAAAAAATAATACTATTAGTATTACATTTATTATAATAATTATAGTTAATAAAATTGTTAAATAAATAAAACTTAATAAATAAAAATATATTTTAAAAATTTAATAAATTTTGTATTAATATCGTAAAAATATAATAATAATTTTGATAAGGAGAAAAAAAATACAAATGACACCCTTTTTATAAGATAATGAGAATATTAATTTTTGTTTTTTAATTAATTTTGAAAGTTAGAGATGTTGATTTGAAATCTCTCTATCGTAGTTATTATTATTAATTCATATTATTTAACATTATTAATAATATATTTGTATTATTGTTATTATTAATATATATATTTATAAAATTAAATTGTAAAATGTCAAAATAAATATATCTATACATAAATGATAGTTTACTAATAGTTATTCACAAAAATGTATGACAGTTATTTTTTTTGTTCTTTTGAATATAATCCCTTTGTGTCAAAATATAAGAGAAAAAATAAAAACATACTTATTAAGAAAAGTATAAACATAATCGTTTAATTTGGGTGTTTTTGAAATAAAATGATTAGGAAGATATAAAAATAATTCTAATTGGTTGTTGAGTATATAAAAGATGAGAGAGAATGTAAACTAAATACAATTTGCATTTAATTTGATTTTAAAAGATGAAAGTTGAACTTTTTCTCTTATATTTCGGAATAAAAAAAAATATTTTTTTCTCTTATATTTTGAGACGGAAGGAGTACGTGATAGATATTTGTGAGTCTTATATATAAAAATGGTGTAAGTATATATTATTTTTTAAATGAAAGTTTATTAGTTAGAAAATAAATAGTTTTCAATTGTAAATATATGATGTTTAATTGAGGCTTTTGGTTTCTGACCATATTCCAAGTCCATGTATAAATGCGTTAACGGTATTAATGAATCACTTAATTTTTAAATATTTGAAATTATTAGTTTAATTGTTATTTGAAGTTTTGATTTGAATAAATATTATTTTAAAAATATTGATGGAGAAATATATATTTATTTTCTATGATCTGAATAGATATAATTGATATAGGTAATTAGAAAAAAAATTAGACTTACTAGAAATTGTGTTTATTAGCTTATTATAATTTCTATAATTTTTATATCAGTTCAATGTCTACCTTTTTTTTAAATAAATTAATACAAAATTATAAATAAATATTATATTAAAAACAAAAATTCTCAATATTTTTTATAAATAACGTATATAAGAAAAGTATTTATTAATTGTAATAGTAAATGATTTTAAAGGTTAATTCACTCCTACAACAGCGTTTTCTCATTAAAGCATTGTCTTTTTGGTGATACCAAAAGTCAATTTTGGCGTAGTGATAATTCTCAAAGTTGAATCCACTAAGATATATTATTATTCCAGCATTTCAAACAACACATATAATTTAATCATTGAAGATGAGAGTTTTCTCCACATATGTGTCTACATCATGAATATTTTATAATAATTTAACATACTTGCTGTCAAGGTCTATTGGAACATGCACTTGGCAATGACTTGATGAAAAGATGATGAAACTTTTCTTATTTTTATAGACAAATGTTAATATAAGTTTATTAGAATATAAAAATAGGTTAGTAGTAGAGAATCTAATGGAATCATTTTTCAATTTTTGCTTTATAATTTGATAATTTTCTCAGATTTTTTATTTAATCTAAATTTATTGCATAAATTTATATTTACATTTCAATTGAGAATTTATAATTTTTAAGAGTAAAATAAGAGTATATTGAAATAATCTTGAAATTAAATATCTCATTAATAAATATTTATATTTACATTTCAATTCAAAAATATGATGTTTAATTGAGACTTTTGGTTTTTAGTCATATTCCAAATCTACATAATAGTGTGTTAACGTATTAATGAATCACAAATTTTAAATATTTGATTTATTAATTTAATTGTTGTTTGAAGTCTTGATTTAAATAAATATTATTTTCAAATTATTGATGGAGAAATCATCAAAAATAAATATTCTCTGCATCTCATAGAAAATCATTTAAATAATACATTATTCTTAAAAGTTATGTGTGATTTTAATAATACTATTAGGATTTAAATAAAAAAATAATACTATTAGTATTACATTTATTATAATAATTATAGTTAATAAAATTGTTAAATAAATAAAACTTAATAAATAAAAATATATTTTAAAAATTTAATAAATTTTGTATTAATATCGTAAAAATATAATAATAATTTTGATAAGGAGAAAAAAAATACAAATGACACCCTTTTTATAAGATAATGAGAATATTAATTTTTGTTTTTTAATTAATTTTGAAAGTTAGAGATGTTGATTTGAAATCTCTCTATCGTAGTTATTATTATTAATTCATATTATTTAACATTATTAATAATATATTTGTATTATTGTTATTATTAATATATATATTTATAAAATTAAATTGTAAAATGTCAAAATAAATATATCTATACATAAATGATAGTTTACTAATAGTTATTCACAAAAATGTATGACAGTTATATTTATAGTTCTTTTGAATATAATCCCTTTGTGTCAAAATATAAGAGAAAAAATAAAAACATACTTATTAAGAAAAGTATAAACATAATCGTTTAATTTGTGGTGTTTTTGAAATAAAATGATTAGGAAGATATAAAAATAATTCTAATTGGTTGTTGAGTATATAAAATATGAGAGAGAATGTAAACTAAATACAATTTGCATTTAATTTAATTTTAAAAGATGAAAGTTGAACTTTTTCTCTTATATTTTGGAATAAAAAAAATATTTTTTTCTCTTATATTTTGAGACGGAAGGAGTACGTGATAGATATTTGTGAGTCTTATATATAAAAATGGTGTAAGTATATATTATTTTTTAAATGAAAGTTTATTAGTTAGAAAATAAATAGTTTTCAATTGTAAATATATGATGTTTAATTGAGGCTTTTGGTTTCTGACCATATTCCAAGTCCATGTATAAATGCGTTAACGGTATTAATGAATCACTTAATTTTTAAATATTTGAAATTATTAGTTTAATTGTTATTTGAAGTTTTGATTTGAATAAATATTATTTTAAAAATATTGATGGAGAAATATATATTTATTTTCTATGATCTGAATAGATATAATTGATATAGGTAATTAGAAAAAAAAAAAGTAGACTTACTAGAAATTGTGTTTATTAGCTTATTATAATTTCTATAATTTTTATATCAGTTCAATATCTACCTTTTTTTAAATAAATTAATACAAAATTATAAGTAAATATTATATTAAAAACAAAAATTCTCAATATTTTTTTATAAATAATGTATATAAGAAAAGTATTTATTAATTGTAATAGTAAATGATTTTAAAGGTTAATTCACTCCTACAACAGCGTTTTCTCATTAAAGCATTGTCTTTTTGGTGATACCAAAAGTCAATTTTGGCGTAGTGATAATTCTCAAAGTTGAATCCACTAAGATATATTATTATACCAGCATTTCAAACAACACATATAATTTAATCATTGAAGATGAGAGTTTTCTCCACATATGTGTCTACATCATGAATATTTTATAATAATTTAACATACTTGCTGTCAAGGTCTATTGGATCATGCACTTGGCAATGACTTGATGAAAAGATGATGAAACTTTTCTTATTTTTATAGACAAATGTTAATATAAGTTTATTAGAATATAAAAATAGGTTAGTAGTAGAGAATCTAATGGAATCATTTTTCAATTTTTGCTTTATAATTTGATAATTTTCTCAGATTTTTTATTTAATCTAAATTTATTGCATAAATTTATATTTACATTTCAATTGAGAATTTATAATTTTTAAGAGTAAAATAAGAGTATATTGAAATAATCTTGAAATTAAATATCTCATTAATAAATATTAATATTTACATTTCAATTCAAAAATATGATGTTTAATTGAGACTTTTGGTTTTTAGTCTCATTCCAAATCTATATAATAGTGTGTTAACGTATTAATGAATCACAAATTTTAAATATTTGATTTATTAATTTAATTGTTGTTTGAAGTCTTGATTTAAATAAATATTATTTTCAAACTATTGATGGAGAAATCATCAAAAATAAATATTCTCTGCATCTCATAGAAAATCATTTAAATAATACATTATTCTTAAAAGTTATGTGTGATTTTAATAATACTATTAGGATTTAAATAAAAAAATAATACTATTAGTATTACATTTATTATAATAATTATAGTTAATAAAATTGTTAAATAAATAAAACTTAATAAATAAAAATATATTTTAAAAATTTAATAAATTTTGTATTAATATCGTAAAAATATAATAATAATTTTGATAAGGAGAAAAAAAATACAAATGACACCCTTTTTATAAGATAATGAGAATATTAATTTTTGTTTTTTAATTAATTTTGAAAGTTAGAGATGTTGATTTGAAATCTCTCTATCGTAGTTATTATTATTAATTCATATTATTTAACATTATTAATAATATATTTGTATTATTGTTATTATTAATATATATATTTATAAAATTAAATTGTAAAATGTCAAAATAAATATATCTATACATAAATGATAGTTTACTAATAGTTATTCACAAAAATTTATGACTGTTATATTTATAGTTCTTTTGAATATACTCTCTTTGTGTCAAAATATAAGAGAAAAAATAAAAACATACTTATTAAGAAAAGTATAAACATAATCGTTTAATTTGTGGTGTTTTTGAAATAAAATGATTAGGAAGATATAAAAATAATTCTAATTGGTTGTTGAGTATATAAAAGATGAGAGAGAATGTAAACTAAATACAATTTGCATTTAATTTAATTTTAAAATATAAAAGTTGAATTTTTTCTCTTATATTTTGGAATAAAAAAAATATATTTTTTTCTCTTATATTTTGAGACGGAAGGAGTACGTGATAGATATTTGTGAGTCTTATATATAAAAATGGTGTAAGTATATATTATTTTTTAAATGAAAGTTTATTAGTTAGAAAATAAATAGTTTTCAATTGTAAATATATGATGTTTAATTGAGGCTTTTGGTTTCTGACCACATTCCAAGTCCATGTAAAAATTCGTTAACGGTATTAATGAATCACTAATTTTTAAATATTTGAAATTATTAGTTTAATTGTTATTTGAAGTTTTGATTTGAATAAATATTATTTTAAAAATATTGATGGAGAAATATATATTTATTTTCTATGATCTGAATAGATATAATTGATATAGGTAATTTGAAGAAAAAAAAGTAGACTTACTAGAAATTGTGTTTATTAGCTTATTATAATTTCTATAATTTTTATATCAGTTCAATATCTACCTTTTTTTAAATAAATTAATACAAAATTATAAGTAAATATTATATTAAAAACAAAAATTCTCTATATTTTTTATAAATAATATATATAAGAAAAGTATTTATTAATTGTGATAGTAAATGATTTTAAAGGTTAATTCACTCCTACAACAGCGTTTTCTCATTAAATCGTTGTCTCTTTGGTGATACCATAAGTCAATTTTTGCGTAGTGATAATTCTCAAAGTTGAATCCAATAAGATATATTATTATACCAGCATTTCAAACAACACATATAATTTAATCATTGAAGATGAGAGTTTTCTCCACATATGTGTCTACATCATGAATATTTTATAATAATTTAACATACTTGCTGTCAAGGTCTATTGGATCATGCACTAGATGATGAAACTTTTCTTATTTTTATAGACAAATGTTAATATAAGTTTATTAGAATATAAAAATAGGTTAGTAGTAGAGAATCTAATGGAATCATTTTTCAGTTTTTGCTTTATAATTTGATAATTTTCTTAGATTTTTTATTTAATCTAAATTTATTGCATAAATTTATATTTACATTTCAATTGAGAATTTATAATTTTTAAGAGTAAAATAAGAGTATATTGAAATAATCTTGAAATTAAATATCTCATTAATAAATATTTATATTTATATTTCAATTCAAAAATATGATGTTTAATTGAGACTTTTGGTTTTTAGTCATATTCCAAATCTACATGATAGTGTGTTAACGTATTAATGAATCACAAATTTTAAATATTTGATTTATTAATTTAATTGTTGTTTGAAGTCTTGATTTAAATAAATATTATTTTCAAACTATTGATGGAGAAATCATCAAAAATAAATATTCTCTGCATCTCATAGAAAATCATTTAAATAATACATTATTCTTAAAAGTTATGTGTGATTTTAATAATACTATTAGGATTTAAATAAAAAAATAATACTATTAGTATTACATTTATTATAATAATTATAGTTAATAAAATTGTTAAATAAATAAAACTTAATAAATAAAAATAGATTTTAAAAATTTAATAAATTTTGTATTAATATCGTAAAAATATTATAATAATTTTGATAAGGAGAAAAAAAATACAAATGACACCCTTTTAATAAGATAATGAGAATATTAATTTTTGTTTGTTAATTAATTTTGAAAGTTAGAGATGTTGATTTGAAATCTCTCTATCGTAGTTATTATTATTAATTCATATTATTTAACAGTATTAATAATATATTTGTATAATTGTTATTATTTATATATATATTTATAAAATTAAATTGTAAAATGTCAAAATAAATATATCTATACATAAATGATAGTTTACTAATAGTTATTCACAAAAATGTATGACAGTTATACTTATAGTTCTTTTGAATATACTCCCTTTGTGTCAAAATATAAGAGAAAAAATAAAAACATACTTATTAAGAAAAGTATAAACATAATCGTTTAATTTGTGGTGTTTTTGAAATAAAATGATTAGGAAGATATAAAAATAATTCTAATTGGTTGTTGATTATATAAAAGATGAGAGAGAATGTAAACTAAATACAATTTGCATTTAATTTAATTTTAAAAGATGAAAGTTGAATTTTTTCTCTTATATTTTGGAATAAAAAAAAATATTTTTTTCTCTTATATTTTGAGACGGAAGGAGTACGTGATAGATATTTGTGAGTCTTATATATAAAAATGGTGTAAGTATATATTATTTTTTAAATGAAAGTTTATTAGTTAGAAAATAAATAGTTTTCAATTGTAAATATATGATGTTTAATTGAGGCTTTTGGTTTCTGACCATATTCCAAGTCCATGTATAAATGCGTTAACGGTATTAATGAATCACTTAATTTTTAAATATTTGAAATTATTAGTTTAATTGTTATTTGAAGTTTTGATTTGAATAAATATTAAATTAAAAATATTGATGGAGAAATATATATTTATTTTCTATGATCTGAATAGATATAATTGATATAGGTAATTAGAAAAAAAAAAGTAGACTTACTTGAAATTGTGTTTATTAGCTTATTATAATTTCTATAATTTTTATATCACTTCAATATCTACCTTTTTTTAAATAAATTAATACAAAATTATAAGTAAATATTATATTAAAAACAAAAATTCTCAATATTTTTTATATATAATATATATAAGAAAAGTATTTATTAATTGTGATAGTAAGTGATTTTAAAGGTTAATTCACTCCTACGACAGCGTTTTCTCATTAAAGCGTTGTCTTTTTGGTGATACCAAATGTCAATTTTGGCGTAGTGATAATTCTCAAAGTTGAATCCACTAAGATATATTATTATACCAGCATTTCAAACAACATATATAATTTAATCATTGAAGATGAGAGTTTTCTCCACATATGTGTCTACATCATGAATATTTTATAATAATTTAACATACTTGCTGTCAAGGTCTATTGGATCATGCACTTGGCAATGACTTGATGAAAAGATGATGAAACTTTTCTTATTTTTATAGACAAATGTTAATATAAGTTTATTAGAATATAAAAATAGGTTAGTAGTAGAAAATCAAATGGAATCATTTTTCAATTTTTGCTTTATAATTTGATAATTTTCTCAGATTTTTTATTTAATCTAAATTTATTGCATAAATTTATATTTACATTTCAATTGAGAATTTATAATTTTTAAGAATAAAATAAGAGTATATTGAAATAATCTTGAAATTAAATATCTCATTAATAAATATTTATATTTACATTTCAATTTAAAAATATGATGTTTAATTGAGACTTTTGGTTTTTAGTCATATTCCAAATCTACATAATAGTGTGTTAACGTATTAATGAATCACAAATTTTAAATATTTGATTTATTAATTTAATTGTTGTTTGAAGTCTTGATTTAAATAAATATTATTTTCAAACTATTGATGGAGAAATCATTAAAAATAAATATTCTCTGCATCTCATAGATAATCATTTAAATAATACATTATTCTTAAAAGTTATGTGTGATTTTAATAATACTATTAGGATTTAAATAAAAAAATATTACTATTAGTATTACATTTATTATAATAATTATAGTTAATAAAATTGTTAAATAAATAAAACTTAATAAATAAAAATAGATTTTAAAAATTTAATAAATTTTGTATTAATATCGTAAAAATATAATAATAATTTTGATAAGGAGAAAAAAAATACAAATGACACCCTTTTTATAAGATAATGAGAATATTCATTTTTGTTTGTTAATTAATTTTGAAAGTTAGAGATGTTGATTTGAAATCTCTCTATCGTAGTTATTATTATTAATTCCTATTATTTAACAGTATTAATAATATATTTGTATTATTGTTATTATTTATATATATATTTATAAAATTAAATTGTAAAATGTCAAAATAAATATATCTATACATAAATGATAGTTTACTAATAGTTATTAACAAAAATGTATGACAATTATACTTATAGTTCTTTTGAATATACTCCCTTTGTGTCAAAATATAAGAGAAAAAATAAAAACATACTTATTAAGAAAAGTATAAACATAATCGTTTAATTTGTGGTGTTTTTGAAATAAAATGATTAGGAAGATATAAAAATAATTCTAATTGGTTGTTGAGTATATAAAAGATGAGAGAGAATGTAAACTAAATACAATTTGCATTTAATTTAATTTTAAAAGATGAAAGTTGAATTTTTTCTCTTATATTTTGGAATAAAAAAAAATATTTTTTTCTCTTATATTTTGAGACGGAAGGAGTACGTGATAGATATTTGTGAGTCTTATATATAAAAATGGTGTAAGTATATATTATTTTTTAAATGAAAGTTTATTAGTTAGAAAATAAATAGTTTTCAATTGTAAATATATGATGTTTAATTGAGGCTTTTGGTTTCTGACCACATTCCAAGTCCATGTATAAATTCGTTAACGGTATTAATGAATCACTAATTTTTAAATATTTGAAATTATTAGTTTAATTGTTATTTGAAGTTTTGATTTGAATAAATATTATTTTAAAAATATTGATGGAGAAATATATATTTATTTTCTATGATCTGAATAGATATAATTGATATAGGTAATTAGAAGAAAAAAAAGTAGACTTACTAGAAATTGTGTTTATTAGCTTATTATAATTTCTATAATTTTTATATCAGTTCAATATCTACCTTTTTTTTAAATAAATTAATACAAAATTATAAGTAAATATTATATTAAAAACAAAAATTCTCTATATTTTTTATAAATAATATATATAAGAAAAGTATTTATTAATTGTGATAGTAAATGATTTTAAAGGTTAATTCACTCCTACAACAGCGTTTTCTCATTAAATCGTTGTCTCTTTGGTGATACCATAAGTCAATTTTTGCGTAGTGATAATTCTCAAAGTTGAATCCAATAAGATATATTATTATACCAGCATTTCAAACAACACATATAATTTAATCATTGAAGATGAGAGTTTTCTCCACATATGTGTCTACATCATGAATATTTTATAATAATTTAACATACTTGCTGTCAAGGTCTATTGGATCATGCACTAGATGATGAAACTTTTCTTATTTTTATAGACAAATGTTAATATAAGTTTATTAGAATATAAAAATAGGTTAGTAGTAGAGAATCTAATGGAATCATTTTTCAGTTTTTGCTTTATAATTTGATAATTTTCTTAGATTTTTTATTTAATCTAAATTTATTGCATAAATTTATATTTACATTTCAATTGAGAATTTATAATTTTTAAGAGTAAAATAAGAGTATATTGAAATAATCTTGAAATTAAATATCTCATTAATAAATATTTATAATTATATTTCAATTCAAAAATATGATGTTTAATTGAGACTTTTGGTTTTTAGTCATATTCCAAATCTACATGATAGCGTGTTAACGTATTAATGAATCACAAATTTTAAATATTTGATTTATTAATTTAATTGTTGTTTGAAGTCTTGATTTAAATAAATATTATTTTCAAACTATTGATGGAGAAATCATCAAAAATAAATATTCTCTGCATCTCATAGAAAATCATTTAAATAATACATTATTCTTAAAAGTTATGTGTGATTTTAATAATACTATTAGGATTTAAATAAAAAAATAATACTATTAGTATTACATTTATTATAATAATTATAGTTAATAAAATTGTTAAATAAATAAAACTTAATAAATAAAAATAGATTTTAAAAATTTAATAAATTTTGTATTAATATCGTAAAAATATTATAATAATTTTGATAAGGAGAAAAAAAATACAAATGACACCCTTTTAATAAGATAATGAGAATATTAATTTTTGTTTGTTAATTAATTTTGAAAGTTAGAGATGTTGATTTGAAATCTCTCTATCGTAGTTATTATTATTAATTCCTATTATTTAACAGTATTAATAATATATTTGTATAATTGTTATTATTTATATATATATATTTATAAAATTAAATTGTAAAATGTCAAAATAAATATATCTATACATAAATGATAGTTTACTAATAGTTATTCACAAAAATGTATGACAGTTATACTTATAGTTCTTTTGAATATACTCCCTTTGTGTCAAAATATAAGAGAAAAAATAAAAACATACTTATTAAGAAAAGTATAAACATAATCGTTTAATTTGTGGTGTTTTTGAAATAAAATGATTAGGAAGATATAAAAATAATTCTAATTGGTTGTTGAGTATATAAAAGATGAGAGAGAATGCAAACTAAATACAATTTGCATTTAATTTAATTTTAAAAGATGAAAGTTGAATTTTTTCTCTTATATTTTGGAATAAAAAAAAATATTTTTTTCTCTTATATTTTGAGACGGAAGGAGTACGTGATAGATATTTGTGAGTCTTATATATAAAAATGGTGTAAGTATATATTATTTTTTAAATGAAAGTTTATTAGTTAGAAAATAAATAGTTTTCAATTGTAAATATATGATGTTTAATTGAGGCTTTTGGTTTCTGACCACATTCCAAGTCCATGTATAAATTCGTTAACGGTATTAATGAATCACTAATTTTTAAATATTTGAAATTATTAGTTTAATTGTTATTTGAAGTTTTGATTTGAATAAATATTATTTTAAAAATATTGATGGAGAAATATATATTTATTTTCTATGATCTGAATAGATATAATTGATATAGGTAATTAGAAGAAAAAAAAGTAGACTTACTAGAAATTGTGTTTATTAGCTTATTATAATTTCTATAATTTTTATATCAGTTCAATATCTACCTTTTTTTTAAATAAATTAATACAAAATTATAAGTAAATATTATATTAAAAACAAAAATTCTCTATATTTTTTATAAATAATATATATAAGAAAAGTATTTATTAATTGTGATAGTAAATGATTTTAAAGGTTAATTCACTCCTACAACAGCGTTTTCTCATTAAATCGTTGTCTCTTTGGTGATACCATAAGTCAATTTTTGCGTAGTGATAATTCTCAAAGTTGAATCCAATAAGATATATTATTATACCAGCATTTCAAACAACACATATAATTTAATCATTGAAGATGAGAGTTTTCTCCACATATGTGTCTACATCATGAATATTTTATAATAATTTAACATACTTGCTGTCAAGGTCTATTGGATCATGCACTAGATGATGAAACTTTTCTTATTTTTATAGACAAATGTTAATATAAGTTTATTAGAATATAAAAATAGGTTAGTAGTAGAGAATCTAATGGAATCATTTTTCAGTTTTTGCTTTATAATTTGATAATTTTCTTAGATTTTTTATTTAATCTAAATTTATTGCATAAATTTATATTTACATTTCAATTGAGAATTTATAATTTTTAAGAGTAAAATAAGAGTATATTGAAATAATCTTGAAATTAAATATCTCATTAATAAATATTTATAATTATATTTCAATTCAAAAATATGATGTTTAATTGAGACTTTTGGTTTTTAGTCATATTCCAAATCTACATGATAGCGTGTTAACGTATTAATGAATCACAAATTTTAAATATTTGATTTATTAATTTAATTGTTGTTTGAAGTCTTGATTTAAATAAATATTATTTTCAAACTATTGATGGAGAAATCATCAAAAATAAATATTCTCTGCATCTCATAGAAAATCATTTAAATAATACATTATTCTTAAAAGTTATGTGTGATTTTAATAATACTATTAGGATTTAAATAAAAAAATAATACTATTAGTATTACATTTATTATAATAATTATAGTTAATAAAATTGTTAAATAAATAAAACTTAATAAATAAAAATAGATTTTAAAAATTTAATAAATTTTGTATTAATATCGTAAAAATATAATAATAATTTTGATAAGGAGAAAAAAAATACAAATGACACCCTTTTTATAAGATAATGAGAATATTCATTTTTGTTTGTTAATTAATTTTGAAAGTTAGAGATGTTGATTTGAAATCTCTCTATCGTAGTTATTATTATTAATTCCTATTATTTAACAGTATTAATAATATATTTGTATTATTGTTATTATTTATATATATATTTATAAAATTAAATTGTAAAATGTCAAAATAAATATATCTATACATAAATGATAGTTTACTAATAGTTATTAACAAAAATGTATGACAATTATACTTATAGTTCTTTTGAATATACTCCCTTTGTGTCAAAATATAAGAGAAAAAATAAAAACATACTTATTAAGAAAAGTATAAACATAATCGTTTAATTTGTGGTGTTTTTGAAATAAAATGATTAGGAAGATATAAAAATAATTCTAATTGGTTGTTGAGTATATAAAAGATGAGAGAGAATGTAAACTAAATACAATTTGCATTTAATTTAATTTTAAAAGATGAAAGTTGAATTTTTTCTCTTATATTTTGGAATAAAAAAAAATATTTTTTTCTCTTATATTTTGAGACGGAAGGAGTACGTGATAGATATTTGTGAGTCTTATATATAAAAATGGTGTAAGTATATATTATTTTTTAAATGAAAGTTTATTAGTTAGAAAATAAATAGTTTTCAATTGTAAATATATGATGTTTAATTGAGGCTTTTGGTTTCTGACCACATTCCAAGTCCATGTATAAATTCGTTAACGGTATTAATGAATCACTAATTTTTAAATATTTGAAATTATTAGTTTAATTGTTATTTGAAGTTTTGATTTGAATAAATATTATTTTAAAAATATTGATGGAGAAATATATATTTATTTTCTATGATCTGAATAGATATAATTGATATAGGTAATTAGAAGAAAAAAAAGTAGACTTACTAGAAATTGTGTTTATTAGCTTATTATAATTTCTATAATTTTTATATCAGTTCAATATCTACCTTTTTTTTAAATAAATTAATACAAAATTATAAGTAAATATTATATTAAAAACAAAAATTCTCTATATTTTTTATAAATAATATATATAAGAAAAGTATTTATTAATTGTGATAGTAAATGATTTTAAAGGTTAATTCACTCCTACAACAGCGTTTTCTCATTAAATCGTTGTCTCTTTGGTGATACCATAAGTCAATTTTTGCGTAGTGATAATTCTCAAAGTTGAATCCAATAAGATATATTATTATACCAGCATTTCAAACAACACATATAATTTAATCATTGAAGATGAGAGTTTTCTCCACATATGTGTCTACATCATGAATATTTTATAATAATTTAACATACTTGCTGTCAAGGTCTATTGGATCATGCACTAGATGATGAAACTTTTCTTATTTTTATAGACAAATGTTAATATAAGTTTATTAGAATATAAAAATAGGTTAGTAGTAGAGAATCTAATGGAATCATTTTTCAGTTTTTGCTTTATAATTTGATAATTTTCTTAGATTTTTTATTTAATCTAAATTTATTGCATAAATTTATATTTACATTTCAATTGAGAATTTATAATTTTTAAGAGTAAAATAAGAGTATATTGAAATAATCTTGAAATTAAATATCTCATTAATAAATATTTATAATTATATTTCAATTCAAAAATATGATGTTTAATTGAGACTTTTGGTTTTTAGTCATATTCCAAATCTACATGATAGCGTGTTAACGTATTAATGAATCACAAATTTTAAATATTTGATTTATTAATTTAATTGTTGTTTGAAGTCTTGATTTAAATAAATATTATTTTCAAACTATTGATGGAGAAATCATCAAAAATAAATATTCTCTGCATCTCATAGAAAATCATTTAAATAATACATTATTCTTAAAAGTTATGTGTGATTTTAATAATACTATTAGGATTTAAATAAAAAAATAATACTATTAGTATTACATTTATTATAATAATTATAGTTAATAAAATTGTTAAATAAATAAAACTTAATAAATAAAAATAGATTTTAAAAATTTAATAAATTTTGTATTAATATCGTAAAAATATTATAATAATTTTGATAAGGAGAAAAAAAATACAAATGACACCCTTTTAATAAGATAATGAGAATATTAATTTTTGTTTGTTAATTAATTTTGAAAGTTAGAGATGTTGATTTGAAATCTCTCTATCGTAGTTATTATTATTAATTCATATTATTTAACAGTATTAATAATATATTTGTATAATTGTTATTATTTATATATATATATTTATAAAATTAAATTGTAAAATGTCAAAATAAATATATCTATACATAAATGATAGTTTACTAATAGTTATTCACAAAAATGTATGACAGTTATACTTATAGTTCTTTTGAATATACTCCCTTTGTGTCAAAATATAAGAGAAAAAATAAAAACATACTTATTAAGAAAAGTATAAACATAATCGTTTAATTTGTGGTGTTTTTGAAATAAAATGATTAGGAAGATATAAAAATAATTCTAATTGGTTGTTGAGTATATAAAAGATGAGAGAGAATGCAAACTAAATACAATTTGCATTTAATTTAATTTTAAAAGATGAAAGTTGAATTTTTTCTCTTATATTTTGGAATAAAAAAAAATATTTTTTTCTCTTATATTTTGAGACGGAAGGAGTACGTGATAGATATTTGTGAGTCTTATATATAAAAATGGTGTAAGTATATATTATTTTTTAAATGAAAGTTATTAGTTAGAAAATAAATAGTTTTCAATTGTAAATATATGATGTTTAATTGAGGCTTTTGGTTTCTGACCATATTCCAAGTCCATGTATAAATGCGTTAACGGTATTAATGAATCACTTAATTTTTAAATATTTGAAATTATTAGTTTAATTGTTATTTGAAGTTTTGATTTGAATAAATATTATTTTAAAAATATTGATGGAGAAATATATATTTATTTTCTATGATCTGAATAGATATAATTGATATAGGTAATTAGAAGAAAAAAAAGTAGACTTACTAGAAATTGTGTTTATTAGCTTATTATAATTTCTATAATTTTTATATCAGTTCAATATCTACCTTTTTTTTAAATAAATTAATACAAAATTATAAGTAAATATTATATTAAAAACAAAAATTCTCTATATTTTTTATAAATAATATATATAAGAAAAGTATTTATTAATTGTGATAGTAAATGATTTTAAAGGTTAATTCACTCCTACAACAGCGTTTTCTCATTAAATCGTTGTCTCTTTGGTGATACCATAAGTCAATTTTTGCGTAGTGATAATTCTCAAAGTTGAATCCAATAAGATATATTATTATACCAGCATTTCAAACAACACATATAATTTAATCATTGAAGATGAGAGTTTTCTCCACATATGTGTCTACATCATGAATATTTTATAATAATTTAACATACTTGCTGTCAAGGTCTATTGGATCATGCACTAGATGATGAAACTTTTCTTATTTTTATAGACAAATGTTAATATAAGTTTATTAGAATATAAAAATAGGTTAGTAGTAGAGAATCTAATGGAATCATTTTTCAGTTTTTGCTTTATAATTTGATAATTTTCTTAGATTTTTTATTTAATCTAAATTTATTGCATAAATTTATATTTACATTTCAATTGAGAATTTATAATTTTTAAGAGTAAAATAAGAGTATATTGAAATAATCTTGAAATTAAATATCTCATTAATAAATATTTATAATTATATTTCAATTCAAAAATATGATGTTTAATTGAGACTTTTGGTTTTTAGTCATATTCCAAATCTACATGATAGCGTGTTAACGTATTAATGAATCACAAATTTTAAATATTTGATTTATTAATTTAATTGTTGTTTGAAGTCTTGATTTAAATAAATATTATTTTCAAACTATTGATGGAGAAATCATCAAAAATAAATATTCTCTGCATCTCATAGAAAATCATTTAAATAATACATTATTCTTAAAAGTTATGTGTGATTTTAATAATACTATTAGGATTTAAATAAAAAAATAATACTATTAGTATTACATTTATTATAATAATTATAGTTAATAAAATTGTTAAATAAATAAAACTTAATAAATAAAAATAGATTTTAAAAATTTAATAAATTTTGTATTAATATCGTAAAAATATTATAATAATTTTGATAAGGAGAAAAAAAATACAAATGACACCCTTTTAATAAGATAATGAGAATATTAATTTTTGTTTGTTAATTAATTTTGAAAGTTAGAGATGTTGATTTGAAATCTCTCTATCGTAGTTATTATTATTAATTCATATTATTTAACAGTATTAATAATATATTTGTATAATTGTTATTATTTATATATATATATTTATAAAATTAAATTGTAAAATGTCAAAATAAATATATCTATACATAAATGATAGTTTACTAATAGTTATTCACAAAAATGTATGACAGTTATACTTATAGTTCTTTTGAATATACTCCCTTTGTGTCAAAATATAAGAGAAAAAATAAAAACATACTTATTAAGAAAAGTATAAACATAATCGTTTAATTTGTGGTGTTTTTGAAATAAAATGATTAGGAAGATATAAAAATAATTCTAATTGGTTGTTGAGTATATAAAAGATGAGAGAGAATGCAAACTAAATACAATTTGCATTTAATTTAATTTTAAAAGATGAAAGTTGAATTTTTTCTCTTATATTTTGGAATAAAAAAAAATATTTTTTTCTCTTATATTTTGAGACGGAAGGAGTACGTGATAGATATTTGTGAGTCTTATATATAAAAATGGTGTAAGTATATATTATTTTTTAAATGAAAGTTATTAGTTAGAAAATAAATAGTTTTCAATTGTAAATATATGATGTTTAATTGAGGCTTTTGGTTTCTGACCATATTCCAAGTCCATGTATAAATGCGTTAACGGTATTAATGAATCACTTAATTTTTAAATATTTGAAATTATTAGTTTAATTGTTATTTGAAGTTTTGATTTGAATAAATATTAAATTAAAAATATTGATGGAGAAATATATATTTATTTTCTATGATCTGAATAGATATAATTGATATAGGTAATTAGAAAAAAAAAAGTAGACTTACTTGAAATTGTGTTTATTAGCTTATTATAATTTCTATAATTTTTATATCACTTCAATATCTACCTTTTTTTAAATAAATTAATACAAAATTATAAGTAAATATTATATTAAAAACAAAAATTCTCAATATTTTTTATAAATAATATATATAAGAAAAGTATTTATTAATTGTGATAGTAAGTGATTTTAAAGGTTAATTCACTCCTACGACAACGTTTTCTCATTAAAGCGTTGTCTTTTTGGTGATACCAAAAGTCAATTTTGGCGTAGTGATAATTCTCAAAGTTGAATCCACTAAGATATATTATTATACCAGCATTTCAAACAACATATATAATTTAATCATTGAAGATGAGAGTTTTCTCCACATATGTGTCTACATCATGAATATTTTATAATAATTTAACATACTTGCTGTCAAGGTCTATTGGATCATGCACTTGGCAATGACTTGATGAAAAGATGATGAAACTTTTCTTATTTTTATAGACAAATGTTAATATAAGTTTATTAGAATATAAAAATAGGTTAGTAGTAGAAAATCAAATGGAATCATTTTTCAATTTTTGCTTTATAATTTGATAATTTTCTCAGATTTTTTATTTAATCTAAATTTATTGCATAAATTTATATTTACATTTCAATTGAGAATTTATAATTTTTAAGAATAAAATAAGAGTATATTGAAATAATCTTGAAATTAAATATCTCATTAATAAATATTTATATTTACATTTCAATTTAAAAATATGATGTTTAATTGAGACTTTTGGTTTTTAGTCATATTCCAAATCTACATAATAGTGTGTTAACGTATTAATGAATCACAAATTTTAAATATTTGATTTATTAATTTAATTGTTGTTTGAAGTCTTGATTTAAATAAATATTATTTTCAAACTATTGATGGATAAATCATTAAAAATAAATATTCTCTGCATCTCATAGATAATCATTTAAATAATACATTATTCTTAAAAGTTATGTGTGATTTTAATAATACTATTAGGATTTAAATAAAAAAATATTACTATTAGTATTACATTTATTATAATAATTATAGTTAATAAAATTGTTAAATAAATAAAACTTAATAAATAAAAATAGATTTTAAAAATTTAATAAATTTTGTATTAATATCGTAAAAATATAATAATAATTTTGATAAGGAGAAAAAAAAATACAAATGACACCCTTTTTATAAGATAATGAGAATATTCATTTTTGTTTGTTAATTAATTTTGAAAGTTAGAGATGTTGATTTGAAATCTCTCTATCGTAGTTATTATTATTAATTCATATTATTTAACAGTATTAATAATATATTTGTATTATTGTTATTATTTATATATATATTTATAAAATTAAATTGTAAAATGTCAAAATAAATATATCTATACATAAATGATAGTTTACTAATAGTTATTCACAAAAATGTATGACAGTTATACTTATAGTTCTTTTGAATATACTCCCTTTGTGTCAAAATATAAGAGAAAAAATAAAAACATACTTATTAAGAAAAGTATAAACATAATCGTTTAATTTGTGGTGTTTTTGAAATAAAATGATTAGGAAGATATAAAAATAATTCTAATTGGTTGTTGAGTATATAAAAGATGAGAGAGAATGTAAACTAAATACAATTTGCATTTAATTTAATTTTAAAAGATGAAAGTTGAATTTTTTCTCTTATATTTTGGAATTAAAAAAAATATTTTTTTCTCTTATATTTTGAGACGGAAGGAGTACGTGATAGATATTTGTGAGTCTTATATATAAAAATGGTGTAAGTATATATTATTTTTTAAATGAAAGTTTATTAGTTAGAAAATAAATAGTTTTCAATTGTAAATATATGATGTTTAATTGAGGCTTTTGGTTTCTGACCATATTCCAAGTCCATGTATAAATTCGTTAACGGTATTAATGAATCACTAATTTTTAAATATTTGAAATTATTAGTTTAATTGTTATTTGAAGTTTTGATTTGAATAAATATTATTTTAAAAATATTGATGGAGAAATATATATTTATTTTCTATGATCTGAATAGATATAATTGATATAGGTAATTAGAAGAAAAAAAAGTAGACTTACTAGAAATTGTGTTTATTAGCTTATTATTATTTCTATAATTTTTATATCAGTTCAATATCTACCTTTTTTTAAATAAATTAATACAAAATTATAAGTAAATATTATATTAAAAACAAAAATTCTCAATATTTTTTATAAATAATATATATAAGAAAAGTATTTATTAATTGTGATAGTAAATGATTTTAAAGGTTAATTCACTCCTACAACAACGTTTTCTCATTAAAGCGTTGTCTCTTTGGTGATACCATAAGTCAATTTTTGCATAGTGATAATTCTCAAAGTTGAATCCAATAAGATATATTATTATACCAGCATTTCAAACAACACATATAATTTAATCATTGAAGATGAGAGTTTTCTCCACATATGTGTCTACATCATGAATATTTTATAATAATTTAACATACTTGCTGTAAAGGTCTATTGGATCATGCACTAGATGATGAAACTTTTCTTATTTTTATAGACAAATGTTAATATAAGTTTATTAGAATATAAAAATAGGTTAGTAGTAGAGAATCTAATGGAATCATTTTTCAGTTTTTGCTTTATAATTTGATAATTTTCTTAGATTTTTTATTTAATCTAAATTTATTGCATAAATTTATATTTACATTTCAATTGAGAATTTATAATTTTTAAGAGTAAAATAAGAGTATATTGAAATAATCTTGAAATTAAATATCTCATTAATAAATATTTATATTTATATTTCAATTCAAAAATATGATGTTTAATTAAGACTTTTGGTTTTTAGTCATATTCCAAATCTACATGATAGCGTGTTAACGTATTAATGAATCACAAATTTTAAATATTTGATTTATTAATTTAATTGTTGTTTGAAGTCTTGATTTAAATAAATATTATTTTCAAACTATTGATGGAGAAATCATCAAAAATAAATATTCTCTGCATCTTATAGAAAATCATTTAAATAATACATTATTCTTAAAAGTTATGTGTGATTTTAATAATACTATTAGGATTTAAATAAAAAAATAATACTATTAGTATTACATGTATTATAATAATTATAGTTAATAAAATTGTTAAATAAATAAAACTTAATAAATAAAAATAGATTTTAAAAATTTAATAAATTTTGTATTAATATCGTAAAAATATAATAATAATTTTGATAAGGAGAAAAAAAAATACAAATGACACCCTTTTTATAAGATAATGAGAATATTCATTTTTGTTTGTTAATTAATTTTGAAAGTTAGAGATGTTGATTTGAAATCTCTCTATCGTAGTTATTATTATTAATTCATATTATTTAACAGTATTAATAATATATTTGTATTATTGTTATTATTTATATATATATTTATAAAATTAAATTGTAAAATGTCAAAATAAATATATCTATACATAAATGATAGTTTACTAATAGTTATTCACAAAAATGTATGACAGTTATACTTATAGTTCTTTTGAATATACTCCCTTTGTGTCAAAATATAAGAGAAAAAATAAAAACATACTTATTAAGAAAAGTATAAACATAATCGTTTAATTTGTGGTGTTTTTGAAATAAAATGATTAGGAAGATATAAAAATAATTCTAATTGGTTGTTGAGTATATAAAAGATGAGAGAGAATGTAAACTAAATACAATTTGCATTTAATTTAATTTTAAAAGATGAAAGTTGAATTTTTTCTCTTATATTTTGGAATTAAAAAAAATATTTTTTTCTCTTATATTTTGAGACGGAAGGAGTACGTGATAGATATTTGTGAGTCTTATATATAAAAATGGTGTAAGTATATATTATTTTTTAAATGAAAGTTTATTAGTTAGAAAATAAATAGTTTTCAATTGTAAATATATGATGTTTAATTGAGGCTTTTGGTTTCTGACCATATTCCAAGTCCATGTATAAATTCGTTAACGGTATTAATGAATCACTAATTTTTAAATATTTGAAATTATTAGTTTAATTGTTATTTGAAGTTTTGATTTGAATAAATATTATTTTAAAAATATTGATGGAGAAATATATATTTATTTTCTATGATCTGAATAGATATAATTGATATAGGTAATTAGAAGAAAAAAAAGTAGACTTACTAGAAATTGTGTTTATTAGCTTATTATTATTTCTATAATTTTTATATCAGTTCAATATCTACCTTTTTTTAAATAAATTAATACAAAATTATAAGTAAATATTATATTAAAAACAAAAATTCTCAATATTTTTTATAAATAATATATATAAGAAAAGTATTTATTAATTGTGATAGTAAATGATTTTAAAGGTTAATTCACTCCTACAACAACGTTTTCTCATTAAAGCGTTGTCTCTTTGGTGATACCATAAGTCAATTTTTGCATAGTGATAATTCTCAAAGTTGAATCCAATAAGATATATTATTATACCAGCATTTCAAACAACACATATAATTTAATCATTGAAGATGAGAGTTTTCTCCACATATGTGTCTACATCATGAATATTTTATAATAATTTAACATACTTGCTGTAAAGGTCTATTGGATCATGCACTAGATGATGAAACTTTTCTTATTTTTATAGACAAATGTTAATATAAGTTTATTAGAATATAAAAATAGGTTAGTAGTAGAGAATCTAATGGAATCATTTTTCAGTTTTTGCTTTATAATTTGATAATTTTCTTAGATTTTTTATTTAATCTAAATTTATTGCATAAATTTATATTTACATTTCAATTGAGAATTTATAATTTTTAAGAGTAAAATAAGAGTATATTGAAATAATCTTGAAATTAAATATCTCATTAATAAATATTTATATTTATATTTCAATTCAAAAATATGATGTTTAATTAAGACTTTTGGTTTTTAGTCATATTCCAAATCTACATGATAGCGTGTTAACGTATTAATGAATCACAAATTTTAAATATTTGATTTATTAATTTAATTGTTGTTTGAAGTCTTGATTTAAATAAATATTATTTTCAAACTATTGATGGAGAAATCATCAAAAATAAATATTCTCTGCATCTTATAGAAAATCATTTAAATAATACATTATTCTTAAAAGTTATGTGTGATTTTAATAATACTATTAGGATTTAAATAAAAAAATAATACTATTAGTATTACATGTATTATAATAATTATAGTTAATAAAATTGTTAAATAAATAAAACTTAATAAATAAAAATAGATTTTAAAAATTTAATAAATTTTGTATTAATATCGTAAAAATATAATAATAATTTTGATAAGGAGAAAAAAAAATACAAATGACACCCTTTTTATAAGATAATGAGAATATTCATTTTTGTTTGTTAATTAATTTTGAAAGTTAGAGATGTTGATTTGAAATCTCTCTATCGTAGTTATTATTATTAATTCATATTATTTAACAGTATTAATAATATATTTGTATTATTGTTATTATTTATATATATTTATAAAATTAAATTGTAAAATGTCAAAATAAATATATCTATACATAAATGATAGTTTACTAATAGTTATTCACAAAAATGTATGACAGTTATACTTATAGTTCTTTTGAATATACTCCCTTTGTGTCAAAATATAAGAGAAAAAATAAAAACATACTTATTAAGAAAAGTATAAACATAATCGTTTAATTTGTGGTGTTTTTGAAATAAAATGATTAGGAAGATATAAAAATAATTCTAATTGGTTGTTGAGTATATAAAAGATGAGAGAGAATGTAAACTAAATACAATTTGCATTTAATTTAATTTTAAAAGATGAAAGTTGATTTTTTCTCTTATATTTTGGAATAAAAAAAAAATTTTTTTCTCTTATATTTTGAGACGGAAGGAGTACGTGATAGATATTTGTGAGTCTTATATATAAAAATGGTGTAAGTATATATTATTTTTTAAATGAAAGTTTATTAGTTAGAAAATAAATAGTTTTCAATTGTAAATATATGATGTTTAATTGAGGCTTTTGGTTTCTGACCATATTCCAAGTCCATGTATAAATGCGTTAACGGTATTAATGAATCACTTAATTTTTAAATATTTGAAATTATTAGTTTAATTGTTATTTGAAGTTTTGATTTGAATAAATATTATTTTAAAAATATTGATGGAGAAATATATATTTATTTTCTATGATCTGAATAGATATAATTGATATAGGTAATTAGAAAAAAAAAAGTAGACTTACTTGAAATTGTGTTTATTAGCTTATTATAATTTCTATAATTTTTATATCACTTCAATATCTACCTTTTTTTAAATAAATTAATACAAAATTATAAGTAAATATTATATTAAAAACAAAAATTCTCAATATTTTTTATAAATAATATATATAAGAAAAGTATTTATTAATTGTGATAGTAAGTGATTTTAAAGGTTAATTCACTCCTACGACAGCGTTTTCTCATTAAAGCGTTGTCTTTTTGGTGATACCAAAAGTCAATTTTGGCGTAGTGATAATTCTCAAAGTTGAATCCACTAAGATATATTATTATACCAGCATTTCAAACAACATATATAATTTAATCATTGAAGATGAGAGTTTTCTCCACATATGTGTCTACATCATGAATATTTTATAATAATTTAACATACTTGCTGTCAAGGTCTATTGGATCATGCACTTGGCAATGACTTGATGAAAAGATGATGAAACTTTTCTTATTTTTATAGACAAATGTTAATATAAGTTTATAAGAATATAAAAATAGGTTAGTAGTAGAGAATCTAATGGAATCATTTTTCAATTTTTGCTTTATAATTTGATAATTTTCTCAGATTTTTTATTTAATCTAAATTTATTGCATAAATTTATATTTACATTTCAATTGAGAATTTATAATTTTTAAGAATAAAATAAGAGTATATTGAAATAATCTTGAAATTAAATATCTCATTAATAAATATTTATATTTACATTTCAATTTAAAAATATGATGTTTAATTGAGACTTTTGGTTTTTAGTCATATTCCAAATCTACATAATAGTGTGTTAACGTATTAATGAATCACAAATTTTAAATATTTGATTTATTAATTTAATTGTTGTTTGAAGTCTTGATTTAAATAAATATTATTTTCAAACTATTGATGGAGAAATCATTAAAAATAAATATTCTCTGCATCTCATAGATAATCATTTAAATAATACATTATTCTTAAAAGTTATGTGTGATTTTAATAATACTATTAGGATTTAAATAAAAAAATATTACTATTAGTATTACATTTATTATAATAATTATAGTTAATAAAATTGTTAAATAAATAAAAATAGATTTTAAAAATTTAATAAATTTTGTATTAATATCGTAAAAATATAATAATAATTTTGATAAGGAGAAAAAAAATACAAATGACACCCTTTTTATAAGATAATGAGAATATTCATTTTTGTTTGTTAATTAATTTTGAAAGTTAGAGATGTTGATTTGAAATCTCTCTATCGTAGTTATTATTATTAATTCATATTATTTAACAGTATTAATAATATATTTGTATTATTGTTATTATTTATATATATATTTATAAAATTAAATTGTAAAATGTCAAAATAAATATATCTATACATAAATGATAGTTTACTAATAGTTATTCACAAAAATGTATGACAATTATACTTATAGTTCTTTTGAATATACTCCCGTTGTGTCAAAATATAAGAGAAAAAATAAAAACATACTTATTAAGAAAAGTAAAAACATAATCGTTTAATTTGTGGTGTTTTTGAAATAAAATGATTAGGAAGATATAAAAATAATTCTAATTGGTTGTTGAGTATATAAAAGATGAGAGAGAATGTAAACTAAATACAATTTGCATTTAATTTAATTTTAAAAGATGAAAGTTGAATTTTTTCTCTTATATTTAGGAATAAAAAAATATTTTTTTCTCTTATATTTTGAGACAGAAGGAGTACGTGATAGATATTTGTGAGTCTTATATATAAAAATGGTGTAAGTATATATTATTTTTTAAATGAAAGTTTATTAGTTAGAAAATAAATAGTTTTCAATTGTAAATATATGATGTTTAATTGAGGCTTTTGGTTTCTGACCATATTCCAAGTCCATGTATAAATGCGTTAACGGTATTAATGAATCACTTAATTTTTAAATATTTGAAATTATTAGTTTAATTGTTATTTGAAGTTTTGATTTGAATAAATATTATTTTAAAAATATTGATGGAGAAATATATATTTATTTTCTATGATCTGAATAGATATAATTGATATAGGTAATTAGAAGAAAAAAAGTAGACTTACTAGAAATTGTGTTTATTAGCTTATTATAATTTCTATAATTTTTATATCAGTTCAATATCTACCTTTTTTTAAATAAATTAATACAAAATTATAAGTAAATATTATATTAAAAACAAAAATTCTCAATATTTTTTATAAATAATATATATAAGAAAAGTATTTATTAATTGTGATAGTAAATGATTTTAAAGGTTAATTCACTCCTACAACAGCGTTTTCTCATTAAAGCGTTGTCTCTTTGGTGATGCCAAAAGTCAATTTTTGCGTAGTGATAATTCTCAAAGTTGAATCCACTAAGATATATTATTATACCAGCATTTCAAACAACACATATAATTTAATCATTGAAGATGAGAGTTTTCTCCACATATGTGTCTAAATCATGAATATTTTATAATAATTTAACATACTTGCTGTCAAGGTCTATTGGATCATGCACTTGGCAATGACTTGATGAAAAGATGATGAAACTTTTCTTATTTTTATAGACAAATGTTAATATAAGTTTATTAGAATATAAAAATAGGTTAGTAGTAGAGAATCTAATGGAATCATTTTTCAATTTTTGCTTTATAATTTGATAATTTTCTCAGATTTTTTATTTAATCTAAATTTATTGCATAAATTTATATTTACATTTCAATTGAGAATTTATAATTTTTAAGAATAAAATAAGAGTATATCGAAATAATCTTGAAATTAAATATCTCATTAATAAATATTTATATTTACATTTCAATTTAAAAATATGATGTTTAATTGAGACTTTTGGTTTTTAGTCATATTCCAAATCTACATAATAGTGTGTTAACGTATTAATGAATCACAAATTTTAAATATTTGATTTATTAATTTAATTGTTGTTTTAAGTCTTGATTTAAATAAATATTATTTTCAAACTATTGATGGAGAAATCATTAAAAATAAATATTCTCTGCATCTCATAGATAATCATTTAAATAATACATTATTCTTAAAAGTTATGTGTGATTTTAATAATACTATTAGGATTTAAATAAAAAAATATTACTATTAGTATTACATTTATTATAATAATTATAGTTAATAAAATTGTTAAATGAATAAAACTTAATAAATAAAAATAGATTTTAAAAATTTAATAAATTTTGTATTAATATCGTAAAAATATAATAATAATTTTGATAAGGAGAAAAAAAAATACAAATGACACCCTTTTTATAAGATAATGAGAATATTCATTTTTGTTTGTTAATTAATTTTGAAAGTTAGAGATGTTGATTTTAAATCTCTCTATCGTAGTTATTATTATTAATTCCTATTATTTAACAGTATTAATAATATATTTGTATTATTGTTATTATTTATATATATATTTATAAAATTAAATTGTAAAATGTCAAAATAAATATATCTATACATAAATGATAGTTTACTAATAGTTATTAACAAAAATGTATGACAATTATACTTATAGTTCTTTTGAATATACTCCCTTTGTGTCAAAATATAAGAGAAAAAATAAAAACATACTTATTAAGAAAAGTAAAAACATAATCGTTTAATTTGTGGTGTTTTTGAAATAAAATGATTAGGAAGATATAAAAATAATTCTAATTGGTTGTTGAGTATATAAAAGATGAGAGAGAATGTAAACTAAATACAATTTGCATTTAATTTAATTTTAAAAGATGAAAGTTGAATTATTTCTCTTATATTTTGGAATAAAAAAAATATTTTTTTCTCTTATATTTTGAGACGGAAGGAGTACGTGATAGATATTTGTGAGTCTTATATATAAAAATGGTGTAAGTATATATTATTTTTTTAATGAAAGTTCATTAGTTAGAAAATAAATAGTTTTCAATTGTAAATATATGATGTTTAATTGAGGCTTTTGGTTTCTGACCATATTCCAAGTCCATGTATAAATGCGTTAACGGTATTAATGAATCACTTAATTTTTAAATATTTGAAATTATTAGTTTAATTGTTATTTGAAGTTTTGATTTGAATAAATATTATTTTAAAAATATTGATGGAGAAATATATATTTATTTTCTATGATCTGAATAGATATAATTGATATAGGTAATTAGAAAAAAAAAAGTAGACTTACTAGAAATTGTGTTTATTAGCTTATTATAATTTCTATAATTTTTATATCAGTTCAATATCTACCTTTTTTTAAATAAATTAATACAAAATTATAAGTAAATATTATATTAAAAACAAAAATTCTCAATATTTTTTATAAATAATATATATAAGAAAAGTATTTATTAATTGTGATAGTAAATGATTTTAAAGGTTAATTCACTCCTACAACAGCGTTTTCTCATTAAAGCGTTGTCACTTTGGTGATGCCAAAAGTCAATTTTTGCGTAGTGATAATTCTCAAAGTTGAATCCACTAAGATATATTATTATACCAGCATTTCAAACAACTTATATAATTTAATCATTGAAGATGAGAGTTTTCTCCACATATGTGTCTAAATCATGAATATTTTATAATAATTTAACATACTTGCTGTCAAGGTCTATTGGATCATGCACTTGGCAATGACTTGATGAAAAGATGATGAAACTTTTCTTATTTTTATAGACAAATGTTAATATAAGTTTATTAGAATATAAAAATAGGTTAGTAGTAGTGAATCTAATGGAATCATTTTTCAATTTTTGCTTTATAATTTGATAATTTTCTCAGATTTTTTATTTAATCTAAATTTATTGCATAAATTTATATATACATTTCAATTGAGAATTTATAATTTTTAAGAGTAAAATAAGAGTATATTGAAATAATCTTGAAATTAAATATCTCATTAATAAATATTTATATTTACATTTCAATTCAAAAATATGATGTTTAATTGAGACTTTTGGT
Source organism: Vicia faba (assembly GCA_948472305.1). Taxonomy (NCBI): domain Eukaryota; kingdom Viridiplantae; phylum Streptophyta; class Magnoliopsida; order Fabales; family Fabaceae; genus Vicia; species Vicia faba. The sequence goes on from OX451736.1 coordinate 142,229,677, forward strand.
TTTTAGTCATATTCCAAATCTACATAATAGTGTGTTAACGTATTAATGAATCACAAATTTTAAATATTTGATTTATTAATTTAATGTTTGTTTGAAGTCTTGATTTAAATAAATATTATTTTCAAACTATTGATGGAGAAATCATCAAAAATAAATATTCTCTGCATCTCATAGAAATTCATTTAAATAATACATTATTCTTAAAAGTTATGTGTGATTTTAATAATACTATTAGGATTTAAATAAAAAAATAATACTATTAGTATTACATTTATTATAATAATTATAGTTAATAAAATTGTTAAATAAATAAAACTTAATAAATAAAAATATATTTTCAAAATTTAATAAATTTTGTATTAATATCGTAAAAATATAATAATAATTTTGATAAGGAGAAAAAAAAAATACAAATGACACCCTTTTTATAAGATAATGAGAATATTAATTTTTGTTTGTTAATTAATTTTGAAAGTTAGAGATGTTGATTTGAAATCTCTCTATCGTAGTTATTATTATTAATTCATATTATTTAACAGTATTAATAATATATTTGTATTATTGTTATTATTTATATATATATTTATAAAATTAAATTATAAAATGTCAAAATAAATATATCTATACATAAATGATAGTTTACTAATAGTTATTCACAAAAATGTATGACGGTTATACTTATAGTTCTTTTGAATATGCTCCCTTTGTGTCAAAATATAAGAGAAAAAATAAAAACATACTTATTAAGAAAAGTATAAACATAATCGTTTAATTTGTGGTGTTTTTGAAATAAAATGATTAGGAAGATATAAAAATAATTCTAATTGGTTGTTGAGTATATAAAAGATGAGAGAGAATGTAAACTAAATACAATTTGCATTTAATTTAATTTTAAAAGATGAAAGTTGAATTTTTTTCTCTTATATTTTGGAATAAAAAAAAATATTTTTTTCTCTTATATTTTGAGACGGAATGAGTACGTGATAGATATTTGTGAATCTTATATATAAAAATGGTTTAAGTATATATTATTTTTTAAATGAAAGTTTATTAGTTAGAAAATAAATAGTTTTCAATTGTAAATATATGATGTTTAATTGAGGCTTTTGGTTTCTGACCATATTCCAAGTCCATGTATAAATGCGTTAACGGTATTAATGAATCACTTAATTTTTAAATATTTGAAATTATTAGTTTAATTGTTATTTGAAGTTTTGATTTGAATAAATATTATTTTAAAAATGTTGATGGAGAAATATATATTTATTTTCTATGATCTGAATCGATATAATTGATATAGGTAATTAGAAGAAAAAAGTAGACTTACTAGAAATTGTGTTTATTAACTTATTATAATTTCTATAATTTTTATATCAGTTCAATATCTACCTTTTTTTAAATAAATTAATACAAAATTATAAGTAAATATTATATTAAAAACAAAAATTCTCAATATTTTTTATAAATAATGTATATAAGAAAAGTATTTATTAATTGTAATAGTAAATGATTTTAAAGGTTAATTCACTCCTACGACAGCGTTTTCTCATTAATGCGTTGTCTCTTTGGTGATACCAAAAGTCAATTTTGGCGTAGTGATAATTCTCAAAGTTGAATCCACTAAGATATATTATTATACCAGCATTTCAAACAACATATATAATTTAATTATTGAAGATGAGAGTTTTCTCCACATATGTGTCTACATCATGAATATTTTATAATAATTTAACATACTTGCTGTCAAGGTCTATTGGATCATGCACTTGGCAATGACTTGATGAAAAGATGATGAAACTTTTCTTATTTTTATAGACTAATGTTAATATAAGTTTATTAGAATATAAAAATAGGTTAGTAGTAGAGAATCTAATGGAATCATTTTTCAATTTTTGCTTTATAATTTGATAATTTTCTCAGATTTTTTATTTAATCTAAATTTATTGCATAAATTTATATTTACATTTCAATTGAGAATTTATAATTTTTAAGAGTAAAATAAGAGTATATTGAAATAATCTTGAAATTAAATATCTCATTAATAAATATTTATATTTACATTTCAATTAAAAAATATGATGTTTAATTGAGACTTTTGGTTTTTAGTCATATTCCAAATCTACATAATAGCGTGTTAACGTATTAATGAATCACAAATTTTAAATATTTGATTTATTAATTTAATTGTTGTTTGAAGTCTTGATTTAAACAAATATTATTTTCAAACTATTGATGGAGAAATCATCAAAAATAAATATTCTCTGCATCTCATAGAAAATCATTTAAATAATACATTATTCTTAAAAGTTATGTGTGATTTTAATAATACTATTAGGATTTAAATAAAAAAATAATACTATTAGTATTACATTTATTATAATAATTATAGTTAATAAAATTGTTAAATAAATAAAACTTAATAAATAAAAATATTATTTTAAAAATTTAATAAATTTTGTATTAATATCGTAAAAATATAATAATAATTTTGATAAGGAGAAAAAAAAATACAAATGAAACCCTTTTTATAAGATAATGAGAATATTAATTTTTGTTTGTTAATTAATGTTGAAAGTTAGAGATGTTGAATTGAAATCTCTCTATCGTAGTTATTATTATTAATTCATATTATTTAACAGTATTAATAATATATTTGTATTATTGTTATTATTTATATATATATTTATAAAATTAAATTGTAAAATGTCAAAATAAATATATCTATACATAAATGATAGTTTACTAATAGTTATTCACAAAAATGTATGACCGTTATACTTATAGTTCTTTTGAATATGCTCCCTTTGTGTCAAAATATAAGAGAAAAAACAAAAACATACTTATTAATAAAAGTATAAACATAACCGTTTAATTTGTGGTGTTTTTGAAATAAAATGATTAGGAAGATATAAAAATAATTCTAATTGGTTGTTGAGTATATAAAAGATGAGAGAGAATGTAAACTAAATACAATTTTCATTTAATTTAATTTTAAAAGATGAAAGTTGAATTTTTTCTCTTATATTTTGGAATTAAAAAAAATATTTTTTTCTCTTATATTTTGAGACGGAAGGAGTACGTGATAGATATTTGTGAATCTTATATATAAAAATGGTGTAAGTATATATTATTTTTTAAATGAAAGTTTATTAGTTAGAAAGTAAATAGTTTTCAATTGTAAATATATGATGTTTAATTGAGGCTTTTGGTTTCTGACCATATTCCAAGTCCATGTATAAATGCGTTAACGGTATTAATGAATCACTTAATTTTTAAATATTTGAAATTATTAGTTTAATTGTTATTTGAAGTTTTGATTTGAATAAATATTATTTTAAAAATGTTGATGGAGAAATATATATTTATTTTCTATGATCTGAATAGATATAATTGATATAGGTAATTAGAAGAAAAAAGTAGACTTACTAGAAATTGTGTTTATTAACTTATTATAATTTCTATAATTTTTATATCAGTTCAATATCTACCTTTTTTTAAATAAATTAATACAAAATTATAAGTAAATATTATATTAAAAACAAAAATTCTCAATATTTTTTATAAATAATGTATATAAGAAAAGTATTTATTAATTGTAATAGTAAATGATTTTAAAGGTTAATTCACTCCTACGACAGCGTTTTCTCATTAATGCGTTGTCTCTTTGGTGATACCAAAAGTCAATTTTGGCGTAGTGATAATTCTCAAAGTTGAATCCACTAAGATATATTATTATACCAGCATTTCAAACAACATATATAATTTAATTATTGAAGATGAGAGTTTTCTCCACATATGTGTCTACATCATGAATATTTTATAATAATTTAACATACTTGCTGTCAAGGTCTATTGGATCATGCACTTGGCAATGACTTGATGAAAAGATGATGAAACTTTTCTTATTTTTATAGACTAATGTTAATATAAGTTTATTAGAATATAAAAATAGGTTAGTAGTAGAGAATCTAATGGAATCATTTTTCAATTTTTGCTTTATAATTTGATAATTTTCTCAGATTTTTTATTTAATCTAAATTTATTGCATAAATTTATATTTACATTTCAATTGAGAATTTATAATTTTTAAGAGTAAAATAAGAGTATATTGAAATAAACTTGAAATTAAATATCTCATTAATAAATATTTATATTTACATTTCAATTCAAAAATATGATGTTTAATTGAGACTTTTGATTTTTAGTAATATTCCAAATCTACATAATAGTGTGTTAACGTATTAATGAATCACAAATTTTAAATATTTGATTTATTAATTTAATTGTTGTTTGAAGTTTTGATTTAAATAAATATTATTTTCAAACTATTGATGGAGAAATCATCAAAAATAAATATTCTCTGCATCTCATAGAAAATCATTTAAATAATACATTATTCTTAAAAGTTATGTGTGATTTTAATAATACTATTAGGATTTAAATAAAAATAATAATACTATTAGTATTACATTTATTATAATAATTATAGTTAATAAAATTGTTAAATAAATAAAACTTAATAAATAAAAATATATTTTAAAGATTTTAATAAATTTTGTATTAATATCGTAAAAATATAATAATAATTTTGATAAGGAGAAAAAAAAAATACAAATGACACCCTTTTTATAAGATAATGAGAATATTAATTTATGTTTGTTAATTAATTTTGAAAGTTAGAGATGTTGATTTGAAATATCTCTATCGTAGTTATTATTATTAATTCATATTATTTAACAGTATTAATAATATATTTGTATTGTTGTTATTATTTATATATATATTTAAAAAATTAAATTGTAAAATGTCAAAATAAATATATCTATACATAAATGATAGTTTACTAATAGTTATTCACAAAAATGTATGACGGTTATACTTATAGTTCTTTTGAATATGCTCCCTTTGTGTCAAAATATAAGAGAAAAAATAAAAACATACTTATTAAGAAAAGTATAAACATAATCGTTTAATTTGTGGTGTTTTTGAAATAAAATGATTAGGAAGATATAAAAATAATTCTAATTGGTTGTTGAGTATATAAAAGATGAGAGAGAATGTAAACTAAATACAATTTGCATTTAATTTAATTTTAAAATATGAAAGTTGAATTTTTTCTCTTATATTTTGGAATAAAAAATATATATTTTTTCTCTTATATTTTGAGACGGAAGGAGTACGTGATAGATATTTGTGAGTCTTATATATAAAAATGGTGTAAGTATATATTATTTTTTAAATGAAAGTTTATTAGTTAGAAAATAAATAGTTTTCAATTGTAAATATATGATGTTTAATTGAGGCTTTTGGTTTCTGACCATATTCCAAGTCCATGTATAAATGCGTTAACGGTATTAATGAATCACTTAATTTTTAAATATTTGAAATTATTAGTTTAATTGTTATTTGAAGTTTTGATTTGAATAAATATTATTTTAAAAATATTGATGGAGAAATATATATTTATTTTCTATGATCTGAATCGATATAATTGATATAGGTAATTAGAAGAAAAAAGTAGACTTACTAGAAATTGTGTTTATTAACTTATTATAATTTCTATAATTTTTATATCAGTTCAATATCTACCTTTTTTTAAATAAATTAATACAAAATTATAAGTAAATATTATATTAAAAACAAAAATTCTCAATATTTTTTATAAATAATGTATATAAGAAAAGTATTTATTAATTGTGATAGTAAGTGATTTTAAAGGTTAATTCACTCCTACGACAGCGTTTTCTCATTAATGCGTTGTCTCTTTGGTGATACCAAAAGTCAATTTTGGCGTAGTGATAATTCTCAAAGTTGAATCCACTAAGATATATTATTATACCAGCATTTCAAACAACATATATAATTTAATTATTGAAGATGAGAGTTTTCTCCACATATGTGTCTACATCATGAATATTTTATAATAATTTAACATACTTGCTGTCAAGGTCTATTGGATCATGCACTTGGCAATGACTTGATGAAAAGATGATGAAACTTTTCTTATTTTTATAGACAAATGTTAATATAAGTTTATTAGAATATAAAAATAGGTTAGTAGTAGAGAATCTAATGGAATCATTTTTCAATTTTTGCTTTATAATTTGATAATTTTCTCAGATTTTTTATTTAATCTAAATTTATTGCATAAATTTATATTTACATTTCAATTGAGAATTTATAATTTTTAAGAGTAAAATAAGAGTATATTGAAATAAACTTGAAATTAAATATCTCATTAATAAATATTTATATTTACATTTCAATTCAAAAATATGATGTTTAATTGAGACTTTTGATTTTTAGTCATATTCCAAATCTACATAATAGTGTGTTAACGTATTAATGAATCACAAATTTTAAATATTTGATTTATTAATTTAATTGTTGTTTGAAGTTTTGATTTAAATAAATATTATTTTCAAACTATTGATGGAGAAATCATCAAAAATAAATATTCTCTGCATCTCATAGAAAATCATTTAAATAATACATTATTCTTAAAAGTTATGTGTGATTTTAATAATACTATTAGGATTTAAATAAAAATAATAATACTATTAGTATTACATTTATTATAATAATTATAGTTAATAAAATTGTTAAATAAATAAAACTTAATAAATAAAAATATATTTTAAAAATTTAATAAATTTTGTATTAATATCGTAAAAATATAATAATAATTTTGATAAGGAGAAAAAAAAAATACAAATGACACCCTTTTTATAAGATAATGAGAATATTAATTTTTGTTTGTTAATTAATTTTGAAAGTTAGAGATGTTGATTTGAAATATCTCTATCGTAGTTATTATTATTAATTCATATTATTTAACAGTATTAATAATATATTTGTATTATTGTTATTATTTATATATATATTTATAAAATTAAATTGTAAAATGTCAAAATAAATATATCTATACATAAATGATAGTTTACTAATAGTTATTCACAAAAATGTATGACGGTTATACTTATAGTTCTTTTGAATATGCTCCCTTTGTGTCAAAATATAAGAGAAAAAATAAAAACATACTTATTAAGAAAAGTATAAACATAATCGTTTAATTTGTGGTGTTTTTGAAATAAAATGATTAGGAAGATATAAAAATAATTCTAATTGGTTGTTGAGTATATAAAAGATGAGAGAGAATGTAAACTAAATACAATTTGCATTTAATTTAATTTTAAAAGATGAAAGTTGAATTTTTTCTCTTATATTTTGGAATAAAAAAAATATATATTTTTCTCTTATATTTTGAGACGGAAGGAGTACGTGATAGATATTTGTGAGTCTTATATATAAAAATGGTGTAAGTATATATTATTTTTTAAATGAAAGTTTATTAGTTAGAAAATAAATAGTTTTCAATTGTAAATATATGATGTTTAATTGAGGCTTTTGGTTTCTGACCATATTCCAAGTCCATGTATAAATGCGTTAACGGTATTAATGAATCACTTAATTTTTAAATATTTGAAATTATTAGTTTAATTGTTATTTGAAGTTTTGATTTGAATAAATATTATTTTAAAAATATTGATGGAGAAATATATATTTATTTTCTATGATCTGAATAGATATAATTGATATAGGTAATTAGAAGAAAAAAGTAGACTTACTAGAAATTGTGTTTATTAGCTTATTATAATTTCTATAATTTTTATATCAGTTCAATATCTACCTTTTTTTAAATAAATTAATACAAAATTATAAGTAAATATTATATTAAAAACAAAAATTCTCAATATTTTTTATAAATAATATATATAAGAAAAGTATTTAATAATTGTGATAGTAAATGATTTTAAAGGTTAATTCACTCCTACCACAACGTTTTCTCATTAATGCGTTGTCTCTTTGGTGATACCAAAAGTCAATTTTGGCGTAGTGATAATTCTCAAAGTTGAATCCACTAAGATATATTATTATACCAGCATTTCAAACAACATATATAATTTAATTATTGAAGATGAGAGTTTTCTCCACATATGTGTCTAAATCATGAATATTTTATAATAATTTAACATACTTGCTGTCAAGGTCTATTGGATCATGCACTTGGCAATGACTTGATGAAAAGATGATGAAACTTTTCTTATTTTTATAGACAAATGTTAATATAAGTTTATTAGAATATAAAAATAGGTTAGTAGTAGAGAATCTAATGGAATCTTTTTTTAATTTTTGCTTTATAATTTATTAATTTTCTCAGATTTTTTATTTAATCTAAATTTATTGCATAAATTTATATTTACATTTCAATTGAGAATTTATAATTTTTAAGAGTAAAATAAGAGTATATTGAAATAATCTTGAAATTAAATATCTCATTAATAAATATTTATATTTACATTTCAATTAAAAAATATGATGTTTAATTGAGACTTTTGGTTTTTAGTCATATTCCAAATCTACATAATAGCGTGTTAACGTATTAATGAATCACAAATTTTAAATATTTGATTTATTAATTTAATTGTTGTTTGAAGTCTTGATTTAAACAAATATTATTTTCAAACTATTGATGGAGAAATCATCAAAAATAAATATTCTCTGCATCTCATAGAAAATCATTTAAATAATACATTATTCTTAAAAGTTATGTGTGATTTTAATAATACTATTAGGATTTAAATAAAAATAATAATACTATTAGTATTACATTTATTATAATAATTATAGTTAATAAAATTGTTAAATAAATAAAACTTAATAAATAAAAATATATTTTAAAGATTTTAATAAATTTTGTATTAATATCGTAAAAATATAATAATAATTTTGATAAGGAGAAAAAAAAAATACAAATGACACCCTTTTTATAAGATAATGAGAATATTAATTTATGTTTGTTAATTAATTTTGAAAGTTAGAGATGTTGATTTGAAATATCTCTATCGTAGTTATTATTATTAATTCATATTATTTAACAGTATTAATAATATATTTGTATTGTTGTTATTATTTATATATATATTTAAAAAATTAAATTGTAAAATGTCAAAATAAATATATCTATACATAAATGATAGTTTACTAATAGTTATTCACAAAAATGTATGACGGTTATACTTATAGTTCTTTTGAATATGCTCCCTTTGTGTCAAAATATAAGAGAAAAAATAAAAACATACTTATTAAGAAAAGTATAAACATAATCGTTTAATTTGTGGTGTTTTTGAAATAAAATGATTAGGAAGATATAAAAATAATTCTAATTGGTTGTTGAGTATATAAAAGATGAGAGAGAATGTAAACTAAATACAATTTGCATTTAATTTAATTTTAAAATATGAAAGTTGAATTTTTTCTCTTATATTTTGGAATAAAAAATATATATTTTTTCTCTTATATTTTGAGACGGAAGGAGTACGTGATAGATATTTGTGAGTCTTATATATAAAAATGGTGTAAGTATATATTATTTTTTAAATGAAAGTTTATTAGTTAGAAAATAAATAGTTTTCAATTGTAAATATATGATGTTTAATTGAGGCTTTTGGTTTCTGACCATATTCCAAGTCCATGTATAAATGCGTTAACGGTATTAATGAATCACTTAATTTTTAAATATTTGAAATTATTAGTTTAATTGTTATTTGAAGTTTTGATTTGAATAAATATTATTTTAAAAATATTGATGGAGAAATATATATTTATTTTCTATGATCTGAATCGATATAATTGATATAGGTAATTAGAAGAAAAAAGTAGACTTACTAGAAATTGTGTTTATTAACTTATTATAATTTCTATAATTTTTATATCAGTTCAATATCTACCTTTTTTTAAATAAATTAATACAAAATTATAAGTAAATATTATATTAAAAACAAAAATTCTCAATATTTTTTATAAATAATGTATATAAGAAAAGTATTTATTAATTGTGATAGTAAGTGATTTTAAAGGTTAATTCACTCCTACGACAGCGTTTTCTCATTAATGCGTTGTCTCTTTGGTGATACCAAAAGTCAATTTTGGCGTAGTGATAATTCTCAAAGTTGAATCCACTAAGATATATTATTATACCAGCATTTCAAACAACATATATAATTTAATTATTGAAGATGAGAGTTTTCTCCACATATGTGTCTACATCATGAATATTTTATAATAATTTAACATACTTGCTGTCAAGGTCTATTGGATCATGCACTTGGCAATGACTTGATGAAAAGATGATGAAACTTTTCTTATTTTTATAGACAAATGTTAATATAAGTTTATTAGAATATAAAAATAGGTTAGTAGTAGAGAATCTAATGGAATCATTTTTCAATTTTTGCTTTATAATTTGATAATTTTCTCAGATTTTTTATTTAATCTAAATTTATTGCATAAATTTATATTTACATTTCAATTGAGAATTTATAATTTTTAAGAGTAAAATAAGAGTATATTGAAATAAACTTGAAATTAAATATCTCATTAATAAATATTTATATTTACATTTCAATTCAAAAATATGATGTTTAATTGAGACTTTTGATTTTTAGTCATATTCCAAATCTACATAATAGTGTGTTAACGTATTAATGAATCACAAATTTTAAATATTTGATTTATTAATTTAATTGTTGTTTGAAGTTTTGATTTAAATAAATATTATTTTCAAACTATTGATGGAGAAATCATCAAAAATAAATATTCTCTGCATCTCATAGAAAATCATTTAAATAATACATTATTCTTAAAAGTTATGTGTGATTTTAATAATACTATTAGGATTTAAATAAAAATAATAATACTATTAGTATTACATTTATTATAATAATTATAGTTAATAAAATTGTTAAATAAATAAAACTTAATAAATAAAAATATATTTTAAAAATTTAATAAATTTTGTATTAATATCGTAAAAATATAATAATAATTTTGATAAGGAGAAAAAAAAAATACAAATGACACCCTTTTTATAAGATAATGAGAATATTAATTTTTGTTTGTTAATTAATTTTGAAAGTTAGAGATGTTGATTTGAAATATCTCTATCGTAGTTATTATTATTAATTCATATTATTTAACAGTATTAATAATATATTTGTATTATTGTTATTATTTATATATATATTTATAAAATTAAATTGTAAAATGTCAAAATAAATATATCTATACATAAATGATAGTTTACTAATAGTTATTCACAAAAATGTATGACGGTTATACTTATAGTTCTTTTGAATATGCTCCCTTTGTGTCAAAATATAAGAGAAAAAATAAAAACATACTTATTAAGAAAAGTATAAACATAATCGTTTAATTTGTGGTGTTTTTGAAATAAAATGATTAGGAAGATATAAAAATAATTCTAATTGGTTGTTGAGTATATAAAAGATGAGAGAGAATGTAAACTAAATACAATTTGCATTTAATTTAATTTTAAAAGATGAAAGTTGAATTTTTTCTCTTATATTTTGGAATAAAAAAAATATATATTTTTCTCTTATATTTTGAGACGGAAGGAGTACGTGATAGATATTTGTGAGTCTTATATATAAAAATGGTGTAAGTATATATTATTTTTTAAATGAAAGTTTATTAGTTAGAAAATAAATAGTTTTCAATTGTAAATATATGATGTTTAATTGAGGCTTTTGGTTTCTGACCATATTCCAAGTCCATGTATAAATGCGTTAACGGTATTAATGAATCACTTAATTTTTAAATATTTGAAATTATTAGTTTAATTGTTATTTGAAGTTTTGATTTGAATAAATATTATTTTAAAAATATTGATGGAGAAATATATATTTATTTTCTATGATCTGAATAGATATAATTGATATAGGTAATTAGAAGAAAAAAGTAGACTTACTAGAAATTGTGTTTATTAGCTTATTATAATTTCTATAATTTTTATATCAGTTCAATATCTACCTTTTTTTAAATAAATTAATACAAAATTATAAGTAAATATTATATTAAAAACAAAAATTCTCAATATTTTTTATAAATAATATATATAAGAAAAGTATTTAATAATTGTGATAGTAAATGATTTTAAAGGTTAATTCACTCCTACCACAACGTTTTCTCATTAATGCGTTGTCTCTTTGGTGATACCAAAAGTCAATTTTGGCGTAGTGATAATTCTCAAAGTTGAATCCACTAAGATATATTATTATACCAGCATTTCAAACAACATATATAATTTAATTATTGAAGATGAGAGTTTTCTCCACATATGTGTCTAAATCATGAATATTTTATAATAATTTAACATACTTGCTGTCAAGGTCTATTGGATCATGCACTTGGCAATGACTTGATGAAAAGATGATGAAACTTTTCTTATTTTTATAGACAAATGTTAATATAAGTTTATTAGAATATAAAAATAGGTTAGTAGTAGAGAATCTAATGGAATCTTTTTTTAATTTTTGCTTTATAATTTATTAATTTTCTCAGATTTTTTATTTAATCTAAATTTATTGCATAAATTTATATTTACATTTCAATTGAGAATTTATAATTTTTAAGAGTAAAATAAGAGTATATTGAAATAATCTTGAAATTAAATATCTCATTAATAAATATTTATATTTACATTTCAATTAAAAAATATGATGTTTAATTGAGACTTTTGGTTTTTAGTCATATTCCAAATCTACATAATAGCGTGTTAACGTATTAATGAATCACAAATTTTAAATATTTGATTTATTAATTTAATTGTTGTTTGAAGTCTTGATTTAAACAAATATTATTTTCAAACTATTGATGGAGAAATCATCAAAAATAAATATTCTCTGCATCTCATAGAAAATCATTTAAATAATACATTATTCTTAAAAGTTATGTGTGATTTTAATAATACTATTAGGATTTAAATAAAAAAATAATACTATTAGTATTACATTTATTATAATAATTATAGTTAATAAAATTGTTAAATAAATAAAACTTAATAAATAAAAATATTATTTTAAAAATTTAATAAATTTTGTATTAATATCGTAAAAATATAATAATAATTTTGATAAGGAGAAAAAAAAATACAAATGAAACCCTTTTTATAAGATAATGAGAATATTAATTTTTGTTTGTTAATTAATGTTGAAAGTTAGAGATGTTGAATTGAAATCTCTCTATCGTAGTTATTATTATTAATTCATATTATTTAACAGTATTAATAATATATTTGTATTATTGTTATTATTTATATATATATTTATAAAATTAAATTGTAAAATGTCAAAATAAATATATCTATACATAAATGATAGTTTACTAATAGTTATTCACAAAAATGTATGACCGTTATACTTATAGTTCTTTTGAATATGCTCCCTTTGTGTCAAAATATAAGAGAAAAAACAAAAACATACTTATTAATAAAAGTATAAACATAACCGTTTAATTTGTGGTGTTTTTGAAATAAAATGATTAGGAAGATATAAAAATAATTCTAATTGGTTGTTGAGTATATAAAAGATGAGAGAGAATGTAAACTAAATACAATTTTCATTTAATTTAATTTTAAAAGATGAAAGTTGAATTTTTTCTCTTATATTTTGGAATTAAAAAAAATATTTTTTTCTCTTATATTTTGAGACGGAAGGAGTACGTGATAGATATTTGTGAATCTTATATATAAAAATGGTGTAAGTATATATTATTTTTTAAATGAAAGTTTATTAGTTAGAAAGTAAATAGTTTTCAATTGTAAATATATGATGTTTAATTGAGGCTTTTGGTTTCTGACCATATTCCAAGTCCATGTATAAATGCGTTAACGGTATTAATGAATCACTTAATTTTTAAATATTTGAAATTATTAGTTTAATTGTTATTTGAAGTTTTGATTTGAATAAATATTATTTTAAAAATGTTGATGGAGAAATATATATTTATTTTCTATGATCTGAATAGATATAATTGATATAGGTAATTAGAAGAAAAAAGTAGACTTACTAGAAATTGTGTTTATTAACTTATTATAATTTCTATAATTTTTATATCAGTTCAATATCTACCTTTTTTTAAATAAATTAATACAAAATTATAAGTAAATATTATATTAAAAACAAAAATTCTCAATATTTTTTATAAATAATGTATATAAGAAAAGTATTTATTAATTGTAATAGTAAATGATTTTAAAGGTTAATTCACTCCTACGACAGCGTTTTCTCATTAATGCGTTGTCTCTTTGGTGATACCAAAAGTCAATTTTGGCGTAGTGATAATTCTCAAAGTTGAATCCACTAAGATATATTATTATACCAGCATTTCAAACAACATATATAATTTAATTATTGAAGATGAGAGTTTTCTCCACATATGTGTCTACATCATGAATATTTTATAATAATTTAACATACTTGCTGTCAAGGTCTATTGGATCATGCACTTGGCAATGACTTGATGAAAAGATGATGAAACTTTTCTTATTTTTATAGACTAATGTTAATATAAGTTTATTAGAATATAAAAATAGGTTAGTAGTAGAGAATCTAATGGAATCATTTTTCAATTTTTGCTTTATAATTTGATAATTTTCTCAGATTTTTTATTTAATCTAAATTTATTGCATAAATTTATATTTACATTTCAATTGAGAATTTATAATTTTTAAGAGTAAAATAAGAGTATATTGAAATAAACTTGAAATTAAATATCTCATTAATAAATATTTATATTTACATTTCAATTCAAAAATATGATGTTTAATTGAGACTTTTGATTTTTAGTAATATTCCAAATCTACATAATAGTGTGTTAACGTATTAATGAATCACAAATTTTAAATATTTGATTTATTAATTTAATTGTTGTTTGAAGTTTTGATTTAAATAAATATTATTTTCAAACTATTGATGGAGAAATCATCAAAAATAAATATTCTCTGCATCTCATAGAAAATCATTTAAATAATACATTATTCTTAAAAGTTATGTGTGATTTTAATAATACTATTAGGATTTAAATAAAAATAATAATACTATTAGTATTACATTTATTATAATAATTATAGTTAATAAAATTGTTAAATAAATAAAACTTAATAAATAAAAATATATTTTAAAGATTTTAATAAATTTTGTATTAATATCGTAAAAATATAATAATAATTTTGATAAGGAGAAAAAAAAATACAAATGATACCCTTTTTATAAGATAATGAGAATATTAATTTTTGTTTGTTAATTAATTTTGAAAGTTAGAGATGTTGATTTGAAATCTCTCTATCGTAGTTATTATTATTAATTCATATTATTTAACAGTATTAATAATATATTTGTATTGTTGTTATTATTTATATATATATTTATAAAATTAAATTGTAAAATGTCAAAATAAATATATCTATACATAAATGATAGTTTACTAATAGTTATTCACAAAAATGTATGACGGTTATACTTATAGTTCTTTTGAATATGCTCCCTTTGTGTCAAAATATAAGAGAAAAAATAAAAACATACTTATTAAGAAAAGTATAAACATAATCGTTTAATTTGTGGTGTTTTTGAAATAAAATGATTAGGAAGATATAAAAATAATTCTAATTGGTTGTTGAGTATATAAAAGATGAGAGAGAATGTAAACTAAATACAATTTGCATTTAATTTAATTTTAAAATATGAAAGTTGAATTTTTTCTCTTATATTTTGGAATAAAAAATATATATTTTTTTCTCTTATATTTTGAGACGGAAGGAGTACGTGATAGATATTTGTGAGTCTTATATATAAAAATGGTGTAAGTATATATTATTTTTTAAATGAAAGTTTATTAGTTAGAAAATAAATAGTTTTCAATTGTAAATATATGATGTTTAATTGAGGCTTTTGGTTTCTGACCATATTCCAAGTCCATGTATAAATGCGTTAACGGTATTAATGAATCACTTAATTTTTAAATATTTGAAATTATTAGTTTAATTGTTATTTGAAGTTTTGATTTGAATAAATATTATTTTAAAAATATTGATGGAGAAATATATATTTATTTTCTATGATCTGAATCGATATAATTGATATAGGTAATTAGAAGAAAAAAGTAGACTTACTAGAAATTGTGTTTATTAGCTTATTATAATTTCTATAATTTTTATATCAGTTCAATATCTACCTTTTTTTAAATAAATTAATACAAAATTATAAGTAAATATTATATTAAAAACAAAAATTCTCAATATTTTTTATAAATAATATATATAAGAAAAGTATTTATTAATTGTGATAGTAAATGATTTTAAAGGTTAATTCACTCCTACCACAACGTTTTCTCATTAATGCGTTGTCTCTTTGGTGATACCAAAAGTCAATTTTGGCGTAGTGATAATTCTCAAAGTTGAATCCACTAAGATATATTATTATACCAGCATTTCAAACAACATATATAATTTAATTATTGAAGATGAGAGTTTTCTCCACATATGTGTCTAAATCATGAATATTTTATAATAATTTAACATACTTGCTGTCAAGGTCTATTGGATCATGCACTTGGCAATGACTTGATGAAAAGATGATGAAACTTTTCTTATTTTTATAGACAAATGTTAATATAAGTTTATTAGAATATAAAAATAGGTTAGTAGTAGAGAATCTAATGGAATCTTTTTTTAATTTTTGCTTTATAATTTATTAATTTTCTCAGATTTTTTATTTAATCTAAATTTATTGCATAAATTTATATTTACATTTCAATTGAGAATTTATAATTTTTAAGAGTAAAATAAGAGTATATTGAAATAATCTTGAAATTAAATATCTCATTAATAAATATTTATATTTACATTTCAATTAAAAAATATGATGTTTAATTGAGACTTTTGGTTTTTAGTCATATTCCAAATCTACATAATAGCGTGTTAACGTATTAATGAATCACAAATTTTAAATATTTGATTTATTAATTTAATTGTTGTTTGAAGTCTTGATTTAAACAAATATTATTTTCAAACTATTGATGGAGAAATCATCAAAAATAAATATTCTCTGCATCTCATAGAAAATCATTTAAATAATACATTATTCTTAAAAGTTATGTGTGATTTTAATAATACTATTAGGATTTAAATAAAAAAATAATACTATTAGTATTACATTTATTATAATAATTATAGTTAATAAAATTGTTAAATAAATAAAACTTAATAAATAAAAATATTATTTTAAAAATTTAATAAATTTTGTATTAATATCGTAAAAATATAATAATAATTTTGATAAGGAGAAAAAAAAATACAAATGAAACCCTTTTTATAAGATAATGAGAATATTAATTTTTGTTTGTTAATTAATGTTGAAAGTTAGAGATGTTGAATTGAAATCTCTCTATCGTAGTTATTATTATTAATTCATATTATTTAACAGTATTAATAATATATTTGTATTATTGTTATTATTTATATATATATTTATAAAATTAAATTGTAAAATGTCAAAATAAATATATCTATACATAAATGATAGTTTACTAATAGTTATTCACAAAAATGTATGACCGTTATACTTATAGTTCTTTTGAATATGCTCCCTTTGTGTCAAAATATAAGAGAAAAAACAAAAACATACTTATTAATAAAAGTATAAACATAACCGTTTAATTTGTGGTGTTTTTGAAATAAAATGATTAGGAAGATATAAAAATAATTCTAATTGGTTGTTGAGTATATAAAAGATGAGAGAGAATGTAAACTAAATACAATTTTCATTTAATTTAATTTTAAAAGATGAAAGTTGAATTTTTTCTCTTATATTTTGGAATTAAAAAAAATATTTTTTTCTCTTATATTTTGAGACGGAAGGAGTACGTGATAGATATTTGTGAATCTTATATATAAAAATGGTGTAAGTATATATTATTTTTTAAATGAAAGTTTATTAGTTAGAAAGTAAATAGTTTTCAATTGTAAATATATGATGTTTAATTGAGGCTTTTGGTTTCTGACCATATTCCAAGTCCATGTATAAATGCGTTAACGGTATTAATGAATCACTTAATTTTTAAATATTTGAAATTATTAGTTTAATTGTTATTTGAAGTTTTGATTTGAATAAATATTATTTTAAAAATGTTGATGGAGAAATATATATTTATTTTCTATGATCTGAATAGATATAATTGATATAGGTAATTAGAAGAAAAAAGTAGACTTACTAGAAATTGTGTTTATTAACTTATTATAATTTCTATAATTTTTATATCAGTTCAATATCTACCTTTTTTTAAATAAATTAATACAAAATTATAAGTAAATATTATATTAAAAACAAAAATTCTCAATATTTTTTATAAATAATGTATATAAGAAAAGTATTTATTAATTGTAATAGTAAATGATTTTAAAGGTTAATTCACTCCTACGACAGCGTTTTCTCATTAATGCGTTGTCTCTTTGGTGATACCAAAAGTCAATTTTGGCGTAGTGATAATTCTCAAAGTTGAATCCACTAAGATATATTATTATACCAGCATTTCAAACAACATATATAATTTAATTATTGAAGATGAGAGTTTTCTCCACATATGTGTCTACATCATGAATATTTTATAATAATTTAACATACTTGCTGTCAAGGTCTATTGGATCATGCACTTGGCAATGACTTGATGAAAAGATGATGAAACTTTTCTTATTTTTATAGACTAATGTTAATATAAGTTTATTAGAATATAAAAATAGGTTAGTAGTAGAGAATCTAATGGAATCATTTTTCAATTTTTGCTTTATAATTTGATAATTTTCTCAGATTTTTTATTTAATCTAAATTTATTGCATAAATTTATATTTACATTTCAATTGAGAATTTATAATTTTTAAGAGTAAAATAAGAGTATATTGAAATAAACTTGAAATTAAATATCTCATTAATAAATATTTATATTTACATTTCAATTCAAAAATATGATGTTTAATTGAGACTTTTGATTTTTAGTAATATTCCAAATCTACATAATAGTGTGTTAACGTATTAATGAATCACAAATTTTAAATATTTGATTTATTAATTTAATTGTTGTTTGAAGTTTTGATTTAAATAAATATTATTTTCAAACTATTGATGGAGAAATCATCAAAAATAAATATTCTCTGCATCTCATAGAAAATCATTTAAATAATACATTATTCTTAAAAGTTATGTGTGATTTTAATAATACTATTAGGATTTAAATAAAAATAATAATACTATTAGTATTACATTTATTATAATAATTATAGTTAATAAAATTGTTAAATAAATAAAACTTAATAAATAAAAATATATTTTAAAGATTTTAATAAATTTTGTATTAATATCGTAAAAATATAATAATAATTTTGATAAGGAGAAAAAAAAATACAAATGATACCCTTTTTATAAGATAATGAGAATATTAATTTTTGTTTGTTAATTAATTTTGAAAGTTAGAGATGTTGATTTGAAATCTCTCTATCGTAGTTATTATTATTAATTCATATTATTTAACAGTATTAATAATATATTTGTATTGTTGTTATTATTTATATATATATTTATAAAATTAAATTGTAAAATGTCAAAATAAATATATCTATACATAAATGATAGTTTACTAATAGTTATTCACAAAAATGTATGACGGTTATACTTATAGTTCTTTTGAATATGCTCCCTTTGTGTCAAAATATAAGAGAAAAAATAAAAACATACTTATTAAGAAAAGTATAAACATAATCGTTTAATTTGTGGTGTTTTTGAAATAAAATGATTAGGAAGATATAAAAATAATTCTAATTGGTTGTTGAGTATATAAAAGATGAGAGAGAATGTAAACTAAATACAATTTGCATTTAATTTAATTTTAAAATATGAAAGTTGAATTTTTTCTCTTATATTTTGGAATAAAAAATATATTTTTTTTTCTCTTATATTTTGAGACGGAAGGAGTACGTGATAGATATTTGTGAGTCTTATATATAAAAATGGTGTAAGTATATATTATTTTTTAAATGAAAGTTTATTAGTTAGAAAATAAATAGTTTTCAATTGTAAATATATGATGTTTAATTGAGGCTTTTGGTTTCTGACCATATTCCAAGTCCATGTATAAATGCGTTAACGGTATTAATGAATCACTTAATTTTTAAATATTTGAAATTATTAGTTTAATTGTTATTTGAAGTTTTGATTTGAATAAATATTATTTTAAAAATATTGATGGAGAAATATATATTTATTTTCTATGATCTGAATCGATATAATTGATATAGGTAATTAGAAGAAAAAAGTAGACTTACTAGAAATTGTGTTTATTAACTTATTATAATTTCTATAATTTTTATATCAGTTCAATATCTACCTTTTTTTAAATAAATTAATACAAAATTATAAGTAAATATTATATTAAAAACAAAAATTCTCAATATTTTTTATAAATAATGTATATAAGAAAAGTATTTATTAATTGTGATAGTAAGTGATTTTAAAGGTTAATTCACTCCTACGACAGCGTTTTCTCATTAATGCGTTGTCTCTTTGGTGATACCAAAAGTCAATTTTGGCGTAGTGATAATTCTCAAAGTTGAATCCACTAAGATATATTATTATACCAGCATTTCAAACAACATATATAATTTAATTATTGAAGATGAGAGTTTTCTCCACATATGTGTCTACATCATGAATATTTTATAATAATTTAACATACTTGCTGTCAAGGTCTATTGGATCATGCACTTGGCAATGACTTGATGAAAAGATGATGAAACTTTTCTTATTTTTATAGACAAATGTTAATATAAGTTTATTAGAATATAAAAATAGGTTAGTAGTAGAGAATCTAATGGAATCATTTTTCAATTTTTGCTTTATAATTTGATAATTTTCTCAGATTTTTTATTTAATCTAAATTTATATTTACATTTCAATTGAGAATTTATAATTTTTAAGAGTAAAATAAGAGTATATTGAAATAATCTTGAAATTAAATATCTCATTAATAAATATTTATATTTACATTTCAATTCAAAAATATGATGTTTAATTGAGACTTTTGGTTTTTTGTCATATTCCAAATCTACATAATAGTGTGTTAACGTATTAATGAATCACAAATTTTAAATATTTGATTTATTAATTTAATTGTTGTTTGAAGTCTTGATTTAAATAAATATTATTTACAAACTATTGATGGAGAAATCATCAAAAATAAATATTCTCTGCATCTCATAGAAAATCATTTAAATAATACATTATTCTTAAAAGTTATGTGTGATTTTAATAATACTATTAGGATTTAAATAAAAATAATAATACTATTAGTATTACATTTATTATAATAATTATAGTTAATAAAATTGTTAAATAAATAAAACTTAATAAATAAAAAATATATTTTCAAAATTTAATAAATTTTGTATTAATATCGTAAAAATATAATAATAATTTTGATAAGGAGAAAAAAAAATACAAATGATACCCTTTTTATAAGATAATGAGAATATTAATTTTTGTTTGTTAATTAATTTTGAAAGTTAGAGATGTTGATTTGAAATCTCTCTATCGTAGTTATTATTATTAATTCATATTATTTAACAGTATTAATAATATATTTGTATTGTTGTTATTATTTATATATATATTTATAAAATTAAATTGTAAAATGTCAAAATAAATATATCTATACATAAATGATAGTTTACTAATAGTTATTCACAAAAATGTATGACGGTTATACTTATAGTTCTTTTGAATATGCTCCCTTTGTGTCAAAATATAAGAGAAAAAATAAAAACATACTTATTAAGAAAAGTATAAACATAATCGTTTAATTTGTGGTGTTTTTGAAATAAAATGATTAGGAAGATATAAAAATAATTCTAATTGGTTGTTGAGTATATAAAAGATGAGAGAGAATGTAAACTAAATACAATTTGCATTTAATTTAATTTTAAAATATGAAAGTTGAATTTTTTCTCTTATATTTTGGAATAAAAAATATATTTTTTTTCTCTTATATTTTGAGACGGAAGGAGTACGTGATAGATATTTGTGAGTCTTATATATAAAAATGGTGTAAGTATATATTATTTTTTAAATGAAAGTTTATTAGTTAGAAAATAAATAGTTTTCAATTGTAAATATATGATGTTTAATTGAGGCTTTTGGTTTCTGACCATATTCCAAGTCCATGTATAAATGCGTTAACGGTATTAATGAATCACTTAATTTTTAAATATTTGAAATTATTAGTTTAATTGTTATTTGAAGTTTTGATTTGAATAAATATTATTTTAAAAATATTGATGGAGAAATATATATTTATTTTCTATGATCTGAATCGATATAATTGATATAGGTAATTAGAAGAAAAAAGTAGACTTACTAGAAATTGTGTTTATTAACTTATTATAATTTCTATAATTTTTATATCAGTTCAATATCTACCTTTTTTTAAATAAATTAATACAAAATTATAAGTAAATATTATATTAAAAACAAAAATTCTCAATATTTTTTATAAATAATGTATATAAGAAAAGTATTTATTAATTGTGATAGTAAGTGATTTTAAAGGTTAATTCACTCCTACGGCAGCGTTTTCTCATTAATGCGTTGTCTCTTTGGTGATACCAAAAGTCAATTTTGGCGTAGTGATAATTCTCAAAGTTGAATCCACTAAGATATATTATTATACCAGCATTTCAAACAACATATATAATTTAATTATTGAAGATGAGAGTTTTCTCCACATATGTGTCTACATCATGAATATTTTATAATAATTTAACATACTTGCTGTCAAGGTCTATTGGATCATGCACTTGGCAATGACTTGATGAAAAGATGATGAAACTTTTCTTATTTTTATAGACAAATGTTAATATAAGTTTATTAGAATATAAAAATAGGTTAGTAGTAGAGAATCTAATGGAATCATTTTTCAATTTTTGCTTTATAATTTGATAATTTTCTCAGATTTTTTATTTAATCTAAATTTATATTTACATTTCAATTGAGAATTTATAATTTTTAAGAGTAAAATAAGAGTATATTGAAATAATCTTGAAATTAAATATCTCATTAATAAATATTTATATTTACATTTCAATTCAAAAATATGATGTTTAATTGAGACTTTTGGTTTTTTGTCATATTCCAAATCTACATAATAGTGTGTTAACGTATTAATGAATCACAAATTTTAAATATTTGATTTATTAATTTAATTGTTGTTTGAAGTCTTGATTTAAATAAATATTATTTACAAACTATTGATGGAGAAATCATCAAAAATAAATATTCTCTGCATCTCATAGAAAATCATTTAAATAATACATTATTCTTAAAAGTTATGTGTGATTTTAATAATACTATTAGGATTTAAATAAAAATAATAATACTATTAGTATTACATTTATTATAATAATTATAGTTAATAAAATTGTTAAATAAATAAAACTTAATAAATAAAAAATATATTTTCAAAATTTAATAAATTTTGTATTAATATCGTAAAAATATAATAATAATTTTGATAAGGAGAAAAAAAAATACAAATGATACCCTTTTTATAAGATAATGAGAATATTAATTTTTGTTTGTTAATTAATTTTGAAAGTTAGAGATGTTGATTTGAAATCTCTCTATCGTAGTTATTATTATTAATTCATATTATTTAACAGTATTAATAATATATTTGTATTGTTGTTATTATTTATATATATATTTATAAAATTAAATTGTAAAATGTCAAAATAAATATATCTATACATAAATGATAGTTTACTAATAGTTATTCACAAAAATGTATGACGGTTATACTTATAGTTCTTTTGAATATGCTCCCTTTGTGTCAAAATATAAGAGAAAAAATAAAAACATACTTATTAAGAAAAGTATAAACATAATCGTTTAATTTGTGGTGTTTTTGAAATAAAATGATTAGGAAGATATAAAAATAATTCTAATTGGTTGTTGAGTATATAAAAGATGAGAGAGAATGTAAACTAAATACAATTTGCATTTAATTTAATTTTAAAATATGAAAGTTGAATTTTTTCTCTTATATTTTGGAATAAAAAATATATATTTTTTTCTCTTATATTTTGAGACGGAAGGAGTACGTGATAGATATTTGTGAGTCTTATATATAAAAATGGTGTAAGTATATATTATTTTTTAAATGAAAGTTTATTAGTTAGAAAATAAATAGTTTTCAATTGTAAATATATGATGTTTAATTGAGGCTTTTGGTTTCTGACCATATTCCAAGTCCATGTATAAATGCGTTAACGGTATTAATGAATCACTTAATTTTTAAATATTTGAAATTATTAGTTTAATTGTTATTTGAAGTTTTGATTTGAATAAATATTATTTTAAAAATATTGATGGAGAAATATATATTTATTTTCTATGATCTGAATCGATATAATTGATATAGGTAATTAGAAGAAAAAAGTAGACTTACTAGAAATTGTGTTTATTAACTTATTATAATTTCTATAATTTTTATATCAGTTCAATATCTACCTTTTTTTAAATAAATTAATACAAAATTATAAGTAAATATTATATTAAAAACAAAAATTCTCAATATTTTTTATAAATAATGTATATAAGAAAAGTATTTATTAATTGTGATAGTAAGTGATTTTAAAGGTTAATTCACTCCTACGACAGCGTTTTCTCATTAATGCGTTGTCTCTTTGGTGATACCAAAAGTCAATTTTGGCGTAGTGATAATTCTCAAAGTTGAATCCACTAAGATATATTATTATACCAGCATTTCAAACAACATATATAATTTAATTATTGAAGATGAGAGTTTTCTCCACATATGTGTCTACATCATGAATATTTTATAATAATTTAACATACTTGCTGTCAAGGTCTATTGGATCATGCACTTGGCAATGACTTGATGAAAAGATGATGAAACTTTTCTTATTTTTATAGACAAATGTTAATATAAGTTTATTAGAATATAAAAATAGGTTAGTAGTAGAGAATCTAATGGAATCATTTTTCAATTTTTGCTTTATAATTTGATAATTTTCTCAGATTTTTTATTTAATCTAAATTTATATTTACATTTCAATTGAGAATTTATAATTTTTAAGAGTAAAATAAGAGTATATTGAAATAATCTTGAAATTAAATATCTCATTAATAAATATTTATATTTACATTTCAATTCAAAAATATGATGTTTAATTGAGACTTTTGGTTTTTTGTCATATTCCAAATCTACATAATAGTGTGTTAACGTATTAATGAATCACAAATTTTAAATATTTGATTTATTAATTTAATTGTTGTTTGAAGTCTTGATTTAAATAAATATTATTTACAAACTATTGATGGAGAAATCATCAAAAATAAATATTCTCTGCATCTCATAGAAAATCATTTAAATAATACATTATTCTTAAAAGTTATGTGTGATTTTAATAATACTATTAGGATTTAAATAAAAATAATAATACCATTAGTATTACATTTATTATAATAATTATAGTTAATAAAATTGTTAAATAAATAAAACTTAATAAATAAAAAATATATTTTCAAAATTTAATAAATTTTGTATTAATATCGTAAAAATATAATAATAATTTTGATAAGGAGAAAAAAAAATACAAATGACACCCTTTTTATAAGATAATGAGAATATTAATTTTTGTTTGTTAATTAATTTTGAAAGTTAGAGATGTTGATTTGAAATCTCTCTATCGTAGTTATTATTATTAATTCATATTATTTAACAGTATTAATAATATATTTGTATTATTGTTATTATTTATATATATATTTATAAAATTAAATTGTAAAATGTCAAAATAAATATATCTATACATAAATGATAGTTTACTAATAGTTATTCACAAAAATGTATGACGGTTATACTTATAGTTCTTTTGAATATGCTCCCTTTGTGTCAAAATATAAGAGAAAAAATAAAAACATACTTATTAAGAAAAGTATAAACATAATCGTTTAATTTGTGGTGTTTTTGAAATAAAATGATTAGGAAGATATAAAAATAATTCTAATTGGTTGTTGAGTATATAAAAGATGAGAGAGAATGTAAACTAAATACAATTTGCATTTAATTTAATTTTAAAAGATGAAAGTTGAATTTTTTCTCTTATATTTTGGAATTAAAAAAATATATTTTTTTCTCTTATATTTTGAGACGGAAGGAGTACGTGATAGATGTTTGTGAGTCTTATATATAAAAATGGTGTAAGTATATATTATTTTTTAAATGAAAGTTTATTAATTAGAAAATAAATAGTTTTCAATTGTAAATATATGATGTTTAATTGAGGCTTTTGGTTTCTGACCATATTCCAAGTCCATGTATAAATGCGTTAACGGTATTAATGAATCACTTAATTTTTAAATATTTGAAATTATTAGTTTAATTGTTATTTGAAGTTTTGATTTGAATAAATATTATTTTAAAAATATTGATGGAGAAATATATATTAATTTTCTATGATCTGAATAGATATAATTGATATAGGTAATTAGAAAAAAAAAGTAGACTTGCTAGAAATTGTGTTTATTAACTTATTATAATTTCTATAATTTTTATATCAGTTCAATATCTACCTTTTTTTAAATAAATTAATACAAAATTATAAGTAAATATTATATTAAAAACAAAAATTCTCAATATTTTTTATAAATAATATATATAAGAAAAGTATTTATTAATTGTGATAGTAAATGATTTTAAAGGTTAATTCACTCCTACAATAGCGTTTTCTCATTAAAGCGTCGTCTTTTTGGTGATACCAAAAGTCAATTTTGGCGTAGTGATAATTCTCAAAGTTGAATCCACTAAGATATATTATTATACCAGCATTTCAAACAACATATATAATTTAATCATTGAAGATGAGAGTTTTCTCCACATATGTGTCTACATCATGAATATTTTATAATAATTTAACATACTTGCTGTCAAGGTCTATTGGATCATGCACTTGGCAATGCCTTGATGAAAAGATGTTAAAACTTTTCTTATTTTTATAGACAAATGTTAATATAAGTTTATTAGAATATAAAAATAGGTTAGTAGTAGAGAATCTAATGGAATCATTTTTCAATTTTTGCTTTATAATTTGATAATTTTCTCAGATTTTTTATTTAATCTAAATTTATTGCATAAATTTATATTTACATTTCAATTGAGAATTTATAATTTTTAAGAGTAAAATAAGAGTATATTGAAATAATCTTGAAATTAAATATCTCATTAATAAATATTTATATTTACATTTCAATTCAAAAATATGATGTTTAATTGAGACTTTTGGTTTTTAGTCATATTCCAAATCTATATAATAGTGTGTTAACGTATTAATGAATCACAAATTTTAAATATTTGATTTATTAATTTAATTGTTGTTTGAAGTCTTGATTTAAATAAACATTATTTTCAAACTATTGATGGAGAAATCATCAAAAATAAATATTCTCTGCATCTCATAGAAAATCATTTAAATAATACATTATTCTTAAAAGTTATGTGTGATTTTAATAATACTATTAGGATTTAAATAAAAAAATAATACTATTAGTATTACATTTATTATAATAATTATAGTTAATAAAATTGTTAAATAAATAAAACTTAATAAATAAAAAATATATTTTCAAAATTTAATAAATTTTGTATTAATATCGTAAAAATATAATAATAATTTTGATAAGGAGAAAAAAAATACAAATGACACCCTTTTTATAAGATAATGAGAATATTAATTTTTGTTTGTTAATTAATTTTGTAAGTTAGAGATGTTGATTTGAAATCTCTCTATCGTAGTTATTATTATTAATTCATATTATTTAACAGTATTAATAATATATTTGTATTATTGTTATTATTTATATATATATATATATATAAAATTAAATTGTAAAATGTCAAAATAAATATATCTATACATAAATGATAGTTTACTAATAGTTATTCACAAAAATGTATGACATTTATACTTATAGTTCTTTTGAATATACTCCCTTTGTGTCAAAATATAAGAGAAAAAATAAAAACATACTTATTAAGAAAAGTATAAACATAATCGTTTAATTTGTGGTGTTTTTGAAATAAAATGATTAGGAAGATATAAAAATAATTCTAATTGGTTGTTCAGTATATAAAAGATGAGAGAGAATGTAAACTAAAGACAATTCACATTTAATTTAATTTTAAAAGATGAAAGTTGAATTTTTTCTCTTATATTTTGGGATAAAAAATATATATTTTTCTCTTATATTTTGAGACGGAAGGAGTACGTCATAGATATTTGTGAGTCTTATATATAAAAATGGTGTAAGTATATATTATTTTTCAAATGAAAGTTTATTAGTTAGAAAATAAATAGTTTTCAATTGTAAATATATGATGTTTAATTGAGGCTTTTGGTTTCTGACCATATTCCAAGTCCATGTATAAATGCGTTAACGGTATTAATGAATCACTTAATTTTTAAATATTTGAAATTATTAGTTTAATTGTTATTTGAAGTTTTGATTTGAATAAATATTATTTTAAAAATATTGATGGAGAAATATATATTTATTTTCTATGATCTGAATAGATATAATTGATATAGGTAATTAGAAAAAAAAAGTAGACTTACTAGAAATTGTGTTTATTAGCTTATTATAATTTCTATAATTTTTATATCACTTCAATATCTACCTTTTTTTAAATAAATTAATACAAAACTATAAGTAAATATTATATTAAAAACAAAAATTCTCAATATTTTTTATAAATAATATATATAAGAAAAGTATTTATTAATTGTGATAGTAAATGATTTTAAAGGTTAATTCACTCCTACAACAGCGTTTTCTCATTAAAGCGTTGTCTTTTTGGTGATACCAAAAGTCAATTTTGGCGTAGTGATAATTCTCAAAGTTGAATCCACTAAGATATATTATTATACCAGCATTTCAAACAACATATATAATTTAATCATTGAAGATGAGAGTTTTCTCCACATATGTGTCTACATCATGAATATTTTATAATAATTTAACATACTTGCTGTCAAGGTCTATTGGATCATGCACTTGGCAATGACTTGATGAAAAGATGATGAAACTTTTCTTATTTTTATAGACTAATGTTAATATAAGTTTATTAGAATATAAAAATAGGTTAGTAGTAGAGAATCTAATGGAATCATTTTTCAATTTTTGCTTTATAATTTGATAATTTTCTCAGATTTTTTATTTAATCTAAATTTATTGCATAAATTTATATTTACATTTTAATTGAGAATTTATAATTTTTAAGAGTAAAATAAGAGTATATTGAAATAATCTTGAAATTAAATATCTCATTGATAAATATTTATATTTACATTTCAATTCAAAAATATGATGTTTAATTGAGACTTTTGGTTTTTAGTCATATTCCAAATCTATATAATAGTGTTTTAACGTATTAATGAATCACAAATTTTAAATATTTGATTTATTAATTTAATTGTTGTTTGAAGTCTTGATTTAAATAAATATTATTTTCAAACTATTGATGGAGAAATCATCAAAATTAAATATTCTCTGCATCTCATAGAAAATCATTTAAATAATACATTATTCTTAAAAGTTATGTGTGATTTTAATAATACTATTAGGATTTAAATAAAAAAATAATACTATTAGTATTACATTTATTATAATAATTATAGTTAATAAAATTGTTAAATAAATAAAAATTAATAAATAAAAAATATATTTTCAAAATTTAATAAATTTTGTATTAATATCGTAAAAATATAATAATAATTTTGATAAGGAGAAAAAAAATACAAATGACACCCTTTTTATAAGATAATGAGAATATTAATTTTTGTTTGTTAATTAATTTTGAAAGTTAGAGATGTTGATTTGAAATCTCTCTATCGTAGTTATTATTATTAATTCATATTATTTAACAGTATTAATAATATATTCGTATTATTGTTATTATTTATATATATATATATATATATATATATATAAAATTAAATTGTAAAATGTCAAAATAAATATATCTATACATAAATGATAGTTTACTAATAGTTATTCACAAAAATGTATGACAGTTATACTTATAGTTCTTTTGAATATACTCCCTTTGTGTCAAAATATAAGAGAAAAAATAAAAACATACTTATTAAGAAAAGTATAAACATAATCGTTTAATTTGTGGTGTTTTTGAAATAAAATGATTAGGAAGATATAAAAATAATTCTAATTGGTTGTTGAGTATATAAAAGATGAGAGAGAATGTAAACTAAATACAATTCGCATTTAATTTAATTTTAAAAGATGAAAGTTGAATTTTTTCTCTTATATTTTGGAATTAAAAAAAATATATTTTTCTCTTATATTTTGAGACGGAAGGAGTACGTCATAGATATTTGTGAGTCTTATATATAAAAATGGTGTAAGTATATATTATTATTCAAATGAAAGTTTATTAGTTAGAAAATAAATACTTTTCAATTGTAAATATATGAAGTTTAATTGAGGCTTTTGGTTTCTGACCATATTCCAAGTCCATGTATAAATGCGTTAACGGTATTAATGAATCACTTAATTTTTAAATATTTGAAATTATTAGTTTAATTGTTATTTGAAGTTTTGATTTGAATAAATATTATTTTAAAAATATTGATGGAGAAATATATATTTATTTTCTATGATCTGAATAGATATAATTGATATAGGTAATTATAAAAAAAAAGTAGACTTACTAGAAATTGTGTTTATTAGCTTATTATAATTTGTATAATTTTTATATCACTTCAATATCTACCTTTTTTTAAATAAATTAATACAAAGTTATAAGTAAATATTATATTAAAAACAAAAATTCTCAATATTTTTTATAAATAATATATATAAGAAAAATATATATTAATTGTGATAGTAAATGATTTTAAAGGTTAATTCACTCCTACAACAGCGTTTTCTCATTAAAGCGTTGTCTTTTTGGTGATACCAAAAGTCAATTTTGGCGTAGTGATAATTCTCAAAGTTGAATCCACTAAGATATATTATTATACCAGCATTTCAAACAACATATATAATTTAATCATTGAAGATGAGAGTTTTCTCCACATATGTGTCTACATCATGAATATTTTATAATAATTTAAAATACTTGCTGTCAAGGTCTATTGGATCATGCACTTGGCAATGACTTGATGAAAAGATGATGAAACTTTTCTTATTTTTATAGACAAATGTTAATATAAGTTTATTAGAATATAAAAATAGGTTAGTAGTAGAGAATCTAATGGAATCATTTTTCAATTTTTGCTTTATAATTTGATAATTTTCTCAGATTTTTTATTTAATCTAAATTTATTGCATAAATTTATATTTACATTTCAATTGAGAATTTATAATTTTTAAGAGTAAAATAAGAGTATATTGAAATAATCTTGAAATTAAATATCTCATTGATAAATATTTATATTTACATTTCAATTCAAAAATATGATGTTTGATTGAGACTTTTGGTTTTTAGTCATATTCCAAATCTATATAATAGTGTGTTAACATATTAATGAATCACAAATTTTAAATATTTGATTTATTAATTTAATTGTTGTTTGAAGTCTTGATTTAAATAAATATTATTTTCAAACTATTGATGGAGAAATCATCAAAAATAAATATTCTCTGCATCTCATAGAAAATCATTTAAATAATACATTATTCTTAAAAGTTATGTGTGATTTTAATAATACTATTAGGATTTAAATAAAAAAATAATACTATTAGTATTACATTTATTATAATAATTATAGTTAATAAAATTGTTAAATAAATAAAACTTAATAAATAAAAAATATATTTTCAAAATTTAATAAATTTTGTATTAATATCGTAAAAATATAATAATAATTTTGATAAGGAGAAAAAAAAATACAAATGACACCCTTTTTATAAGATAATGAGAATATTAATTTTTGTTTGTTAATTAATTTTGAAAGTTAGAGATGTTGATTTGAAATCTCTCTATCGTAGTTATTATTATTAATTCATATTATTTAACAGTATTAATAATATATTTGTATTATTGTTATTATTTATATATATATATATATATATATATATATATATATATATATATATATATATATATATATATATATATATATATATATATATATATATATATATATATATATATATATATATATATATATATATATATATATATATATATATATATATATATATATATATATAATTAAATTGTAAAATGTCAAAATAAATATATCTATACATAAATGATAGTTTACTAATAGTTATTCACAAAAATGTATGACAGTTATACTTATAGTTCTTTTGAATATACTCCCTTTGTGTCAAAATATAAGAGAAAAAATAAAAACATACTTATTAAGAAAAGTATAAACATAATCGTTTAATTTGTGGTGTTTTTGAAATAAAATGATTAGGAAGATATAAAAATAATTCTAATTGGTTGTTGAGTATATAAAAGATGAGAGAGAATGTAAACTAAATACAATTCGCATTTAATTTAATTTTAAAAGATGAAAGTTGAATTTTCTCTCTTATATTTTGGAATAAAAAAAAATATTTTT
Source organism: Vicia faba (assembly GCA_948472305.1). NCBI lineage: Eukaryota > Viridiplantae > Streptophyta > Magnoliopsida > Fabales > Fabaceae > Vicia > Vicia faba. The sequence goes on from OX451736.1 coordinate 142,262,249, forward strand.
CTCTTATATTTTGAGACGGAAGGAGTACGTCATAGATATTTGTGAGTCTTATATATAAAAATGGTGTAAGTATATATTATTTTTCAAATGAAAGTTTATTAGTTAGAAAATAAATAGTTTTCAATTGTAAATATATGATGTTTAATTGAGGCTTTTGGTTTCTGACCATATTCCAAGTCCATGTATAAATGCGTTAACGGTATTAATGAATCACTTAATTTTTAAATATTTGAAATTATTAGTTTAATTGTTATTTGAAGTTTTGATTTGAATAAATATTATTTTAAAAATATTGATGGAGAAATATATATTTATTTTCTATGATCTGAATAGATATAATTGATATAGGTAATTAGAAAAAAAAAGTAAACTTACTAGAAATTGTGTTTATTAGCTTATTATAATTTCTATAATTTTTATATCACTTCAATATCTACCTTTTTTTAAATAAATTAATACAAAGTTATAAGTAAATATTATATTAAAAACAAAAATTCTCAATATTTTTTATAAATAATATATATAAGAAAAGTATTTATTAATTGTGATAGTAAATGATTTTAAAGGTTAATTCACTCCTACAACAGCGTTTTCTCATTAAAGCGTTGTCTTTTTGGTGATACCAAAAGTCAATTTTGGCGTAGTGATAATTCTCAAAGTTGAATCCACTAAGATATATTATTATACCAGCATTTCAAACAACATATATAATTTAATCATTGAAGATGAGAGTTTTCTCCACATATGTGTCTACATCATGAATATTTTATAATAATTTAACATACTTGCTGTCAAGGTCTATTGGATCATGCACTTGGCAATGACTTGATGAAAAGATGATGAAACTTTTCTTATTTTTATAGACAAATGTTAATATAAGTTTATTAGAATATAAAAATAGGTTAGTAGTAGAGAATCTAATGGAATCATTTTTCAATTTTTTCTTTATAATTTGATAATTTTCTCAGATTTTTTATTTAATCTAAATTTATTGCATAAATTTATATTTACATTTCAATTGAGAATTTATAATTTTTAAGAGTAAAATAAGAGTATATTGAAATAATCTTGAAATTAAATATCTCATTGATAAATATTTATATTTACATTTCAATTCAAAAATATGATGTTTAATTGAGACTTTTGGTTTTTAGTCATATTCCAAATCTATATAATAGTGTGTCAACGTATTAATGAATCACAAATTTTAAATATTTGATTTATTAATTTAATTGTTGTTTGAAGTCTTGATTTAAATAAATATAATTTTCAAACTATTGATGGAGAAATCATCAAAAATAAATATTCTCTGCATCTCATAGAAAATCATTTAAATAATACATTATTCTAAAAAGTTATGTGTGATTTTAATAATACTATTAGGATTTAAATAAAAAAAATAATACTATTAGTATTACATTTATTATAATAATTATAGTTAATAAAATTGTTAAATAAATAAAACTTAATAAATAAAAAATATATTTTCAAAATTTAATAAATTTTGTATTAATATCGTAAAAATATAATAATAATTTTGATAAGGAGAAAAAAAAATAAAAATGACACCCATTTTAAAAGATAATGAGAATATTAATTTTTGTTTGTTAATTAATTTTGAAAGTTAGAGATGATGATTTGAAATCTCTCTATCGTAGTTATTATTATTAATTCATATTATTTAACAGTATTAATAATATATTTGTATTATTGTTATTATTTATATATATATATATAAAATTAAATTGTAAAATGTCAAATTAAATATATCTATACATAAATGATAGTTTACTAATAGTTATTCACAAAAATGCATGACAATTATACTTATAGTTCTTTTGAATATAATCCCTTTGTGTCAAAATATAAGAGAAAAAATAAAAACATACTTATTAAGAAAAGTATAAACATAATCGTTTAATTTGTGGTGTTTTTGAAATAAAATGATTAGGAAGATATAAAAATAATTCTAATTGGTTGTTGAGTATATAAAAGATGAGAGAGAATGTAAACTAAATACAATTCGCATTTAATTTAATTTTAAAAGATGAAAGTTGAATTTTTTCTCTTATATTTTGGAATAAAAAAAAATATATTTTTCTCTTATATTTTGAGACGGAAGGAGTACGTCATAGATATTTGTGAGTCTTATATATAAAAATGGTGTAAGTATATATTATTTTTCAAATGAAAGTTTATTAGTTAGAAAATAAATAGTTTTCAATTGTAAATATATGATGTTTAATTGAGGCTTTTGGTTTCTGACCATATTCCAAGTCCATGTATAAATGCGTTAACGGTATTAATGAATCACTTAATTTTTAAATATTTGAAATTATTAGTTTAATTGTTATTTGAAGTTTTGATTTGAATCAATATTATTTTAAAAATATTGATGGAGAAATATATATTTATTTTCTATGATCTGAATAGATATAATTGATATAGGTAATTAGAAGAAAAAAAGTAGACTTACTAGAAATTGTGTTTATTAGCTTATTATAATTTCTATAATTTTTATATCAGTTCAATATCTACCTTTTTTTAAATAAATTAATACAAAATTATAAGTAAATATTATATTAAAAACAAAAATTCTCAATATTTTTTATAAATAATATATATAAGAAAAATATTTATTAATTGTGATAGTAAATGATTTTAAAGGTTAATTCACTCCTACAACAACGTTTTCTCATTAAAGCGTTGTCTTTTTGGTGATACCAAAAGTCAATTTAGGCGTAGTGATAATTCTCAAAGTTGAATCCACTAAGATATATTATTATATCAGCATTTCAAACAACATATATAATTTAATCATTGAAGATGAGAGTTTTCTCCACATATGTGTCTACATCATGAATAATTTATAATAATTTAACATACTTGCTGTCAAGGTCTATTGGATCATGCACTTGGCAATGACTTGATGAAAAGATGATGAAACTTTTCTTATTTTTATAGACAAATGTTAATATAAGTTTATTAGAATATAAAAATAGGTTAGTAGTAGAGAATCTAATGGAATCATTTTTCAATTTTTGCTTTATAATTTGATAATTTTCTCAGATTTTTTATTTAATCTAAATTTATTGCATAAATTTGTATTTACATTTCAATTGAGAATTTATAATTTTTAAGAGTAAAATAAGAGTATATTGAAATAATCTTGAAATTAAATATCACATTAATAAATATTTATATTTACATTTCAATTCAAAAATATGATGTTTAATTGAGACTTTTGGTTTTTAGTCATATTCCAAATCTACATAATAGTGTGTTAACGTATTAATGAATCACAAATTTTAAATATTTGATTTATTAATTTAATTGTTGTTTGAAGTCTTGATTTAAATAAATATAATTTTCAAACTATTGATGGAGAAATCATCAAAAATAAATATTCTCTGCATCTCATAGAAAATCATTTAAATAATACATTATTCTTAAAAGTTATGTGTGATTTTAATAATACTATTAGGATTTAAATAAAAAAATAATACTATTAGTATTACATTTATTATAATAATTATAGTTAATAAAATTGTTAAATAAATAAAACTTAATAAATAAAAATATATTTTAAAAATTTAATAAATTTTGTATTAATATCGTAAAAATATAATAATAATTTTGATAAGGAGAAAAAAAATACAAATGACACCCTTTTTATAAGATAATGAGAATATTAATTTTTGTTTGTTAATTAATTTTGAAAGTTAGAGATGTTGATTTGAAATCTCTCTATCGTAGTTATTATTATTAATTCATATTATTTAACAGTATTAATAATATATTTGTATTATTGTTATTATTAATATATATATTTATAAAATTAAATTGTAAAATGTCAAAATAAATATATCTATACATAAATGATAGTTTACTAATAGTTATTCACAAAAATGTATGACAGTTATACTTATAGTTCTTTTGAATATACTCCCTTTGTGTCAAAATATAAGAGAAAAAATAAAAACATACTTATTAAGAAAAGTATAAACATAATCGTTTAATTTGTGGTGTTTTTGAAATAAAATGATTAGGAAGATATAAAAATAATTTTAATTGGTTGTTGAGTATATAAAAGATGAGAGAGAATGTAAACTAAATAAAATTTGCATTTAATTTAATTTTAAAAGATGAAAGTTGAATTTTTTCTCTTATATTTTGGAATAAAAAAATATATATTTTTCTCTTATATTTTGAGACGGAAGGAGTACGTGATAGATATTTGTGAGTCTTATATATAAAAATGGTGTAAGTATATATTATTTTTTAAATGAAAGTTTATTAGTTAGAAAATAAATAGTTTTCAATTGTAAATATATGATGTTTAATTGAGGCTTTTGGTTTCTGGCCATATTCCAAGTCCATGTATAAATGTGTTAACGGTATTAATGAATCACTTAATTTTTAAATATTTGAAATTATTAGTTTAATTGTTATTTGAAGTTTTGATTTGAATAAATATTATTTTAAAAATATTGATGGAGAAATATATATTTATTTTCTATGATCTGAATAGATATAATTGATATAGGTAATTAGAAGAAAAAAAGTAGACTTACTAGAAATTGTGTTTATTAGCTTATTATAATTTCTATAATTTTTATATCAGTTCAATATCTACCTTTTTTTAAATAAATTAATACAAAATTATAAGTAAATATTATATTAAAAACAAAAATTCTCAATATTTTTTATAAATAATATATATAAGAAAAATATTTATTAATTGTGATAGTAAATGATTTTAAAGGTTAATTCACTCCTACAACAGCGTTTTCTCATTAAAGCGTTATCTTTTTGGTGATACCAAAAGTCAATTTTGGCGTAGTGATAATTCTCAAAGTTGAATCCACTAAGATATATTATTATACCAGCATTTCAAACAACATATATAATTTAATCATTGAAGATGAGAGTTTTCTCCACATATGTGTCTACATCATGAATAATTTATAATAATTTAACATACTTGCTGTCAAGGTCTATTGGATCATGCACTTGGCAATGACTTGATGAAAAGATGATGAAACTTTTCTTATTTTTATAGACAAATGTTAATATAAGTTTATTAGAATATAAAAATAGGTTAGTAGTAGAGAATCTAATGGAATCATTTTTCAATTTTTACTTTATAATTTGATAATTTTCTCAGATTTTTTATTTAATCTAAATTTATTGCATAAATTTGTATTTACATTTCAATTGAGAATTTATAATTTTTAAGAGTAAAATAAGAGTATATTGAAATAATATTGAAATTAAATATCACATTAATAAATATTTATATTTACATTTCAATTCAAAAATATGATGTTTAATTGAGACTTTTGGTTTTTAGTCATATTCCAAATCTACATAATAGTGTGTTAACGTATTAATGAATCACAAATTTTAAATATTTGATTTATTAATTTAATTGTTGTTTGAAGTCTTGATTTAAATAAATATTATTTTCAAACTATTGATGGAGAAATCATCAAAAATAAATATTCTCTGCATCTCATAGAAAATCATTTAAATAATACATTATTCTAAAAAGTTATGTGTGATTTTAATAATACTATTAGGATTTAAATAAAAAAATAATACTATTAGTATTACATTTATTATAATAATTATAGTTAATAAAATTGTTAAATAAATAAAACTTAATAAATAAAAATATATTTTAAAAATTTAATAAATTTTGTATTAATATCGTAAAAATATAATAATAATTTTGATAAGGAGAAAAAAAATACAAATGACACCCTTTTTATAAGATAATGAGAATATTAATTTTTGTTTGTTAATTAATTTTGAAAGTTAGAGATGTTGATTTGAAATCTCTCTATCGTAGTTATTATTATTAATTCATATTATTTAACAGTATTAATAATATATTTGTATTATTGTTATTATTAATATATATATTTATAAAATTAAATTGTAAAATGTCAAAATAAATATATCTATACATAAATGATAGTTTACTAATAGTTATTCACAAAAATGTATGACAGTTATACTTATAGTTCTTTTGAATATACTCCCTTTGTGTCAAAATATAAGAGAAAAAATAAAAACATACTTATTAAGAAAAGTATAAACATAATCGTTTAATTTGTGGTGTTTTTGAAATAAAATGATTAGGAAGATATAAAAATAATTTTAATTGGTTGTTGAGTATATAAAAGATGAGAGAGAATGTAAACTAAATAAAATTTGCATTTAATTTAATTTTAAAAGATGAAAGTTGAACTTTTTCTCTTATATTTTGGAATAAAAAAAAATATTTATTTCTCTTATATTTTGAGACGGAAGGAGTACGTGATAGATATTTGTGAGTCTTATATATAAAAATGGTGTAAGTATATATTATTTTTTAAATGAAAGTTTAATAGTTAGAAAATAAATAGTTTTCAATTGTAAATATATGATGTTTAATTGAGGCTTTTGGTTTCTGGCCATATTCCAAGTCCATGTATAAATGCGTTAACGGTATTAATGAATCACTTAATTTTTAAATATTTGAAATTATTAGTTTAATTGTTATTTGAAGTTTTGATTTGAATAAATATTATTTTAAAAATATTGATGGAGAAATATATATTTATTTTCTATGATCTGAATAGATATAATTGATATAGGTAATTAGAAGAAAAAAAGTAGACTTACTAGAAATTGTGTTTATTAGCTTATTATAATTTCTATAATTTTTATATCAGTTCAATATCTACCTTTTTTTAAATAAATTAATACAAAATTATAAGTAAATATTATATTAAAAACAAAAATTCTCAATATTTTTTATAAATAATATATATAAGAAAAATATTTATTAATTGTGATAGTAAATGATTTTAAAGGTTAATTCACTCCTACAACAGCGTTTTCTCATTAAAGCGTTATCTTTTTGGTGATACCAAAAGTCAATTTTGGCGTAGTGATAATTCTCAAAGTTGAATCCACTAAGATATATTATTATACCAGCATTTCAAGCAACATATATAATTTAATCATTGAAGATGAGAGTTTTCTCCACATATGTGTCTACATCATGAATAATTTATAATAATTTAACATACTTGCTGTCAAGGTCTATTGGATCATGCACTTGGCAATGACTTGATCAAAAGATGATGAAACTTTTCTTATTTTTATAGACAAATGTTAATATAAGTTTATTAGAATATAAAAATAGGTTAGTAGTAGAGAATCTAATGGAATCATTTTTCAATTTTTGCTTTATAATTTGATAATTTTCTCAGATTTTTTATTTAATCTAAATTTATTGCATAAATTTGTATTTACATTTCAATTGAGAATTTATAATTTTTAAGAGTAAAATAAGAGTATATTGAAATAATCTTGAAATTAAATATCACATTAATAAATATTTATATTTACATTTCAATTCAAAAATATGATGTTTAATTGAGACTTTTGGTTTTTAGTCATATTCCAAATCTACATAATAGTGTGTTAACGTATTAATGAATCACAAATTTTAAATATTTGATTTATTAATTTAATTGTTGTTTGAAGTCTTGATTTAAATAAATATTATTTTCAAACTATTGATGGAGAAATCATCAAAAATAAATATTCTCTGCATCTCATAGAAAATCATTTAAATAATACATTATTCTAAAAAGTTATGTGTGATTTTAATAATACTATTAGGATTTAAATAAAAAAATAATACTATTAGTATTACATTTATTATAATAATTATAGTTAATAAAATTGTTAAATAAATAAAACTTAATAAATAAAAATATATTTTAAAAATTTAATAAATTTTGTATTAATATCGTAAAAATATAATAATAATTTTGATAAGGAGAAAAAAAATACAAATGACACCCTTTTTATAAGATAATGAGAATATTAATTTTTGTTTGTTAATTAATTTTGAAAGTTAGAGATGTTGATTTGAAATCTCTCTATCGTAGTTATTATTATTAATTCATATTATTTAACAGTATTAATAATATATTTGTATTATTGTTATTATTAATATATATATTTATAAAATTAAATTGTAAAATGTCAAAATAAATATATCTATACATAAATGATAGTTTACTAATAGTTATTCACAAAAATGTATGACAGTTATACTTATAGTTCTTTTGAATATACTCCCTTTGTGTCAAAATATAAGAGAAAAAATAAAAACATACTTATTAAGAAAAGTATAAACATAATCGTTTAATTTGTGGTGTTTTTGAAATAAAATGATTAGGAAGATATAAAAATAATTTTAATTGGTTGTTGAGTATATAAAAGATGAGAGAGAATGTAAACTAAATAAAATTTGCATTTAATTTAATTTTAAAAGATGAAAGTTGAACTTTTTCTCTTATATTTTGGAATAAAAAAAATATTTATTTCTCTTATATTTTGAGACGGAAGGAGTACGTGATAGATATTTGTGAGTCTTATATATAAAAATGGTGTAAGTATATATTATTTTTTAAATGAAAGTTTATTAGTTAGAAAATAAATAGTTTTCAATTGTAAATATATGATGTTTAATTGAGGCTTTTGGTTTCTGGCCATATTCCAAGTCCATGTATAAATGCGTTAACGGTATTAATGAATCACTTAATTTTTAAATATTTGAAATTATTAGTTTAATTGTTATTTGAAGTTTTGATTTGAATAAATATTATTTTAAAAATATTGATGGAGAAATATATATTTATTTTCTATGATCTGAATAGATATAATTGATATAGGTAATTAGAAGAAAAAAAGTAGACTTACTAGAAATTGTGTTTATTAGCTTATTATAATTTCTATAATTTTTATATCAGTTCAATATCTACCTTTTTTTAAATAAATTAATACAAAATTATAAGTAAATATTATATTAAAAACAAAAATTCTCAATATTTTTTATAAATAATATATATAAGAAAAATATTTATTAATTGTGATAGTAAATGATTTTAAAGGTTAATTCACTCCTACAACAGCGTTTTCTCATTAAAGCGTTATCTTTTTGGTGATACCAAAAGTCAATTTTGGCGTAGTGATAATTCTCAAAGTTGAATCCACTAAGATATATTATTATACCAGCATTTCAAACAACATATATAATTTAATCATTGAAGATGAGAGTTTTCTCCACATATGTGTCTACATCATGAATAATTTATAATAATTTAACATACTTGCTGTCAAGGTCTATTGGATCATGCACTTGGCAATGACTTGATGAAAAGATGATGAAACTTTTCTTATTTTTATAGACAAATGTTAATATAAGTTTATTAGAATATAAAAATAGGTTAGTAGTAGAGAATCTAATGGAATCATTTTTCAATTTTTACTTTATAATTTGATAATTTTCTCAGATTTTTTATTTAATCTAAATTTATTGCATAAATTTGTATTTACATTTCAATTGAGAATTTATAATTTTTAAGAGTAAAATAAGAGTATATTGAAATAATATTGAAATTAAATATCACATTAATAAATATTTATATTTACATTTCAATTCAAAAATATGACGTTTAATTGAGACTTTTGGTTTTTAGTCATATTCCAAATCTACATAATAGTGTGTTAACGTATTAATGAATCACAAATTTTAAATATTTGATTTATTAATTTAATTGTTGTTTGAAGTCTTGATTTAAATAAATATTATTTTCAAACTATTGATGGAGAAATCATCAAAAATAAATATTCTCTGCATCTCATAGAAAATCATTTAAATAATACATTATTCTAAAAAGTTATGTGTGATTTTAATAATACTATTAGGATTTAAATAAAAAAATAATACTATTAGTATTACATTTATTATAATAATTATAGTTAATAAAATTGTTAAATAAATAAAACTTAATAAATAAAAATATATTTTAAAAATTTAATAAATTTTGTATTAATATCGTAAAAATATAATAATAATTTTGATAAGGAGAAAAAAAATACAAATGACACCCTTTTTATAAGATAATGAGAATATTAATTTTTGTTTGTTAATTAATTTTGAAAGTTAGAGATGTTGATTTGAAATCTCTCTATCGTAGTTATTATTATTAATTCATATTATTTAACAGTATTAATAATATATTTGTATTATTGTTATTATTAATATATATATTTATAAAATTAAATTGTAAAATGTCAAAATAAATATATCTATACATAAATGATAGTTTACTAATAGTTATTCACAAAAATGTATGACAGTTATACTTATAGTTCTTTTGAATATACTCCCTTTGTGTCAAAATATAAGAGAAAAAATAAAAACATACTTATTAAGAAAAGTATAAACATAATCGTTTAATTTGTGGTGTTTTTGAAATAAAATGATTAGGAAGATATAAAAATAATTTTAATTGGTTGTTGAGTATATAAAAGATGAGAGAGAATGTAAACTAAATAAAATTTGCATTTAATTTAATTTTAAAAGATGAAAGTTGAACTTTTTCTCTTATATTTTGGAATAAAAAAAAATATTTATTTCTCTTATATTTTGAGACGGAAGGAGTACGTGATAGATATTTGTGAGTCTTATATATAAAAATGGTGTAAGTATATATTATTTTTTAAATGAAAGTTTATTAGTTAGAAAATAAATAGTTTTCAATTGTAAATATATGATGTTTAATTGAGGCTTTTGGTTTCTGGCCATATTCCAAGTCCATGTATAAATGCGTTAACGGTATTAATGAATCACTTAATTTTTAAATATTTGAAATTATTAGTTTAATTGTTATTTGAAGTTTTGATTTGAATAAATATTATTTTAAAAATATTGATGGAGAAATATATATTTATTTTCTATGATCTGAATAGATATAATTGATATAGGTAATTAGAAGAAAAAAAGTAGACATACTAGAAATTGTGTTTATTAGCTTATTATAATTTCTATAATTTTTATATCAGTTCAATATCTACCTTTTTTTAAATAAATTAATAAAAAATTATAAGTAAATATTATATTAAAAACAAAAATTCTCAATATTTTTTATAAATAATATATATAAGAAAAATATTTATTAATTGTGATAGTAAATGATTTTAAAGGTTAATTCACTCCTACAACAGCGTTTTCTCATTAAAGCGTTATCTTTTTGGTGATACCAAAAGTCAATTTTGGCGTAGTGATAATTCTCAAAGTTGAATCCACTAAGATATATTATTATACCAGCATTTCAAACAACATATATAATTTAATCATTGAAGATGAGAGTTTTCTCCACATATGTGTCTACATCATGAATAATTTATAATAATTTAACATACTTGCTGTCAAGGTCTATTGGATCATGCACTTGGCAATGACTTGATCAAAAGATGATGAAACTTTTCTTATTTTTATAGACAAATGTTAATATAAGTTTATTAGAATATAAAAATAGGTTAGTAGTAGAGAATCTAATGGAATCATTTTTCAATTTTTGCTTTATAATTTGATAATTTTCTCAGATTTTTTATTTAATCTAAATTTATTGCATAAATTTGTATTTACATTTCAATTGAGAATTTATAATTTTTAAGAGTAAAATAAGAGTATATTGAAATAATCTTGAAATTAAATATCACATTAATAAATATTTATATTTACATTTCAATTCAAAAATATGATGTTTAATTGAGACTTTTGGTTTTTAGTCATATTCCAAATCTACATAATAGTGTGTTAACGTATTAATGAATCACAAATTTTAAATATTTGATTTATTAATTTAATTGTTGTTTGAAGTCTTGATTTAAATAAATATAATTTTCAAACTATTGATGGAGAAATCATCAAAAATAAATATTCTCTGCATCTCATAGAAAATCATTTAAATAATACATTATTCTTAAAAGTTATGTGTGATTTTAATAATACTATTAGGATTTAAATAAAAAAATAATACTATTAGTATTACATTTATTATAATAATTATAGTTAATAAAATTGTTAAATAAATAAAACTTAATAAATAAAAATATATTTTAAAAATTTAATAAATTTTGTATTAATATCGTAAAAATATAATAATAATTTTGATAAGGAGAAAAAAAATACAAATGACACCCTTTTTATAAGATAATGAGAATATTAATTTTTGTTTGTTAATTAATTTTGAAAGTTAGAGATGTTGATTTGAAATCTCTCTATCGTAGTTATTATTATTAATTCATATTATTTAACAGTATTAATAATATATTTGTATTATTGTTATTATTAATATATATATTTATAAAATTAAATTGTAAAATGTCAAAATAAATATATCTATACATAAATGATAGTTTACTAATAGTTATTCACAAAAATGTATGACAGTTATACTTATAGTTCTTTTGAATATACTCCCTTTGTGTCAAAATATAAGAGAAAAAATAAAAACATACTTATTAAGAAAAGTATCAACATAATCGTTTAATTTGTGGTGTTTTTGAAATAAAATGATTAGGAAGATATAAAAATAATTTTAATTGGTTGTTGAGTATATAAAAGATGAGAGAGAATGTAAACTAAATAAAATTTGCATTTAATTTAATTTTAAAAGATGAAAGTTGAACTTTTTCTCTTATATTTTGGAATAAAAAAAAATATTTATTTCTCTTATATTTTGAGACGGAAGGAGTACGTGATAGATATTTGTGAGTCTTATATATAAAAATGGTGTAAGTATATATTATTTTTTAAATGAAAGTTTATTAGTTAGAAAATAAATAGTTTTCAATTGTAAATATATGATGTTTAATTGAGGCTTTTGGTTTCTGGCCATATTCCAAGTCCATGTATAAATGCGTTAACGGTATTAATGAATCACTTAATTTTTAAATATTTGAAATTATTAGTTTAATTGTTATTTGAAGTTTTGATTTGAATAAATATTATTTTAAAAATATTGATGGAGAAATATATATTTATTTTCTATGATCTGAATAGATATAATTGATATAGGTAATTAGAAGAAAAAAAGTAGACTTACTAGAAATTGTGTTTATTAGCTTATTATAATTTCTATAATTTTTATATCAGTTCAATATCTACCTTTTTTTAAATAAATTAATACAAAATTATAAGTAAATATTATATTAAAAACAAAAATTCTCAATATTTTTTATAAATAATATATATAAGAAAAATATTTATTAATTGTGATAGTAAATGATTTTAAAGGTTAATTCACTCCTACAACAGCGTTTTCTCATTAAAGCGTTATCTTTTTGGTGATACCAAAAGTCAATTTTGGCGTAGTGATAATTCTCAAAGTTGAATCCACTAAGATATATTATTATACCAGCATTTCAAACAACATATATAATTTAATCATTGAAGATGAGAGTTTTCTCCACATATGTGTCTACATCATGAATAATTTATAATAATTTAACATACTTGCTGTCAAGGTCTATTGGATCATGCACTTGGCAATGACTTGATGAAAAGATGATGAAACTTTTCTTATTTTTATAGACAAATGTTAATATAAGTTTATTAGAATATAAAAATAGGTTAGTAGTAGAGAATCTAATGGAATCATTTTTCAATTTTTACTTTATAATTTGATAATTTTCTCAGATTTTTTATTTAATCTAAATTTATTGCATAAATTTGTATTTACATTTCAATTGAGAATTTATAATTTTTAAGAGTAAAATAAGAGTATATTGAAATAATATTGAAATTAAATATCACATTAATAAATATTTATATTTACATTTCAATTCAAAAATATGATGTTTAATTGAGACTTTTGGTTTTTAGTCATATTCCAAATCTACATAATAGTGTGTTAACGTATTAATGAATCACAAATTTTAAATATTTGATTTATTAATTTAATTGTTGTTTGAAGTCTTGATTTAAATAAATATTATTTTCAAACTATTGATGGAGAAATCATCAAAAATAAATATTCTCTGCATCTCATAGAAAATCATTTAAATAATACATTATTCTAAAAAGTTATGTGTGATTTTAATAATACTATTAGGATTTAAATAAAAAAATAATACTATTAGTATTACATTTATTATAATAATTATAGTTAATAAAATTGTTAAATAAATAAAACTTAATAAATAAAAATATATTTTAAAAATTTAATAAATTTTGTATTAATATCGTAAAAATATAATAATAATTTTGATAAGGAGAAAAAAAATACAAATGACACCCTTTTTATAAGATAATGAGAATATTAATTTTTGTTTGTTAATTAATTTTGAAAGTTAGAGATGTTGATTTGAAATCTCTCTATCGTAGTTATTATTATTAATTCATATTATTTAACAGTATTAATAATATATTTGTATTATTGTTATTATTAATATATATATTTATAAAATTAAATTGTAAAATGTCAAAATAAATATATCTATACATAAATGATAGTTTACTAATAGTTATTCACAAAAATGTATGACAGTTATACTTATAGTTCTTTTGAATATACTCCCTTTGTGTCAAAATATAAGAGAAAAAATAAAAACATACTTATTAAGAAAAGTATAAACATAATCGTTTAATTTGTGGTGTTTTTGAAATAAAATGATTAGGAAGATATAAAAATAATTTTAATTGGTTGTTGAGTATATAAAAGATGAGAGAGAATGTAAACTAAATAAAATTTGCATTTAATTTAATTTTAAAAGATGAAAGTTGAACTTTTTCTCTTATATTTTGGAATAAAAAAAAATATTTATTTCTCTTATATTTTGAGACGGAAGGAGTACGTGATAGATATTTGTGAGTCTTATATATAAAAATGGTGTAAGTATATATTATTTTTTAAATGAAAGTTTATTAGTTAGAAAATAAATAGTTTTCAATTGTAAATATATGATGTTTAATTGAGGCTTTTGGTTTCTGACCATATTCCAAGTCCATGTATAAATGCGTTAAAGGTATTAATGAATCACTTAATTTTTAAATATTTGAAATTATTAGTTTAATTGTTATCTGAAGTTTTGATTTGAATAAATATTATTTTAAAAATATTGATGGAGAAATATATATTTATTTTCTCTGATCTGAATAGATATAATTGATATAGGTAATTAGAAGAAAAAAAGTAGACTTACTAGAAATTGTGTTTATTAGCTTATTATAATTTCTATAATTTTTATATCAGTTCAATATCTACCTTTTTTTAAATAAATTAATACAAAATTATAAGTAAATATTATATTAAAAACAAAAATTCTCAATATTTTTTATAAATAATATATATAAGAAAAGTATTTATTAATTGTGATAGTAAATGATTTTAAAGATTAATTCACTCCTACAACAGCGTTTTCTCAATAAAGCGTTGTCTTTTTGGTGATACCAAAAGTCGATTTTTGCGTAGTGATAATTCTCAAAGTTGAATCCACTAAGATATATTATTATACCAGCATTTCAAACAACATATATTATTTAATCATTGAAGATGTGAGTTTTCTCCACATATGTGTCTACATCATGAATATTTTATAATAATTTAACATACTTGCTGTCAAGGTCTATTGGATCATGCACTTGGCAACGACTTGATGAAAAGATGTTGAAACTTTTCTTATTTTTATAGACAAATGTTAATATAAGTTTATTAGAATATAAAAATAGGTTAGTAGTAGAGAATCTAATGGAATCATTTTTCAATTTTTGCTTTATAATTTGATAATTTTCTCAGATTTTTTATTTAATCTAAATTTATTGCATAAATTTATATTTACATTTCAATTGAGAATTTATAATTTTTAAGAGTAAAATAAGAGTATATTGAAATAATCTTGAAATTAAATATCTCATTAATAAATATTTATATTTACATTTCAATTCAAAAATATGATGTTTAATTGAGACTTTTGGTTTTTAGTCATATTCCAAATCTACATAATAGTGTGTTAACGTATTAATGAATCACAAATTTTAAATATTTGATTTATTAATTTAATTTTTGTTTGAAGTCTTGATTTAAACAAATATTATTTTCAAACTATTGATGGAGAAATCATCAAAAATAAATATTCTCTGCTTCTCATAGAAAATCATTTAAATAATACATTATTCTTAAAAGTTATGTGTGATTTTAATAATACTATTAGGATTTAAATAAAAAAATAATACTATTAGTATTACATTTATTATAATAATTATAGTTAATAAAATTGTTAAATAAATAAAACTTAATAAATAAAAATATATTTTAAAAATTTAATAAATTTTGTATTAATATCGTAAAAATATAATAATAATTTTGATAAGGAGAAAAAAAAATACAAATGACACCCTTTTTATAAGATAATGAGAATATTAATTTTTGTTTGTTAATTAATTTTGAAAGTTAGAGATGTTGATTTGAAATCTCTCTATCGTAGTTATTATTATTAATTCATATTATTTAACAGTATTAATAATATATTTGTATTATTGTTATTATTTATATATATATATATATTTATAAAATTAAATTGTAAAATGTCAAAATAAATATATCTATACATAAATGATAGTTTACTAATAGTTATTCACAAAAATGTATGACAGTTATACTTATAGTTCTTTTGAATATACTCCCCTTTGTGTCAAAATATAAGAGAAAAAATAAAAACATACTTATTAAGAAAAGTATAAACATAATCGTTTAATTTGTGGTGTTTTTGAAATAAAATGATTAGGAAGATATAAAAATAATTCTAATTGGTTGTTGAGTATATAAAAGATGAGAGAGAATGTAAACTAAATACAATTTGCATTTAATTTAATTTTAAAAGATGAAAGTTGAATTTTTTCTCTTATATTTTGGAATAAAAAAAAAATTCTCTTATATTTTGAGACGGAAGGAGTACATGGTAGATATTTGTGAGTCTTATATATAAAAATTGTGTAAGTATATATTATTTTTTAAATGAAAGTTTATTAGTTAGAAAATAAATAGTTTTCCATTGTAAATATATGATGTTTAATTGAGGCTTTTGGTTTCTGACCATATTCCAAGTCCATGTATAAATGCGTTAAAGGTATTAATGAATCACTTAATTTTTAAATATTTTAAATTATTAGTTTAATTGTTATCTGAAGTTTTGATTTGAATAAATATTATTTTAAAAATATTGATGGAGAAATATATATTTATTTTCTATGATCTGAATAGATATAATTGATATAGGTAATTAGAAAAAAAAAGTAGACTTACTAGAAATTGTGTTTATTAGCTTATTATAATTTCTATAACTTTTATATCAGTTCAATATCTACCTTTTTTTAAATAAATTAATACAAAATTATAAGTAAATATTATATTAAAAACAAAAATTCTCAATATTTTTTATAAATAATATATATAAGAAAAGTATTTATTAATTGTGATAGTAAATGATTTTAAAGGTTAATTCACTCCTACAACAGCGTTTTCACATTAAAGTGTTGTCTCTTTGGTGATACCAAAAGTCAATTTTTGCGTAGTGATAATTCTCAAAGTTGAATCCACTAAGATATATTATTATACCAGCATTTCAAACAACACATATAATTTAATCATTGAAGATGTGAGTTTTCTCCACATATGTGTCTACATCATGAATATTTTAAAATAATTTAACATACTTGCTGTCAAGGTCTATTGGATCATGCACTTGGCAACGACTTGATGAAAAGATGTTGAAACTTTTCTTATTTTTATAGACAAATGTTAATATAAGTTTATTAGAATATAAAAATAGGTTAGTAGTAGAGAATCTAATGGAATCATTTTTCAATTTTTGCTTTATAATTTGATAATTTTCTCAGATTTTTTATTTAATCTAAATTTATTGCATAAATTTATATTTACATTTCAATTGAGAATTTATAATTTTTAAGAGTAAAATAAGAGTATATTGAAATAATCTTGAAATTAAATATCTCATTAATAAATATTTATATTTACATTTCAATTCAAAAATATGATGTTTAATTGAGACTTTTGGTTTTTAGTCATATTCCAAATCTACATAATAGTGTGTTAACGTATTAATGAATCACAAATTTTAAATATTTGATTTATTAATTTAATTTTTGTTTGAAGTCTTGATTTAAACAAATATTATTTTCAAACTATTGATGGAGAAATCATCAAAAATAAATATTCTCTGCTTCTCATAGAAAATCATTTAAATAATACATTATTCTTAAAAGTTATGTGTGATTTTAATAATACTATTAGGATTTAAATAAAAAAATAATACTATTAGTATTACATTTATTATAATAATTATAGTTAATAAAATTGTTAAATAAATAAAACTTAATAAATAAAAATATATTTTAAAAATTTAATAAATTTTGTATTAATATCGTAAAAATATAATAATAATTTTGATAAGGAGAAAAAAAAATACAAATGACACCCTTTTTATAAGATAATGAGAATATTAATTTTTGTTTGTTAATTAATTTTGAAAGTTAGAGATGTTGATTTGAAATCTCTCTATCGTAGTTATTATTATTAATTCATATTATTTAACAGTATTAATAATATATTTGTATTATTGTTATTATTTATATATATATATATTTATAAAATTAAATTGTAAAATGTCAAAATAAATATATCTATACATAAATGATAGTTTACTAATAGTTATTCACAAAAATGTATGACAGTTATACTTATAGTTCTTTTGAATATACTCCCCTTTGTGTCAAAATATAAGAGAAAAAATAAAAACATACTTATTAAGAAAAGTATAAACATAATCGTTTAATTTGTGGTGTTTTTGAAATAAAATGATTAGGAAGATATAAAAATAATTCTAATTGGTTGTTGAGTATATAAAAGATGAGAGAGAATGTAAACTAAATACAATTTGCATTTAATTTAATTTTAAAAGATGAAAGTTGAATTTTTTCTCTTATATTTTGGAATAAAAAAAAAATTCTCTTATATTTTGAGACGGAAGGAGTACATGGTAGATATTTGTGAGTCTTATATATAAAAATTGTGTAAGTATATATTATTTTTTAAATGAAAGTTTATTAGTTAGAAAATAAATAGTTTTCCATTGTAAATATATGATGTTTAATTGAGGCTTTTGGTTTCTGACCATATTCCAAGTCCATGTATAAATGCGTTAAAGGTATTAATGAATCACTTAATTTTTAAATATTTTAAATTATTAGTTTAATTGTTATCTGAAGTTTTGATTTGAATAAATATTATTTTAAAAATATTGATGGAGAAATATATATTTATTTTCTATGATCTGAATAGATATAATTGATATAGGTAATTAGAAAAAAAAAGTAGACTTACTAGAAATTGTGTTTATTAGCTTATTATAATTTCTATAACTTTTATATCAGTTCAATATCTACCTTTTTTTAAATAAATTAATACAAAATTATAAGTAAATATTATATTAAAAACAAAAATTCTCAATATTTTTTATAAATAATATATATAAGAAAAGTATTTATTAATTGTGATAGTAAATGATTTTAAAGGTTAATTCACTCCTACAACAGCGTTTTCACATTAAAGTGTTGTCTCTTTGGTGATACCAAAAGTCAATTTTTGCGTAGTGATAATTCTCAAAGTTGAATCCACTAAGATATATTATTATACCAGCATTTCAAACAACACATATAATTTAATCATTGAAGATGTGAGTTTTCTCCACATATGTGTCTACATCATGAATATTTTAAAATAATTTAACATACTTGCTGTCAAGGTCTATTGGATCATGCACTTGGCAACGACTTGATGAAAAGATGTTGAAACTTTTCTTATTTTTATAGACAAATGTTAATATAAGTTTATTAGAATATAAAAATAGGTTAGTAGTAGAGAATCTAATGGAATCATTTTTCAATTTTTGCTTTATAATTTGATAATTTTCTCAGATTTTTTATTTAATCTAAATTTATTGCATAAATTTATATTTACATTTCAATTGAGAATTTATAATTTTTAAGAGTAAAATAAGAGTATATTGAAATAATCTTGAAATTAAATATCTCATTAATAAATATTTATATTTACATTTCAATTCAAAAATATGATGTTTAATTGAGACTTTTGGTTTTTAGTCATATTCCAAATCTACATAATAGTGTGTTAACGTATTAATGAATCACAAATTTTAAATATTTGATTTATTAATTTAATTTTTGTTTGAAGTCTTGATTTAAACAAATATTATTTTCAAACTATTGATGGAGAAATCATCAAAAATAAATATTCTCTGCTTCTCATAGAAAATCATTTAAATAATACATTATTCTTAAAAGTTATGTGTGATTTTAATAATACTATTAGGATTTAAATAAAAAAATAATACTATTAGTATTACATTTATTATAATAATTATAGTTAATAAAATTGTTAAATAAATAAAACTTAATAAATAAAAATATATTTTAAAAATTTAATAAATTTTGTATTAATATCGTAAAAATATAATAATAATTTTGATAAGGAGAAAAAAAAATACAAATGACACCCTTTTTATAAGATAATGAGAATATTAATTTTTGTTTGTTAATTAATTTTGAAAGTTAGAGATGTTGATTTGAAATCTCTCTATCGTAGTTATTATTATTAATTCATATTATTTAACAGTATTAATAATATATTTGTATTATTGTTATTATTTATATATATATATATATTTATAAAATTAAATTGTAAAATGTCAAAATAAATATATCTATACATAAATGATAGTTTACTAATAGTTATTCACAAAAATGTATGACAGTTATACTTATAGTTCTTTTGAATATACTCCCCTTTGTGTCAAAATATAAGAGAAAAAATAAAAACATACTTATTAAGAAAAGTATAAACATAATCGTTTAATTTGTGGTGTTTTTGAAATAAAATGATTAGGAAGATATAAAAATAATTCTAATTGGTTGTTGAGTATATAAAAGATGAGAGAGAATGTAAACTAAATACAATTTGCATTTAATTTAATTTTAAAAGATGAAAGTTGAATTTTTTCTCTTATATTTTGGAATAAAAAAAAAATTCTCTTATATTTTGAGACGGAAGGAGTACATGGTAGATATTTGTGAGTCTTATATATAAAAATTGTGTAAGTATATATTATTTTTTAAATGAAAGTTTATTAGTTAGAAAATAAATAGTTTTCCATTGTAAATATATGATGTTTAATTGAGGCTTTTGGTTTCTGACCATATTCCAAGTCCATGTATAAATGCGTTAAAGGTATTAATGAATCACTTAATTTTTAAATATTTTAAATTATTAGTTTAATTGTTATCTGAAGTTTTGATTTGAATAAATATTATTTTAAAAATATTGATGGAGAAATATATATTTATTTTCTATGATCTGAATAGATATAATTGATATAGGTAATTAGAAAAAAAAAGTAGACTTACTAGAAATTGTGTTTATTAGCTTATTATAATTTCTATAACTTTTATATCAGTTCAATATCTACCTTTTTTTAAATAAATTAATACAAAATTATAAGTAAATATTATATTAAAAACAAAAATTCTCAATATTTTTTATAAATAATATATATAAGAAAAGTATTTATTAATTGTGATAGTAAATGATTTTAAAGGTTAATTCACTCCTACAACAGCGTTTTCACATTAAAGTGTTGTCTCTTTGGTGATACCAAAAGTCAATTTTTGCGTAGTGATAATTCTCAAAGTTGAATCCACTAAGATATATTATTATACCAGCATTTCAAACAACACATATAATTTAATCATTGAAGATGTGAGTTTTCTCCACATATGTGTCTACATCATGAATATTTTAAAATAATTTAACATACTTGCTGTCAAGGTCTATTGGATCATGCACTTGGCAACGACTTGATGAAAAGATGTTGAAACTTTTCTTATTTTTATAGACAAATGTTAATATAAGTTTATTAGAATATAAAAATAGGTTAGTAGTAGAGAATCTAATGGAATCATTTTTCAATTTTTGCTTTATAATTTGATAATTTTCTCAGATTTTTTATTTAATCTAAATTTATTGCATAAATTTATATTTACATTTCAATTGAGAATTTATAATTTTTAAGAGTAAAATAAGAGTATATTGAAATAATCTTGAAATTAAATATCTCATTAATAAATATTTATATTTACATTTCAATTCAAAAATATGATGTTTAATTGAGACTTTTGGTTTTTAGTCATATTCCAAATCTACATAATAGTGTGTTAACGTATTAATGAATCACAAATTTTAAATATTTGATTTATTAATTTAATTTTTGTTTGAAGTCTTGATTTAAACAAATATTATTTTCAAACTATTGATGGAGAAATCATCAAAAATAAATATTCTCTGCTTCTCATAGAAAATCATTTAAATAATACATTATTCTTAAAAGTTATGTGTGATTTTAATAATACTATTAGGATTTAAATAAAAAAATAATACTATTAGTATTACATTTATTATAATAATTATAGTTAATAAAATTGTTAAATAAATAAAACTTAATAAATAAAAATATATTTTAAAAATTTAATAAATTTTGTATTAATATCGTAAAAATATAATAATAATTTTGATAAGGAGAAAAAAAAATACAAATGACACCCTTTTTATAAGATAATGAGAATATTAATTTTTGTTTGTTAATTAATTTTGAAAGTTAGAGATGTTGATTTGAAATCTCTCTATCGTAGTTATTATTATTAATTCATATTATTTAACAGTATTAATAATATATTTGTATTATTGTTATTATTTATATATATATATATTTATAAAATTAAATTGTAAAATGTCAAAATAAATATATCTATACATAAATGATAGTTTACTAATAGTTATTCACAAAAATGTATGACAGTTATACTTATAGTTCTTTTGAATATACTCCCCTTTGTGTCAAAATATAAGAGAAAAAATAAAAACATACTTATTAAGAAAAGTATAAACATAATCGTTTAATTTGTGGTGTTTTTGAAATAAAATGATTAGGAAGATATAAAAATAATTCTAATTGGTTGTTGAGTATATAAAAGATGAGAGAGAATGTAAACTAAATACAATTTGCATTTAATTTAATTTTAAAAGATGAAAGTTGAATTTTTTCTCTTATATTTTGGAATAAAAAAAAAATTCTCTTATATTTTGAGACGGAAGGAGTACATGGTAGATATTTGTGAGTCTTATATATAAAAATTGTGTAAGTATATATTATTTTTTAAATGAAAGTTTATTAGTTAGAAAATAAATAGTTTTCCATTGTAAATATATGATGTTTAATTGAGGCTTTTGGTTTCTGACCATATTCCAAGTCCATGTATAAATGCGTTAAAGGTATTAATGAATCACTTAATTTTTAAATATTTTAAATTATTAGTTTAATTGTTATCTGAAGTTTTGATTTGAATAAATATTATTTTAAAAATATTGATGGAGAAATATATATTTATTTTCTATGATCTGAATAGATATAATTGATATAGGTAATTAGAAAAAAAAAGTAGACTTACTAGAAATTGTGTTTATTAGCTTATTATAATTTCTATAACTTTTATATCAGTTCAATATCTACCTTTTTTTAAATAAATTAATACAAAATTATAAGTAAATATTATATTAAAAACAAAAATTCTCAATATTTTTTATAAATAATATATATAAGAAAAGTATTTATTAATTGTGATAGTAAATGATTTTAAAGGTTAATTCACTCCTACAACAGCGTTTTCACATTAAAGTGTTGTCTCTTTGGTGATACCAAAAGTCAATTTTTGCGTAGTGATAATTCTCAAAGTTGAATCCACTAAGATATATTATTATACCAGCATTTCAAACAACACATATAATTTAATCATTGAAGATGTGAGTTTTCTCCACATATGTGTCTACATCATGAATATTTTAAAATAATTTAACATACTTGCTGTCAAGGTCTATTGGATCATGCACTTGGCAACGACTTGATGAAAAGATGTTGAAACTTTTCTTATTTTTATAGACAAATGTTAATATAAGTTTATTAGAATATAAAAATAGGTTAGTAGTAGAGAATCTAATGGAATCATTTTTCAATTTTTGCTTTATAATTTGATAATTTTCTCAGATTTTTTATTTAATCTAAATTTATTGCATAAATTTATATTTACATTTCAATTGAGAATTTATAATTTTTAAGAGTAAAATAAGAGTATATTGAAATAATCTTGAAATTAAATATCTCATTAATAAATATTTATATTTACATTTCAATTCAAAAATATGATGTTTAATTGAGACTTTTGGTTTTTAGTCATATTCCAAATCTACATAATAGTGTGTTAACGTATTAATGAATCACAAATTTTAAATATTTGATTTATTAATTTAATTTTTGTTTGAAGTCTTGATTTAAACAAATATTATTTTCAAACTATTGATGGAGAAATCATCAAAAATAAATATTCTCTGCTTCTCATAGAAAATCATTTAAATAATACATTATTCTTAAAAGTTATGTGTGATTTTAATAATACTATTAGGATTTAAATAAAAAAATAATACTATTAGTATTACATTTATTATAATAATTATAGTTAATAAAATTGTTAAATAAATAAAACTTAATAAATAAAAATATATTTTAAAAATTTAATAAATTTTGTATTAATATCGTAAAAATATAATAATAATTTTGATAAGGAGAAAAAAAAATACAAATGACACCCTTTTTATAAGATAATGAGAATATTAATTTTTGTTTGTTAATTAATTTTGAAAGTTAGAGATGTTGATTTGAAATCTCTCTATCGTAGTTATTATTATTAATTCATATTATTTAACAGTATTAATAATATATTTGTATTATTGTTATTATTTATATATATATATATATTTATAAAATTAAATTGTAAAATGTCAAAATAAATATATCTATACATAAATGATAGTTTACTAATAGTTATTCACAAAAATGTATGACAGTTATACTTATAGTTCTTTTGAATATACTCCCCTTTGTGTCAAAATATAAGAGAAAAAATAAAAACATACTTATTAAGAAAAGTATAAACATAATCGTTTAATTTGTGGTGTTTTTGAAATAAAATGATTAGGAAGATATAAAAATAATTCTAATTGGTTGTTGAGTATATAAAAGATGAGAGAGAATGTAAACTAAATACAATTTGCATTTAATTTAATTTTAAAAGATGAAAGTTGAATTTTTTCTCTTATATTTTGGAATAAAAAAAAAATTCTCTTATATTTTGAGACGGAAGGAGTACATGGTAGATATTTGTGAGTCTTATATATAAAAATTGTGTAAGTATATATTATTTTTTAAATGAAAGTTTATTAGTTAGAAAATAAATAGTTTTCCATTGTAAATATATGATGTTTAATTGAGGCTTTTGGTTTCTGACCATATTCCAAGTCCATGTATAAATGCGTTAAAGGTATTAATGAATCACTTAATTTTTAAATATTTTAAATTATTAGTTTAATTGTTATCTGAAGTTTTGATTTGAATAAATATTATTTTAAAAATATTGATGGAGAAATATATATTTATTTTCTATGATCTGAATAGAAATAATTGATATAGGTAATTAGAAGAAAAAAAGTAGACTTACTAGAAATTGTGTTTATTAGCTTATTATAATTTCTATAATTTTAATATCAGTTCAATATCTACCTTTTTTTAAATAAATTAATACAAAATTATAAGTAAATATTATATTAAAAACAAAAATTCTCAATATTTTTTATAAATAATATATATAAGAAAAGTATTTATTAATTGTGATAGTAAATGATTTTAAAGATTAATTCACTCCTACAACAGCGTTTTCTCAATAAAGCGTTGTCTTTTTGGTGATACCAAAAGTCAATTTTGGCGTAGTGATAATTCTCAAAGTTGAATCCACTAAGATATATTATTATACCAGCATTTCAAACAACATATATTATTTAATCATTGAAGATGTGAGTTTTCTCCACATATGTGTCTACATCATGAATATTTTATAATAATTTAACATACTTGCTGTCAAGGTCTATTGGATCATGCACTTGGCAACGACTTGATGAAAAGATGTTGAAACTTTTCTTATTTTTATAGACAAATGTTAATATAAGTTTATTAGAATATAAAAATAGGTTAGTAGTAGAGAATCTAATGGAATCATTTTTCAATTTTTGCTTTATAATTTGATAATTTTCTCAGATTTTTTATTTAATCTAAATTTATTGCATAAATTTATATTTACATTTCAATTGAGAATTTATAATTTTTAAGAGTAAAATAAGAGTATATTGAAATAATCTTGAAATTAAATATCTCATTAATAAATATTTATATTTACATTTCAATTCAAAAATATGATGTTTAATTGAGACTTTTGGTTTTTAGTCATATTCCAAATCTACATAATAGTGTGTTAACGTATTAATGAATCACAAATTTTAAATATTTGATTTATTAATTTAATTTTTGTTTGAAGTCTTGATTTAAACAAATATTATTTTCAAACTATTGATGGAGAAATCATCAAAAATAAATATTCTCTGCTTCTCATAGAAAATCATTTAAATAATACATTATTCTTAAAAGTTATGTGTGATTTTAATAATACTATTAGGATTTAAATAAAAATAATAATAATATTACTATTACATTTATTATAATAAATATAGTTAATAAAATTGTTAAATAAATAAATTTTAATAAATAAAAATGTATTTTAAAAATTTAATAAATTTTGTATTAATATCGTAAAAATATAATAATAATTTTGATAAGGAGAAAAAAAATACAAATGACACCCTTTTTATAAGATAATGAGAATATTAATTTTTGTTTGTTAATTAATTTTGAAAGTTAGAGATGTTGATTTGAAATCTCTCTATCATAGTTATTATTATTAATTCATATTATTTAATAGTATTAATAATATATTTGTATTATTGTTATTATTAATATATACATTTATAAAATTAAATTGTAAAATGTCAAAATAAATATATCTATACATAAATGATAGTTTACTAATAGTTATTCACAAAAATGTATGACAGTTATACTTATAGTTCTTTTGAATATACTCCCCTTGTGTCAAAATATAAGAGAGAAAATAAAAACATACTTATTAAGAAAAGTATAAACATAATCGTTTAATTTGTGGTTATTTTGAAATAAAATGATTAGGAAGATATAAAAATAATTCTAATTGGTTGTTGAGTATATAAAAGATGAGAGAGAATGTAAACTAAATATAATTTGCATTTAATTTAATTTTAATAGATGAAAATTGAACTTTTTCTCTTATATTTTGGGATAAAAAAATATTTTTTTCTCTTATATTTTGAGACGGAAGGAGTACGTGATAGATATTTGTGAGTCTTATATATAAAAATGGTGTAAGTATATATTATTTTTTAAATGAAAGTTTATTAGTTAGAAAATAAATAGTTTTCAATTGTAAATATATGATGTTTAATTGAGGCTTTTGGTTTCTGACCATATTCCAAGTCCATGTATAAATGCGTTAAAGGTATTAATGAATCACTTAATTTTTAAATATTTTAAATTATTAGTTTAATTGTTATCTGAAGTTTTGATTTGAATAAATATTATTTTAAAAATATTGATGGAGAAATATATATTTATTTTCTATGATCTGAATAGATATAATTGATATAGGTAATTAGAAGAAAAAAAGTAGACATACTAGAAATTGTGTTTATTAGCTTATTATAATTTCTATAATTTTTATATCAGTTCAATATCTACCTTTTTTTAAATAAATTAATACAAAATTATAAGTAAATATTATATTAAAAACAAAAATTCTCAATATTTTTTATAAATAATATATATAAGAAAAGTATTTATTAATTGTGATAGTAAATGATTTTAAAGATTAATTCACTCCTACAACAGCGTTTTCTCAATAAAGCGTTGTCTTTTTGGTGATACCAAAAGTCAATTTTGGCGTAGTGATAATTCTCAAAGTTGAATCCACTAAGATATATTATTATACCAGCATTTCAAACAACATATATAATTTAATCATTGAAGATGCGAGTTTTCTCCACATATGTGTATACATCATGAATATTTTATAATAATTTAACATACTTGCTGTCAAGGTCTATTGGATCATGCACTTGGCAACGACTTGATGAAAAGATGTTGCAACTTTTCTTATTTTTATAGACAAATGTTAATATAAGTTTATTAGAATATAAAAATAGGTTAGTAGTAGAGAATCTAATGGAATCATTTTTCAATTTTTGCTTTATAATTTGATAATTTTCTCAGATTTTTTATTTAATCTAAATTTATTGCATAAATTTATATTTACATTTCAATTGAGAATTTATAATTTTTAAGAGTAAAATAAGAGTATATTGAAATAATCTTGAAATTAAATATCTCATTAATAAATATTTATATTTACATTTCAATTCAAAAATATGATGTTTAATTGAGACTTTTGGTTTTTAGTCATATTCCAAATCTACATAATAGTGTGTTAACGTATTAATGAATCACAAATTTTAAATATTTGATTTATTAATTTAATTTTTGTTTGAAGTCTTGATTTAAACAAATATTATTTTCAAACTATTGATGGAGAAATCATCAAAAATAAATATTCTCTGCTTCTCATAGAAAATCATTTAAATAATACATTATTCTTAAAAGTTATGTGTGATTTTAATAATACTATTAGGATTTAAATAAAAATAATAATAATATTACTATTACATTTATTATAATAAATATAGTTAATAAAATTGTTAAATAAATAAATTTTAATAAATAAAAATGTATTTTAAAAATTTAATAAATTTTGTATTAATATCGTAAAAATATAATAATAATTTTGATAAGGAGAAAAAAAATACAAATGACACCCTTTTTATAAGATAATGAGAATATTAATTTTTGTTTGTTAATTAATTTTGAAAGTTAGAGATGTTGATTTGAAATCTCTCTATCATAGTTATTATTATTAATTCATATTATTTAATAGTATTAATAATATATTTGTATTATTGTTATTATTAATATATACATTTATAAAATTAAATTGTAAAATGTAAAAATAAATATATCTATACATAAATGATAGTTTACTAATAGTTATTCACAAAAATGTATGACAGTTATACTTATAGTTCTTTTGAATATACTCCCCTTGTGTCAAAATATAAGAGAGAAAATAAAAACATACTTATTAAGAAAAGTATAAACATAATCGTTTAATTTGTGGTTATTTTGAAATAAAATGATTAGGAAGATATAAAAATAATTCTAATTGGTTGTTGAGTATATAAAAGATGAGAGAGAATGTAAACTAAATATAATTTGCATTTAATTTAATTTTAATAGATGAAAATTGAACTTTTTCTCTTATATTTTGGGATAAAAAAATATTTTTTTCTCTTATATTTTGAGACGGAAGGAGTACGTGATAGATATTTGTGAGTCTTATATATAAAAATGGTGTAAGTATATATTATTTTTTAAATGAAAGTTTATTAGTTAGAAAATAAATAGTTTTCAATTGTAAATATATGATGTTTAATTGAGGCTTTTGGTTTCTGACCATATTTCAAGTCCATGTATAAATGCGTTAAAGGTATTAATGAATCACTTAAATTTTAAATATTTTAAATTATTAGTTTAATTGTTATCTGAAGTTTTGATTTGAATAAATATTATTTTAAAAATATTGATGGAGAAATATATATTTATTTTCTATGATCTGAATAGATATAATTGATATAGGTAATTAGAAGAAAAAAAGTAGACTTACTGGAAATTGTGTTTATTAGCTTATTATAATTTCTATAATTTTTATATCAGTTCAATATCTACCTTTTTTTAAATAAATTAATACAAAATTATAAGTAAATATTATATTAAAAACAAAAATTCTCAATATTTTTTATAAATAATATATATAAGAAAAGTATTTATTAATTGTGATAGTAAATGATTTTAAAGATTAATTCACTCCTACAACAGCGTTTTCTCAATAAAGCGTTGTCTTTTTGGTGATACCAAAAGTCAATTTTGGCGTAGTGATAATTCTCAAAGTTGAATCCACTAAGATATATTATTATACCAGCATTTCAAACAACATATATAATTTAATCATTGAAGATAAGAGTTTTCTCCACATATGTGTATACATCATGAATATTTTATAATAATTTAACATACTTGCTGTCAAGGTCTATTGGATCATGCACTTGGCAATGACTTGATGAAAAGATGATGAAACTTTTCTTATTTTTATAGACAAATGTTAATATAAGTTTATTAGAATATAAAAATAGGTTAGTAGTAGAGAATCTAATGGAATCATTTTTCAATTTTTGCTTTATAATTTGATAATTTTCTCATATTTTTTATTTAATCTAAATTTATTGCATAAATTTATATTTACATTTCAATTGAGAATTTATAATTTTTAAGAGTAAAATAAGAGTATATTGAAATAATCTTGAAATTAAATATCTCATTAATAAATATTTATATTTACATTTCAATTCAAAAATATGATGTTTAATTGAGACTTTTGGTTTTTAGTCATATTCCAAATCTACATAATAGTGTGTTAACGTATTAATGAATCACAAATTTTAAATATTTGATTTATTAATTTAATTGTTGTTTGAAGTCTTGATTTAAATAAATATTATTTTCAAACTATTGATGGAGAAATCATCAAAAATAAATATTCTCTGCATCTCATAGAAAATCATTTAAATAATACATTATTCTTAAAAGTTATGTGTGATTTAAATAATACTATTAGGATTTAAATAAAAAAATAATACTATTAGTATTACATTTATTATAATAATTATAGTTAATAAAATTGTTAAATAAATAAAACTTAATAAATAAAAATATATTTTAAAAATTTAATAAATTTTGTATTAATATCGTAAAAATATAATAATAATTTTGATAAGGAGAAAAAAAATACAAATGACACCCTTTTTATAAGATAATGAGAATATTAATTTTTGTTTGTTAATTAATTTTGAAAGTTAGAGATGTTGATTTGAAATCTCTCTATCGTAGTTATTATTATTAATTCATATTATTTAACAGTATTAATAATATATTTGTATTATTGTTATTATTTATATATATATTTATAAAAATAAATTGTAAAATGTCAAAATAAATATATCTATACATAAATGATAGTTTACTAATAGTTATTCACAAAAATGTATGACAGTTATACTTATAGTTCTTTTGAATATACTCCCTTTGTGTCAAAATATAAGAGAAAAAATAAAAACATACTTATTAAGAAAAGTATAAACATAATCGTTTAATTTGTGCTGTTTTTGAAATAAAATGATTAGGAAGATATAAAAATAATTCTAATTGGTTGTTGAGTATATAAAAGATGAGAGAGAATGTAAACTAAATACAATTTGCATTTAATTTAATTTTAAAAGATGAAAGTTGAATTTTTTCTCTTATATTTTGGAATAAAAAAAAATTCTCTTATATTTTGAGACGGAAGGAGTACATGGTAGATATTTGTGAGTCTTATATATAAAAATGGTGTAAGTATATATTATTTTTTAAATGAAAGTTTATTAGTTAGAAAATAAATAGTTTTCAATTGTAAATATATGATGTTTAATTGAGGCTTTTGGTTTCTGACCATATTCCAAGTCCATGTATAAATGCGTTAAAGGTATTAATGAATCACTTAATTTTTAAATATTTTAAATTATTAGTTTAATTGTTATCTGAAGTTTTGATTTGAATAAATATTATTTTAAAAATATTGATGGAGAAATATATATTTATTTTCTATGATCTGAATAGATATAATTGATATAGGTAATTAGAAGAAAAAAAGTAGACATACTAGAAATTGTGTTTATTAGCTTATTATAATTTCTATAATTTTTATATCAGTTCAATATCTACCTTTTTTTAAATAAATTAATACAAAATTATAAGTAAATATTATATTAAAAACAAAAATTCTCAATATTTTTTATAAATAATATATATAAGAAAAGTATTTATTAATTGTGATAGTAAATGATTTTAAAGATTAATTCACTCCTACAACAGCGTTTTCTCAATAAAGCGTTGTCTTTTTGGTGATACCAAAAGTCAATTTTGGCGTAGTGATAATTCTCAAAGTTGAATCCACTAAGATATATTATTATACCAGCATTTCAAACAACATATATAATTTAATCATTGAAGATGAGAGTTTTCTCCACATATGTGTATACATCATGAATATTTTATAATAATTTAACATACTTGCTGTCAAGGTCTATTGGATCATACACTTGGCAACGACTTGATGAAAAGATGTTGCAACTTTTCTTATTTTTATAGACAAATGTTAATATAAGTTTATTAGAATATAAAAATAGGTTAGTAGTAGAGAATCTAATGGAATCATTTTTCAATTTTTGCTTTATAATTTGATAATTTTCTCAGATTTTTTATTTAATCTAAATTTATTGCATAAATTTATATTTACATTTCAATTGAGAATTTATAATTTTTAAGAGTAAAATAAGAGTATATTGAAATAATCTTGAAATTAAATATCTCATTAATAAATATTTATATTTACATTTCAATTCAAAAATATGATGTTTAATTGAGACTTTTGGTTTTTAGTCATATTCCAAATCTACATAATAGTGTGTTAACGTATTAATGAATCACAAATTTTAAATATTTGATTTATTAATTTAATTTTTGTTTGAAGTCTTGATTTAAACAAATATTATTTTCAAACTATTGATGGAGAAATCATCAAAAATAAATATTCTCTGCTTCTCATAGAAAATCATTTAAATAATACATTATTCTTAAAAGTTATGTGTGATTTTAATAATACTATTAGGATTTAAATAAAAAAATAATACTATTAGTATTACATTTATTATAATAAATATAGTTAATAAAATTGTTAAATAAATAAATTTTAATAAATAAAAATGTATTTTAAAAATTTAATAAATTTTGTATTAATATCGTAAAAATATAATAATAATTTTGATAAGGAGAAAAAAAATACAAATGACACCCTTTTTATAAGATAATGAGAATATTAATTTTTGTTTGTTAATTAATTTTGAAAGTTAGAGATGTTGATTTGAAATCTCTCTATCATAGTTATTATTATTAATTCATATTATTTAATAGTATTAATAATATATTTGTATTATTGTTATTATTAATATATACATTTATAAAATTAAATTGTAAAATGTAAAAATAAATATATCTATACATAAATGATAGTTTACTAATAGTTATTCACAAAAATGTATGACAGTTATACTTATAGTTCTTTTGAATATACTCCCCTTGTGTCAAAATATAAGAGAGAAAATAAAAACATACTTATTAAGAAAAGTATAAACATAATCGTTTAATTTGTGGTTATTTTGAAATAAAATGATTAGGAAGATATAAAAATAATTCTAATTGGTTGTTGAGTATATAAAAGATGAGAGAGAATGTAAACTAAATATAATTTGCATTTAATTTAATTTTAATAGATGAAAATTGAACTTTTTCTCTTATATTTTGGGATAAAAAAATATTTTTTTCTCTTATATTTTGAGACGGAAGGAGTACGTGATAGATATTTGTGAGTCTTATATATAAAAATGGTGTAAGTATATATTATTTTTTAAATGAAAGTTTATTAGTTAGAAAATAAATAGTTTTCAATTGTAAATATATGATGTTTAATTGAGGCTTTTGGTTTCTGACCATATTTCAAGTCCATGTATAAATGCGTTAAAGGTATTAATGAATCACTTAAATTTTAAATATTTTAAATTATTAGTTTAATTGTTATCTGATGTTTTGATTTGAATAAATATTATTTTAAAAATATTGATGGAGAAATATATATTTATTTTCTATGATCTGAATAGATATAATTGATATAGGTAATTAGAAGAAAAAAAGTAGACTTACTAGAAATTGTGTTTATTAGCTTATTATAATTTCTATAATTTTTATATCAGTTCAATATCTACCTTTTTTTAAATAAATTAATACAAAATTATAAGTAAATATTATATTAAAAACAAAAATTCTCAATATTTTTTATAAATAATATATATAAGAAAAGTATTTATTAATTGTGATAGTAAATGATTTTAAAGATTAATTCACTCCTACAACAGCGTTTTCTCAATAAAGCGTTGTCTTTTTGGTGATACCAAAAGTCAATTTTGGCGTAGTGATAATTCTCAAAGTTGAATCCACTAAGATATATTATTATACCAGCATTTCAAACAACATATATAATTTAATCATTGAAGATGAGAGTTTTCTCCACATATGTGTATACATCATGAATATTTTATAATAATTTAACATACTTGCTGTCAAGGTCTATTGGATCATGCACTTGGCAATGACTTGATGAAAAGATGATGAAACTTTTCTTATTTTTATAGACAAATGTTAATATAAGTTTATTAGAATATAAAAATAGGTTAGTAGTAGAGAATCTAATGGAATCATTTTTCAATTTTTGCTTTATAATTTGATAATTTTCTCATATTTTTTATTTAATCTAAATTTATTGCATAAATTTATATTTACATTTCAATTGAGAATTTATAATTTTTAAGAGTAAAATAAGAGTATATTGAAATAATCTTGAAATTAAATATCTCATTAATAAATATTTATATTTACATTTCAATTCAAAAATATGATGTTTAATTGAGACTTTTGGTTTTTAGTCATATTCCAAATCTACATAATAGTGTGTTAACGTATTAATGAATCACAAATTTTAAATATTTGATTTATTAATTTAATTGTTGTTTGAAGTCTTGATTTAAATAAATATTATTTTCAAACTATTGATGGAGAAATCATCAAAAATAAATATTCTCTGCATCTCATAGAAAATCATTTAAATAATACATTATTCTTAAAAGTTATGTGTGATTTAAATAATACTATTAGGATTTAAATAAAAAAATAATACTATTAGTATTACATTTATTATAATAATTATAGTTAATAAAATTGTTAAATAAATAAAACTTAATAAATAAAAATATATTTTAAAAATTTAATAAATTTTGTATTAATATCGTAAAAATATAATAATAATTTTGATAAGGAGAAAAAAAATACAAATGACACCCTTTTTATAAGATAATGAGAATATTAATTTTTGTTTGTTAATTAATTTTGAAAGTTAGAGATGTTGATTTGAAATCTCTCTATCGTAGTAATTATTATTAATTCATATTATTTAACAGTATTAATAATATATTTGTATTATTGTTATTATTTATATATATATTTATAAAAATAAATTGTAAAATGTCAAAATAAATATATCTATACATAAATGATAGTTTACTAATAGTTATTCACAAAAATGTATGACAGTTATACTTATAGTTCTTTTGAATATACTCCCTTTGTGTCAAAATATAAGAGAAAAAATAAAAACATACTTATTAAGAAAAGTATAAACATAATCGTTTAATTTGTGCTGTTTTTGAAATAAAATGATTAGGAAGATATAAAAATAATTCTAATTGGTTGTTGAGTATATAAAAGATGAGAGAGAATGTAAACTAAATACAATTTGCATTTAATTTAATTTTAAAAGATGAAAGTTGAATTTTTTCTCTTATATTTTGGAATAAAAAAAAATTCTCTTATATTTTGAGACGGAAGGAGTACATGGTAGATATTTGTGAGTCTTATATATAAAAATGGTGTAAGTATATATTATTTTTTAAATGAAAGTTTATTAGTTAGAAAATAAATAGTTTTCAATTGTAAATATATGATGTTTAATTGAGGCTTTTTGTTTCTGACCATATTCCAAGTCCATGTATAAATGCGTTAAAGGTATTAATGAATCACTTAATTTTTAAATATTTTAAATTATTAGTTTAATTGTTATCTGAAGTTTTGATTTGAATAAATATTATTTTAAAAATATTGATGGAGAAATATATATTTATTTTCTATGATCTGAATAGATATAATTGATATAGGTAATTAGAAGAAAAAAAGTAGACATACTAGAAATTGTGTTTATTAGCTTATTATAATTTCTATAATTTTTATATCAGTTCAATATCTACCTTTTTTTAAATAAATTAATACAAAATTATAAGTAAATATTATATTAAAAACAAAAATTCTCAATATTTTTTATAAATAATATATATAAGAAAAGTATTTATTAATTGTGATAGTAAATGATTTTAAAGATTAATTCACTCCTACAACAGCGTTTTCTCAATAAAGCGTTGTCTTTTTGGTGATACCAAAAGTCAATTTTGGCGTAGTGATAATTCTCAAAGTTGAATCCACTAAGATATATTATTATACCAGCATTTCAAACAACATATATAATTTAATCATTGAAGATGAGAGTTTTCTCCACATATGTGTATACATCATGAATATTTTATAATAATTTAACATACTTGCTGTCAAGGTCTATTGGATCATGCACTTGGCAACGACTTGATGAAAAGATGTTGCAACTTTTCTTATTTTTATATACAAATGTTAATATAAGTTTATTAGAATATAAAAATAGGTTAGTAGTAGAGAATCTAATGGAATCATTTTTCAATTTTTGCTTTATAATTTGATAATTTTCTCAGATTTTTTATTTAATCTAAATTTATTGCATAAATTTATATTTACATTTCAATTGAGAATTTATAATTTTTAAGAGTAAAATAAGAGTATATTGAAATAATCTTGAAATTAAATATCTCATTAATAAATATTTATATTTACATTTCAATTCAAAAATATGATGTTTAATTGAGACTTTTGGTTTTTAGTCATATTCCAAATCTACATAATAGTGTGTTAACGTATTAATGAATCACAAATTTTAAATATTTGATTTATTAATTTAATTTTTGTTTGAAGTCTTGATTTAAACAAATATTATTTTCAAACTATTGATGGAGAAATCATCAAAAATAAATATTCTCTGCTTCTCATAGAAAATCATTTAAATAATACATTATTCTTAAAAGTTATGTGTGATTTTAATAATACTATTAGGATTTAAATAAAAATAATAATACTATTAGTATTACATTTATTATAATAAATATAGTTAATAAAATTGTTAAATAAATAAATTTTAATAAATAAAAATGTATTTTAAAAATTTAATAAATTTTGTATTAATATCGTAAAAATATAATAATAATTTTGATAAGGAGAAAAAAAATACAAATGACACCCTTTTTATAAGATAATGAGAATATTAATTTTTGTTTGTTAATTAATTTTGAAAGTTAGAGATGTTGATTTGAAATCTCTCTATCATAGTTATTATTATTAATTCATATTATTTAATAGTATTAATTATATATTTGTATTATTGTTATTATTAATATATACATTTATAAAATTAAATTGTAAAATGTAAAAATAAATATATCTATACATAAATGATAGTTTACTAATAGTTATTCACAAAAATGTATGACAGTTATACTTATAGTTCTTTTGAATATACTCCCCTTGTGTCAAAATATAAGAGAGAAAATAAAAACATACTTATTAAGAAAAGTATAAACATAATCGTTTAATTTGTGGTTATTTTGAAATAAAATGATTAGGAAGATATAAAAATAATTCTAATTGGTTGTTGAGTATATAAAAGATGAGAGAGAATGTAAACTAAATATAATTTGCATTTAATTTAATTTTAATAGATGAAAATTGAACTTTTTCTCTTATATTTTGGGATAAAAAAATATTTTTTTCTCTTATATTTTGAGACGGAAGGAGTACGTGATAGATATTTGTGAGTCTTATATATAAAAATGGTGTAAGTATATATTATTTTTTAAATGAAAGTTTATTAGTTAGAAAATAAATAGTTTTCAATTGTAAATATATGATGTTTAATTGAGGCTTTTGGTTTCTGACCATATTTCAAGTCCATGTATAAATGCGTTAAAGGTATTAATGAATCACTTAAATTTTAAATATTTTAAATTATTAGTTTAATTGTTATCTGAAGTTTTGATTTGAATAAATATTATTTTAAAAATATTGATGGAGAAATATATATTTATTTTCTATGATCTGAATAGATATAATTGATATAGGTAATTAGAAGAAAAAAAGTAGACTTACTAGAAATTGTGTTTATTAGCTTATTATAATTTCTATAATTTTTATATCAGTTCAATATCTACCTTTTTTTAAATAAATTAATACAAAATTATAAGTAAATATTATATTAAAAACAAAAATTCTCAATATTTTTTATAAATAATATATATAAGAAAAGTATTTATTAATTGTGATAGTAAATGATTTTAAAGATTAATTCACTCCTACAACAGCGTTTTCTCAATAAAGCGTTGTCTTTTTGGTGATACCAAAAGTCAATTTTGGCGTAGTGATAATTCTCAAAGTTGAATCCACTAAGATATATTATTATACCAGCATTTCAAACAACATATATAATTTAATCATTGAAGATGAGAGTTTTCTCCACATATGTGTATACATCATGAATATTTTATAATAATTTAACATACTTGCTGTCAAGGTCTATTGGATCATGCACTTGGCAATGACTTGATGAAAAGATGATGAAACTTTTCTTATTTTTATAGACAAATGTTAATATAAGTTTATTAGAATATAAAAATAGGTTAGTAGTAGAGAATCTAATGGAATCATTTTTCAATTTTTGCTTTATAATTTGATAATTTTCTCATATTTTTTATTTAATCTAAATTTATTGCATAAATTTATATTTACATTTCAATTGAGAATTTATAATTTTTAAGAGTAAAATAAGAGTATATTGAAATAATCTTGAAATTAAATATCTCATTAATAAATATTTATATTTACATTTCAATTCAAAAATATGATGTTTAATTGAGACTTTTGGTTTTTAGTCATATTCCAAATCTACATAATAGTGTGTTAACGTATTAATGAATCACAAATTTTAAATATTTGATTTATTAATTTAATTGTTGTTTGAAGTCTTGATTTAAATAAATATTATTTTCAAACTATTGATGGAGAAATCATCAAAAATAAATATTCTCTGCATCTCATAGAAAATCATTTAAATAATACATTATTCTTAAAAGTTATGTGTGATTTAAATAATACTATTAGGATTTA
Organism: Vicia faba; assembly: GCA_948472305.1. NCBI lineage: Eukaryota > Viridiplantae > Streptophyta > Magnoliopsida > Fabales > Fabaceae > Vicia > Vicia faba. Next base: position 142,301,387 of record OX451736.1, read on the forward strand.
AATAAAAAAATAATACTATTAGTATTACATTTATTATAATAATTATAGTTAATAAAATTGTTAAATAAATAAAACTTAATAAATAAAAATATATTTTAAAAATTTAATAAATTTTGTATTAATATCGTAAAAATATAATAATAATTTTGATAAGGAGAAAAAAAATACAAATGACACCCTTTTTATAAGATAATGAGAATATTAATTTTTGTTTGTTAATTAATTTTGAAAGTTAGAGATGTTGATTTGAAATCTCTCTATCGTAGTTATTATTATTAATTCATATTATTTAACAGTATTAATAATATATTTGTATTATTGTTATTATTTATATATATATTTATAAAAATAAATTGTAAAATGTCAAAATAAATATATCTATACATAAATGATAGTTTACTAATAGTTATTCACAAAAATGTATGACAGTTATACTTATAGTTCTTTTGAATATACTCCCTTTGTGTCAAAATATAAGAGAAAAAATAAAAACATACTTATTAAGAAAAGTATAAACATAATCGTTTAATTTGTGCTGTTTTTGAAATAAAATGATTAGGAAGATATAAAAATAATTCTAATTGGTTGTTGAGTATATAAAAGATGAGAGAGAATGTAAACTAAATACAATTTGCATTTAATTTAATTTTAAAAGATGAAAGTTGAATTTTTTCTCTTATATTTTGGAATAAAAAAAAATTCTCTTATATTTTGAGACGGAAGGAGTACATGGTAGATATTTGTGAGTCTTATATATAAAAATGGTGTAAGTATATATTATTTTTTAAATGAAAGTTTATTAGTTAGAAAATAAATAGTTTTCAATTGTAAATATATGATGTTTAATTGAGGCTTTTGGTTTCTGACCATATTCCAAGTCCATGTATAAATGCGTTAAAGGTATTAATGAATCACTTAATTTTTAAATATTTTAAATTATTAGTTTAATTGTTATCTGAAGTTTTGATTTGAATAAATATTATTTTAAAAATATTGATGGAGAAATATATATTTATTTTCTATGATCTGAATAGATATAATTGGTATAGGTAATTAGAAGAAAAAAAGTAGACATACTAGAAATTGTGTTTATTAGCTTATTATAATTTCTATAATTTTTATATCAGTTCAATATCTACCTTTTTTTAAATAAATTAATACAAAATTATAAGTAAATATTATATTAAAAACAAAAATTCTCAATATTTTTTATAAATAATATATATAAGAAAAGTATTTATTAATTGTGATAGTAAATGATTTTAAAGATTAATTCACTCCTACAACAGCGTTTTCTCAATAAAGCGTTGTCTTTTTGGTGATACCAAAAGTCAATTTTGGCGTAGTGATAATTCTCAAAGTTGAATCCACTAAGATATATTATTATACCAGCATTTCAAACAACATATATAATTTAATCATTGAAGATGAGAGTTTTCTCCACATATGTGTATACATCATGAATATTTTATAATAATTTAACATACTTGCTGTCAAGGTCTATTGGATCATGCACTTGGCAACGACTTGATGAAAAGATGTTGCAACTTTTCTTATTTTTATATACAAATGTTAATATAAGTTTATTAGAATATAAAAATAGGTTAGTAGTAGAGAATCTAATGGAATCATTTTTCAATTTTTGCTTTATAATTTGATAATTTTCTCAGATTTTTTATTTAATCTAAATTTATTGCATAAATTTATATTTACATTTCAATTGAGAATTTATAATTTTTAAGAGTAAAATAAGAGTATATTGAAATAATCTTGAAATTAAATATCTCATTAATAAATATTTATATTTACATTTCAATTCAAAAATATGATGTTTAATTGAGACTTTTGGTTTTTAGTCATATTCCAAATCTACATAATAGTGTGTTAATGTATTAATGAATCACAAATTTTAAATATTTGATTTATTAATTTAATTTTTGTTTGAAGTCTTGATTTAAACAAATATTATTTTCAAACTATTGATGGAGAAATCATCAAAAATAAATATTCTCTGCTTCTCATAGAAAATCATTTAAATAATACATTATTCTTAAAAGTTATGTGTGATTTTAATAATACTATTAGGATTTAAATAAAAATAATAATATTATTAGTATTACATTTATTATAATAAATATAGTTAATAAAATTGTTAAATAAATAAATTTTAATAAATAAAAATGTATTTTAAAAATTTAATAAATTTTGTATTAATATCGTAAAAATATAATAATAATTTTGATAAGGAGAAAAAAAATACAAATGACACCCTTTTTATAAGATAATGAGAATATTAATTTTTGTTTGTTAATTAATTTTGAAAGTTAGAGATGTTGATTTGAAATCTCTCTATCATAGTTATTATTATTAATTCATATTATTTAATAGTATTAATAATATATTTGTATTATTGTTATTATTAATATATACATTTATAAAATTAAATTGTAAAATGTAAAAATAAATATATCTATACATAAATGATAGTTTACTAATAGTTATTCACAAAAATGTATGACAGTTATACTTATAGTTCTTTTGAATATACTCCCCTTGTGTCAAAATATAAGAGAGAAAATAAAAACATACTTATTAAGAAAAGTATAAACATAATCGTTTAATTTGTGGTTATTTTGAAATAAAATGATTAGGAAGATATAAAAATAATTCTAATTGGTTGTTGAGTATATAAAAGATGAGAGAGAATGTAAACTAAATATAATTTGCATTTAATTTAATTTTAATAGATGAAAATTGAACTTTTTCTCTTATATTTTGGGATAAAAAAATATTTTTTTCTCTTATATTTTGAGACGGAAGGAGTACGTGATAGATATTTGTGAGTCTTATATATAAAAATGGTGTAAGTATATATTATTTTTTAAATGAAAGTTTATTAGTTAGAAAATAAATAGTTTTCAATTGTAAATATATGATGTTTAATTGAGGCTTTTGGTTTCTGACCATATTCCAAGTCCATGTATAAATGCGTTAAAGGTATTAATGAATCACTTAAATTTTAAATATTTTAAATTATTAGTTTAATTGTTATCTGAAGTTTTGATTTGAATAAATATTATTTTAAAAATATTGATGGAGAAATATATATTTATTTTCTATGATCTGAATAGATATAATTGATATAGGTAATTAGAAAAAAAAAGTAGACTTACTAGAAATTGTGTTTATTAGCTTATTATAATTTCTATAATTTTTATATCAGTTCAATATCTACCTTTTTTTAAATAAATTAATACAAAATTATAAGTAAATATTATATTAAAAACAAAAATTCTCAATATTTTTTATAAATAATATATATATAAGAAAAGTATTTATTAATTGTGATAGTAAATGATTTTAAAGGTTAATTCACTCCTACAACAGCGTTTTCACATTAAAGTGTTGTCTCTTTGGTGATACAAAAAGTCAATTTTTGCGTAGTGATAATTCTCAAAGTTGAATCCACTAAGATATATTATTATACCAGCATTTCAAACAACACATATAATTTAATCATTGAAGATGTGAGTTTTCTCCACATATGTGTCTACATCATGAATATTTTATAATAATTTAACATACTTGCTGTCAAGGTCTATTGGATCATGCACTTGGCAACGACTTGATGAAAAGATGTTGAAACTTTTCTTATTTTTATAGACAAATGTTAATATAAGTTTATTAGAATATAAAAATAGGTTAGTAGTAGAGAATCTAATGGAATCATTTTTCAATTTTTGCTTTATAATTTGATAATTTTCTCAGATTTTTTATTTAATCTAAATTTATTGCATAAATTTATATTTACATTTCAATTGAGAATTTATAATTTTTAAGAGTAAAATAAGAGTATATTGAAATAATCTTGAAATTAAATATCTCATTAATAAATATTTATATTTACATTTCAATTCAAAAATATGATGTTTAATTGAGACTTTTGGTTTTTAGTCATATTCCAAATATACATAATAGTGTGTTAACGTATTAATGAATCACAAATTTTAAATATTTGATTTATTAATTTAATTTTTGTTTGAAGTCTTGATTTAAACAAATATTATTTTCAAACTATTGATGGAGAAATCATCAAAAATAAATATTCTCTGCTTCTCATAGAAAATCATTTAAATAATACATTATTCTTAAAAGTTATGTGTGATTTTAATAATACTATTAGGATTTAAATAAAAAAAATAATACTATTAGTATTACATTTATTATAATAAATATAGTTAATAAAATTGTTAAATAAATAAATTTTAATAAATAAAAATGTATTTTAAAAATTTAATAAATTTTGTATTAATATCGTAAAAATATAATAATAATTTTGATAAGGAGAAAAAAAATACAAATGACACCCTTTTTATAAGATAATGAGAATATTAATTTTTGTTTGTTAATTAATTTTGAAAGTTAGAGATGTTGATTTGAAATCTCTCTATCGTAGTTATTATTATTAATTCATATTATTTAATATTATTAATAATATATTTGTATTATTGTTATTATTAATATATACATTTATAAAATTAAATTGTAAAATGTCAAAATAAATATATCTATACATAAATGATAGTTTACTAATAGTTATTCACAAAAATGTATGACAGTTATACTTATAGTTCTTTTGAATATACTCCCCTTGTGTCAAAATATAAGAGAGAAAATAAAAACATACTTATTAAGAAAAGTATAAACATAATCGTTTAATTTGTGGTTATTTTGAAATAAAATGATTAGGAAGATATAAAAATAATTCTAATTGGTTGTTGAGTATATAAAAGATGAGAGAGAATGTAAACTAAATATAATTTGCATTTAATTTAATTTTAATAGATGAAAATTGAACTTTTTCTCTTATATTTTGGGATAAAAAAATATTTTTTTCTCTTATATTTTGAGACGGAAGGAGTACGTGATAGATATTTGTGAGTCTTATATATAAAAATGGTGTAAGTATATATTATTTTTTAAATGAAAGTTTATTAGTTAGAAAATAAATAGTTTTCAATTGTAAATATATGATGTTTAATTGAGGCTTTTGGTTTCTGACCATATTCCAAGTCCATGTATAAATGCGTTAAAGGTATTAATGAATCACTTAATTTTTAAATATTTTAAATTATTAGTTTAATTGTTATCTGAAGTTTTGATTTGAATAAATATTATTTTAAAAATATTGATGGAGAAATATATATTTATTTTCTATGATCTGAATAGATATAATTGATATAGGTAATTAGAAGAAAAAAAGTAGACATACTAGAAATTGTGTTTATTAGCTTATTATAATTTCTATAATTTTTATATCAGTTCAATATCTACCTTTTTTTAAATAAATTAATACAAAATTATAAGTAAATATTATATTAAAAACAAAAATTCTCAATATTTTTTAAAAATAATATATATAAGAAAAGTATTTATTAATTGTGATAGTAAATGATTTTAAAGATTAATTCACTCCTACAACAGCGTTTTCTCAATAAAGCGTTGTCTTTTTGGTGATACCAAAAGTCAATTTTGGCGTAGTGATAATTCTCAAAGTTGAATCCACTAAGATATATTATTATACCAGCATTTCAAACAACATATATAATTTAATCATTGAAGATGAGAGTTTTCTCCACATATGTGTATACATCATGAATATTTTATAATAATTTAACATACTTGCTGTCAAGGTCTATTGGATCATGCACTTGGCAATGACTTGATGAAAAGATGATGAAACTTTTCTTATTTTTATAGACAAATGTTAATATAAGTTTATTAGAATATAAAAATAGGTTAGTAGTAGAGAATCTAATGGAATCATTTTTCAATTTTTGCTTTATAATTTGATAATTTTCTCATATTTTTTATTTAATCTAAATTTATTGCATAAATTTATATTTACATTTCAATTGAGAATTTATAATTTTTAAGAGTAAAATAAGAGTATATTGAAATAATCTTGAAATTAAATATCTCATTAATAAATATTTATATTTACATTTCAATTCAAAAATATGATGTTTAATTGAGACTTTTGGTTTTTAGTCATATTCCAAATCTACATAATAGTGTGTTAACGTATTAATGAATCACAAATTTTAAATATTTGATTTATTAATTTAATTGTTGTTTGAAGTCTTGATTTAAATAAATATTATTTTCAAACTATTGATGGAGAAATCATCAAAAATAAATATTCTCTGCATCTCATAGAAAATCATTTAAATAATACATTATTCTTAAAAGTTATGTGTGATTTAAATAATACTATTAGGATTTAAATAAAAAAATAATACTATTAGTATTACATTTATTATAATAATTATAGTTAATAAAATTGTTAAATAAATAAAACTTAATAAATAAAAATATATTTTAAAAATTTAATAAATTTTGTATTAATATCGTAAAAATATAATAATAATTTTGATAAGGAGAAAAAAAAATACAAATGACACCCTTTTTATAAGATAATGAGAATATTAATTTTTGTTTGTTAATTAATTTTGAAAGTTAGAGATGTTGACTTGAAATCTCTCTATCGTAGTTATTATTATTAATTCATATTATTTAACAGTATTAATAATATATTTGTATTATTGTTATTATTTATATATATATTTATAAAAATAAATTGTAAAATGTCAAAATAAATATATCTATACATAAATGATAGTTTACTAATAGTTATTCACAAAAATGTATGACAGTTATACTTATAGTTCTTTTGAATATACTCCCTTTGTGTCAAAATATAAGAGAAAAAATAAAAACATACTTATTAAGAAAAGTATAAACATAATCGTTTAATTTGTGCTGTTTTTGAAATAAAATGATTAGGAAGATATAAAAATAATTCTAATTGGTTGTTGAGTATATAAAAGATGAGAGAGAATGTAAACTAAATACAATTTGCATTTAATTTAATTTTAAAAGATGAAAGTTGAATTTTTTCTCTTATATTTTGGAATTAAAAAAAAATTCTCTTATATTTTGAGACGGAAGGAGTACATGGTAGATATTTGTGAGTCTTATATATAAAAATGGTGTAAGTATATATTATTTTTTAAATGAAAGTTTATTAGTTAGAAAATAAATAGTTTTCAATTGTAAATATATGATGTTTAATTGAGGCTTTTGGTTTCTGACCATATTCCAAGTCCATGTATAAATGCGTTAAAGGTATTAATGAATCACTTAATTTTTAAATATTTTAAATTATTAGTTTAATTGTTATCTGAAGTTTTGATTTGAATAAATATTATTTTAAAAATATTGATGGAGAAATATATATTTATTTTCTATGATCTGAATAGATATAATTGGTATAGGTAATTAGAAGAAAAAAAGTAGACATATTAGAAATTGTTTTTATTAGCTTATTATAATTTCTATAATTTTTATATCAGTTCAATATCTACCTTTTTTTAAATAAATTAATACAAAATTATAAGTAAATATTATATTAAAAACAAAAATTCTCAATATTTTTTATAAATAATATATATAAGAAAAGTATTTATTAATTGTGATAGTAAATGATTTTAAAGATTAATTCACTCCTACAACAGCGTTTTCTCAATAAAGCGTTGTCTTTTTGGTGATACCAAAAGTCAATTTTGGCGTAGTGATAATTCTCAAAGTTGAATCCACTAAGATATATTATTATACGAGCATTTCAAACAACATATATAATTTAATCATTGAAGATGAGAGTTTTCTCCACATATGTGTATACATCATGAATATTTTATAATAATTTAACATACTTGCTGTCAAGGTCTATTGGATCATGCACTTGGCAACGACTTGATGAAAAGATGTTGAAACTTTTCTTATTTTTATAGACAAATGTTAATATAAGTTTATTAGAATATAAAAATAGGTTAGTAGTAGAGAATCTAATGGAATCATTTTTCAATTTTTGCTTTATAATTTGATAATTTTCTCAGATTTTTTATTTAATCTAAATTTATTGCATAAATTTATATTTACATTTCAATTGAGAATTTATAATTTTTAAGAGTAAAATAAGAGTATATTGAAATAATCTTAAAATTAAATATCTCATTAATAAATATTTATATTTACATTTCAATTCAAAAATATGATGTTTAATTGAGACTTTTGGTTTTTAGTCATATTCCAAATCTACATAATAGTGTGTTAACGTATTAATGAATCACAAATTTTAAATATTTGATTTATTAATTTAATTTTTGTTTGAAGTCTTGATTTAAACAAATATTATTTTCAAACTATTGATGGAGAAATCATCAAAAATAAATATTCTCTGCTTCTCATAGAAAATCATTTAAATAATACATTATTCTTAAAAGTTATGTGTGATTTTAATAATACTATTAGGATTTAAATAAAAATAATAATACTATTAGTATTACATTTATTATAATAAATATAGTTAATAAAATTGTTAAATAAATAAAACTTAATAAATAAAAATATATTTTAAAAATTTAATAAATTTTGTATTAATATCGTAAAAATATAATAATAATTTTGATAAGGAGAAAAAAAAATACAAATGACACCCTTTTTATAAGATAATGAGAATATTAATTTTTGTTTGTTAATTAATTTTGAAAGTTAGAGATGTTGATTTGAAATCTCTCTATCGTAGTTATTATTATTAATTCATATTATTTAACAGTATTAATAATATATTTGTATTATTGTTATTATTTATATATATATATATATATTTATAAAATTAAATTGTAAAATGTCAAAATAAATATATCTATACATAAATGATAGTTTACTAATAGTTATTCACAAAAATGTATGACAGTTATACTTATAGTTCTTTTGAATATACTCCCTTTGTGTCAAAATATAAGAGAAAAAATAAAAACATACTTATTAAGAAAAGTATAAACATAATCGTTTAATTTGTGCTGTTTTTGAAATAAAATGATTAGGAAGATATACAAATAATTCTAATTGGTTGTTGAGTATATAAAAGATGAGAGAGAATGTAAACTAAATACAATTTGCATTTAATTTAATTTTAAAAGATGAAAGTTGAATTTTTTCTCTTATATTTTGGAATAAAAAAAAAATTCTCTTATATTTTGAGACGGAAGGAGTACATGGTAGATATTTGTGAGTCTTATATATAAAAATGGTGTAAGTATATATTATTTTTTAAATGAAAGTTTATTAGTTAGAAAATAAATAGTTTTCAATTGTAAATATATGATGTTTAATTGAGGCTTTTGGTTTTTGACCATATTCCAAGTCCATGTATAAATGCGTTAAAGGTATTAATGAATCACTTAATTTTTAAATATTTTAAATTATTAGTTTAATTGTTATCTGAAGTTTTGATTTGAATAAATATTATTTTAAAAATATTGATGGAGAAATATATATTTATTTTCTATGATCTGAATAGATATAATTGATATAGGTAATTAGAAAAAAAAAGTAGACTTACTAGAAATTGTGTTTATTAGCTTATTATAATTTCTATAATTTTTATATCAGTTCAATATCTACCTTTTTTTAAATAAATTAATACAAAATTATAAGTAAATATTATATTAAAAACAAAAATTCTCAATATTTTTTATAAATAATATATATATAAGAAAAGTATTTATTAATTGTGATAGTAAATGATTTTAAAGGTTAATTCACTCCTACAACAGCGTTTTCACATTAAAGTGTTGTCTCTTTGGTGATACAAAAAGTCAATTTTTGCGTAGTGATAATTCTCAAAGTTGAATCCACTAAGATATATTATTATACCAGCATTTCAAACAACACATATAATTTAATCATTGAAGATGTGAGTTTTCTCCACATATGTGTCTACATCATGAATATTTTATAATAATTTAACATACTTGCTGTCAAGGTCTATTGGATCATGCACTTGGCAACGACTTGATGAAAAGATGTTGAAACTTTTCTTATTTTTATAGACAAATGTTAATATAAGTTTATTAGAATATAAAAATAGGTTAGTAGTAGAGAATCTAATGGAATCATTTTTCAATTTTTGCTTTATAATTTGATAATTTTCTCAGATTTTTTATTTAATCTAAATTTATTGCATAAATTTATATTTACATTTCAATTGAGAATTTATAATTTTTAAGAGTAAAATAAGAGTATATTGAAATAATCTTGAAATTAAATATCTCATTAATAAATATTTATATTTACATTTCAATTCAAAAATATGATGTTTAATTGAGACTTTTGGTTTTTAGTCATATTCCAAATATACATAATAGTGTGTTAACGTATTAATGAATCACAAATTTTAAATATTTGATTTATTAATTTAATTTTTGTTTGAAGTCTTGATTTAAACAAATATTATTTTCAAACTATTGATGGAGAAATCATCAAAAATAAATATTCTCTGCTTCTCATAGAAAATCATTTAAATAATACATTATTCTTAAAAGTTATGTGTGATTTTAATAATACTATTAGGATTTAAATAAAAAAAATAATACTATTAGTATTACATTTATTATAATAAATATAGTTAATAAAATTGTTAAATAAATAAATTTTAATAAATAAAAATGTATTTTAAAAATTTAATAAATTTTGTATTAATATCGTAAAAATATAATAATAATTTTGATAAGGAGAAAAAAAATACAAATGACACCCTTTTTATAAGATAATGAGAATATTAATTTTTGTTTGTTAATTAATTTTGAAAGTTAGAGATGTTGATTTGAAATCTCTCTATCGTAGTTATTATTATTAATTCATATTATTTAATATTATTAATAATATATTTGTATTATTGTTATTATTAATATATACATTTATAAAATTAAATTGTAAAATGTCAAAATAAATATATCTATACATAAATGATAGTTTACTAATAGTTATTCACAAAAATGTATGACAGTTATACTTATAGTTCTTTTGAATATACTCCCCTTGTGTCAAAATATAAGAGAGAAAATAAAAACATACTTATTAAGAAAAGTATAAACATAATCGTTTAATTTGTGGTTATTTTGAAATAAAATGATTAGGAAGATATAAAAATAATTCTAATTGGTTGTTGAGTATATAAAAGATGAGAGAGAATGTAAACTAAATATAATTTGCATTTAATTTAATTTTAATAGATGAAAATTGAACTTTTTCTCTTATATTTTGGGATAAAAAAATATTTTTTTCTCTTATATTTTGAGATGGAAGGAGTACGTGATAGATATTTGTGAGTCTTATATATAAAAATGGTGTAAGTATATATTATTTTTTAAATGAAAGTTTATTAGTTAGAAAATAAATAGTTTTCAATTGTAAATATATGATGTTTAATTGAGGCTTTTGGTTTCTGACCATATTCCAAGTCCATGTATAAATGCGTTAAAGGTATTAATGAATCACTTAATTTTTAAATATTTTAAATTATTAGTTTAATTGTTATCTGAAGTTTTGATTTGAATAAATATTATTTTAAAAATATTGATGGAGAAATATATATTTATTTTCTATGATCTGAATAGATATAATTGATATAGGTAATTAGAAGAAAAAAAGTAGACATACTAGAAATTGTGTTTATTAGCTTATTATAATTTCTATAATTTTTATATCAGTTCAATATCTACCTTTTTTTAAATAAATTAATACAAAATTATAAGTAAATATTATATTAAAAACAAAAATTCTCAATATTTTTTATAAATAATATATATAAGAAAAGTATTTATTAATTGTGATAGTAAATGATTTTAAAGATTAATTCACTCCTACAACAGCGTTTTCTCAATAAAGCGTTGTCTTTTTGGTGATACCAAAAGTCAATTTTGGCGTAGTGATAATTCTCAAAGTTGAATCCACTAAGATATATTATTATACCAGCATTTCAAACAACATATATAATTTAATCATTGAAGATGAGAGTTTTCTCCACATATGTGTATACATCATGAATATTTTATAATAATTTAACATACTTGCTGTCAAGGTCTATTGGATCATGCACTTGGCAATGACTTGATGAAAAGATGATGAAACTTTTCTTATTTTTATAGACAAATGTTAATATAAGTTTATTAGAATATAAAAATAGGTTAGTAGTAGAGAATCTAATGGAATCATTTTTCAATTTTTGCTTTATAATTTGATAATTTTCTCATATTTTTTATTTAATCTAAATTTATTGCATAAATTTATATTTACATTTCAATTGAGAATTTATAATTTTTAAGAGTAAAATAAGAGTATATTGAAATAATCTTGAAATTAAATATCTCATTAATAAATATTTATATTTACATTTCAATTCAAAAATATGATGTTTAATTGAGACTTTTGGTTTTTAGTCATATTCCAAATCTACATAATAGTGTGTTAACGTATTAATGAATCACAAATTTTAAATATTTGATTTATTAATTTAATTGTTGTTTGAAGTCTTGATTTAAATAAATATTATTTTCAAACTATTGATGGAGAAATCATCAAAAATAAATATTCTCTGCATCTCATAGAAAATCATTTAAATAATACATTATTCTTAAAAGTTATGTGTGATTTAAATAATACTATTAGGATTTAAATAAAAAAATAATACTATTAGTATTACATTTATTATAATAATTATAGTTAATAAAATTGTTAAATAAATAAAACTTAATAAATAAAAATATATTTTAAAAATTTAATAAATTTTGTATTAATATCGTAAAAATATAATAATAATTTTGATAAGGAGAAAAAAAAATACAAATGACACACTTTTTATAAGATAATGAGAATATTAATTTTTGTTTGTTAATTAATTTTGAAAGTTAGAGATGTTGATTTGAAATCTCTCTATCGTAGTTATTATTATTAATTCATATTATTTAACAGTATTAATAATATATTTGTATTATTGTTATTATTTATATATATATTTATAAAAATAAATTGTAAAATGTCAAAATAAATATATCTATACATAAATGATAGTTTACTAATAGTTATTCACAAAAATGTATGACAGTTATACTTATAGTTCTTTTGAATATACTCCCTTTGTGTCAAAATATAAGAGAAAAAATAAAAACATACTTATTAAGAAAAGTATAAACATAATCGTTTAATTTGTGCTGTTTTTGAAATAAAATGATTAGGAAGATATAAAAATAATTCTAATTGGTTGTTGAGTATATAAAAGATGAGAGAGAATGTAAACTAAATACAATTTGCATTTAATTTAATTTTAAAAGATGAAAGTTGAATTTTTTCTCTTATATTTTGGAATTAAAAAAAAAATTCTCTTATATTTTGAGACGGAAGGAGTACATGGTAGATATTTGTGAGTCTTATATATAAAAATGGTGTAAGTATATATTATTTTTTAAATGAAAGTTTATTAGTTAGAAAATAAATAGTTTTCAATTGTAAATATATGATGTTTAATTGAGGCTTTTGGTTTCTGACCATATTCCAAGTCCATGTATAAATGCGTTAAAGGTATTAATGAATCACTTAATTTTTAAATATTTTAAATTATTAGTTTAATTGTTATCTGAAGTTTTGATTTGAATAAATATTATTTTAAAAATATTGATGGAGAAATATATATTTATTTTCTATGATCTGAATAGATATAATTGGTATAGGTAATTAGAAGAAAAAAAGTAGACATATTAGAAATTGTTTTTATTAGCTTATTATAATTTCTATAATTTTTATATCAGTTCAATATCTACCTTTTTTTAAATAAATTAATACAAAATTATAAGTAAATATTATATTAAAAACAAAAATTCTCAATATTTTTTATAAATAATATATATAAGAAAAGTATTTATTAATTGTGATAGTAAATGATTTTAAAGATTAATTCACTCCTACAACAGCGTTTTCTCAATAAAGCGTTGTCTTTTTGGTGATACCAAAAGTCAATTTTGGCGTAGTGATAATTCTCAAAGTTGAATCCACTAAGATATATTATTATACGAGCATTTCAAACAACATATATAATTTAATCATTGAAGATGAGAGTTTTCTCCACATATGTGTATACATCATGAATATTTTATAATAATTTAACATACTTGCTGTCAAGGTCTATTGGATCATGCACTTGGCAACGACTTGATGAAAAGATGTTGAAACTTTTCTTATTTTTATAGACAAATGTTAATATAAGTTTATTAGAATATAAAAATAGGTTAGTAGTAGAGAATCTAATGGAATCATTTTTCAATTTTTGCTTTATAATTTGATAATTTTCTCAGATTTTTTATTTAATCTAAATTTATTGCATAAATTTATATTTACATTTCAATTGAGAATTTATAATTTTTAAGAGTAAAATAAGAGTATATTGAAATAATCTTGAAATTAAATATCTCATTAATAAATATTTATATTTACATTTCAATTCAAAAATATGATGTTTAATTGAGACTTTTGGTTTTTAGTCATATTCCAAATCTACATAATAGTGTGTTAACGTATTAATGAATCACAAATTTTAAATATTTGATTTATTAATTTAATTTTTGTTTGAAGTCTTGATTTAAACAAATATTATTTTCAAACTATTGATGGAGAAGACATCAAAAATAAATATTCTCTGCTTCTCATAGAAAATCATTTAAATAATACATTATTCTTAAAAGTTATGTGTGATTTTAATAATACTATTAGGATTTAAATAAAAAAATAATACTATTAGTATTACATTTATTATAATAATTATAGTTAATAAAATTGTTAAATAAATAAAACTTAATAAATAAAAATATATTTTAAAAATTTAATAAATTTTTTATTAATATCGTAAAAATATAATAATAATTTTGATAAGGAGAAAAAAAAATACAAATGACACCCTTTTTATAAGATAATGAGAATATTAATTTTTGTTTGTTAATTAATTTTGAAAGTTAGAGATGTTGATTTGAAATCTCTCTATCGTAGTTATTATTATTAATTCATATTATTTAACAGTATTAATAATATATTTGTATTATTGTTATTATTTATATATATATTTATAAAATTAAATTGTAAAATGTCAAAATAAATATATCTATACATAAATGATAGTTTACTAATAGTTATTCACAAAAATGTATGAAAATTATACTTATAGTTCTTTTGAATATACTCCCTTTGTGTCAAAATATAAGAGAAAAAATAAAAACATACTTATTAAGAAAAGTATAAACATAATCGTTTAATTTGTGGTGTTTTTGAAATAAAATGATTAGGAAGATATAAAAATAATTCTAATTGGTTGTTGAGTATATAAAAGATGAGAAAGAATGTAAACTAAATACAATTTGCATTTAATTTAATTTTAAAAGATGAAAGTTGAATTTTTTCTCTTATATTTTGGAATAAAAAAAAAAATTCTCTTATATTTTGAGACGGAAGGAGTACATGGTAGATATTTGTGAGTCTTATATATAAAAATGGTGTAAGTATATATTATTTTTTAAATGAAAGTTTATTAGTTAGAAAATAAATAGTTTTCAATTGTAAATATATGATGTTTAATTGAGGCTTTTGGTTTCTGACCATATTTCAAGTCCATGTATAAATGCGTTAAAGGTATTAATGAATCACTTAAATTTTAAATATTTTAAATTATTAGTTTAATTGTTATCTGAAGTTTTGATTTGAATAAATATTATTTTAAAAATATTGATGGAGAAATATATATTTATTTTCTATGATCTGAATAGATATAATTGATATAGGTAATTAGAAGAAAAAAAGTAGACTTAGTAGAAATTGTGTTTATTAGCTTATTATAATTTCTATAATTTTTATATCAGTTCAATATCTACCTTTTTTTAAATAAATTAATACAAAATTATAAGTAAATATTATATTAAAAACAAAAATTCTCAATATTTTTTATAAATAATATATATAAGAAAAGTATTTATTAATTGTGATAGTAAATGATTTTAAAGATTAATTCACTCCTACAACAGCGTTTTCTCAATAAAGCGTTGTCTTTTTGGTGATACCAAAAGTCAATTTTGGCGTAGTGATAATTCTCAAAGTTGAATCCACTAAGATATATTATTATACCAGCATTTCAAACAACACATATAATTTAATCATTGAAGATGAGAGTTTTCTCCACATATGTGTATACATCATGAATATTTTATAATAATTTAACATACTTGCTGTCAAGGTCTATTGGATCATGCACTTGGCAACGACTTGATGAAAAGATGTTGAAACTTTTCTTATTTTTATAGACAAATGTTAATATAAGTTTATTAGAATATAAAAATAGGTTAGTAGTAGAGAATCTATGGAATCATTTTTCAATTTTTGCTTTATAATTTGATAATTTTCTCAGATTTTTTATTTAATCTAAATTTATTGCATAAATTTATATTTACATTTCAATTGAGAATTTATAATTTTTAAGAGTAAAATAAGAGTATATTGAAATAATCTTGAAATTAAATATCTCATTAATAAATATTTATATTTACATTTCAATTCAAAAATATGATGTTTAATTGAGACTTTTGGTTTTTAGTCATATTCCAAATCTACATAATAGTGTGTTAACGTATTAATGAATCACAAATTTTAAATATTTGATTTATTAATTTAATTTTTGTTTGAAGTCTTGATTTAAACAAATATTATTTTCAAACTATTGATGGAGAAATCATCAAAAATAAATATTCTCTGCTTCTCATAGAAAATCATTTAAATAATACATTATTCTTAAAAGTTATGTGTGATTTTAATAATACTATTAGGATTTAAATAAAAAAATAATACTATTAGTATTACATTTATTATAATAATTATAGTTAATAAAATTGTTAAATAAATAAAACTTAATAAATAAAAATATATTTTAAAAATTTAATAAATTTTTTATTAATATCGTAAAAATATAATAATAATTTTGATAAGGAGAAAAAAAAAATACAAATGACACCCTTTTTATAAGATAATGAGAATATTAATTTTTGTTTGTTAATTAATTTTGAAAGTTAGAGATGTTGATTTGAAATCTCTCTATCGTAGTTATTATTATTAATTCATATTATTTAACAGTATTAATAATATATTTGTATTATTGTTATTATTTATATATATATTTATAAAATTAAATTGTAAAATGTCAAAATAAATATATCTATACATAAATGATAGTTTACTAATAGTTATTCACAAAAATGTATGAAAATTATACTTATAGTTCTTTTGAATATACTCCCTTTGTGTCAAAATATAAGAGAAAAAATAAAAACATACTTATTAAGAAAAGTATAAACATAATCGTTTAATTTGTGGTGTTTTTGAAATAAAATGATTAGGAAGATATAAAAATAATTCTAATTGGTTGTTGAGTATATAAAAGATGAGAGAGAATGTAAACTAAATACAATTTGCATTTAATTTAATTTTAAAAGATGAAAGTTGAATTTTTTCTCTTATATTTTGGAATAAAAAAAAAAATTCTCTTATATTTTGAGACGGAAGGAGTACATGGTAGATATTTGTGAGTCTTATATATAAAAATGGTGTAAGTATATATTATTTTTTAAATGAAAGTTTATTAGTTAGAAAATAAATAGTTTTCAATTGTAAATATATGATGTTTAATTGAGGCTTTTGGTTTCTGACCATATTTCAAGTCCATGTATAAATGCGTTAAAGGTATTAATGAATCACTTAAATTTTAAATATTTTAAATTATTAGTTTAATTGTTATCTGAAGTTTTGATTTGAATAAATATTATTTTAAAAATATTGATGGAGAAATATATATTTATTTTCTATGATCTGAATAGATATAATTGATATAGGTAATTAGAAGAAAAAAAGTAGACTTAGTAGAAATTGTGTTTATTAGCTTATTATAATTTCTATAATTTTTATATCAGTTCAATATCTACCTTTTTTTAAATAAATTAATACAAAATTATAAGTAAATATTATATTAAAAACAAAAATTCTCAATATTTTTTATAAATAATATATATAAGAAAAGTATTTATTAATTGTGATAGTAAATGATTTTAAAGATTAATTCACTCCTACAACAGCGTTTTCTCAATAAAGCGTTGTCTTTTTGGTGATACCAAAAGTCAATTTTGGCGTAGTGATAATTCTCAAAGTTGAATCCACTAAGATATATTATTATACCAGCATTTCAAACAACATATATAATTTAATCATTGAAGATGAGAGTTTTCTCCACATATGTGTATACATCATGAATATTTTATAATAATTTAACATACTTGCTGTCAAGGTCTATTGGATCATGCACTTGGCAACGACTTGATGAAAAGATGTTGAAACTTTTCTTATTTTTATAGACAAATGTTAATATAAGTTTATTAGAATATAAAAATAGGTTAGTAGTAGAGAATCTAATGGAATCATTTTTCAATTTTTGCTTTATAATTTGATAATTTTCTCAGATTTTTTATTTAATCTAAATTTATTGCATAAATTTATATTTACATTTCAATTGAGAATTTATAATTTTTAAGAGTAAAATAAGAGTATATTGAAATAATCTTGAAATTAAATATCTCATTAATAAATATTTATATTTACATTTCAATTCAAAAATATGATGTTTAATTGAGACTTTTGGTTTTTAGTCATATTCCAAATCTACATAATAGTGTGTTAACGTATTAATGAATCACAAATTTTAAATATTTGATTTATTAATTTAATTTTTGTTTGAAGTCTTGATTTAAACAAATATTATTTTCAAACTATTGATGGAGAAATCATCAAAAATAAATATTCTCTGCTTCTCATAGAAAATCATTTAAATAATACATTATTCTTAAAAGTTATGTGTGATTTTAATAATACTATTAGGATTTAAATAAAAAAATAATACTATTAGTATTACATTTATTATAATAATTATAGTTAATAAAATTGTTAAATAAATAAAACTTAATAAATAAAAATATATTTTAAAAATTTAATAAATTTTGTATTAATATCGTAAAAATATAATAATAATTTTGATAAGGAGAAAAAAAAAATACAAATGACACCCTTTTTATAAGATAATGAGAATATTAATTTTTGTTTGTTAATTAATTTTGAAAGTTAGAGATGTTGATTTGAAATCTCTCTATCGTAGTTATTATTATTAATTCATATTATTTAACAGTATTAATAATATATTTGTATTATTGTTATTATTTATATATATATTTATAAAATTAAATTGTAAAATGTCAAAATAAATATATCTATACATAAATGATAGTTTACTAATAGTTATTCACAAAAATGTATGACAATTATACTAATAGTTCTTTTGAATATACTCCCTTTGTGTCAAAATATAAGAGAAAAAATAAAAACATACTTATTAAGAAAAGTATAAACATAATCGTTTAATTTGTGGTGTTTTTGAAATAAAATGATTAGGAAGATATAAAAATAATTCTAATTGGTTGTTGAGTATATAAAAGATGAGAGAGAATGTAAACTAAATACAATTTGCATTTAATTTAATTTTAAAAGATGAAAGTTGAATTTTTTCTCTTATATTTTGGAATAAAAAAAAAAATTCTCTTATATTTTGAGACGGAAGGAGTACATGGTAGATATTTGTGAGTCTTATATATAAAAATGGTGTAAGTATATATTATTTTTTAAATGAAAGTTTATTAGTTAGAAAATAAATAGTTTTCAATTGTAAATATATGATGTTTAATTGAGGCTTTTGGTTTCTGACCATATTTCAAGTCCATGTATAAATGCGTTAAAGGTATTAATGAATCACTTAAATTTTAAATATTTTAAATTATTAGTTTAATTGTTATCTGAAGTTTTGATTTGAATAAATATTATTTTAAAAATATTGATGGAGAAATATATATTTATTTTCTATGATCTGAATAGATATAATTGATATAGGTAATTAGAAGAAAAAAAGTAGACATATTAGAAATTGTTTTTATTAGCTTATTATAATTTCTATAATTTTTATATCATTTCAATATCTACCTTTTTTTAAATAAATTAATACAAAATTATAAGTAAATATTATATTAAAAACAAAAATTCTCAATATTTTTTATAAATAATATATATAAGAAAAGTATTTATTAATTGTGATAGTAAATGATTTTAAAGATTAATTCACTCCTACAACAGCGTTTTCTCAATAAAGCGTTGTCTTTTTGGTGATACCAAAAGTCAATTTTGGCGTAGTGATAATTCTCAAAGTTGAATCCACTAAGATATATTATTATACGAGCAT
Source organism: Vicia faba (assembly GCA_948472305.1). Lineage (NCBI taxonomy): Eukaryota > Viridiplantae > Streptophyta > Magnoliopsida > Fabales > Fabaceae > Vicia > Vicia faba. The sequence continues at coordinate 142,321,647 of OX451736.1, forward strand.
TTCAAACAACATATATAATTTAATCATTGAAGATGAGAGTTTTCTCCACATATGTGTATACATCATGAATATTTTATAATAATTTAACATACTTGCTGTCAAGGTCTATTGGATCATGCACTTGGCAACGACTTGATGAAAAGATGTTGAAACTTTTCTTATTTTTATAGACAAATGTTAATATAAGTTTATTAGAATATAAAAATAGGTTAGTAGTAGAGAATCTAATGGAATCATTTTTCAATTTTTGCTTTATAATTTGATAATTTTCTCAGATTTTTTATTTAATCTAAATTTATTGCATAAATTTATATTTACATTTCAATTGAGAATTTATAATTTTTAAGAGTAAAATAAGAGTATATTGAAATAATCTTGAAATTAAATATCTCATTAATAAATATTTATATTTACATTTCAATTCAAAAATATGATGTTTAATTGAGACTTTTGGTTTTTAGTCATATTCCAAATCTTCATAATAGTGTGTTAACGTATTAATGAATCACAAATTTTAAATATTATATTTATTAATTTAATTTTTGTTTGAAGTCTTGATTTAAACAAATATTATTTTCAAACTATTGATGGAGAAATCATCAAAAATAAATATTCTCTGCTTCTCATAGAAAATCATTTAAATAATACATTATTCTTAAAAGTTATGTGTGATTTTAATAATACTATTAGGATTTAAATAAAAAAATAATACTATTAGTATTACATTTATTATAATAATTATAGTTAATAAAATTGTTAAATAAATAAAACTTAATAAATAAAAATATATTTTAAAAATTTAATAAATTTTGTATTAATATCGTAAAAATATAATAATAATTTTGATAAGGAGAAAAAAAAAATACAAATGACACCCTTTTTATAAGATAATGAGAATATTAATTTTTGTTTGTTAATTAATTTTGAAAGTTAGAGATGTTGATTTGAAATCTCTCTATCGTAGTTATTATTATTAATTCATATTATTTAACAGTATTAATAATATATTTGTATTATTGTTATTATTTATATATATATTTATAAAATTAAATTGTAAAATGTCAAAATAAATATATCTATATATAAATGATAGTTTACTAATAGTTATTCACAAAAATGTATGACAATTATACTTATAGTTCTTTTGAATATACTCCCTTTGTGTCAAAATATAAGAGAAAAAATAAAAACATACTTATTAAGAAAAGTATAAACATAATCGTTTAATTTGTGGTGTTTTTGAAATAAAATGATTAGGAAGATATAAAAATAATTCTAATTGGTTGTTGAGTATATAAAAGATGAGAGAGAATGTAAACTAAATACAATTTGCATTTAATTTAATTTTAAAAGATGAAAGTTGAATTTTTTCTCTTATATTTTGGAATAAAAAAAAAATTCTCTTATATTTTGAGACGGAAGGAGTACATGGTAGATATTTGTGAGTCTTATATATAAAAATGGTGTAAGTATATATTATTTTTTAAATGAAAGTTTATTAGTTAGAAAATAAATAGTTTTCAATTGTAAATATATGATGTTTAATTGAGGCTTTTGGTTTCTGACCATATTTCAAGTCCATGTATAAATGCGTTAAAGGTATTAATGAATCACTTAAATTTTAAATATTTTAAATTATTAGTTTAATTGTTATCTGAAGTTTTGATTTGAATAAATATTATTTTAAAAATATTGATGGAGAAATATATATTTATTTTCTATGATCTGAATAGATATAATTGATATAGGTAATTAGAAGAAAAAAAGTAGACTTAGTAGAAATTGTGTTTATTAGCTTATTATAATTTCTATAATTTTTATATCAGTTCAATATCTACCTTTTTTTAAATAAATTAATACAAAATTATAAGTAAATATTATATTAAAAACAAAAATTCTCAATATTTTTTATAAATAATATATATAAGAAAAGTATTTATTAATTGTGATAGTAAATGATTTTAAAGATTAATTCACTCCTACAACAGCGTTTTCTCAATAAAGCGTTGTCTTTTTGGTGATACCAAAAGTCAATTTTGGCGTAGTGATAATTCTCAAAGTTGAATCCACTAAGATATATTATTATACCAGCATTTCAAACAACATATATAATTTAATCATTGAAGATGAGAGTTTTCTCCACATATGTGTATACATCATGAATATTTTATAATAATTTAACATACTTGCTGTCAAGGTCTATTGGATCATGCACTTGGCAACGACTTGATGAAAAGATGTTGAAACTTTTCTTATTTTTATAGACAAATGTTAATATAAGTTTATTAGAATATAAAAATAGGTTAGTAGTAGAGAATCTAATGGAATCATTTTTCAATTTTTGCTTTATAATTTGATAATTTTCTCAGATTTTTTATTTAATCTAAATTTATTGCATAAATTTATATTTACATTTCAATTGAGAATTTATAATTTTTAAGAGTAAAATAAGAGTATATTGAAATAATCTTGAAATTAAATATCTCATTAATAAATATTTATATTTACATTTCAATTCAAAAATATGATGTTTAATTGAGACTTTTGGTTTTTAGTCATATTCCAAATCTACATAATAGTGTGTTAACGTATTAATGAATCACAAATTTTAAATATTTGATTTATTAATTTAATTTTTGTTTGAAGTCTTGATTTAAACAAATATTATTTTCAAACTATTGATGGAGAAATCATCAAAAATAAATATTCTCTGCTTCTCATAGAAAATCATTTAAATAATACATTATTCTTAAAAGTTATGTGTGATTTTAATAATACTATTAGGATTTAAATAAAAAAATAATACTATTAGTATTACATTTATTATAATAATTATAGTTAATAAAATTGTTAAATAAATAAAACTTAATAAATAAAAATATATTTTAAAAATTTAATAAATTTTGTATTAATATCGTAAAAATATAATAATAATTTTGATAAGGAGAAAAAAAAAATACAAATGACACCCTTTTTATAAGATAATGAGAATATTAATTTTTGTTTGTTAATTAATTTTGAAAGTTAGAGATGTTGATTTGAAATCTCTCTATCGTAGTTATTATTATTAATTCATATTATTTAACAGTATTAATAATATATTTGTATTATTGTTATTATTTATATATATATTTATAAAATTAAATTGTAAAATGTCAAAATAAATATATCTATACATAAATGATAGTTTACTAATAGTTATTCACAAAAATGTATGACAATTATACTAATAGTTCTTTTGAATATACTCCCTTTGTGTCAAAATATAAGAGAAAAAATAAAAACATACTTATTAAGAAAAGTATAAACATAATCGTTTAATTTGTGGTGTTTTTGAAATAAAATGATTAGGAAGATATAAAAATAATTCTAATTGGTTGTTGAGTATATAAAAGATGAGAGAGAATGTAAACTAAATACAATTTGCATTTAATTTAATTTTAAAAGATGAAAGTTGAATTTTTTCTCTTATATTTTGGAATAAAAAAAAAAATTCTCTTATATTTTGAGACGGAAGGAGTACATGGTAGATATTTGTGAGTCTTATATATAAAAATGGTGTAAGTATATATTATTTTTTAAATGAAAGTTTATTAGTTAGAAAATAAATAGTTTTCAATTGTAAATATATGATGTTTAATTGAGGCTTTTGGTTTCTGACCATATTTCAAGTCCATGTATAAATGCGTTAAAGGTATTAATGAATCACTTAAATTTTAAATATTTTAAATTATTAGTTTAATTGTTATCTGAAGTTTTGATTTGAATAAATATTATTTTAAAAATATTGATGGAGAAATATATATTTATTTTCTATGATCTGAATAGATATAATTGATATAGGTAATTAGAAGAAAAAAAGTAGACATATTAGAAATTGTTTTTATTAGCTTATTATAATTTCTATAATTTTTATATCAGTTCAATATCTACCTTTTTTTAAATAAATTAATACAAAATTATAAGTAAATATTATATTAAAAACAAAAATTCTCAATATTTTTTATAAATAATATATATAAGAAAAGTATTTATTAATTGTGATAGTAAATGATTTTAAAGATTAATTCACTCCTACAACAGCGTTTTCTCAATAAAGCGTTGTCTTTTTGGTGATACCAAAAGTCAATTTTGGCGTAGTGATAATTCTCAAAGTTGAATCCACTAAGATATATTATTATACGAGCATTTCAAACAACATATATAATTTAATCATTGAAGATGAGAGTTTTCTCCACATATGTGTATACATCATGAATATTTTATAATAATTTAACATACTTGCTGTCAAGGTCTATTGGATCATGCACTTGGCAACGACTTGATGAAAAGATGTTGAAACTTTTCTTATTTTTATAGACAAATGTTAATATAAGTTTATTAGAATATAAAAATAGGTTAGTAGTAGAGAATCTAATGGAATCATTTTTCAATTTTTGCTTTATAATTTGATAATTTTCTCAGATTTTTTATTTAATCTAAATTTATTGCATAAATTTATATTTACATTTCAATTGAGAATTTATAATTTTTAAGAGTAAAATAAGAGTATATTGAAATAATCTTGAAATTAAATATCTCATTAATAAATATTTATATTTACATTTCAATTCAAAAATATGATGTTTAATTGAGACTTTTGGTTTTTAGTCATATTCCAAATCTTCATAATAGTGTGTTAACGTATTAATGAATCACAAATTTTAAATATTATATTTATTAATTTAATTTTTGTTTGAAGTCTTGATTTAAACAAATATTATTTTCAAACTATTGATGGAGAAATCATCAAAAATAAATATTCTCTGCTTCTCATAGAAAATCATTTAAATAATACATTATTCTTAAAAGTTATGTGTGATTTTAATAATACTATTAGGATTTAAATAAAAAAATAATACTATTAGTATTACATTTATTATAATAATTATAGTTAATAAAATTGTTAAATAAATAAAACTTAATAAATAAAAATATATTTTAAAAATTTAATAAATTTTGTATTAATATCGTAAAAATATAATAATAATTTTGATAAGGAGAAAAAAAAAATACAAATGACACCCTTTTTATAAGATAATGAGAATATTAATTTTTGTTTGTTAATTAATTTTGAAAGTTAGAGATGTTGATTTGAAATCTCTCTATCGTAGTTATTATTATTAATTCATATTATTTAACAGTATTAATAATATATTTGTATTATTGTTATTATTTATATATATATTTATAAAATTAAATTGTAAAATGTCAAAATAAATATATCTATATATAAATGATAGTTTACTAATAGTTATTCACAAAAATGTATGACAATTATACTTATAGTTCTTTTGAATATACTCCCTTTGTGTCAAAATATAAGAGAAAAAATAAAAACATACTTATTAAGAAAAGTATAAACATAATCGTTTAATTTGTGGTGTTTTTGAAATAAAATGATTAGGAAGATATAAAAATAATTCTAATTGGTTGTTGAGTATATAAAAGATGAGAGAGAATGTAAACTAAATACAATTTGCATTTAATTTAATTTTAAAAGATGAAAGTTGAATTTTTTCTCTTATATTTTGGAATAAAAAAAAAATTCTCTTATATTTTGAGACGGAAGGAGTACATGGTAGATATTTGTGAGTCTTATATATAAAAATGGTGTAAGTATATATTATTTTTTAAATGAAAGTTTATTAGTTAGAAAATAAATAGTTTTCAATTGTAAATATATGATGTTTAATTGAGGCTTTTGGTTTCTGACCATATTTCAAGTCCATGTATAAATGCGTTAAAGGTATTAATGAATCACTTAAATTTTAAATATTTTAAATTATTAGTTTAATTGTTATCTGAAGTTTTGATTTGAATAAATATTATTTTAAAAATATTGATGGAGAAATATATATTTATTTTCTATGATCTGAATAGATATAATTGATATAGGTAATTAGAAGAAAAAAAGTAGACTTAGTAGAAATTGTGTTTATTAGCTTATTATAATTTCTATAATTTTTATATCAGTTCAATATCTACCTTTTTTTAAATAAATTAATACAAAATTATAAGTAAATATTATATTAAAAACAAAAATTCTCAATATTTTTTATAAATAATATATATAAGAAAAGTATTTATTAATTGTGATAGTAAATGATTTTAAAGATTAATTCACTCCTACAACAGCGTTTTCTCAATAAAGCGTTGTCTTTTTGGTGATACCAAAAGTCAATTTTGGCTTAGTGATAATTCTCAAAGTTGAATCCACTAAGATATATTATTATACCAGCATTTCAAACAACATATATAATTTAATCATTGAAGATGAGAGTTTTCTCCACATATGTGTATACATCATGAATATTTTATAATAATTTAACATACTTGCTGTCAAGGTCTATTGGATCATGCACTTGGCAACGACTTGATGAAAAGATGTTGAAACTTTTCTTATTTTTATAGACAAATGTTAATATAAGTTTATTAGAATATAAAAATAGGTTAGTAGTAGAGAATCTAATGGAATCATTTTTCAATTTTTGCTTTATAATTTGATAATCTTCTCAGATTTTTTATTTAATCTAAATTTATTGCATAAATTTATATTTACATTTCAATTGAGAATTTATAATTTTTAAGAGTAAAATAAGAGTATATTGAAATAATCTTGAAATTAAATATCTCATTAATAAATATTTATATTTACATTTCAATTCAAAAATATGATGTTTAATTGAGACTTTTGGTTTTTAGTCATATTCCAAATCTACATAATAGTGTGTTAAAGTATTAATGAATCACAAATTTTAAATATTTGATTTATTAATTTAATTTTTGTTTGAAGTCTTGATTTAAACAAATATTATTTTCAAACTATTGATGGAGAAATCATCAAAAATAAATATTCTCTGCTTCTCATAGAAAATCATTTAAATAATACATTATTCTTAAAAGTTATGTGTGATTTTAATAATACTATTAGGATTTAAATAAAAAATAATACTATTAGTATTACATTTATTATAATAATTATAGTTAATAAAATTGTTAAATAAATAAAACTTAATAAATAAAAATATATTTTAAAAATTTAACTAATTTTGTATTAATATCATAAAAATATAATAATAATTTTGATAAGGAGAAAAAAAAATACAAATGACACCCTTTTTATAAGATAATGAGAATATTAATTTTTGTTTGTTAATTAATTTTGAAAGTTAGAGATGTTGATTTGAAATCTCTCTATCGTAGTTATTATTATTAATTCATATTATTTAACAGTATTAATAATATATTTGTATTATTGTTATTATTTATATATATATTTATAAAATTAAATTGTAAAATGTCAAAATAAATATATCTAAACATAAATGATAGTTTACTAATAGTTATTCACAAAAATGTATGACAATTATACTTATAGTTCTTTTGAATATACTCCCTTTGTGTCAAAATATAAGAGAAAAAATAAAAACATACTTATTAAGAAAAGTATAAACATAATCGTTTAATTTGTGGTTATTTTGAAATAAAATGATTAGGAAGATATAAAAATAATTCTAATTGGTTGTTGAGTATATAAAAGATGAGAGAGAATGTAAACTAAATACAATTTGCATTTAATTTAATTTTAAAAGGTGAAAGTTGAATTTTTTCTCTTATATTTTGGAATAAAAAAAAAAATTCTCTTATATTTTGAGACGGAAGGAGTACATGGTAGATATTTGTGAGTCTTATATATAAAAATGGTGTAAGTATATATTATTTTTTAAATGAAAGTTTATTAGTTAGAAAATAAATAGTTTTCAATTGTAAATATATGATGTTTAATTGAGGCTTTTGGTTTCTGACCATATTTCAAGTCCATGTATAAATGCGTTAAAGGTATTAATGAATCACTTAAATTTTAAATATTTTAAATTATTAGTTTAATTGTTATCTGAAGTTTTGATTTGAATAAATATTATTTTAAAAATATTGATGGAGAAATATATATTTATTTTCTATGATCTGAATAGATATAATTGATATAGGTAATTAGAAGAAAAAAAGTAGACTTAGTAGAAATTGTGTTTATTAGCTTATTATAATTTCTATAATTTTTATATCAGTTCAATATCTACCTTTTTTTAAATAAATTAATACAAAATTATAAGTAAATATTATATTAAAAACAAAAATTCTCAATATTTTTTATAAATAATATATATAAGAAAAGTATTTATTAATTGTGATAGTAAATGATTTTAAAGATTAATTCACTCCTACAACAGCGTTTTCTCAATAAAGCGTTGTCTTTTTGGTGATACCAAAAGTCAATTTTGGCGTAGTGATAATTCTCAAAGTTGAATCCACTAAGATATATTATTATACCAGCATTTCAAACAACATATATAATTTAATCATTGAAGATGAGAGTTTTCTCCACATATGTGTATACATCATGAATATTTTATAATAATTTAACATACTTGCTGTCAAGGTCTATTGGATCATGCACTTGGCAACGACTTGATGAAAAGATGTTGAAACTTTTCTTATTTTTATAGACAAATGTTAATATAAGTTTATTAGAATATAAAAATAGGTTAGTAGTAGAGAATCTAATGGAATCATTTTTCAATTTTTGCTTTATAATTTGATAATTTTCTCAGATTTTTTATTTAATCTAAATTTATTGCATAAATTTATATTTACATTTCAATTGAGAATTTATAATTTTTAAGAGTAAAATAAGAGTATATTGAAATAATCTTGAAATTAAATATCTCATTAATAAATATTTATATTTACATTTCAATTCAAAAATATGATGTTTAATTGAGACTTTTGGTTTTTAGTCATATTCCAAATCTACATAATAGTGTGTTAACGTATTAATGAATCACAAATTTTAAATATTTGATTTATTAATTTAATTTTTGTTTGAAGTCTTGATTTAAACAAATATTATTTTCAAACTATTGATGGAGAAATCATCAAAAATAAATATTCTCTGCTTCTCATAGAAAATCATTTAAATAATACATTATTCTTAAAAGTTATGTGTGATTTTAATAATACTATTAGGATTTAAATAAAAAAATAATACTATTAGTATTACATTTATTATAATAATTATAGTTAATAAAATTGTTAAATAAATAAAACTTAATAAATAAAAATATTTTTTAAAAATTTAACTAATTTTGTATTAATATCATAAAAATATAATAATAATTTTGATAAGGAGAATAAAAAAATACAAATGACACCCTTTTTATAAGATAATGAGAATATTAATTTTTGTTTGTTAATTAATTTTGAAAGTTAGAGATGTTGATTTGAAATCTCTCTATCGTAGTTATTATTATTAATTCATATTATTTAACAGTGTTAATAATATATTTGTATTATTGTTATTATTTATATATATATTTATAAAATTAAATTGTAAAATGTCAAAATAAATATATCTATACATAAATGATAGTTTACTAATAGTTATTCACAAAAATGTATGACAATTATACTTATAGTTCTTTTGAATATACTCCCTTTGTGTCAAAATATAAGAGAAAAAATAAAAACATACTTATTAAGAAAAGTATAAACATAATCGTTTAATTTGTGGTGTTTTTGAAATAAAATGATTAGGAAGATATAAAAATAATTCTAATTGGTTGTTGAGTATATAAAAGATGAGAGAGAATGTAAACTAAATACAATTTGCATTTAATTTAATTTTAAAAGATGAAAGTTGAATTTTTTCTCTTATATTTTGGAATAAAAAAAAAATTCTCTTATATTTTGAGACGGAAGGAGTACATGGTAGATATTTGTGAGTCTTATATATAAAAATGGTGTAAGTATATATTATTTTTTAAATGAAAGTTTATTAGTTAGAAAATAAATAGTTTTCAATTGTAAATATATGATGTTTAATTGAGGCTTTTGGTTTCTGACCATATTTCAAGTCCATGTATAAATGCGTTAAAGGTATTAATGAATCACTTAAATTTTAAATATTTTAAATTATTAGTTTAATTGTTATCTGAAGTTTTGATTTGAATAAATATTATTTTAAAAATATTGATGGAGAAATATATATTTATTTTCTATGATCTGAATAGATATAATTGATATAGGTAATTAGAAGAAAAAAAGTAGACTTACTAGAAATTGTGTTTATTAGCTTATTATAATTTCTATAATTTTTATATCAGTTCAATATCTACCTTTTTTTAAATAAATTAATACAAAATTATAAGTAAATATTATATTAAAAACAAAAATTCTCAATATTTTTTATAAATAATATATATAAGAAAAGTATTTATTAATTGTGATAGTAAATGATTTTAAAGATTAATTCACTCCTACAACAGCGTTTTCTCAATAAAGCGTTGTCTTTTTGGTGATACCAAAAGTCAATTTTGGCGTAGTGATAATTCTCAAAGTTGAATCCACTAAGATATATTATTATACCAGCATTTCAAACAACATATATAATTTAATCATTGAAGATGAGAGTTTTCTCCACATATGTGTATACATCATGAATATTTTATAATAATTTAACATACTTGCTGTCAAGGTCTATTGGATCATGCACTTGGCAACGACTTGATGAAAAGATGTTGAAACTTTTCTTATTTTTATAGACAAATGTTAATATAAGTTTATTAGAATATAAAAATAGGTTAGTAGTAGAGAATCTAATGGAATCATTTTTCAATTTTTGCTTTATAATTTGATAATTTTCTCAGATTTTTTATTTAATCTAAATTTATTGCATAAATTTATATTTACATTTCAATTGAGAATTTATAATTTTTAAGAGTAAAATAAGAGTATATTGAAATAATCTTGAAATTAAATATCTCATTAATAAATATTTATATTTACATTTCAATTCAAAAATATGATGTTTAATTGAGACTTTTGGTTTTTAGTCATATTCCAAATCTACATAATAGTGTGTTAACGTATTAATGAATCACAAATTTTAAATATTTGATTTATTAATTTAATTTTTGTTTGAAGTCTTGATTTAAACAAATATTATTTTCAAACTATTGATGGAGAAATCATCAAAAATAAATATTCTCTGCTTCTCATAGAAAATCATTTAAATAATACATTATTCTTAAAAGTTATGTGTGATTTTAATAATACTATTAGGATTTAAATAAAAAAATAATACTATTAGTATTACATTTATTATAATAATTATAGTTAATAAAATTGTTAAATAAATAAAACTTAATAAATAAAAATATATTTTAAAAATTTAACTAATTTTGTATTAATATCATAAAAATATAATAATAATTTTGATAAGGAGAAAAAAAAAATACAAATGACACCCTTTTTATAAGATAATGAGAATATTAATTTTTGTTTGTTAATTAATTTTGAAAGTTAGAGATGTTGATTTGAAATCTCTCTATCGTAGTTATTATTATTAATTCATATTATTTAACAGTATTAATAATATATTTGTATTATTGTTATTATTTATATATATATTTATAAAATTAAATTGTAAAATGTCAAAATAAATATATCTATACATAAATGATAGTTTACTAATAGTTATTCACAAAAATGTATGACAATTATACTTATAGTTCTTTTGAATATACTCCCTTTGTGTCAAAATATAAGAGAAAAAATAAAAACATACTTATTAAGAAAAGTATAAACATAATCGTTTAATTTGTGGTGTTTTTGAAATAAAATGATTAGGAAGATATAAAAATAATTCTAATTGGTTGTTGAGTATATAAAAGATGAGAGAGAATGTAAACTAAATACAATTTGCATTTAATTTAATTTTAAAAGATGAAAGTTGAATTTTTTCTCTTATATTTTGGAATAAAAAAAAAAATTCTCTTATATTTTGAGACGGAAGGAGTACATGGTAGATATTTGTGAGTCTTATATATAAAAATGGTGTAAGTATATATTATTTTTTAAATGAAAGTTTATTAGTTAGAAAATAAATAGTTTTCAATTGTAAATATATGATGTTTAATTGAGGCTTTTGGTTTCTGACCATATTTCAAGTCCATGTATAAATGCGTTAAAGGTATTAATGAATCACTTAAATTTTAAATATTTTAAATTATTAGTTTAATTGTTATCTGAAGTTTTGATTTGAATAAATATTATTTTAAAAATATTGATGGAGAAATATATATTTATTTTCTATGATCTGAATAGATATGATTGATATAGGTAATTAGAAGAAAAAAAGTAGACTTACTAGAAATTGTGTTTATTAGCTTATTATAATTTCTATAATTTTTATATCAGTTCAATATCTACCTTTTTTTAAATAAATTAATACAAAATTATAAGTAAATATTATATTAAAAACAAAAATTCTCAATATTTTTTATAAATAATATATATAAGAAAAGTATTTATTAATTGTGATAGTAAATGATTTTAAAGATTAATTCACTCCTACAACAACGTTTTCTCAATAAAGCGTTGTCTTTTTGGTGATACCAAAAGTCAATTTTGGCGTAGTGATAATTCTCAAAGTTGAATCCACTAAGATATATTATTATACCAGCATTTCAAACAACATATATAATTTAATCATTGAAGATGAGAGTTTTCTCCACATATGTGTATACATCATGAATATTTTATAATAATTTAACATACTTGCTGTCAAGGTCTATTGGATCATGCACTTGGCAATGACTTGATGAAAAGATGATGAAACTTTTCTTATTTTTATAGACAAATGTTAATATAAGTTTATTAGAATATAAAAATAGGTTAGTAGTAGAGAATCTAATGGAATCATTTTTCAATTTTTGCTTTATAATTTGATAATTTTCTCATATTTTTTATTTAATCTAAATTTATTGCATAAATTTATATTTACATTTCAATTGAGAATTTATAATTTTTAAGAGTAAAATAAGAGTATATTGAAATAATCTTGAAATTAAATATCTCATTAATAAATATTTATATTTACATTTCAATTCAAAAATATGATGTTTAATTGAGACTTTTGGTTTTTAGTCATATTCCAAATCTACATAATAGTGTGTTAACGTATTAATGAATCACAAATTTTAAATATTTGATTTATTAATTTAATTGTTGTTTGAAGTCTTGATTTAAATAAATATTATTTTCAAACTATTGATGGAGAAATCATCAAAAATAAATATTCTCTGCATCTCATAGAAAATCATTTAAATAATACATTATTCTTAAAAGTTATGTGTGATTTAAATAATACTATTAGGATTTAAATAAAAAAATAATACTATTAGTATTACATTTATTATAATAATTATAGTTAATAAAATTGTTAAATAAATAAAACTTAATAAATAAAAATATATTTTAAAAATTTAATAAATTTTGTATTAATATCGTAAAAATATAATAATAATTTTGATAAGGAGAAAAAAAAATACAAATGACACCCTTTTTATAAGATAATGAGAATATTAATTTTTGTTTGTTAATTAATTTTGAAAGTTAGAGATGTTGATTTGAAATCTCTCTATCGTAGTTATTATTATTAATTCATATTATTTAACAGTATTAATAATATATTTGTATTATTGTTATTATTTATATATATATTTATAAAAATAAATTGTAAAATGTCAAAATAAATATATCTATACATAAATGATAGTTTACTAATAGTTATTCACAAAAATGTATGACAGTTATACTTATAGTTCTTTTGAATATACTCCCTTTGTGTCAAAATATAAGAGAAAAAATAAAAACATACTTATTAAGAAAAGTATAAACATAATCGTTTAATTTGTGCTGTTTTTGAAATAAAATGATTAGGAAGATATAAAAATAATTCTAATTGGTTGTTGAGTATATAAAAGATGAGAGAGAATGTAAACTAAATACAATTTGCATTTAATTTAATTTTAAAAGATGAAAGTTGAATTTTTTCTCTTATATTTTGGAATAAAAATAAAATCTCTTATATTTTGAGACGGAAGGAGTACATGGTAGATATTTGTGAGTCTTATATATAAAAATGGTGTAAGTATATATTATTTTTTAAATGAAAGTTTATTAGTTAGAAAATAAATAGTTTTCAATTGTAAATATATGATGTTTAATTGAGGCTTTTGGTTTCTGACCATATTTCAAGTCCATGTATAAATGCGTTAAAGGTATTAATGAATCACTTAATTTTTAAATATTTTAAATTATTAGTTTAATTGTTATCTGAAGTTTTGATTTGAATAAATATTATTTTAAAAATATTGATGGAGAAATATATATTTATTTTCTATGATCTGAATAGATATAATTGATATAGGTAATTAGAAGAAAAAAAGTAGACTTACTAGAAATTGTGTTTATTAGCTTATTATAATTTCTATAATTTTTATATCAGTTCAATATCTACCTTTTTTTAAATAAATTAATACAAAATTATAAGTAAATATTATATTAAAAACAAAAATTCTCAATATTTTTTATAAATAATATATCTAAGAAAAGTATTTATTAATTGTGATAGTAAATGATTTTAAAGATTAATTCACTCCTACAACAGCGTTTTCTCAATAAAGCGTTGTCTTTTTGGTGATACCAAAAGTCAATTTTGGCGTAGTGATAATTCTCAAAGTTGAATCCACTAAGATATATTATTATACCAGCATTTCAAACAACATATATAATTTAATCATTGAAGATGAGAGTTTTCTCCACATATGTGTATACATCATGAATATTTTATAATAATTTAACATACTTGCTGTCAAGGTCTATTGGATCATGCACTTGGCAACGACTTGATGAAAAGATGATGAAACTTTTCTTATTTTTATAGACAAATGTTAATATAAGTTTATTAGAATATAAAAATAGGTTAGTAGTAGAGAATCTAATGGAATCATTTTTCAATTTTTGCTTTATAATTTGATAATTTTCTCATATTTTTTATTTAATCTAAATTTATTGCATAAATTTATATTTACATTTCAATTGAGAATTTATAATTTTTAAGAGTAAAATAAGAGTATATTGAAATAATCTTGAAATTAAATATCTCATTAATAAATATTTATATTTACATTTCAATTCAAAAATATGATGTTTAATTGAGACTTTTGGTTTTTAGTCATATTCCAAATCAACATAATAGTGTGTTAACGTATTAATGAATCACAAATTTTAAATATTTGATTTATTAATTTAATTGTTGTTTGAAGTCTTGATTTAAATAAATATTATTTTCAAACTATTGATGGAGAAATCATCAAAAATAAATATTCTCTGCATCTCATAGAAAATCATTTAAATAATACATTATTCTTAAAAGTTATGTGTGATTTAAATAATACTATTAGGATTTAAATAAAAAAATAATACTATTAGTATTACATTTATTATAATAATTATAGTTAATAAAATTGTTAAATAAATAAAACTTAATAAATAAAAATATATTTTAAAAATTTAATAAATTTTGTATTAATATCGTAAAAATATAATAATAATTTTGATAAGGAGAAAAAAAAATACAAATGACACCCTTTTTATAAGATAATGAGAATATTAATTTTTGTTTGTTAATTAATTTTGAAAGTTAGAGATGTTGATTTGAAATCTCTCTATCGTAGTTATTATTATTAATTCATATTATTTAACAGTATTAATAATATATTTGTATTATTGTTATTATTTATATATATATTTATAAAATTAAATTGTAAAATGTCAAAATAAATATATCTATACATAAATGATAGTTTACTAATAGTTATTCACAAAAATGTATGACAGTTATACTTATAGTTCTTTTGAATATACTCCCTTTGTGTCAAAATATAAGAGAAAAAATAAAAACATACTTATTAAGAAAAGTATAAACATAATCGTTTAATTTGTGCTGTTTTTGAAATAAAATGATTAGGAAGATATAAAAATAATTCTAATTGGTTGTTGAGTATATAAAAGATGAGAGAGAATGTAAACTAAATACAATTTGCATTTAATTTAATTTTAAAAGATGAAAGTTGAATTTTTTCTCTTATATTTTGGAATAAAAAAAAAATCTCTTATATTTTGAGACGGAAGGAGTACATGGTAGATATTTGTGAGTCTTATATATAAAAATGGTGTAAGTATATATTATTTTTTAAATGAAAGTTTATTAGTTAGAAAATAAATAGTTTTCAATTGTAAATATATGATGTTTAATTGAGGCTTTTGGTTTCTGACCATATTTCAAGTCCATGTATAAATGCGTTAAAGGTATTAATGAATCACTTAAATTTTAAATATTTTAAATTATTAGTTTAATTGTTATCTGAAGTTTTGATTTGAATAAATATTATTTTAAAAATATTGATGGAGAAATATATATTTATTTTCTATGATCTGAATAGATATGATTGATATAGGTAATTAGAAGAAAAAAAGTAGACTTACTAGAAATTGTGTTTATTAGCTTATTATAATTTCTATAATTTTTATATCAGTTCAATATCTACCTTTTTTTAAATAAATTAATACAAAATTATAAGTAAATATTATATTAAAAACAAAAATTCTCAATATTTTTTATAAATAATATATATAAGAAAAGTATTTATTAATTGTGATAGTAAATGATTTTAAAGATTAATTCACTCCTACAACAACGTTTTCTCAATAAAGCGTTGTCTTTTTGGTGATACCAAAAGTCAATTTTGGCGTAGTGATAATTCTCAAAGTTGAATCCACTAAGATATATTATTATACCAGCATTTCAAACAACATATATAATTTAATCATTGAAGATGAGAGTTTTCTCCACATATGTGTATACATCATGAATATTTTATAATAATTTAACATACTTGCTGTCAAGGTCTATTGGATCATGCACTTGGCAATGACTTGATGAAAAGATGATGAAACTTTTCTTATTTTTATAGACAAATGTTAATATAAGTTTATTAGAATATAAAAATAGGTTAGTAGTAGAGAATCTAATGGAATCATTTTTCAATTTTTGCTTTATAATTTGATAATTTTCTCATATTTTTTATTTAATCTAAATTTATTGCATAAATTTATATTTACATTTCAATTGAGAATTTATAATTTTTAAGAGTAAAATAAGAGTATATTGAAATAATCTTGAAATTAAATATCTCATTAATAAATATTTATATTTACATTTCAATTCAAAAATATGATGTTTAATTGAGACTTTTGGTTTTTAGTCATATTCCAAATCAACATAATAGTGTGTTAACGTATTAATGAATCACAAATTTTAAATATTTGATTTATTAATTTAATTGTTGTTTGAAGTCTTGATTTAAATAAATATTATTTTCAAACTATTGATGGAGAAATCATCAAAAATAAATATTCTCTGCATCTCATAGAAAATCATTTAAATAATACATTATTCTTAAAAGTTATGTGTGATTTAAATAATACTATTAGGATTTAAATAAAAAAATAATACTATTAGTATTACATTTATTATAATAATTATAGTTAATAAAATTGTTAAATAAATAAAACTTAATAAATAAAAATATATTTTAAAAATTTAATAAATTTTGTATTAATATCGTAAAAATATAATAATAATTTTGATAAGGAGAAAAAAAAATACAAATGACACCCTTTTTATAAGATAATGAGAATATTAATTTTTGTTTGTTAATTAATTTTGAAAGTTAGAGATGTTGATTTGAAATCTCTCTATCGTAGTTATTATTATTAATTCATATTATTTAACAGTATTAATAATATATTTGTATTATTGTTATTATTTATATATATATTTATAAAATTAAATTGTAAAATGTCAAAATAAATATATCTATACATAAATGATAGTTTACTAATAGTTATTCACAAAAATGTATGACAGTTATACTTATAGTTCTTTTGAATATACTCCCTTTGTGTCAAAATATAAGAGAAAAAATAAAAACATACTTATTAAGAAAAGTATAAACATAATCGTTTAATTTGTGCTGTTTTTGAAATAAAATGATTAGGAAGATATAAAAATAATTCTAATTGGTTGTTGAGTATATAAAAGATGAGAGAGAATGTAAACTAAATACAATTTGCATTTAATTTAATTTTAAAAGATGAAAGTTGAATTTTTTCTCTTATATTTTGGAATAAAAAAAAAATCTCTTATATTTTGAGACGGAAGGAGTACATGGTAGATATTTGTGAGTCTTATATATAAAAATGGTGTAAGTATATATTATTTTTTAAATGAAAGTTTATTAGTTAGAAAATAAATAGTTTTCAATTGTAAATATATGATGTTTAATTGAGGCTTTTGGTTTCTGACCATATTTCAAGTCCATGTATAAATGCGTTAAAGGTATTAATGAATCACTTAAATTTTAAATATTTTAAATTATTAGTTTAATTGTTATCTGAAGTTTTGATTTGAATAAATATTATTTTAAAAATATTGATGGAGAAATATATATTTATTTTCTATGATCTGAATAGATATGATTGATATAGGTAATTAGAAGAAAAAAAGTAGACTTACTAGAAATTGTGTTTATTAGCTTATTATAATTTCTATAATTTTTATATCAGTTCAATATCTACCTTTTTTTAAATAAATTAATACAAAATTATAAGTAAATATTATATTAAAAACAAAAATTCTCAATATTTTTTATAAATAATATATATAAGAAAAGTATTTATTAATTGTGATAGTAAATGATTTTAAAGATTAATTCACTCCTACAACAACGTTTTCTCAATAAAGCGTTGTCTTTTTGGTGATACCAAAAGTCAATTTTGGCGTAGTGATAATTCTCAAAGTTGAATCCACTAAGATATATTATTATACCAGCATTTCAAACAACATATATAATTTAATCATTGAAGATGAGAGTTTTCTCCACATATGTGTATACATCATGAATATTTTATAATAATTTAACATACTTGCTGTCAAGGTCTATTGGATCATGCACTTGGCAATGACTTGATGAAAAGATGATGAAACTTTTCTTATTTTTATAGACAAATGTTAATATAAGTTTATTAGAATATAAAAATAGGTTAGTAGTAGAGAATCTAATGGAATCATTTTTCAATTTTTGCTTTATAATTTGATAATTTTCTCATATTTTTTATTTAATCTAAATTTATTGCATAAATTTATATTTACATTTCAATTGAGAATTTATAATTTTTAAGAGTAAAATAAGAGTATATTGAAATAATCTTGAAATTAAATATCTCATTAATAAATATTTATATTTACATTTCAATTCAAAAATATGATGTTTAATTGAGACTTTTGGTTTTTAGTCATATTCCAAATCAACATAATAGTGTGTTAACGTATTAATGAATCACAAATTTTAAATATTTGATTTATTAATTTAATTGTTGTTTGAAGTCTTGATTTAAATAAATATTATTTTCAAACTATTGATGGAGAAATCATCAAAAATAAATATTCTCTGCATCTCATAGAAAATCATTTAAATAATACATTATTCTTAAAAGTTATGTGTGATTTAAATAATACTATTAGGATTTAAATAAAAAAATAATACTATTAGTATTACATTTATTATAATAATTATAGTTAATAAAATTGTTAAATAAATAAAACTTAATAAATAAAAATATATTTTAAAAATTTAATAAATTTTGTATTAATATCGTAAAAATATAATAATAATTTTGATAAGGAGAAAAAAAAATACAAATGACACCCTTTTTATAAGATAATGAGAATATTAATTTTTGTTTGTTAATTAATTTTGAAAGTTAGAGATGTTGATTTGAAATCTCTCTATCGTAGTTATTATTATTAATTCATATTATTTAACAGTATTAATAATATATTTGTATTATTGTTATTATTTATATATATATTTATAAAAATAAATTGTAAAATGTCAAAATAAATATATCTATACATAAATGATAGTTTACTAATAGTTATTCACAAAAATGTATGACAGTTATACTTATAGTTCTTTTGAATATACTCCCTTTGTGTCAAAATATAAGAGAAAAAATAAAAACATACTTATTAAGAAAAGTATAAACATAATCGTTTAATTTGTGCTGTTTTTGAAATAAAATGATTAGGAAGATATAAAAATAATTCTAATTGGTTGTTGAGTATATAAAAGATGAGAGAGAATGTAAACTAAATACAATTTGCATTTAATTTAATTTTAAAAGATGAAAGTTGAATTTTTTCTCTTATATTTTGGAATAAAAATAAAATCTCTTATATTTTGAGACGGAAGGAGTACATGGTAGATATTTGTGAGTCTTATATATAAAAATGGTGTAAGTATATATTATTTTTTAAATGAAAGTTTATTAGTTAGAAAATAAATAGTTTTCAATTGTAAATATATGATGTTTAATTGAGGCTTTTGGTTTCTGACCATATTTCAAGTCCATGTATAAATGCGTTAAAGGTATTAATGAATCACTTAATTTTTAAATATTTTAAATTATTAGTTTAATTGTTATCTGAAGTTTTGATTTGAATAAATATTATTTTAAAAATATTGATGGAGAAATATATATTTATTTTCTATGATCTGAATAGATATAATTGATATAGGTAATTAGAAGAAAAAAAGTAGACTTACTAGAAATTGTGTTTATTAGCTTATTATAATTTCTATAATTTTTATATCAGTTCAATATCTACCTTTTTTTAAATAAATTAATACAAAATTATAAGTAAATATTATATTAAAAACAAAAATTCTCAATATTTTTTATAAATAATATATCTAAGAAAAGTATTTATTAATTGTGATAGTAAATGATTTTAAAGATTAATTCACTCCTACAACAGCGTTTTCTCAATAAAGCGTTGTCTTTTTGGTGATACCAAAAGTCAATTTTGGCGTAGTGATAATTCTCAAAGTTGAATCCACTAAGATATATTATTATACCAGCATTTCAAACAACATATATAATTTAATCATTGAAGATGAGAGTTTTCTCCACATATGTGTATACATCATGAATATTTTATAATAATTTAACATACTTGCTGTCAAGGTCTATTGGATCATGCACTTGGCAATGACTTGATGAAAAGATGATGAAACTTTTCTTATTTTTATAGACAAATGTTAATATAAGTTTATTAGAATATAAAAATAGGTTAGTAGTAGAGAATCTAATGGAATCATTTTTCAATTTTTGCTTTATAATTTGATAATTTTCTCATATTTTTTATTTAATCTAAATTTATTGCATAAATTTATATTTACATTTCAATTGAGAATTTATAATTTTTAAGAGTAAAATAAGAGTATATTGAAATAATCTTGAAATTAAATATCTCATTAATAAATATTTATATTTACATTTCAATTCAAAAATATGATGTTTAATTGAGACTTTTGGTTTTTAGTCATATTCCAAATCAACATAATAGTGTGTTAACGTATTAATGAATCACAAATTTTAAATATTTGATTTATTAATTTAATTGTTGTTTGAAGTCTTGATTTAAATAAATATTATTTTCAAACTATTGATGGAGAAATCATCAAAAATAAATATTCTCTGCATCTCATAGAAAATCATTTAAATAATACATTATTCTTAAAAGTTATGTGTGATTTAAATAATACTATTAGGATTTAAATAAAAAAATAATACTATTAGTATTACATTTATTATAATAATTATAGTTAATAAAATTGTTAAATAAATAAAACTTAATAAATAAAAATATATTTTAAAAATTTAATAAATTTTGTATTAATATCGTAAAAATATAATAATAATTTTGATAAGGAGAAAAAAAAATACAAATGACACCCTTTTTATAAGATAATGAGAATATTAATTTTTGTTTGTTAATTAATTTTGAAAGTTAGAGATGTTGATTTGAAATCTCTCTATCGTAGTTATTATTATTAATTCATATTATTTAACAGTATTAATAATATATTTGTATTATTGTTATTATTTATATATATATTTATAAAATTAAATTGTAAAATGTCAAAATAAATATATCTATACATAAATGATAGTTTACTAATAGTTATTCACAAAAATGTATGACAGTTATACTTATAGTTCTTTTGAATATACTCCCTTTGTGTCAAAATATAAGAGAAAAAATAAAAACATACTTATTAAGAAAAGTATAAACATAATCGTTTAATTTGTGCTGTTTTTGAAATAAAATGATTAGGAAGATATAAAAATAATTCTAATTGGTTGTTGAGTATATAAAAGATGAGAGAGAATGTAAACTAAATACAATTTGCATTTAATTTAATTTTAAAAGATGAAAGTTGAATTTTTTCTCTTATATTTTGGAATAAAAAAAAAATCTCTTATATTTTGAGACGGAAGGAGTACATGGTAGATATTTGTGAGTCTTATATATAAAAATGGTGTAAGTATATATTATTTTTTAAATGAAAGTTTATTAGTTAGAAAATAAATAGTTTTCAATTGTAAATATATGATGTTTAATTGAGGCTTTTGGTTTCTGACCATATTCCAAGTCCATGTATAAATGCGTTAAAGGTATTAATGAATCACTTAATTTTTAAATATTTGAAATTATTAGTTTAATTGTTATCTGAAGTTTTGATTTGAATAAATATTATTTTAAAAATATTGATGGAGAAATATATATTTATTTTCTATGATCTGAATAGATATAATTGATATAGGTAATTAGAAGAAAAAAAGTAGACTTACTAGAAATTGTGTTTATTAGCTTATTATAATTTCTATAATTTTTATATCAGTTCAATATCTACCTTTTTTTAAATAAATTAATACAAAATTATAAGTAAATATTATATTAAAAACAAAAATTCTCAATATTTTTTATAAATAATATATATAAGAAAAGTATTTATTAATTGTGATAGTAAATGATTTTAAAGATTAATTCACTCCTACAACAGCGTTTTCTCAATAAAGCGTTGTCTTTTTGGTGATACCAAAAGTCAATTTTGGCGTAGTGATAATTCTCAAAGTTGAATCCACTAAGATATATTATTATACCAGCATTTCAAACAACATATATAATTTAATCATTGAAGATGAGAGTTTTCTCCACATATGTGTATACATCATGAATATTTTATAATAATTTAACATACTTGCTGTCAAGGTCTATTGGATCATGCACTTGGCAATGACTTGATGAAAAGATGATGAAACTTTTCTTATTTTTATAGACAAATGTTAATATAAGTTTATTAGAATATAAAAATAGGTTAGTAGTAGAGAATCTAATGGAATCATTTTTCAATTTTTGCTTTATAATTTGATAATTTTCTCATATTTTTTATTTAATCTAAATTTATTGCATAAATTTATATTTACATTTCAATTGAGAATTTATAATTTTTAAGAGTAAAATAAGAGTATATTGAAATAATCTTGAAATTAAATATCTCATTAATAAATATTTATATTTACATTTCAATTCAAAAATATGATGTTTAATTGAGACTTTTGGTTTTTAGTCATATTCCAAATCAACATAATAGTGTGTTAACGTATTAATGAATCACAAATTTTAAATATTTGATTTATTAATTTAATTGTTGTTTGAAGTCTTGATTTAAATAAATATTATTTTCAAACTATTGATGGAGAAATCATCAAAAATAAATATTCTCTGCATCTCATAGAAAATCATTTAAATAATACATTATTCTTAAAAGTTATGTGTGATTTAAATAATACTATTAGGATTTAAATAAAAAAATAATACTATTAGTATTACATTTATTATAATAATTATAGTTAATAAAATTGTTAAATAAATAAAACTTAATAAATAAAAATATATTTTAAAAATTTAATAAATTTTGTATTAATATCGTAAAAATATAATAATAATTTTGATAAGGAGAAAAAAAAATACAAATGACACCCTTTTTATAAGCTAATGAGAATATTAATTTTTGTTTGTTAATTAATTTTGAAAGTTAGAGATGTTGATTTGAAATCTCTCTATCGTAGTTATTATTATTAATTCATATTATTTAACTGTATTAATAATATATTTGTATTATTGTTATTATTTATATATATATTTATAAAATTAAATTGTAAAATGTCAAAATAAATATATCTATACATAAATGATAGTTTACTAATAGTTATTCACAAAAATGTATGACAGTTATACTTATAGTTCTTTTGAATATACTCCCTTTGTGTCAAAATATAAGAGAAAAAATAAAAACATACTTATTAAGAAAAGTATAAACATAATCGTTTAATATGTGCTGTTTTTGAAATAAAATGATTAGGAAGATATAAAAATAATTCTAATTGGTTGTTGAGTATATAAAAGATGAGAGAGAATGTAAACTAAATACAATTTGCATTTAATTTAATTTTAAAAGATGAAAGTTGAATTTTTTCTCTTATATTTTGGACTAAAAAAAATATATATTTTTCTCTTATATTTTGAGACGGAAGGAGTACGTGATAGATATTTGTGAGTCTTATATATAAAAATGGTGTAAGTATATATTATTTTTTAAATGAAAGTTTATTAGTTAGAAAATAAATAGTTTTCAATTGTAAATATATGATGTTTAATTGAGGCTTTTGGTTTCTGACCATATTCCAAGTCCATGTATAAATGCGTTAACGGTATTAATGAATCACTTAATTTTTAAATATTTGAAATTATTAGTTTAATTGTTATTTGAAGTTTTGATTTGAATAAATAATATTTTAAAAATATTGATGGAGAAATATATATTTATTTTCTATGATCTGAATAGATATAATTGATATAGGTAATTAGAAAGAAAAAAAAGTAGACTTACTAGAAATTGTGTTTATTAGCTTATTATAATTTCTATAATTTTTATATCACTTCAATATCTACCTTTTTTTAAATAAATTAATACAAAATTATAAGTAAATATTATATTAAAAACAAAAATTCTCAATATTTTTTATAAATAATATATATAAGAAAAGTATTTATTAATTGTGATAGTAAATGATTTTAAAGGTTAATTCACTCCTACAACAGCGTTTTCACATTAAAGCGTTGTCTCTTTGGTGATACAAAAAGTCAATTTTTGCGTAGTGATAATTCTCAAAGTTTAATCGACTAAGATATATTATTATACCAGCATTTCAAACAACACATATAATTTAATCATTGAAGATGAGAGTTTTCTCCACATATGTGTCTACATGATGAATATTTTATAATAATTTAACATACTTGCTGTCAAGGTCTATTGGATCATGCACTTGGCAATGACTTGATGAAAAGTAGTTGAAACTTTTCTTATTTTTATAGACAAATGTTAATATAAGTTTATTAGAATATAAAAATAGGTTAGTAGTAGAGAATCTAATGGACTCATTTTTCAATTTTTGCTTTATAATTTGATAATTTTCTCAGATTTTTTATTTAATCTAAATTTATTGCATAAATTTATATTTACATTTCAATTGAGAATTTATAATTTTTAAGAGTAAAATAAGAGTATATTGAAATAATCTTGAAATTAAATATCTCATTAATAAATATTTATATTTACATTTCAATTCAAAAATATGATGTTTAATTGAGACTTTTGGTTTTTAGTCATATTCCAAATCTACATAATAGTGTGTTAACGTATTAATGAATCACAAATTTTAAATATTTGATTTATTAATTTAATTGTTGTTTGAAGTCTTGATTTAAATAAATATTATTTTCAAACTATTGATGGAGAAATCATCAAAAATAAATATTCTCTGCATCTCATAGAAAATCATTTAAATAATACATTATTCTTAAAAGTTATGTGTGATTTTAATAATACTATTAGGATTTAAATAAAAAAATAATACTATTAGTATTACATTTATTATAATAATTATAGTTAATAAAATTGTTAAATAAATAAAACTTAATAAATAAAAATATATTTTAAAAATTTAATAAATTTTGTATGAATATCGTAAAAATATAATAATAATTTTGATAAGGAGAAAAAAAAATACAAATGACACCCTTTTTATAAGATAATGAGAATATTAATTTTTGTTTGTTAATTAATTTTGAAAGTTAGAGATGTTGATTTGAAATCTCTCTATCGTAGTTATTATTATTAATTCATATTATTTAATAGTATTAATAATATATTTGTATTATTGTTATTATTTATATATATATTTATAAAATTAAATTGTAAAATGTCAAAATAAATATATCTATACATAAATGATAGTTTACTAATAGTTATTCACAAAAATGTATGACAGTTATACTTATAGTTCTTTTGAATATACTCCCTTTGTGTCAAAATATAAGAGAAAAAATAAAAACATACTTATTAAGAAAAGTATAAACATAATCGTTTAATTTGTGCTGTTTTTGAAATAAAATGATTAGGAAGATATAAAAATAATTCTAATTGGTTGTTGAGTATATAAAAGATGAGAGAGAATGTAAACTAAATACAATTTGCATTTAATTTAATTTTAAAAGATGAAAGTTGAATTTTTTCTCTTATATTTTGGACTAAAAAAAATATATTTTTTTCTCTTATATTTTGAGACGGAAGGAGTACGTGATAGATATTTGTGAGTCTTATATATAAAAATGGTGTAAGTATATATTATTTTTTAAATGAAAGTTTATTAGTTAGAAAATAAATAGTTTTCAATTGTAAATATATGATGTTTAATTGAGGCTTTTGGTTTCTGACCATATTCCAAGTCCATGTATAAATGCGTTAACGGTATTAATGAATCACTTAATTTTTAAATATTTGAAATTATTAGTTTAATTGTTATTTGAAGTTTTGATTTGAATAAATATTATTTTAAAAATATTGATGGAGAAATATATATTTATTTTCTATGATCTGAATAGATATAATTGATATAGGTAATTAGAAAGAAAAAAAAGTAGACTTACTAGAAATTGTGTTTATTAGCTTATTATAATTTCTATAATTTTTATATCACTTCAATATCTACCTTTTTTTAAATAAATTAATACAAAATTATAAGTAAATATTATATTAAAAACAAAAATTCTCAATATTTTTTATAAATAATATATATAAGAAAATTATTTATTAATTGTGATAGTAAATGATTTTAAAGGTTAATTCACTCCTACAACAGCGTTTTCACATTAAAGCGTTGTCTCTTTGGTGATACCAAAAGTCAATTTTTGCGTAGTGATAATTCTCAAAGTTTAATCCACTAAGATATATTATTATACCAGCATTTCAAACAACACATATAATTTAATCATTGAAGATGAGAGTTTTCTCCACATATGTGTCTACATCATGAATATTTTATAATAATTTAACATACTTGCTGTCAAGGTCTATTGGATCATGCACTTGGCAATGACTTGATGAAAAGTAGTTGAAACTTTTCTTATTTTTATAGACAAATGTTAATATAAGTTTATTAGAATATAAAAATAGGTTAGTAGTAGAGAATCTAATGGAATCATTTTTCAATTTTTGCTTTATAATTTGATAATTTTCTCAGATTTTTTATTTAATCTAAATTTATTGCATAAATTTATATTTACATTTCAATTGAGAATTTATAATTTTTAAGAGTAAAATAAGAGTATATTGAAATAATCTTGAAATTAAATATCTCATTAATAAATATTTATATTTACATTTCAATTCAAAAATATGATGTTTAATTGAGACTTTTGGTTTTTAGTCATATTCCAAATCTACATAATAGTGTGTTAACGTATTAATGAATCACAAATTTTAAATATTTGATTTATTAATTTAATTGTTGTTTGAAGTCTTGATTTAAATAAATATTATTTTCAAACTATTGATGGAGAAATCATCAAAAATAAATATTCTCTGCATCTCATAGAAAATCATTTAAATAATACATTATTCTTAAAAGTTATGTGTGATTTTAATAATACTATTAGGATTTAAATAAAAAAATAATACTATTAGTATTACATTTATTATAATAATTATAGTTAATAAAATTGTTAAATAAATAAAACTTAATAAATAAAAATATATTTTAAAAATTTAATAAATATTGTATTAATATCGTAAAAATATAATAATAATTTTGATAAGGAGAAAAAAAAATACAAATGACACCCTTTTTATAAGATAATGAGAATATTAATTTTTGTTTGTTAATTAATTTTGAAAGTTAGAGATGTTGATTTGAAATCTCTCTATCGTAGTTATTATTATTAATTCATATTATTTAATAGTATTAATAATATATTTGTATTATTGTTATTATTTATATATATATTTATAAAATTAAATTGTAAAATGTCAAAATAAATATATCTATACATAAATGATAGTTTACTAATAGTTATTCACAAAAATGTATGACAGTTATACTTATAGTTCTTTTGAATATACTCCCTTTGTGTCAAAATATAAGAGAAAAAATAAAAACATACTTATTAAGAAAAGTATAAACATAATCGTTTAATTTGTGGTGTTTTTGAAATAAAATGATTAGGAAGATATAAAAATAATTCTAATTGGTTGTTGAGTATATAAAAGATGAGAGAGAATGTAAACTAAATACAATTTGCATTTAATTTAATTTTAAAAGATGAAAGTTGAATTTTTTCTCTTATATTTTGGACTAAAAAAAAAAATTTTTTTTCTCTTATATTTTGAGACGGAAGGAGTACGTGATAGATATTTGTGAGTCTTATATATAAAAATGGTGTAAGTATATATTATTTTTTAAATGAAAGTTTATTAGTTAGAAAATAAATAGTTTTCAATTGTAAATATATGATGTTTAATTGAGGCTTTTGGTTTCTGACCATATTCCAAGTCCATGTATAAATGCGTTAACGGTATTAATGAATCACTTAATTTTTAAATATTTGAAATTATTAGTTTAATTGTTATTTGAAGTTTTGATTTGAATAAATATTATTTTAAAAATATTGATGGAGAAATATATATTTATTTTCTATGATCTGAATAGATATAATTGATATAGGTAATTAGAAGAAAAAAAGTAGACTTACTAGAAATTGTGTTTATTAGCTTATTATAATTTCTATAATTTTTATATCAGTTCAATATCTACCTTTTTTTAAATAAATTAATACAAAATTATAAGTAAATATTATATTAAAAACAAAAATTCTCAATAATTTTTATAAATAATATATATAAGAAAAGTATTTATTAATTGTGATAGTAAATGATTTTAAAGGTTAATTCACTCCTACAACAGCGTTTTCTCATTAAAGCGTTGACTCTTTGGTGATACCAAAAGTCAATTTTTGCATAGTGATAATTCTCAAAGTTCAATCCACTAAGATATATTATTATACCAGCATTTCAAACAACACATATAATTTAATCATTGAAGATGAGAGTTTTCTCCACATATGTTTCTACATCATGAATATTTTATAATAATTTAACATACTTGCTGTCAAGGTCTATTGGATCATGCACTTGGCAATCACTTGATGAAAAGATGTTGAAACTTTTCTTATTTTTATAGACAAATGTTAATATAAGTTTATTAGAATATAAAAATAGGTTAGTAGTAGAGAATCTAATGGAGTCATTTTTCAATTTTTGCTTTATAATTTGATAATTTTCTCAGATTTTTTATTTAATCTACATTTATTGCATAAATTTATATTTACATTTCAATTGAGAATTTATAATTTTTAAGAGTAAAATAAGAGTATATTGAAATAATCTTGAAATAAAATATCTCATTAATAAATATTTATATTTACATTTCAATTCCAAAATATGATGTTTAATTGAGACTTTTGGTTTTTAGTCATATTCCAAATCTACATAATAGTGTGTTAACGTATTAATGAATCACAAATTTTAAATATTTGATTTATTAATTTAATTGTTGTTTGAAGTCTTGATTTAAATAAATATTATTTTCAAACTATTGATGGAGAAATCATCAAAAATAAATATTCTCTGCATCTCATAGAAAATCATTTAAATAATACATTATTCTTAAAAGTTATGTGTGATTTTAATAATACTATTAGGATTTAAATAAAAAAATAATACTATTAGTATTACATTTATTATAATAATTATAGTTAATAAAATTGTTAAATAAATAAAACTTAATAAATAAAAATATATTTTAAAAATTTAATAAATTTTGTATTAATATCGTAAAAATATAATAATAATTTTGATAAGGAGAAAAAAAATACAAATGACACCCTTTTTATAAGATAATGAGAATATTAATTTTTGTTTGTTAATTAATTTTGAAAGTTAGAAATGTTGATTTGAAATCTCTCTATCGTAGTTATTATTATTAATTCATATTATTTAACAGTATTAATAATATATTTGTATTATTGTTATTATTTATATATATATTTATAAAATTAAATTGTAAAATGTCAAAATAAATATATCTATACATAAATGATAGTTTACTAATAGTTATTCACAAAAATGTATGACAGTTATACTTATAGTTCTTTTGAATATACTCCCTTTGTGTCAAAATATAAGAGAAAAAATAAAAACATACTTATTAAGAAAAGTATAAACATAATCGTTTAATTTGTGGTGTTTTTGAAATAAAATGATTAGGAAGATATAAAAATAATTCTAATTGGTTGTTGAGTATATAAAAGATGAGAGAGAATGTAAACTAAATACAATTTGCATTTAATTTAATTTTAAAAGATGAAAGTTGAATTTTTTCTCTTATATTTTGGACTAAAAAAAAATATTTTTTTCTCTTATATTTTGAGACGGAAGGAGTACGTGATAGATATTTGTGAGTCTTATATATAAAAATGTTGTAAGTATATATTATTTTTTAAATGAAAGTTTATTAGTTAGAAAATAAATAGTTTTCAATTGTAAATTTATGATGTTTAATTGAGGCTTTTGGTTTCTGACCATATTCCAAGTCCATGTATAAATGCGTTAACGGTATTAATGAATCACTTAATTTTTAAATATTTGAAATTATTAGTTTAATTGTTATTTGAAGTTTTGATTTGAATAAATATTATTTTAAAAATATTGATGGAGAAATATATATTTATTTTCTATGATCTGAATAGATATAATTGATATAGGTAATTAGAAAGAAAAAAAGTAGACTTACTAGAAATTGTGTTTATTAGCTTATTATAATTTCTATAATTTTTATATCAGTTCAATATCTACCTTTTTTTAAATAAATTAATACAAAATTATAAGTAAATATTATATTAAAAACAAAAATTCTCAATATTTTTTATAAATAATATATACAAGAAAAGTATTTATTAATTGTGATAGTAAATGATTTTAAAGGTTAATTCACTCCTACAACAGCGTTTTCTCATTAAAGCGTTGTCTCTTTGGTGATACCAAAAGTCAATTTTTGCGTAGTGATAATTCTCAAAGTTCAATCCACTAAGATATATTATTATACCAGCATTTCAAACAACACATATAATTTAATCATTGAAGATGAGAGTTTTATCCACATATGTTTCTACATCATGAATATTTTATAATAATTTAACATACTTGCTGTCAAGGTCTATTGGATCATGCACTTGGCAATCACTTGATGAAAAGATGTTGAAACTTTTCTTATTTTTATAGACAAATGTTAATATAAGTTTATTAGAATATAAAAATAGGTTAGTAGTAGAGAATCTAATGGAATCATTTTTCAATTTTTGCTTTATAATTTGATAATTTTCTCAGATTTTTTATTTAATCTACATTTATTGCATAAATTTATATTTACATTTCAATTGAGAATTTATAATTTTTAAGAGTAAAATAAGAGTATATTGAAATAATCTTGAAATAAAATATCTCATTAATAAATATTTATATTTACATTTCAATTCCAAAATATGATGTTTAATTGAGACTTTTGGTTTTTAGTCATATTCCAAATCTACATAATAGTGTGTTAACGTATTAATGAATCACAAATTTTAAATATTTGATTTATTAATTTAATTGTTGTTTGAAGTCTTGATTTAAATAAATATTATTTTCAAACTATTGATGGAGAAATCATCAAAAATAAATATTCTCTGCATCTCATAGAAAATCATTTAAATAATACATTATTCTTAAAAGTTATGTGTGATTTTAATAATACTATTAGGATTTAAATAAAAAAATAATACTATTAGTATTACATTTATTATAATAATTATAGTTAATAAAATTGTTAAATAAATAAAACTTAATAAATAAAAATATATTTTAAAAATTTAATAAATTTTGTATTAATATCGTAAAAATATAATAATAATTTTGATAAGGAGAAAAAAAATACAAATGACACCCTTTTTATAAGATAATGAGAATATTAATTTTTGTTTGTTAATTAATTTTGAAAGTTAGAAATGTTGATTTGAAATCTCTCTATCGTAGTTATTATTATTAATTCATATTATTTAACAGTATTAATAATATATTTGTATTATTGTTATTATTTATATATATATTTATAAAATTAAATTGTAAAATGTCAAAATAAATATATCTATACATAAATGATAGTTTACTAATAGTTATTCACAAAAATGTATGACAGTTATACTTATAGTTCTTTTGAATATACTCCCTTTGTGTCAAAATATAAGAGAAAAAATAAAAACATACTTATTA
This sequence comes from Vicia faba, assembly GCA_948472305.1. Lineage (NCBI taxonomy): Eukaryota > Viridiplantae > Streptophyta > Magnoliopsida > Fabales > Fabaceae > Vicia > Vicia faba. The sequence continues at coordinate 142,354,274 of OX451736.1, forward strand.
AGAAAAGTATAAACATAATCGTTTAATTTGTGGTGTTTTTGAAATAAAATGATTAGGAAGATATAAAAATAATTCTAATTGGTTGTTGAGTATATAAAAGATGAGAGAGAATGTAAACTAAATACAATTTGCATTTAATTTAATTTTAAAAGATGAAAGTTGAATTTTTTCTCTTATATTTTGGACTAAAAAAAAATATTTTTTTCTCTTATATTTTGAGACGGAAGGAGTACGTGATAGATATTTGTGAGTCTTATATATAAAAATGTTGTAAGTATATATTATTTTTTAAATGAAAGTTTATTAGTTAGAAAATAAATAGTTTTCAATTGTAAATTTATGATGTTTAATTGAGGCTTTTGGTTTCTGACCATATTCCAAGTCCATGTATAAATGCGTTAACGGTATTAATGAATCACTTAATTTTTAAATATTTGAAATTATTAGTTTAATTGTTATTTGAAGTTTTGATTTGAATAAATATTATTTTAAAAATATTGATGGAGAAATATATATTTATTTTCTATGATCTGAATAGATATAATTGATATAGGTAATTAGAAAGAAAAAAAGTAGACTTACTAGAAATTGTGTTTATTAGCTTATTATAATTTCTATAATTTTTATATCAGTTCAATATCTACCTTTTTTTAAATAAATTAATACAAAATTATAAGTAAATATTATATTAAAAACAAAAATTCTCAATATTTTTTATAAATAATATATACAAGAAAAGTATTTATTAATTGTGATAGTAAATGATTTTAAAGGTTAATTCACTCCTACAACAGCGTTTTCTCATTAAAGCGTTGTCTCTTTGGTGATACCAAAAGTCAATTTTTGCGTAGTGATAATTCTCAAAGTTCAATCCACTAAGATATATTATTATACCAGCATTTCAAACAACACATATAATTTAATCATTGAAGATGAGAGTTTTATCCACATATGTTTCTACATCATGAATATTTTATAATAATTTAACATACTTGCTGTCAAGGTCTATTGGATCATGCACTTGGCAATCACTTGATGAAAAGATGTTGAAACTTTTCTTATTTTTATAGACAAATGTTAATATAAGTTTATTAGAATATAAAAATAGGTTAGTAGTAGAGAATCTAATGGAATCATTTTTCAATTTTTGCTTTATAATTTGATAATTTTCTCAGATTTTTTATTTAATCTACATTTATTGCATAAATTTATATTTACATTTCAATTGAGAATTTATAATTTTTAAGAGTAAAATAAGAGTATATTGAAATAATCTTGAAATAAAATATCTCATTAATAAATATTTATATTTACATTTCAATTCCAAAATATGATGTTTAATTGAGACTTTTGGTTTTTAGTCATATTCCAAATCTACATAATAGTGTGTTAACGTATTAATGAATCACAAATTTTAAATATTTGATTTATTAATTTAATTGTTGTTTGAAGTCTTGATTTAAATAAATATTATTTTCAAACTATTGATGGAGAAATCATCAAAAATAAATATTCTCTGCATCTCATAGAAAATCATTTAAATAATACATTATTCTTAAAAGTTATGTGTGATTTTAATAATACTATTAGGATTTAAATAAAAAAATAATACTATTAGTATTACATTTATTATAATAATTATAGTTAATAAAATTGTAAAATAAATAAAAATTAATAAATAAAAATATATTTTAAAAATTTAATAAATTTTGTATTAATATCGTAAAAATATAATAATAATTTTGATAAGGAGAAAAAAAATACAAATGACACCCTTTTTATAAGATAATGAGAATATTAATTTTTGTTTGTTAATTAATTTTGAAAGTTAGAAATGTTGATTTGAAATCTCTCTATCGTAGTTATTATTATTAATTCATATTATTTAACAGTATTAATAATATATTTGTATTATTGTTATTATTTATATATATATTTATAAAATTAAATTGTAAAATGTCAAAATAAATATATCTATACATAAATGATAGTTTACTAATAGTTATTCACAAAAATGTATGACAGTTATACTTATAGTTCTTTTGAATATACTCCCCTTGTGTCAAAATATAAGAGAAAAAATAAAAACATACTTATTAAGAAAAGTATAAACATAATCGTTTAATTTGTGGTGTTTTTGAAATAAAATGATTAGGAAGATATAAAAATAATTCTAATTGGTTGTTGAGTATATAAAAGATGAGAGAGAATGTAAACTAAATACAATTTGCATTTAATTTAATTTTAAAAGATGAAAGTTGAATTTTTTCTCTTATATTTTGGACTAAAAAAAAATATTTTTTTCTCTTATATTTTGAGACGGAAGGAGTACGTGATAGATATTTGTGAGTCTTATATATAAAAATGTTGTAAGTATATATTATTTTTTAAATGAAAGTTTATTAATTAGAAAATAAATAGTTTTCAATTGTAAATTTATGATGTTTAATTGAGGCTTTTGGTTTCTGACCATATTCCAAGTCCATGTATAAATGCGTTAACGGTATTAATGAATCACTTAATTTTTAAATATTTGAAATTATTAGTTTAATTGTTATTTGAAGTTTTGATTTGAATAAATATTATTTTAAAAATATTGATGGAGAAATATATATTTATTTTCTATGATCTGAATAGATATAATTGATATAGGTAATTAGAAAGAAAAAAAGTAGACTTACTAGAAATTGTGTTTATTAGCTTATTATAATTTCTATAATTTTTATATCAGTTCAATATCTACCTTTTTTTAAATAAATTAATACAAAATTATAAGTAAATATTATATTAAAAACAAAAATTCTCAATATTTTTTATAAATAATATATACAAGAAAAGTATTTATTATTTGTGATAGTAAATGATTTTAAAGGTTAATTCACTCCTACAACCGCGTTTTCTGCGTTGTCTTTTTGGTGATACCAAAAGTCAATTTTGGCGTAGTGATAATTCTCAAAGTTGAATCCACTAAGATATATTATTATACCAGCATTTCAAACAACACATATAATTTAATCATTGAAGATGAGAGTTTTCTCCACATATGTGTCTACATCATGAATATTTTATAATAATTTAACATACTTGCTGTCAAGGTCTATTGGATCATGCACTTGGCAATGACTTGATGAAAATATGATGAAACTTTTCTAATTTTTATAGACAAATGTTAATATAAGTTTATTAGAATATAAAAATAGGTTAGTAGTAGAGAATCTAATGGAATCATTTTTCAGTTTTTGCTTTATAATTTGATAATTTTCTCAGATTTTTTATTTAATCTAAATTTATTGCATAAATTTATATTTACATTTCAATTGAGAATTTATAGTTTTTAAGAGTAAAATAATAGTATATTTAAATAATCTTGAAATTAAATATCTCATTGATAAATATTTGAATTTACATTTCAATTTAAAAATATGATGTTTAATTGAGACTTTTGGTTTTTAGTCATATTCCAAATCTACATAATAGTGTGTTAACGTATTAATGAATCACAAATTTTAAATATTTGATTTATTAATTTAATTGTTGTTTGAAGTCTTGATTTAAATAAATATTATTTTCAAACTATTGATGGATAAATCATCAAAAATAAATATTCTCTGCATCTCATAGAAAATCATTTAAATAATACATTATTCTTAAAAGTTATGTGTGTTTTTAATAATACTATTAGGATTTAAATAAAAAAATAATAATATTAGTATTACATTTATTTAATAATTATAGTTAATAAAATTGTTAAATAAATGAAACTTAATAAATAAAAATATATTTTAAAAATTTAATAAATTTTGTATTAATATCGTAAAAATATAATAATAATTTTGATAAGGAGAAAAAAAATACAAATGACACCCTTTTTATAAGATAATGAGAATATTAATTTTTGTTTGTTAAATAATTTTGAAAGTTAGAGATGTTGATTTGAAATCTCTCTATCGTAGTTATTATTATTAATTCATATTATTTAACAATATTAATAATATATTTGTATTATTGTTATTATTAATATATATATTTATAAAATTAAATTGTAAAATGTCAAAATAAATATATCTATACATAAATGATAGTTTACTAATAGTTATTCACAAAAATGTATGACAGTTATATTTATAGTTCTTTTGAATATACTCCCTTTGTGTCAAAATATAAGAGAAAAAATAAAAACATACTTATTAAGAAAAGTATAAACATAATCGTTTAATTTGTGGTGTTTTTGAAATAAAATGATTAGGAAGATATAAAAATAATTCTAATTGGTTGTTGAGTACATAAAAGATGAGAGAGAATGTAAACTAAATACAATTTGCATTTAATTTAATTTTAAAAGATGAAAGTTGAACTTTTTCTCTTATATTTTGGAATAAAAAAAAAAATTTTTTTTCTCTTATATTTTGAGACGGTAGGAGTACGTGATAGATATTTGTGAGTCTTATATATAAAAATGGTGTAAGTATATATTATTTTTTAAATGAAAGTTTATTAGTTAGAAAATAAATAGTTTTCAATTGTAAATATATGATGTTTAATTGAGGCTTTTGGTTTCTGACCATATTCCAAGTCCATGTATAAATGCGTTAACGGTATTAATGAATCACTTAATTTTTAAATATTTGAAATTATTAGTTTAATTGTTATTTGAAGTTTTGATTTGAATAAATATTATTTTAAAAATATTGATGGAGAAATATATATTTATTTTCTATGATCTGAATAGATATAATTGATATAGGTAATTAGAGAAAAAAATTAGACTTACTAGAAATTGTGTTTATTAGCTTATTATAATTTCTATAATTTTTATATCAGTTCAATATCTACCTTTTTTTAAATAAATTAATACAAAATTATAAGTAAATATTATATTAAAAACAAAAATTCTCAATATTTTTTATAAATAATGTATATAAGAAAAGTATTTATTAATTGTAATAGTAAATGATTTTAAAGGTTAATTCACTCCTACAACAACGTTTTCTCATTAAAGCGATGTCTTTTTGGTGATACCAAAAGTCAATTTTGGCGTAGTGATAATTCTCAAAGTTGAATCCACTAAGATATATTATTATACCAGCATTTCAAACAACACATATAATTTAATCATTGAAGATGAGAGTTTTCTCCACATATGTGTCTACATCATGAATATTTTATAATAATTTAACATACTTGCTGTCAAGGTCTATTGGATCATGCACTTGGCAATGACTTGATGAAAAGATGATGAAACTTTTCTTATTTTTATAGACAAATGTTAATATAAGTTTATTATAATATAAAAATAGGTTAGTAGTAGAGAATCTAATGGAATCATTTTTCAATTTTTGCTTTATAATTTGATAATTTTCTCAGATTTTTTATTTAATCTAAATTTATTGCATAAATTTATATTTACATTTCAATTGAGAATTTATAATTTTTAAGAGTAAAATAAGAGTATATTGAAATAATCTTGAAATTAAATATCTCATTAATAAATATTTATATTTACATTTCAATTCAAAAATATGATGTTTAATTGAGACTTTTGGTTTTTAGTCATATTCCAAATCTACATAATAGTGTGTTAACGTATTAATTAATCAAAAATTGTAAATATTTGATTTATTAATTTAATTGTTGTTTGAAGTCTTGATTTAAATAAATATTATTTTCAAACTATTGATGGAGAAATCATCAAAAATAAATATTCTCTGCATCTCATAGAAAATCATTTAAATAATACATTATTCTTAAAAGTTATGTGTGATTTTAATAATACTATTAGGATTTGAATAAAAAAATAATACTATTAGTATTACATTTATTATAATAATTATAGTTAATAAAATTGTTAAATAAATAAAACTTAATAAATAAAAATATATTTTAAAAATTTAATAAATTTTGTATTAATATCGTAAAAATATAATAATAATTTTGATAAGGAGAAAAAAAATACAAATGACACCCTTTTTATAAGATAATGAGAATATTAATTTTTGTTTGTTAATTAATTTTGAAAGTTAGAGATGTTGATTTGAAATCTCTCTATCGTAGTTATTATTATTAATTCATATTATTTAACAGTATTAATAATATATTTGTATTATTGTTATTATTAATATATATATTTATAAAATTAAATTGTAAAATGTCAAAATAAATATATCTATACATAAATGATAGTTTACTAATAGTTATTCACAAAAATGTATGACAGTTATATTTATAGTTCTTTTGAATATACTCCCCTTGTGTCAAAATATAAGAGAAAAAATAAAAACATACTTATTAAGAAAAGTATAAACATAATCGTTTAATTTGTGGTGTTTTTGAAATAAAATGATTAGGAAGATATAAAAATAATTCTAATTGGTTGTTGAGTACATAAAAGATGAGAGAGAATGTAAACTAAATACAATTTGCATTTAATTTAATTTTAAAAGATGAAAGTTGAACTTTTTCTCTTATATTTTGGAATAAAAAAAAATTTTTTTTTCTCTTATATTTTGAGACGGTAGGAGTACGTGATAGATATTTGTGAGTCTTATATATAAAAATGGTGTAAGTATATATTATTTTTTAAATGAAAGTTTATTAGTTAGAAAATAAATAGTTTTCAATTGTAAATATATGATGTTTAATTGAGGCTTTTGGTTTCTGACCATATTCCAAGTCCATGTATAAATGCGTTAACGGTATTAATGAATCACTTAATTTTTAAATATTTGAAATTATTAGTTTAATTGTTATTTGAAGTTTTGATTTGAATAAATATTATTTTAAAAATATTGATGGAGAAATATATATTTATTTTCTATGATCTGACTAGATATAATTGATATAGGTAATTAGAAAAAAAAATTAGACTTACTAGAAATTGTGTTTATTAGCTTATTATAATTTCTATAATTTTTATATCAGTTCAATATCTACCTTTTTTTAAATAAATTAATACAAAATTATAAGTAAATATTATATTAAAAACAAAAATTCTCAATATTTTTTATAAAAAATGTATATAAGAAAAGTATTTATTAATTGTAATAGTAAATGATTTTAAAGGTTAATTCACTCCTACAACAGCGTTTTCTCATTAAAGCGATGTCTTTTTCGTGATACCAAAAGTCAATTTTGGCGTAGTGATAATTCTCAAAGTTGAATCCACTAAGATATATTATTATACCAGCATTTCAAACAACACATATAATTTAATCATTGAAGATGAGAGTTTTCTCCACATATGTGTCTACATCATGAATATTTTATAATAATTTAACATACTTGCTGTCAAGGTTTATTGGATCATGCACTTGGCAATGACTTGATGAAAAGATGATGAAACTTTTCTTATTTTTATAGACAAATGTTAATATAAGTTTATTAGAATATAAAAATAGGTTAGTAGTAGAGAATCTAATGGAATCATTTTTCAGTTTTTGCTTTATAATTTGATAATTTTCTCAGATTTTTTATTTAATCTAAATTTATTGCATAAATTTATATTTACATTTCAATTGAGAATTTATAATTTTTAAGAGTAAAATAAGAGTATATTTAAATAATCTTGAAATTAAATATCTCATTGATAAATATTTATATTTACATTTCAATTTAAAAATATGATGTTTAATTGAGACTTTTGGTTTTTAGTCATATTCCAAATCTACATAATAGTGTGTTAACGTATTAATGAATCACAAATTTTAAATATTTGATTTATTAATTTAATTGTTGTTTGAAGTCTTGATTTAAATAAATATTATTTTCAAACTATTGATGGAGAAATCATCAAAAATAAATATTCTCTGCATCTCATAGAAAATCATTTAAATAATACATTATTCTTAAAAGTTATGTGTGATTTTAATAATACTATTAGGATTTAAATAAAAAAATAATACTATTAGTATTACATTTATTATAATAATTATAGTTAATAAAATTGTTAAATAAATGAAACTTAATAAATAAAAATATATTTTAAAAATTTAATAAATTTTGTATTAATATCGTAAAAATATAATAATAATTTTGATAAGGAGAAAAAAAATACAAATGACACCCTTTTTATAAGATAATGAGAATATTAATTTTTGTTTGTTAATTAATTTTGAAAGTTAGAGATGTTGATTTGAAATCTCTCTATCGTAGTTATTATTATTAATTCATATTATTTAACAATATTAATAATATATTTGTATTATTGTTATTATTAATATATATATTTATAAAATTAAATTGTAAAATGTCAAAATAAATATATCTATACATAAATGATAGTTTACTAATAGTTATTCACAAAAACGTATGACAGTTATACTTATAGTTCTTTTGAACATACTCCCCTTGTGTCAAAATATAAGAGAAAAAATAAAAACATACTTATTAAGAAAAGTATAAACATAATCGTTTAATTTGTGGTGTTTTTGAAATAAAATGATTAGGAAGATATAAAAATAATTCTAACTGGTTGTTGAGTATATAAAAGATGAGAGAGAATGTAAACTAAATACAATTTGCATTTAATTTAATTTTAAAAGATGAAAGTTGAACTTTTTCTCTTATATTTTGGAATAAAAAAAAATTTTTTTTTTTCTCTTATATTTTGAGACGGTAGGAGTACGTGATAGATATTTGTGAGTCTTATATATAAAAATGGTGTAAGTATATATTATTTTTTAAATGAAAGTTTATTAGTTAGAAAATAAATAGTTTTCAATTGTAAATATATGATGTTTAATTGAGGCTTTTGGTTTCTGACCATATTCCAAGTCCATGTATAAATGCGTTAACGGTATTAATGAATCACTTAATTTTTAAATATTTGAAATTATTAGTTTAATTGTTATTTGAAGTTTTGATTTGAATAAATATTATTTTAAAAATATTGATGGAGAAATATATATTTATTTTCTATGATCTGAATAGATATAATTGATATAGGTAATTAGAGAAAAAAATTAGACTTACTAGAAATTGTGTTTATTAGCTTATTATAATTTCTATAATTTTTATATCAGTTCAATATCTACCTTTTTTTAAATAAATTAATACAAAATTATAAGTAAATATTATATTAAAAACAAAAATTCTCAATATTTTTTATAAATAATGTATATAAGAAAAGTATTTATTAATTGTAATAGTAAATGATTTTAAAGGTTAATTCACTCCTACAACAACGTTTTCTCATTAAAGCGATGTCTTTTTGGTGATACCAAAAGTCAATTTTGGCGTAGTGATAATTCTCAAAGTTGAATCCACTAAGATATGTTATTATACCAGCATTTCAAACAACACATATAATTTAATCATTGAAGATGAGAGTTTTCTCCACATATGTGTCTACATCATGAATATTTTATAATAATTTAACATACTTGCTGTCAAGGTCTATTGGATCATGCACTTGGCAATGACTTGATGAAAAGATGATGAAACTTTTCTTATTTTTATAGACAAATGTTAATATAAGTTTATTATAATATAAAAATAGGTTAGTAGTAGAGAATCTAATGGAATCATTTTTCAATTTTTGCTTTATAATTTGATAATTTTCTCAGATTTTTTATTTAATCTAAATTTATTGCATAAATTTATATTTACATTTCAATTGAGAATTTATAATTTTTAAGAGTATAATAAGAGTATATTGAAATAATCTTGAAATTAAATATCTCATTAATAAATATTTATATTTACATTTCAATTCAAAAATATGATGTTTAATTGAGACTTTTGGTTTTTAGTCATATTCCAAATCTACATAATAGTGTGTTAACGTATTAATGAATCAAAAATTTTAAATATTTGATTTATTAATTTAATTGTTGTTTGAAGTCTTGATTTAAATAAATATTATTTTCAAACTATTGATGGAGAAATCATCAAAAATAAATATTCTCTGCATCTCATAGTAAATCATTTAAATAATACATTATTCTTAAAAGTTATGTGTGATTTTAATAATACTATTAGGATTTGAATAAAAAAATAATACTATTAGTATTACATTTATTATAATAATTATAGTTAATAAAATTGTTAAATAAATAAAACTTAATAAATAAAAATATATTTTAAAATTTTAATAAATTTTGTATTAATATCGTAAAAATATAATAATAATTTTGATAAGGAGAAAAAAAAATACAAATGACACCCTTTTTATAAGATAATGAGAATATTAATTTTTGTTTGTTAATTAATTTTGAAAGTTAGAGATGTTGATTTGAAATCTCTCTATCGTAGTTATTATTATTAATTCATATTATTTAACAGTATTAATAATATATTTGTATTATTGTTATTATTAATATATATATTTATAAAATTAAATTGTAAAATGTCAAAATAAATATATCTATACATAAATGATAGTTTACTAATAGTTATTCACAAAAATGTATGACAGTTATATTTATAGTTCTTTTGAATATACTCCCTTTGTGTCAAGATATAAGAGAAAAAATAAAAACATACTTATTAAGAAAAGTATAAACATAATCGTTTAATTTGTGGTGTTTTTGAAATAAAATGATTAGGAAGATATAAAAATAATTCTAATTGGTTGTTGAGTATATAAAAGATGAGAGAGAATGTAAACTAAATACAATTTGCATTTAATTTAATTTTAAAAGATGAAAGTTGAACTTTTTCTCTTATATTTTGGAATAAAAAAAAAATATTTTTCTCTTATATTTTGAGACGGAAGGAGTACGTGATAGATATTTATGAGTCTTATATATAAAAATGACGTAAGTATATATTATTTTTTAAATGAAAGTTTATTAGTTAGAAAATAAATAGTTTTCAATTGTAAATATATGATGTTTAATTGAGGCTTTTGGTTTCTGACCATATTCCAAGTCCATGTATAAATGCGTTAACGGTATTAATGAATCACTTAATTTTTAAATATTTGAAATTATTAGTTTAATTGTTATTTGAAGTTTTGATTTGAATAAATATTATTTTAAAAATATTGATGGAGAAATATATATTTATTTTCTATGATCTGAATAGATATAATTGATATTGGTAATTAGAAAAAAAAATTAGACTTACTAGAAATTGTGTTTATTAGCTTATTATAATTTCTATAATTTTTATATCAGTTCAATATCTACCTTTTTTTAAATAAATTAATACAAAATTATAAGTAAATATTATATTAAAAACAAAAATTCTCAATATTTTTTATAAATAATGTATATAAGAAAAGTATTTATTAATTGTAATAGTAAATGATTTTAAAGGTTAATTCACTCCTACAACAACGTTTTCTCATTAAAGCGATGTCTTTTTGGTGATACCAAAAGTCAATTTTGGCGTAGTGATAATTCTCAAAGTTGAATCCACTAAGATATATTATTATACCAGCATTTCAAACAACACATATAATTTAATCATTGAAGATGAGAGTTTTCTCCACATATGTGTCTACATCATGAATATTTTATAATAATTTAACATACTTGCTGTCAAGGTCTATTGGATCATGCACTTGGCAATGACTTGATGAAAAGATGATGAAACTTTTCTTATTTTTATAGACAAATGTTAATATAAGTTTATTAGAATATAAAAATAGGTTAGTAGTAGAGAATCTAATGGAATCATTTTTCAATTTTTGCTTTATAATTTGATAATTTTCTCAGATTTTTTATTTAATCTAAATTTATTGCATAAATTTATATTTACATTTAAATTGAGAATTTATAATTTTTAAGAGTAAAATAAGAGTATATTGAAATAATCTTGAAATTAAATATCTCATTAATAAATATTTATATTTACATTTCAATTCAAAAATATGATGTTTAATTGAGACTTTTGGTTTTTAGTCATATTCCAAATCTACATAATAGTGTGTTAACGTATTAATTAATCAAAAATTTTAAATATTTGATTTATTAATTTAATTGTTGTTTGAAGTCTTGATTTAAATAAATATTATTTTCAAACTATTGATGGAGAAATCATCAAAAATAAATATTCTCTGCATCTCATAGAAAATCATTTAAATAATACATTATTCTTAAAAGTTATGTGTGATTTTAATAATACTATTAGGATTTGAATAAAAAAATAATACTATTAGGATTACATTTATTATAATAATTATAGTTAATAAAATTGTTAAATAAATAAAACTTAATAAATAAAAATATATTTTAAAAATTTAATAAATTTTGTATTAATATCGTAAAAATATAATAATAATTTTGATAAGGAGAAAAAAAATACAAATGACACCCTTTTTATAAGATAATGAGAATATTAATTTTTGTTTGTTAATTAATTTTGAAAGTTAGAGATGTTGATTTGAAATCTCTCTATCGTAGTTATTATTATTAATTCATATTATTTAACAGTATTAATAATATATTTGTATTATTGTTATTATTAATATATATATTTATAAAATTAAATTGTAAAATGTCAAAATAAATATATCTATACATAAATGATAGTTTACTAATAGTTATTCACAAAAATGTATGACAGTTATACTTATAGTTCTTTTGAACATACTCCCCTTGTGTCAAAATATAAGAGAAAAAATAAAAACATACTTATTAAGAAAAGTATAAACATAATCGTTTAATTTGTGGTTATTTTTAAATAAAATGATTAGGAAGATATAAAAATAATTCTAATTGGTTGTTGAGTATATAAAAGATGAGAGAGAATGTAAACTAAATACAATTTGCATTTAATTTAATTTTAAAAGATGAAAGTTGAAATTTTTCTCGTATATTTTGGAATAAAAAAAATTTTTTTTTCTCTTATATTTTGAAACGGAAGGAGTACGTGATAGATATTTGTGAGTCTTATATATAAAAATGGTGTATGTATATATTATTTTTTAAATGAAAGTTTATTAGTTAGAAAATAAATAGTTTTCAATTGTAAATATATGATGTTTAATTGAGGCTTTTGGTTTCTGAGCATATTCCAAGTCCATGTATAAATGCGTTAACGGTATTAATGAATCACTTAATTTTTAAATATTTGAAATTATTAGTTTAATTGTTATTTGAAGTTTTGATTTGAATAAATATTATTTTAAAAATATTGATGGAGAAATATATATTTATTTTCTATGATCTGAATAGATATAATTGATATAGGTAATTAGAGAAAAAAATTAGACTTACTAGAAATTGTGTTTATTAGCTTATTATAATTTCTATAATTTTTATATCAGTTCAATATCTACCTTTTTTTAAATAAATTAATACAAAATTATAAGTAAATATTATATTAAAAACAAAAATTCTCAATATTTTTTATAAATAATGTATATAAGAAAAGTATTTATTAATTGTAATAGTAAATGATTTTAAAGGTTAATTCACTCCTACAACAACGTTTTCTCATTAAAGCGATGTCTTTTTGGTGATACCAAAAGTCAATTTTGGCGTAGTGATAATTCTCAAAGTTGAATCCACTAAGATATGTTATTATACCAGCATTTCAAACAACACATATAATTTAATCATTGAAGATGAGAGTTTTCTCCACATATGTGTCTACATCATGAATATTTTATAATAATTTAACATACTTGCTGTCAAGGTCTATTGGATCATGCACTTGGCAATGACTTGATGAAAAGATGATGAAACTTTTCTTATTTTTATAGACAAATGTTAATATAAGTTTATTATAATATAAAAATAGGTTAGTAGTAGAGAATCTAATGGAATCATTTTTCAATTTTTGCTTTATAATTTGATAATTTTCTCAGATTTTTTATTTAATCTAAATTTATTGCATAAATTTATATTTACATTTCAATTGAGAATTTATAATTTTTAAGAGTATAATAAGAGTATATTGAAATAATCTTGAAATTAAATATCTCATTAATAAATATTTATATTTACATTTCAATTCAAAAATATGATGTTTAATTGAGACTTTTGGTTTTTAGTCATATTCCAAATCTACATAATAGTGTGTTAACGTATTAATGAATCAAAAATTTTAAATATTTGATTTATTAATTTAATTGTTGTTTGAAGTCTTGATTTAAATAAATATTATTTTCAAACTATTGATGGAGAAATCATCAAAAATAAATATTCTCTGCATCTCATAGTAAATCATTTAAATAATACATTATTCTTAAAAGTTATGTGTGATTTTAATAATACTATTAGGATTTGAATAAAAAAATAATACTATTAGTATTACATTTATTATAATAATTATAGTTAATAAAATTGTTAAATAAATAAAACTTAATAAATAAAAATATATTTTAAAATTTTAATAAATTTTGTATTAATATCGTAAAAATATAATAATAATTTTGATAAGGAGAAAAAAAAATACAAATGACACCCTTTTTATAAGATAATGAGAATATTAATTTTTGTTTGTTAATTAATTTTGAAAGTTAGAGATGTTGATTTGAAATCTCTCTATCGTAGTTATTATTATTAATTCATATTATTTAACAGTATTAATAATATATTTGTATTATTGTTATTATTAATATATATATTTATAAAATTAAATTGTAAAATGTCAAAATAAATATATCTATACATAAATGATAGTTTACTAATAGTTATTCACAAAAATGTATGACAGTTATATTTATAGTTCTTTTGAATATACTCCCTTTGTGTCAAGATATAAGAGAAAAAATAAAAACATACTTATTAAGAAAAGTATAAACATAATCGTTTAATTTGTGGTGTTTTTGAAATAAAATGATTAGGAAGATATAAAAATAATTCTAATTGGTTGTTGAGTATATAAAAGATGAGAGAGAATGTAAACTAAATACAATTTGCATTTAATTTAATTTTAAAAGATGAAAGTTGAACTTTTTCTCTTATATTTTGGAATAAAAAAAAAATATTTTTCTCTTATATTTTGAGACGGAAGGAGTACGTGATAGATATTTATGAGTCTTATATATAAAAATGACGTAAGTATATATTATTTTTTAAATGAAAGTTTATTAGTTAGAAAATAAATAGTTTTCAATTGTAAATATATGATGTTTAATTGAGGCTTTTGGTTTCTGACCATATTCCAAGTCCATGTATAAATGCGTTAACGGTATTAATGAATCACTTAATTTTTAAATATTTGAAATTATTAGTTTAATTGTTATTTGAAGTTTTGATTTGAATAAATATTATTTTAAAAATATTGATGGAGAAATATATATTTATTTTCTATGATCTGAATAGATATAATTGATATTGGTAATTAGAAAAAAAAATTAGACTTACTAGAAATTGTGTTTATTAGCTTATTATAATTTCTATAATTTTTATATCAGTTCAATATCTACCTTTTTTTAAATAAATTAATACAAAATTATAAGTAAATATTATATTAAAAACAAAAATTCTCAATATTTTTTATAAATAATGTATATAAGAAAAGTATTTATTAATTGTAATAGTAAATGATTTTAAAGGTTAATTCACTCCTACAACAACGTTTTCTCATTAAAGCGATGTCTTTTTGGTGATACCAAAAGTCAATTTTGGCGTAGTGATAATTCTCAAAGTTGAATCCACTAAGATATATTATTATACCAGCATTTCAAACAACACATATAATTTAATCATTGAAGATGAGAGTTTTCTCCACATATGTGTCTACATCATGAATATTTTATAATAATTTAACATACTTGCTGTCAAGGTCTATTGGATCATGCACTTGGCAATGACTTGATGAAAAGATGATGAAACTTTTCTTATTTTTATAGACAAATGTTAATATAAGTTTATTATAATATAAAAATAGGTTAGTAGTAGAGAATCTAATGGAATCATTTTTCAATTTTTGCTTTATAATTTGATAATTTTCTCAGATTTTTTATTTAATCTAAATTTATTGCATAAATTTATATTTACATTTCAATTGAGAATTTATAATTTTTAAGAGTATAATAAGAGTATATTGAAATAATCTTGAAATTAAATATCTCATTAATAAATATTTATATTTACATTTCAATTCAAAAATATGATGTTTAATTGAGACTTTTGGTTTTTAGTCATATTCCAAATCTACATAATAGTGTGTTAACGTATTAATTAATCAAAAATTTTAAATATTTGATTTATTAATTTAATTGTTGTTTGAAGTCTTGATTTAAATAAATATTATTTTCAAACTATTGATGGAGAAATCATCAAAAATAAATATTCTCTGCATCTCATAGAAAATCATTTAAATAATACATTATTCTTAAAAGTTATGTGTGATTTTAATAATACTATTAGGATTTGAATAAAAAAATAATACTATTAGGATTACATTTATTATAATAATTATAGTTAATAAAATTGTTAAATAAATAAAACTTAATAAATAAAAAAATATTTTAAAAATTTAATAAATTTTGTATTAATATCGTAAAAATATAATAATAATTTTGATAAGGAGAAAAAAAATACAAATGACACCCTTTTTATAAGATAATGAGAATATTAATTTTTGTTTGTTAATTAATTTTGAAAGTTAGAGATGTTGATTTGAAATCTCTCTATCGTAGTTATTATTATTAATTCATATTATTTAACAGTATTAATAATATATTTGTATTATTGTTATTATTAATATATATATTTATAAAATTAAATTGTAAAATGTCAAAATAAATATATCTATACATAAATGATAGTTTACTAATAGTTATTCACAAAAATGTATGACAGTTATACTTATAGTTCTTTTGAACATACTCCCCTTGTGTCAAAATATAAGAGAAAAAATAAAAACATACTTATTAAGAAAAGTATAAACATAATCGTTTAATTTGTGGTTATTTTTAAATAAAATGATTAGGAAGATATAAAAATAATTCTAATTGGTTGTTGAGTATATAAAAGATGAGAGAGAATGTAAACTAAATACAATTTGCATTTAATTTAATTTTAAAATATGAAAGTTGAAATTTTTCTCGTATATTTTGGAATAAAAAAAATTTTTTTTTTCTCTTATATTTTGAAACGGAAGGAGTACGTGATAGATATTTGTGAGTCTTATATATAAAAATGGTGTATGTATATATTATTTTTTAAATGAAAGTTTATTAGTTAGAAAATAAATAGTTTTCAATTGTAAATATATGATGTTTAATTGAGGCTTTTGGTTTCTGAGCATATTCCAAGTCCATGTATAAATGCGTTAACGGTATTAATGAATCACTTAATTTTTAAATATTTGAAATTATTAGTTTAATTGTTATTTGAAGTTTTGATTTGAATAAATATTATTTTAAAAATATTGATGGAGAAATATATATTTATTTTCTTTGATCTGAATAGATATAATTGATATAGGTAATTAGAAAAAAAAATAGACTTACTAGAAATTGTGTTTATTAGCTTATTATAATTTCTATAATTTTTATATCAGTTCAATATCTACCTTTTTTTTAAATAAATTAATACAAAATTATAAGTAAATATTATATTAAAAACAAAATTCTCAATATTTTTTATAAATAATGTATATAAGAAAAGTATTTATTAATTGTAATAGTAAATGATTTTAAAGGTTAATTCACTCCTACAACAGAGTTTTCTCATTAAAGCGTTGTCTTTTTGGTGATACCAAAAGTCAATTTTGGCGTAGTGATAATTCTCAAAGCTGAATCCACTAAGATATATTATTATACCAGCATTTCAAACAACACATATAATTTAATCATTGAAGATGAGAGTTTTCTCCACATATGTGTCTACATCATGAATATTTTATAATAATTTAACATACTTGCTGTCAAGGTCTATTGGATCATGCACTTGGCAATGACTTGATGAAAATATGATGAAACTTTTCTTATTTTTATAGACAAATGTTAATATAAGTTTATTAGAATATAAAAATAGGTTAGTATTAGAGAATCTAATGGAATCATTTTTCAATTTTTGCTTTATAATTTGATAATTTTCTCAGATTTTTTATTTAATCTAAATTTATTGCATAAATTTATATTTACATTTAAATTGAGAATTTATAATTTTTAAGAGTAAAATAAGAGTATATTGAAATAATCTTGAAATTAAATATCTCATTAATAAATATTTATATTTACATTTCAATTCAAAAATATGATGTTTAATTGAGACTTTTGGTTTTTAGTCATATTCCAAATCTACATAATAGTGTGTTAACGTATTAATTAATCAAAAATTTTAAATATTTGATTTATTAATTTAATTGTTGTTTGAAGTCTTGATTTAAATAAATATTATTTTCAAACTATTGATGGAGAAATCATCAAAAATAAATATTCTCTGCATCTCATAGAAAATCATTTAAATAATACATTATTCTTAAAAGTTTTGTGTGATTTTAATAATACTATTAGGATTTGAATAAAAAAATAATACTATTAGTATTACATTTATTATAATAATTATAGTTAATAAAATTGTTAAATAAATAAAACTTAATAAATAAAAATATATTTTAAAAATTTAATAAATTTTGTATTAATATCGTAAAAATATAATAATAATTTTGATAAGGAGAAAAAAAATACAAATGACACCCTTTTTATAAGATAATGAGAATATTAATTTTTGTTTGTTAATTAATTTTGAAAGTTAGAGATGTTGATTTGAAATCTCTCTATCGTAGTTATTATTATTAATTCATATTATTTAACAGTATTAATAATATATTTGTATTATTGTTATTATTAATATATATATTTATCAAATTAAATTGTAAAATGTCAAAATAAATATATCTATACATAAATGATAGTTTACTAATAGTTATTCACAAAAATGTATGACAGTTATACTTATAGTTCTTTTGAATATACTCCCCTTGTGTCAAAATATAAGAGAAAAAATAAAAACATACTTATTAAGAAAAGTATAAACATAATCGTTTAATTTGTGGTTATTTTTAAATAAAATGATTAGGAAGATATAAAAATAATTCTAATTGGTTGTTGAGTATATAAAAGATGAGAGAGAATGTAAACTAAATACAATTTGCATTTAATTTAATTTTAAAAGATGAAAGTTGAAATTTTTCTCTTATATTTTGGAATAAAAAAAAAAAAAAATTTCTCTTATATTTTGAAACGGAAGGAGTACGTGATAGATATTTGTGAGTCTTATATATAAAAATGGTGTATGTATATATTATTTTTTAAATGAAAGTTTATTAGTTAGAAAATAAATAGTTTTCAATTGTAAATATATGATGTTTAATTGAGGCTTTTGGTTTCTGAGCATATTCCAAGTCCATGTATAAATGCGTTAACGGTATTAATGAATCACTTAATTTTTAAATATTTGAAATTATTAGTTTAATTGTTATTTGAAGTTTTGATTTGAATAAATATTATTTTAAAAATATTGATGGAGAAATATATATTTATTTTCTATGATCTGAATAGATATAATTGATATAGGTAATTAGAAAAAAAAATAGACTTACTAGAAATTGTGTTTATTAGCTTATTATAATTTCTATAATTTTTATATCAGTTCAATATCTACCTTTTTTTAAATAAATTAATACAAAATTATAAGTAAATATTATATTAAAACCAAAAATTTTCAATATTTTTTATAAATAATGTATATAAGAAAAGTATTTATTAATTGTAATAGTAAATGATTTTAAAGGTTAATTCACTCCTACAACAGAGTTTTCTCATTAAAGCGTTGTCTTTTTGGTGATACCAAAAGTCAATTTTGGCGTAGTGATAATTCTCAAAGCTGAATCCACTAAGATATATTATTATACCAGCATTTCAAACAACACATATAATTTAATCATTGAAGATGAGAGTTTTCTCCACATATGTGTCTACATCATGAATATTTTATAATAATTTAACATACTTGCTGTCAAGGTCTATTGGATCATGCACTTGGCAATGACTTGATGAAAATATGATGAAACTTTTCTTGTTTTTATAGACAAATGTTAATATAAGTTTATTAGAATATAAAAATAGGTTAGTAGTAGAGAATATAATGGAATCATTTTTCAATTTTTGCTTTATAATTTGATAATTTTCTCAGATTTTTTATTTAATCTAAATTTATTGCATAAATTTATATTTACATTTCAATTGAGAATTTATAATTTTTAAGAGTAAAATAAGAGTATATTGAAATAATCTTGAAATTAAATATCTCATTAATAAATATTTATATTTACATTTCAATTCAAAAATATGATGTTTAATTGAGACTTTTGGTTTTTAGTCATATTCCAAATCTACATAATAGTGTGTTAACGTATTAATGAATCACAAATTTTGAATATTTGATTTATTAATTTAATTGATATTTGAAGTCTTGATTTAAATAAATATTATTTTCAAACTATTGATGGAGAAATCATCAAAAATAAATATTCTCTGCATCTCATAGAAAATCATTTAAATAATACATTATTCTTAAAAGTTATGTGTGATTTTAATAATACTATTAGGGTTTAAATAAAATAATAATACTATTAGTATTACATTTATTATAATAATTATAGTTAATAAAATTGTTAAATAAATAAAACTTAATAAATAAAAATATATTTTAAAAATATAATAAATTTTGTATTAATATCGTAAAAATATAATAATAATTTTGATAAGGAGAAAAAAAATACAAATGACACCCTTTTTATAAGATAATGAGAATATTAATTTTTGTTTGTTAATTAATTTTGAAAGTTAGAGATGTTGATTTGAAATCTCCCTATCGTAGTTATTATTATTAATTCATATTATTTAACAGTATTAATAATATATTTGTATTATTGTTATTATTAATATATATATTTATAAAATTAAATTGTAAAATGTCAAAATAAATATATCTATACATAAATGATAGTTTACTAATAGTTATTCACAAAAATGTATGACAGTTATACTTATAGTTCTTTTGAATATACTCCCTTTGTGTCAAAATGTAAGAGAAAAAATAAAAACATACTTATTAAGAAAAGTATAAACATAATCGTTTAATTTGTGGTGTTTTTGAAATAAAATGATTAGGAAGATATAAAAATAATTCTAATTGGTTGTTGAGTATATAAAAGATGAGAGAGAATGTAAACTAAATACAATTTGCATTTAATTTAATTTTAAAAGATGAAAGTTGAACTTTTTCTCTTATATTTTGGAATAAAAAAAATATATTTATTTCTCTTATATTTTGAGACGGAAGGAGTACGTGATAGATATTTGTGAGTCTTATATATAAAAATGGTGTAAGTATATATTATTTTTTAAATGAAAGTTTATTAGTTAGAAAATAAATAGTTTTCAATTGTAAATATATGATGTTTAATTGAGGCTTTTGGTTTCTGATCATATTCCAAGTCCATGTATAAATGCGTTAACGGTATTAATGAATCACTTAATTTTTAAATATTTGAAATTATTAGTTTAATTGTTATTTGAAGTTTTGATTTGAAAAAATATTATTTTAAAAATATTGATGGAGAAATATATATTTATTTTCTATGATCTGAATAGATATAATTGATATAGGTAATTAGAAGTAAAAAAAGTAGACTTACTAGAAATTGTGTTTATTAGCTTATTATAATTTCTATAATTTTTATATCAGTTCAATATCTACCTTTTTTTAAATAAATTAATACAAATATATAAGTAAATATTATATTAAAAACAAAAATTCTCAATACTTTTTATAAATAATATATATAAGTAAAGTATTTATTAATTGTGATAGTAAATGATTTTAAAGGTTAATTCACTCCTACAACAGCGTTTTCTCATTAAAGCGTTGTCTCTTTGGTGATACCAAAAGTCAATTTTTGCGTAGTGATAATTCTCAAAGTTGAATCCACTAAGATATATTATTATACCAGCATTTCAAACAACACATATAATTTAATCATTGAAGATGAGAGTTTTCTCCACATATGTGTCTACATCATGAATATTTTATAATAATTTAACATACTTGCTGTCAAGGTCTATTGGATCATGCACTTGGCAATGACTTGATGAAAAGATGGTGAAACTTTTCTTATTTTTATAGACAAATGCTAATATAAGTTTATTAGAATATAAAAATAGGTTAGTAGTAGAGAATCTAATGGAATCATTTTTCAATTTTTGCTTTATAATTTGATAATTTTCTCAGATTTTTTATTTAATCTAAATTTATTGCATAAATTTATATTTACATTTCAATTGAGAATTTATAATTTTTAAGAGTAAAATAAGAGTATATTGAAATAATCTTGAAATTAAATATCTCATTAATAAATATTTATATTTACATTTCAATTCAAAAATATGATGTTTAATTGAGACTTTTGGTTTTTAGTCATATTCCAAATCTACATAATAGTGTGTTAACGTATTAATGAATCACAAATTTTAAATATTTGATTTATTAATTTAATTGTTGTTTGAAGTCTTGATTTAAATAAATATTATTTTCAAACTATTGATGGAGAAATCATCAAAAATAAATATTCTCTGCATCTCATAGAAAATCATTTAAATAATACATTATTCTTAAAAGTTATGTGTGATTTTAATAATACTATTAGGATTTAAATAAAAAAATAATACTATTAGTATTACATTTATTATAATAATTATAGTTAATAAAATTATTAAATAAATAAAACTTAATAAATAAAAATATATTTTAAAAATATAATAAATTTTGTATTAATATCGTAAAAATATAATAATAATTTTGATAAGGAGAAAAAAAATACAAATGACACCCTTTTTATAAGATAATGAGAATATTAATTTTTGTTTGTTAATTAATTTTGAAAGTTAGAGATGTTGATTTGAAATCTCCCTATCGTAGTTATTATTATTAATTCATATTATTTAACAGTATTAATAATATATTTGTATTATTGTTATTATTAATATATATATATTTATAAAATTAAATTGTAAAATGTCAAAATAAATATATCTATACATAAATGATAGTTTACTAATAGTTATTCACAAAAATGTATGACAGTTATACTTATAGTTCTTTTGAATATACTCCCTTTGTGTCAAAATATAAGAGAAAAAATAAAAACATACTTATTAAGAAAAGTATAAACATAATCGTTTAATTTGTGGTGTTTTTGAAATAAAATGATTAGGAAGATATAAAAATAATTCTAATTGGTTGTTGAGTATATAAAAGATGAGAGAGAATGTAAACTAAATACAATTTGCATTTAATTTAATTTTAAAAGATGAAAGTTGAACTTTTTCTCTTATATTTTGGAATAAAAAAAAATATTTTTTTCTCTTATATTTTGAGACGGAAGGAGTACGTGATAGATATTTGTGAGTCTTATATATAAAAATGGTGTAAGTATATATTATTTTTTAAATGAAAGTTTATTAGTTAGAAAATAAATAGTTTTCAATTGTAAATATATGATGTTTAAATGAGGCTTTTGGTTTCTGGCCATATTCCAAGTCCATGTATAAATGCGTTAACGGTATTAATGAATAACTTAATTTTTAAATATTTGAAATTATTAGTTTAATTGTTATTTAAAGTTTTGATTTGAATAAATATTATTTTAAAAATATTGATGGAGAAATATATATTTTTTTTCTATGATCTGAATAGATATAATTGATATAGGTAATTAGAAAAAAAAAGTAGACTTACTAGAAATTATGTTTATTAGCTTATTATAATTTCTTTATTAATTGTAATAGTAAATGATTTTAAAGGTTAATTCACTCCTACGACAGTGTTTTCTCATTAAAGCGTTGTCTCTTTGGTGACACCAAAAGTCAATTTTGGCGTAGTGATAATTCTCAAAGTTGAATCCACTAAGATATATTATTATACCAGCATTTCAAACAACACATATAATTTAATCATTGAAGATGAGAGTTTTCTCCACATATGTGTCTACATCATGAATATTTTATAATAATTTAACATACTTGCTGTCAAGGTCTATTGGATCATGCACTTGGCAATGACTTGATGAAAAGATGATGAAATTTTTCTTATTTTTATAGACAAATGTTAATATAAGTTTATTAGAATATAAAAATAGGTTAGTAGTAGAGAATCTAATGGAATCATTTTTCAGTTTTTGCTTTATAATTTGATAATTTTCTTAGATTTTTTATTTAATCTAAATTTATTGCATAAATTTATATTTACATTTCAATTGAGAATTTATAATTTTTAAGAGTAAAATAAGAGTATATTGAAATAATCTTGAAATTAAATATCTCATTAATAAATATTTATATTTACATTTCAATTCAAAAATATGATGTTTAATTGAGACTTATGGTTTTTAGTCATATTCCAAATCTACATAATAGCGTGTTAACGTATTAATGAATCACAAATTTTAAATATTTGATTTATTAATTTAATTGTTGTTTGAAGTCTTGATTTAAATAAATATTATTTTCAAACTATTGATGGAGAAATCATCAAAAATAAATATTCTCTGCATCTCATAGAAAATCATTTAAATAATACATTATTCTTAAAAGTTATATGTGATTTTAATAATACTATTAGGATTTAAATAAAAAAATAATACTATTAGTATTACATTTATTATAATAATTATAGTTAATAAAATTGTTAAATAAATAAAACTTAATAAATAAAAATATTTTTTAAAAATTTAATAAATTTTGTATTAATATCGTAAAAATATAATAATAATTTTGATAAGGAGAAAAAAAATACAAATGACACCCTTTTTATAAGATAATGAGAATATTAATTTTTGTTTGTTAATTAATTTTGAAAGTTAGAGATGTTGATTTGAAATCTCTCTATCGTAGTTATTATTATTAATTCATATTATTTAACAGTATTAATAATATATTTGTATTATTGTTATTATTTATATATATATATTTATAAAATTAAATTGTAAAATGTCAAAATAAATATATCTATACATAAATGATAGTTTACTAATAGTTATTCACAAAAATGTATGACAGTTATACTTATAGTTCTTTTGAATATACTCCCTTTGTGTCAAAATATAAGAGAAAAAATAAAAACATACTTATTAAGAAAAGTATAAACATAATCGTTTAATTTGTGGTGTTTTTGAAATAAAATGATTAGGAAGATATAAAAATAATTCTAATTGGTTGTTGAGTATATAAAAGATGAGAGAGAATGTAAACTAAATACAATTTGCATTTAATTTAATTTTAAAAGATGAAAGTTTAATTTTTTCTCTCATATTTTGGAATAAAAAAAAAATTTCTCTTTTATTTTGAGACGGAAGGAGTACGTGATAGATATTTGTGAGTCTTATATATTAAAGTGGTGTAAGTATATATTATTTTTTAAATGAAAGTTTATTAGTTAGAAAATAAATAGTTTTCAATTGTAAATATATGATGTTTAATTGAGGCTTTTGGTTTCTGACCATATTCCAAGTCCATGTATAAATGCGTTAACGGTATTAATGAATCACTTAATTTTTAAATATTTGAAATTATTAGTTTAATTGTTATTTGAAGTTTTGATTTGAATAAATATTATTTTAAAAATATTGATGGAGAAATATATATATTTTTTTCTATGATCTGAATAGATATAATTGATATAGGTAATTAGAAAGAAAAAAAAGTAGACTTACTAGAAATTGTGTTTATTAGCTTATTATAATTTCTATAATTTTTATATCAGTTCAATATCTACCTTTTTTTAAATAAATTAATACAAAATTATAAGTAAATATTATATTAAAAACAAAAATTCTCAATATTTTTATAAATAATATATATAAGAAAAGTATTTATTAATTGTGATAGTAAATGATTTTAAAGGTTAATTCACTCCTACAACAGCGTTTTCTCATTAAAGCGTTGTCTCTTTGGTGATACCAAAAGTCAATTTTTGCGTAGTGATAATTCTCAAAGTTGAATCCACTAAGATATATTATTATACCAGCATTTCAAACAACACATATAATTTAATCATTGAAGATGAGAGTTTTCTCCACATATGTGTCTACATCATGAATATTTTATAATAATTTAACATACTTGCTGTCAAGGTCTATTGGATCATGCACTTGGCAATGACTTGATGAAAAGATGATGAAATTTTTCTTATTTTTATAGACAAATGTTAATATAAGTTTATTAGAATATAAAAATAGGTTAGTAGTAGAGAATCTAATGGAATCATTTTTCAATTTTTGCTTTATAATTTGATAATTTTCTCAGATTTTTTATTTAATCTAATTTTATTGCATAAATTTATATTTACATTTCAATTGAGAATTTATAATTTTTAAGAGTAAAATAAGAGTATATTGAAATAATCTTGAAATTAAATATCTCATTAATAAATATTTATATTTACATTTCAATTCAAAAATATGATGTTTAATTGAGACTTTTGGTTTTTAGTCATATTCCAAATCTACATAATAGTGTGTTAACGTATTAATGAATCACAAATTTTAAATATTTGATTTATTAATTTAATTCTTGTTTGAAGTCTTGATTTAAATAAATATTATTTTCAAACTATTGATGGAGAAATCATCAAAAATAAATATTCTCTGCATCTCATAGAAATTCATTTAAATAATACATTATTCTTAAAAGTTATGTGTGATTTTAATAATACTATTAGGATTTAAATAAAAAAATAATACTATTAGTATTACATTTATTATAATAATTATAGTTAATAAAATTATTAAATAAATAAAACTTAATAAATAAAAATATATTTTAAAAATATAATAAATTTTGTATTAATATCGTAAAAATATAATAATAATTTTGATAAGGAGAAAAAAAATACAAATGACACCCTTTTTATAAGATAATGAGAATATTAATTTTTGTTTGTTAATTAATTTTGAAAGTTAGAGATGTTGATTTGAAATCTCCCCATCGTAGTTATTATTATTAATTCATATTATTTAACAGTATTAATAATATATTTGTATTATTGTTATTATTAATATATATATTTATAAAATTAAATTGTAAAATGTCAAAATAAATATATCTATACATAAATGATAGTTTACTAATAGTTATTCACAAAAATGTATGACAGTTATACTTATAGTTCTTTTGAATATACTCCCTTTGTGTCAAAATATAAGAGAAAAAATAAAAACATACTTATTAAGAAAAGTATAAACATAATCGTTTAATTTGTGGTGTTTTTGAAATAAAATGATTAGGAAGATATAAAAATAATTCTAATTGGTTGTTGAGTATATAACAGATGAGAGAGAATGTAAACTAAATACAATTTGCATTTAATTTAATTTTAAAATATGAAAGTTGAACTTTTTCTCTTATATTTTGGAATAAAAAAAAATATTTATTTCTCTTATATTTTGAGACGGAAGGAGTACGTGATAGATATTTGTGAGTCTTATATATAAAAATGGTGTAAGTATATATTATTTTTTAAATGAAAGTTTATTAGTTAGAAAATAAATAGTTTTCAATTGTAAATATATGATGTTTAATTGAGGCTTTTGGTTTCTGACCATATTCCAAGTCCATGTATAAACGCGTTAACGGTATTAATGAATCACTTAATTTTTAAATATTTGAAATTATTAGTTTAATTGTTATTTGAAGTTTTGATTTGAATAAATATTATTTTAAAAATATTGATGGAGAAATATATATTTATTTTCTATGATCTGAATAGATATAATTGATATAGGTAATTAGAAGAAAAAAAAGTAGACTTACTAGAAATTGTGTTTATTAGCTTATTATAATTTCTATAATTTTTATATCAGTTCAATATCTACCTTTTTTTAAATAAATTAATATAAAATTATAAGTAAATATTATATTAAAAACAAAAATTCTCAATATTTTTTATAAATAATATATATAAGAAAAGTATTTATTAATTGTGATAGTAAATGATTTTAAAGGTTAATTCACTCCTACAACAGCGTTTTCTCATTAAAGTGTTGTCTCTTTGGTGATACCAAAAGTCAATTTTTGCGTAGTGATAATTCTCAAAGTTGAATCCACTAAGATATATTATTATACCAGCATTTCAAACAACACATATAATTTAATCATTGAAGATGAGAGTTTTCTCCACATATGTGTCTACATCATGAATATTTTATAATAATTTAACATACTTGCTGTCAAGGTCTATTGGATCATGCACTAGATGATGAAACTTTTCTTATTTTTATAGACAAATGTTAATATAAGTTTATTAGAATATAAAAATAGGTTAGTAGTAGAGAATCTAATGGAATCATTTTTCAATTTTTGCTTTATAATTTGATAATTTTCTCAGATTTTTTATTTAATCTAAATTTATTGCATAAATTTATATTTACATTTCAATTGAGAATTTATAATTTTTAAGAGTAAAATAAGAGTATATTGAAATAATCTTGAAATTAAATATCTCATTAATAATTATTTATATTTACATTTCAATTCAGAAATATGATGTTTAATTGAGACTTTTGGTTTTTAGTCATATTCCAAATCTACATAATAGTGTGTTAACGTATTAATGAATCACAAATTTTAAATATTTGATTTATTAATTTAATTGTTGTTTGAAGTCTTGATTTAAATAAATATTATTTTCAAACTATTGATGGAGAAATCATCAAAAATAAATATTCTCTGCAT
Source organism: Vicia faba (assembly GCA_948472305.1). NCBI lineage: Eukaryota > Viridiplantae > Streptophyta > Magnoliopsida > Fabales > Fabaceae > Vicia > Vicia faba. Next base: position 142,382,913 of record OX451736.1, read on the forward strand.
CTCATAGAAATTCATTTAAATAATACATTATTCTTAAAAGTTATGTGTGATTTTAATAATACTATTAGGATTTAAATAAAAAAATAATACTATTAGTATTACATTTATTATAATAATTATAGTTAATAAAATTATTAAATAAATAAAACTTAATAAATAAAAATATATTTTAAAAATATAATAAATTTTGTATTAATATCGTAAAAATATAATAATAATTTTGATAAGGAGAAAAAAAATACAAATGACACCCTTTTTATAAGATAATGAGAATATTAATTTTTGTTTGTTAATTAATTTTGAAAGTTAGAGATGTTGATTTGAAATCTCCCCATCGTAGTTATTATTATTAATTCATATTATTTAACAGTATTAATAATATATTTGTATTATTGTTATTATTAATATATATATTTATAAAATTAAATTGTAAAATGTCAAAATAAATATATCTATACATAAATGATAGTTTACTAATAGTTATTCACAAAAATGTATGACAGTTATACTTATAGTTCTTTTGAATATACTCCCTTTGTGTCAAAATATAAGAGAAAAAATAAAAACATACTTATTAAGAAAAGTATAAACATAATCGTTTAATTTGTGGTGTTTTTGAAATAAAATGATTAGGAAGATATAAAAATAATTCTAATTGGTTGTTGAGTATATAAAAGATGAGAGAGAATGTAAACTAAATACAATTTGCATTTAATTTAATTTTAAAAGATGAAAGTTGAACTTTTTCTCTTATATTTTGGAATAAAAAAAAATATTTTTTTCTCTTATATTTTGAGACGGAAGGAGTACGTGATAGATATTTGTGAGTCTTATATATAAAAATGGTGTAAGTATATATTATTTTTTAAATGAAAGTTTATTAGTTAGAAAATAAATAGTTTTCAATTGTAAATATATGATGTTTAAATGAGGCTTTTGGTTTCTGGCCATATTCCAAGTCCATGTATAAATGCGTTAACGGTATTAATGAATAACTTAATTTTTAAATATTTGAAATTATTAGTTTAATTGTTATTTAAAGTTTTGATTTGAATAAATATTATTTTAAAAATATTGATGGAGAAATATATATTTTTTTTCTATGATCTGAATAGATATAATTGATATAGGTAATTAGAAAAAAAAAGTAGACTTACTAGAAATTATGTTTATTAGCTTATTATAATTTCTTTATTAATTGTAATAGTAAATGATTTTAAAGGTTAATTCACTCCTACGACAGTGTTTTCTCATTAAAGCGTTGTCTCTTTGGTGACACCAAAAGTCAATTTTGGCGTAGTGATAATTCTCAAAGTTGAATCCACTAAGATATATTATTATACCAGCATTTCAAACAACACATATAATTTAATCATTGAAGATGAGAGTTTTCTCCACATATGTGTCTACATCATGAATATTTTATAATAATTTAACATACTTGCTGTCAAGGTCTATTGGATCATGCACTTGGCAATGACTTGATGAAAAGATGATGAAATTTTTCTTATTTTTATAGACAAATGTTAATATAAGTTTATTAGAATATAAAAATAGGTTAGTAGTAGAGAATCTAATGGAATCATTTTTCAGTTTTTGCTTTATAATTTGATAATTTTCTTAGATTTTTTATTTAATCTAAATTTATTGCATAAATTTATATTTACATTTCAATTGAGAATTTATAATTTTTAAGAGTAAAATAAGAGTATATTGAAATAAACTTGAAATTAAATATCTCATTAATAAATATTTATATTTGCATTTCAATTCAAAAATATGATGTTTAATTGAGACTTTTGGTTTTTAGTCATATTCCAAATCTACATAATAGCGTGTTAACGTATTAATGAATCACAAATTTTAAATATTTGATTTATTAATTTAATTGTTGTTTGAAGTCTTTATTTAAATAAATATTATTTTCAAACTATTGATGGAGAAATCATCAAAAATAAATATTCTCTGCATCTCATAGAAAATCATTTAAATAATACATTATTCTTAAAAGTTATGTGTGATTTTAATAATACTATTCGGATTTAAATAAAAAATAATACTATTAGTATTACATTTACTATAATAATTATAGTTAATAAAATTGTTAAATAAATAAAACTTAATAAATAAAAATATATTTTAAAAATTTAATAAATTTTGTATTAATATCGTAAAAATATAATAATAATTTTGATAAGGAGAAAAAAAATACAAATGACACCCTTTTTATAAGATAATGAGAATATTAATTTTTGTTTGTTAATTAATTTTGAAAGTTAGAGATGTTGATTTGAAATCTCTCTATCGTAGTTATTATTATTAATTCATATTATTTAACAGTATTAATAATATATTTGTATTATTGTTATTATTTATATATATATTTATAAAATTAAATTGTAAAATGTCAAAATAAATATATCTATACATAAATGATAGTTTACTAATAGTTATTCACAAAAATGTATGACAGTTATACTTATAGTTCTTTTGAATATACTCCCTTTGTGTCAAAATATAAGAGAAAAAATAAAAACATACTTATTAAGAAAAGTATAAACATAATCGTTTAATTTGTGGTGTTTTTGAAATAAAATGATTAGGAAGATATAAAAATAATTCTAATTGGTTGTTGAGTATATAAAAGTTGAGAGAGAATTTAAACTAAATACAATTTGCATTTAATTTAATTTTAAAAGATGAAAGTTAAATTTTTTCTCTCATATTTTGGAATAAAAAAAAATATTTTCTCTTATATTTTGAGACGGAAGGAGTACGTGATAGATATTTGTGAGTCTTATATATAAAAGTGGTGTAAGTATATATTATTTTTTAAATGAAAGTTTATTAGTTAGAAAATAAATAGTTTTCAATTGTAAATATATGATGTTTAATTGAGGCTTTTGGTTTCTGACCATATTCCAAGTCCATGTATAAATGCGTTAACGGTATTAATGAATCACTTAATTTTTAAATATTTGAAATTATTAGTTTAATTGTTATTTGAAGTTTTGATTTGAATAAATATTATTTTAAAAATATTGATGGAGAAATATATTTTTTTTTTCTATGATCTGAATAGATATAATTGATATAGGTAATTAGAAAGAAAAAAAAGTAGACTTACTAGAAATTGTGTTTATTAGCTTATTATAATTTCTATAATTTTTATATCAGTTCAATATCTACCTTTTTTTAAATAAATTAATACAAAATTATAAGTAAATATTATATTAAAAACAAAAATTCTCAATACTTTTTATAAATAATATATATAAGTAAAGTATTTATTAATTGTGATAGTAAATGATTTTAAAGGTTAATTCACTCCTACAACAGCGTTTTCTCATTAAAGCGTTGTCTCTTTGGTGATACCAAAAGTCAATTTTTGCGTAGTGATAATTCTCAAAGTTGAATCCACTAAGATATATTATTATACCAGCATTTCAAACAACACATATAATTTAATCATTGAAGATGAGAGTTTTCTCCACATATGTGTCTACATCATGAATATTTTATAATAATTTAACATACTTGCTGTCAAGGTCTATTGGATCATGCACTTGGCAATGACTTGATGAAAAGATGGTGAAACTTTTCTTATTTTTATAGACAAATGCTAATATAAGTTTATTAGAATATAAAAATAGGTTAGTAGTAGAGAATCTAATGGAATCATTTTTCAATTTTTGCTTTATAATTTGATAATTTTCTCAGATTTTTTATTTAATCTAAATTTATTGCATAAATTTATATTTACATTTCAATTGAGAATTTATAATTTTTAAGAGTAAAATAAGAGTATATTGAAATAATCTTGAAATTAAATATCTCATTAATAAATATTTATATTTACATTTCAATTCAAAAATATGATGTTTAATTGAGACTTTTGGTTTTTAGTCATATTCCAAATCTACATAATAGTGTGTTAACGTATTAATGAATCACAAATTTTAAATATTTGATTTATTAATTTAATTGTTGTTTGAAGTCTTGATTTAAATAAATATTATTTTCAAACTATTGATGGAGAAATCATCAAAAATAAATATTCTCTGCATCTCATAGAAAATCATTTAAATAATACATTATTCTTAAAAGTTATGTGTGATTTTAATAATACTATTAGGATTTAAATAAAAAAATAATACTATTAGTATTACATTTATTATAATAATTATAGTTAATAAAATTATTAAATAAATAAAACTTAATAAATAAAAATATATTTTAAAAATATAATAAATTTTGTATTAATATCGTAAAAATATAATAATAATTTTGATAAGGAGAAAAAAAATACAAATGACACCCTTTTTATAAGATAATGAGAATATTAATTTTTGTTTGTTAATTAATTTTGAAAGTTAGAGATGTTGATTTGAAATCTCCCTATCGTAGTTATTATTATTAATTCATATTATTTAACAGTATTAATAATATATTTGTATTATTGTTATTATTAATATATATATATTTATAAAATTAAATTGTAAAATGTCAAAATAAATATATCTATACATAAATGATAGTTTACTAATAGTTATTCACAAAAATGTATGACAGTTATACTTATAGTTCTTTTGAATATACTCCCTTTGTGTCAAAATATAAGAGAAAAAATAAAAACATACTTATTAAGAAAAGTATAAACATAATCGTTTAATTTGTGGTGTTTTTGAAATAAAATGATTAGGAAGATATAAAAATAATTCTAATTGGTTGTTGAGTATATAAAAGTTGAGAGAGAACGTAAACTAAATACAATTTGCATTTAATTTAATTTTAAAAGATGAAAGTTGAACTTTTTCTCTTATATTTTGGAATAAAAAAAAATATTTATTACTCTTATATTTTGAGACGGAAGGAGTACGTGATAGATATTTGTGAGTCTTATATATAAAAATGGTGTAAGTATATATTATTTTTTAAATGAAAGTTTATTAGTTAGAAAATAAATAGTTTTCAATTGTAAATATATGATGTTTAATTGAGGCTTTTGGTTTCTGGCCATATTCCAAGTCCATGTATAAATGCGTTAACGGTATTAAAGAATCACTTAATTTTTAAATATTTGAAATTATTAGTTTAATTGTTATTTAAAGTTTTGATTTGAATAAATATTATTTTAAAAATATTGATGGAGAAATATATATTTATTTTCTATGATCTGAATAGATATAATTGATATAGGTAATTAGAAAAAAAAAGTAGACTTACTAGAAATTGTGTTTATTAGCTTATTATAATTTCTTTATTAATTGTAATAGTAAATGATTTTAAAGGTTAATTCACTCCTACGACAGCGTTTTCTCATTAAAGCGTTGTCTCTTTGGTGATACCAAAAGTCAATTTTGGCATAGTGATAATTCTCAAAGTTGAATCCACTAAGATATATTATTATACCAGCATTTCAAACAACACATATAATTTAATCATTGAAGATGAGAGTTTTCTCCAAATATGTGTCTAGATCATGAATATTTTATAATAATTTAACATACTTGCTGTCAAGGTCTATTGGATCATGCACTTGGGAATGACTTGATGAAAAGATGATGAAATTTTTCTTATTTTTAATAGACAAATGTTAATATAAGTTTATTAGAATATAAAAATAGGTTAGTAGTAGAGAATCTAATGGAATCATTTTTCAGTTTTTGCTTTATAATTTGATAATTTTCTTAGATTTTTTATTTAATCTAAATTTATTGCATAAATTTATATTTACATTTCAATTGAGAATTTATAATTTTTAAGACTAAAATAAGAGTATATTGAAATAATCTTGAAATTAAATATCTCATTAATAAATATTTATATTTACATTTCAATTCAAAAATATGATGTTTAATTGAGACTTTTGGTTTTTAGTCATATTCCAAATCTACATAATAGCGTGTTAACGTATTAATGAATCACAAATTTTAAATATTTGATTTATTAATTTAATTGTTGTTTGAAGTCTTGATTTAAATAAATATTATTTTCAAACTATTGATGGAGAAATCATCAAAAATAAATATTCTCTGCATCTCATAGAAAATCATTTAAATAATACATTATTCTTAAAAGTTATGTGTGATTTTAATAATACTATTAGGATTTAAATAAAAAAATAATACTATTAGTATTACATTTATTATAATAATTATAGTTAATAAAATTGTTAAATAAATAAAACTTAATAAATAAAAATATATTTTAAAAATTTAATAAATTTTGTATTAATATCGTAAAAATATAATAATAGTTTTGATAAGGAGAAAAAAAATACAAATGACACCCTTTTTATAAGATAATGAGAATATTAATTTTTGTTTGTTAATTAATTTTGAAAGTTAGAGATGTTGATTTGAAATCTCTCTATCGTAGTTATTATTATTAATTCATATTATTTAACAGTATTAATAATATATTTGTATTATTTTTATTATTTATATATATATATATATATATATATATATATATATATATATATATATATATATAAAATTAAATTGTAAAATGTCAAAATAAATATATCTATACATAAATGATAGTTTACTAATAGTTATTCACAAAAATGTATGACATTTATACTTATAGTTCTTTTGAATATACTCCCTTTGTGTCAAAATATAAGAGAAAAAATAAAAACATACTTATTAAGAAAAGTATAAACATAATCGTTTAATTTGTGGTGTTTTTGAAATAAAATGATTAGGAAGATATAATAATAATTCTAATAGGTTGTTGAGTATATAAAAGATGAGAGAGAATGTAAACTAAATACAATTTGCATTTAATTTAATTTTAAAAGATGAAAGTTGAATTTTTTCTCTTATATTTTGGAATAAAAAATATTTTTTTTTCTCTTATATTTTGAGACGGAAGGAGTACGTGATAGATATTTGTGAGTCTTATATATAAAAATGGTGTAAGTATATATTATTTTTTAAATGAAAGTTTATTAGTTAGAAAATAAATAGTTTTCAATTGTAAATATATGATGTTTAATTGAGGCTTTTGGTTTCTGACCATATTCCAAGTCCATGTATAAATGTGTTAACGATATTAATGAATCACTTAATTTTTAAATATTTGAAATTATTAGTTTAATTGTTATTTGAAGTTTTGATTTGAATAAATAATATTTTAAAAATATTGATGGAGAAATATATATTTATTTTTTATGATCTGAATAGATATAATTGATATAGGTAATTAGAAAAAAAAAAAGTAGACTTACTAGAAATTGTATTTATTAGCTTATTATAATTTCTATAATTTTTATATCAGTTCAATATCTACCTTTTTTTAAATAAATTAATACAAAATTATAAGTAAATATTATATTAAAAACAAAATTTCTCAATATTTTTTATAAATAATATATATAAGAAAGTATTTATTAATTGTGATAGTAAATGATTTTAAAGGTTAATTCACTCCTACGACAGTGTTTTCTCATTAAAGCGTTGTCTCTTTGGTGACACCAAAAGTCAATTTTGGCGTAGTGATAATTCTCAAAGTTGAATCCACTAAGATATATTATTATACCAGCATTTCAAACAACACATATAATTTAATCATTGAAGATGAGAGTTTTCTCCACATATGTGTCTACATCATGAATATTTTATAATAATTTAACATACTTGCTGTCAAGGTCTATTGGATCATGCACTTGGCAATGACTTGATGAAAAGATGATGAAATTTTTCTTATTTTTATAGACAAATGTTAATATAAGTTTATTAGAATATAAAAATAGGTTAGTAGTAGAGAATCTAATGGAATCATTTTTCAGTTTTTGCTTTATAATTTGATAATTTTCTTAGATTTTTTATTTAATCTAAATTTATTGCATAAATTTATATTTACATTTCAATTGAGAATTTATAATTTTTAAGAGTAAAATAAGAGTATATTGAAATAAACTTGAAATTAAATATCTCATTAATAAATATTTATATTTGCATTTCAATTCAAAAATATGATGTTTAATTGAGACTTTTGGTTTTTAGTCATATTCCAAATCTACATAATAGCGTGTTAACGTATTAATGAATCACAAATTTTAAATATTTGATTTATTAATTTAATTGTTGTTTGAAGTCTTTATTTAAATAAATATTATTTTCAAACTATTGATGGAGAAATCATCAAAAATAAATATTCTCTGCATCTCATAGAAAATCATTTAAATAATATATTATTCTTAAAAGTTATGTGTGATTTTAATAATACTATTCGGATTTAAATAAAAAATAATACTATTAGTATTACATTTACTATAATAATTATAGTTAATAAAATTGTTAAATAAATAAAACTTAATAAATAAAAATATATTTTAAAAATTTAATAAATTTTGTATTAATATCGTAAAAATATAATAATAATTTTGATAAGGAGAAAAAAAATACAAATGACACCCTTTTTATAAGATAATGAGAATATTAATTTTTGTTTGTTAATTAATTTTGAAAGTTAGAGATGTTGATTTGAAATCTCTCTATCGTAGTTATTATTATTAATTCATATTATTTAACAGTATTAATAATATATTTGTATTATTGTTATTATTTATATATATATTTATAAAATTAAATTGTAAAATGTCAAAATAAATATATCTATACATAAATGATAGTTTACTAATAGTTATTCACAAAAATGTATGACAGTTATACTTATAGTTCTTTTGAATATACTCCCTTTGTGTCAAAATATAAGAGAAAAAATAAAAACATACTTATTAAGAAAAGTATAAACATAATCGTTTAATTTGTGGTGTTTTTGAAATAAAATGATTAGGAAGATATAAAAATAATTCTAATTGGTTGTTGAGTATATAAAAGTTGAGAGAGAATTTAAACTAAATACAATTTGCATTTAATTTAATTTTAAAAGATGAAAGTTAAATTTTTTCTCTCATATTTTGGAATAAAAAAAAATATTTTCTCTTATATTTTGAGACGGAAGGAGTACGTGATAGATATTTGTGAGTCTTATATATAAAAGTGGTGTAAGTATATATTATTTTTTAAATGAAAGTTTATTAGTTAGAAAATAAATAGTTTTCAATTGTAAATATATGATGTTTAATTGAGGCTTTTGGTTTCTGACCATATTCCAAGTCCATGTATAAATGCGTTAACGGTATTAATGAATCACTTAATTTTTAAATATTTGAAATTATTAGTTTAATTGTTATTTGAAGTTTTGATTTGAATAAATATTATTTTAAAAATATTGATGGAGAAATATATTTTTTTTTCTATGATCTGAATAGATATAATTGATATAGGTAATTAGAAAGAAAAAAAAGTAGACTTACTAGAAATTGTGTTTATTAGCTTATTATAATTTCTATAATTTTTATATCAGTTCAATATCTACCTTTTTTTAAATAAATTAATACAAAATTATAAGTAAATATTATATTAAAAACAAAAATTCTCAATACTTTTTATAAATAATATATATAAGTAAAGTATTTATTAATTGTGATAGTAAATGATTTTAAAGGTTAATTCACTCCTACAACAGCGTTTTCTCATTAAAGCGTTGTCTCTTTGGTGATACCAAAAGTCAATTTTTGCGTAGTGATAATTCTCAAAGTTGAATCCACTAAGATATATTATTATACCAGCATTTCAAACAACACATATAATTTAATCATTGAAGATGAGAGTTTTCTCCACATATGTGTCTACATCATGAATATTTTATAATAATTTAACATACTTGCTGTCAAGGTCTATTGGATCATGCACTTGGCAATGACTTGATGAAAAGATGGTGAAACTTTTCTTATTTTTATAGACAAATGCTAATATAAGTTTATTAGAATATAAAAATAGGTTAGTAGTAGAGAATCTAATGGAATCATTTTTCAATTTTTGCTTTATAATTTGATAATTTTCTCAGATTTTTTATTTAATCTAAATTTATTGCATAAATTTATATTTACATTTCAATTGAGAATTTATAATTTTTAAGAGTAAAATAAGAGTATATTGAAATAATCTAGAAATTAAATATCTCATTAATAAATATTTATATTTACATTTCAATTCAAAAATATGATGTTTAATTGAGACTTTTGGTTTTTAGTCATATTCCAAATCTACATAATAGTGTGTTAACGTATTAATGAATCACAAATTTTAAATATTTGATTTATTAATTTAATTGTTGTTTGAAGTCTTGATTTAAATAAATATTATTTTCAAACTATTGATGGAGAAATCATCAAAAATAAATATTCTCTGCATCTCATAGAAAATCATTTAAATAATACATTATTCTTAAAAGTTATGTGTGATTTTAATAATACTATTAGGATTTAAATAAAAAAATAATACTATTAGTATTACATTTATTATAATAATTATAGTTAATAAAATTATTAAATAAATAAAACTTAATAAATAAAAATATATTTTAAAAATATAATAAATTTTGTATTAATATCGTAAAAATATAATAATAATTTTGATAAGGAGAAAAAAAATACAAATGACACCCTTTTTATAAGATAATGAGAATATTAATTTTTGTTTGTTAATTAATTTTGAAAGTTAGAGATGTTGATTTGAAATCTCCCTATCGTAGTTATTATTATTAATTCATATTATTTAACAGTATTAATAATATATTTGTATTATTGTTATTATTAATATATATATATTTATAAAATTAAATTGTAAAATGTCAAAATAAATATATCTATACATAAATGATAGTTTACTAATAGTTATTCACAAAAATGTATGACAGTTATACTTATAGTTCTTTTGAATATACTCCCTTTGTGTCAAAATATAAGAGAAAAAATAAAAACATACTTATTAAGAAAAGTATAAACATAATCGTTTAATTTGTGGTGTTTTTGAAATAAAATGATTAGGAAGATATAAAAATAATTCTAATTGGTTGTTGAGTATATAAAAGTTGAGAGAGAACGTAAACTAAATACAATTTGCATTTAATTTAATTTTAAAAGATGAAAGTTGAACTTTTTCTCTTATATTTTGGAATAAAAAAAAATATTTATTACTCTTATATTTTGAGACGGAAGGAGTACGTGATAGATATTTGTGAGTCTTATATATAAAAATGGTGTAAGTATATATTATTTTTTAAATGAAAGTTTATTAGTTAGAAAATAAATAGTTTTCAATTGTAAATATATGATGTTTAATTGAGGCTTTTGGTTTCTGGCCATATTCCAAGTCCATGTATAAATGCGTTAACGGTATTAAAGAATCACTTAATTTTTAAATATTTGAAATTATTAGTTTAATTGTTATTTAAAGTTTTGATTTGAATAAATATTATTTTAAAAATATTGATGGAGAAATATATATTTATTTTCTATGATCTGAATAGATATAATTGATATAGGTAATTAGAAAAAAAAAGTAGACTTACTAGAAATTGTGTTTATTAGCTTATTATAATTTCTTTATTAATTGTAATAGTAAATGATTTTAAAGGTTAATTCACTCCTACGACAGCGTTTTCTCATTAAAGCGTTGTCTCTTTGGTGATACCAAAAGTCAATTTTGGCATAGTGATAATTCTCAAAGTTGAATCCACTAAGATATATTATTATACCAGCATTTCAAACAACACATATAATTTAATCATTGAAGATGAGAGTTTTCTCCAAATATGTGTCTAGATCATGAATATTTTATAATAATTTAACATACTTGCTGTCAAGGTCTATTGGATCATGCACTTGGGAATGACTTGATGAAAAGATGATGAAATTTTTCTTATTTTTAATAGACAAATGTTAATATAAGTTTATTAGAATATAAAAATAGGTTAGTAGTAGAGAATCTAATGGAATCATTTTTCAGTTTTTGCTTTATAATTTGATAATTTTCTTAGATTTTTTATTTAATCTAAATTTATTGCATAAATTTATATTTACATTTCAATTGAGAATTTATAATTTTTAAGACTAAAATAAGAGTATATTGAAATAATCTTGAAATTAAATATCTCATTAATAAATATTTATATTTACATTTCAATTCAAAAATATGATGTTTAATTGAGACTTTTGGTTTTTAGTCATATTCCAAATCTACATAATAGCGTGTTAACGTATTAATGAATCACAAATTTTAAATATTTGATTTATTAATTTAATTGTTGTTTGAAGTCTTGATTTAAATAAATATTATTTTCAAACTATTGATGGAGAAATCATCAAAAATAAATATTCTCTGCATCTCATAGAAAATCATTTAAATAATACATTATTCTTAAAAGTTATGTGTGATTTTAATAATACTATTAGGATTTAAATAAAAAAATAATACTATTAGTATTACATTTATTATAATAATTATAGTTAATAAAATTGTTAAATAAATAAAACTTAATAAATAAAAATATATTTTAAAAATTTAATAAATTTTGTATTAATATCGTAAAAATATAATAATAGTTTTGATAAGGAGAAAAAAAATACAAATGACACCCTTTTTATAAGATAATGAGAATATTAATTTTTGTTTGTTAATTAATTTTGAAAGTTAGAGATGTTGATTTGAAATCTCTCTATCGTAGTTATTATTATTAATTCATATTATTTAACAGTATTAATAATATATTTGTATTATTTTTATTATTTATATATATATATATATATATATATATATATAAAATTAAATTGTAAAATGTCAAAATAAATATATCTATACATAAATGATAGTTTACTAATAGTTATTCACAAAAATGTATGACAGTTATACTTATAGTTCTTTTGAATATACTCCCTTTGTGTCAAAATATAAGAGAAAAAATAAAAACATACTTATTAAGAAAAGTATAAACATAATCGTTTAATTTGTGGTGTTTTTGAAATAAAATGATTAGGAAGATATAATAATAATTCTAATAGGTTGTTGAGTATATAAAAGATGAGAGAGAATGTAAACTAAATACAATTTGCATTTAATTTAATTTTAAAAGATGAAAGTTGAATTTTTTCTCTTATATTTTGGAATAAAAAATATTTTTTTTTCTCTTATATTTTGAGACGGAAGGAGTACGTGATAGATATTTGTGAGTCTTATATATAAAAATGGTGTAAGTATATATTATTTTTTAAATGAAAGTTTATTAGTTAGAAAATAAATAGTTTTCAATTGTAAATATATGATGTTTAATTGAGGCTTTTGGTTTCTGACCATATTCCAAGTCCATGTATAAATGTGTTAACGATATTAATGAATCACTTAATTTTTAAATATTTGAAATTATTAGTTTAATTGTTATTTGAAGTTTTGATTTGAATAAATAATATTTTAAAAATATTGATGGAGAAATATATATTTATTTTTTATGATCTGAATAGATATAATTGATATAGGTAATTAGAAAAAAAAAAGTAGACTTACTAGAAATTGTATTTATTAGCTTATTATAATTTCTATAATTTTTATATCAGTTCAATATCTACCTTTTTTTAAATAAATTAATACAAAATTATAAGTAAATATTATATTAAAAACAAAATTTCTCAATATTTTTTATAAATAATATATATAAGAAAAGTATTTATTAATTGTGATAGTAAATGATTTTAAAGGTTAATTCACTCCTACAACAGCGTTTTCTCATTAAAGCGTTGTCTTTTTGGTGATACCAAAAGTCAATTTTGGTGTAGTGATAATTCTCAAAGTTGAATCCACTAAGATATATTATTATACCAGCATTTCAAACAACACATATAATTTAATCATTGAAGATGAGAGTTTTCTCCACATATGTGTCTACATCATGAATATTTTATAATAATTTAACATACTTGCTGTCAAGGTCTATTGGATCATGCACTTGGCAATGACTTGATGAAAAGATGTTGAAACTTTTCTTATTTTTATAGACAAATGTTAATATAAGTTTATTAGAATATAAAAATAGGTTAGTAGTAGAGAATCTAATGGAATCATTTTTCAATTTTTGCTTTATAATTTGATAATTTTCTCAGATTTTTTATTTAATCTAAATTTATTGCATAAATTTATATTTATATTTCAATTGAGAATTTATAATTTTTAAGAGTAAAATAAGAGTATATTGAAATAATCTTGAAATTAAATATCTCATTAATAAATATTTATATTTACATTTCAATTCAAAAATATGATGTTTAATTGAGACTTTTGGTTTTTAGTCATATTCCAAATCTACATAATAGTGTGTTAACGTATTAATGAATCACAAATTTTAAATATTTGATTTATTAATTTAATTGTTGTTTGAAGTCTTGATTTAAATAAATATTATTTTCAAACTATTGATGGAGAAATCATCAAAAATAAATATTCTCTGCATCTCATAGAAAATCATTTAAATAATACATTATTCTTAAAAGTTATGTGTGATTTTAATAATACTATTAGGATTTAAATAAAAAAATAATACTATTAGTATTACATTTACTATATTAATTATAGTTAATAAAATTGTTAAATAAATAAAACTTAATAAATAAAAATATATTTTAAAAATTTAATAAATTTTGTATTAATATCGTAAAAATATAATAATAGTTTGGATAAGGAGAAAAAAAATACAAATGACACCCTTTTTATAAGATAATGAGAATATTAATTTTTGTTTGTTAATTAATTTTGAAAGTTAGAGATGTTGATTTGAAATCTCTCTATCGTAGTTATTATTATTAATTCATATTATTTAACAGTATTAATAATATATTTGTATTATTGTTATTATTTATATATATATATATATTTATAAAATTAAATTGTAAAATGTCAAAATAAATATATCTATACATAAATGATAGTTTACTAATAGTTATTCACAAAAATGTATGACAGTTATACTTATAGTTCTTTTGAATATACTCCCTTTGTGTCAAAATATAAGAGAAAAAATAAAAACATACTTATTAAGAAAAGTATAAACATAATCGTTTAATTTGTGGTGTTTTTGAAATAAAATGATTAGGAAGATATAAAAATAATTCTACTTGGTTGTTGAGTATATAAAAGATGAGAGAGAATGTAAACTAAATACAATTTGCATTTAATTTAATTTTAAAAGATGAAAGTTGAATTATTTCTCTTATATTTTGGAATAAAAAAAATATATATTTTTCTCTTATATTTTGAGACGGAAGGAGTACGTGATAGATATTTGTGAGTCTTATATATAAAAATGGTGTAATTATATATTATTTTTTAAATGAAAGTTTATTAGTTAGAAAATAAATAGTTTTCAATTGTAAATATATGATGTTTAATTGAGGCTTTTCGTTTCTGACCATATTCCAAGTCCATGTATAAATGCGTTAACGGTATTAATGAATCACTTAATTTTTAAATATTTGAAATTATTAGTTTAATTGATATTTGAAGTTTTGATTTTAATAAATATTATTTTAAAAATATTGATGGAGAAATATATATTTATTTTCTATGATCTGAATAGATATAATTGATATAGGTAATTAGAAAAAAAAAGTAGACTTACTAGAAATTGTGTTTATTAGCTTATTAAAATTTCTATAATTTTTATATCACTTCAATATCTACCTTTTTTTAAATAAATTAATACAAAATTATAAGTAAATATTATATTAAAAACAAAAATTCTCAATATTTTTTATAAATAATATATATAAGAAAAGTATTTATTAATTGTGATAGTAAATGATTTTAAAGGTAAATTCACTCCTACAACAGCGTTTTCTCATTAAAGCGTTGTCTTTTTGGTCATACCAAAAGTCAATTTTGGCGTAGTGATAATTCTCAAAGTTGAATCCACTAAGATATATTATTATACCAGCATTTCAAACAACATATATAATTTAATCATTGAAGATGAGAGTTTTCTCCACATATGTGTCTACATCATGAATATTTTATAATAATTTAACATACTTGCTGTCAAGGTCTATTGGATCATGCACTTGGCAATGACTTGATGAAAAGATGATGAAACTTTTCTTATTTTTATAGACAAATGTTAATATAAGTTTATTAGAATATAAAAATAGGTTAGTAGTAGAGAATCTAATGGAATCATTTTTCAGTTCTTAGATTTTTTATTTAATCTAAATTTATTGCATAAATTTATATTTACATTTCAATTGAGAATTTATAATTTTTAAGAGTAAAATAAGAGTATATTGAAATAATCTTGAAATTAAATATCTCATTAATAAATATTTATATTTACATTTCAATTCAAAAATATGATGTTTAATTGAGACTTATGGTTTTTAGTCATATTCCAAATCTACATAATAGCGTGTTAACGTATTAATGAATCACAAATTTTAAATATTTGATTTATTAATTTAATTGTTGTTTGAAGTCTTGATTTAAATAAATATTATTTTCAAACTATTGATGGAGAAATCATCAAAAATAAATATTCTCTGCATCTCATAGAAAATCATTTAAATAATACATTATTCTTAAAAGTTATGTGTGATTTTAATAATACTATTAGGATTTAAATAAAAAAATAATACTATTAGTATTACATTTATTATAATAATTATAGTTAATAAAATTATTAAATAAATAAAACTTAATAAATAAAAATATATTTTAAAAATATAATAAATTTTGTATTAATATCGTAAAAATATAATAATAATTTTGATAAGGAGAAAAAAAATACAAATGACACCCTTTTTATAAGATAATGAGAATATTAATTTTTGTTTGTTAATTAATTTTGAAAGTTAGAGATGTTGATTTGAAATCTCCCTATCGTAGTTATTATTATTAATTCATATTATTTAACAGTATTAATAATATATTTGTATTATTGTTATTATTAATATATATATATTTATAAAATTAAATTGTAAAATGTCAAAATAAATATATCTATACATAAATGATAGTTTACTAATAGTTATTCACAAAAATGTATGACAGTTATACTTATAGTTCTTTTGAATATACTCCCTTTGTGTCAAAATATAAGAGAAAAAATAAAAACATACTTATTAAGAAAAGTATAAACATAATCGTTTAATTTGTGGTGTTTTTGAAATAAAATGATTAGGAAGATATAAAAATAATTCTAATTGGTTGTTGAGTATATAAAAGTTGAGAGAGAACGTAAACTAAATACAATTTGCATTTAATTTAATTTTAAAAGATGAAAGTTGAACTTTTTCTCTTATATTTTGGAATAAAAAAAAATATTTATTACTCTTATATTTTGAGACGGAAGGAGTACGTGATAGATATTTGTGAGTCTTATATATAAAAATGGTGTAAGTATATATTATTTTTTAAATGAAAGTTTATTAGTTAGAAAATAAATAGTTTTCAATTGTAAATATATGATGTTTAATTGAGGCTTTTGGTTTCTGGCCATATTCCAAGTCCATGTATAAATGCGTTAACGGTATTAAAGAATCACTTAATTTTTAAATATTTGAAATTATTAGTTTAATTGTTATTTAAAGTTTTGATTTGAATAAATATTATTTTAAAAATATTGATGGAGAAATATATATTTATTTTCTATGATCTGAATAGATATAATTGATATAGGTAATTAGAAAAAAAAAGTAGACTTACTAGAAATTGTGTTTATTAGCTTATTATAATTTCTTTATTAATTGTAATAGTAAATGATTTTAAAGGTTAATTCACTCCTACGACAGCGTTTTCTCATTAAAGCGTTGTCTCTTTGGTGATACCAAAAGTCAATTTTGGCATAGTGATAATTCTCAAAGTTGAATCCACTAAGATATATTATTATACCAGCATTTCAAACAACACATATAATTTAATCATTGAAGATGAGAGTTTTCTCCAAATATGTGTCTAGATCATGAATATTTTATAATAATTTAACATACTTGCTGTCAAGGTCTATTGGATCATGCACTTGGGAATGACTTGATGAAAAGATGATGAAATTTTTCTTATTTTTAATAGACAAATGTTAATATAAGTTTATTAGAATATAAAAATAGGTTAGTAGTAGAGAATCTAATGGAATCATTTTTCAGTTTTTGCTTTATAATTTGATAATTTTCTTAGATTTTTTATTTAATCTAAATTTATTGCATAAATTTATATTTACATTTCAATTGAGAATTTATAATTTTTAAGACTAAAATAAGAGTATATTGAAATAATCTTGAAATTAAATATCTCATTAATAAATATTTATATTTACATTTCAATTCAAAAATATGATGTTTAATTGAGACTTTTGGTTTTTAGTCATATTCCAAATCTACATAATAGCGTGTTAACGTATTAATGAATCACAAATTTTAAATATTTGATTTATTAATTTAATTGTTGTTTGAAGTCTTGATTTAAATAAATATTATTTTCAAACTATTGATGGAGAAATCATCAAAAATAAATATTCTCTGCATCTCATAGAAAATCATTTAAATAATACATTATTCTTAAAAGTTATGTGTGATTTTAATAATACTATTAGGATTTAAATAAAAAAATAATACTATTAGTATTACATTTATTATAATAATTATAGTTAATAAAATTGTTAAATAAATAAAACTTAATAAATAAAAATATATTTTAAAAATTTAATAAATTTTGTATTAATATCGTAAAAATATAATAATAGTTTTGATAAGGAGAAAAAAAATACAAATGACACCCTTTTTATAAGATAATGAGAATATTAATTTTTGTTTGTTAATTAATTTTGAAAGTTAGAGATGTTGATTTGAAATCTCTCTATCGTAGTTATTATTATTAATTCATATTATTTAACAGTATTAATAATATATTTGTATTATTTTTATTATTTATATATATATATATATATATATATAAAATTAAATTGTAAAATGTCAAAATAAATATATCTATACATAAATGATAGTTTACTAATAGTTATTCACAAAAATGTATGACAGTTATACTTATAGTTCTTTTGAATATACTCCCTTTGTGTCAAAATATAAGAGAAAAAATAAAAACATACTTATTAAGAAAAGTATAAACATAATCGTTTAATTTGTGGTGTTTTTGAAATAAAATGATTAGGAAGATATAATAATAATTCTAATAGGTTGTTGAGTATATAAAAGATGAGAGAGAATGTAAACTAAATACAATTTGCATTTAATTTAATTTTAAAAGATGAAAGTTGAATTTTTTCTCTTATATTTTGGAATAAAAAATATTTTTTTTTCTCTTATATTTTGAGACGGAAGGAGTACGTGATAGATATTTGTGAGTCTTATATATAAAAATGGTGTAAGTATATATTATTTTTTAAATGAAAGTTTATTAGTTAGAAAATAAATAGTTTTCAATTGTAAATATATGATGTTTAATTGAGGCTTTTGGTTTCTGACCATATTCCAAGTCCATGTATAAATGTGTTAACGATATTAATGAATCACTTAATTTTTAAATATTTGAAATTATTAGTTTAATTGTTATTTGAAGTTTTGATTTGAATAAATAATATTTTAAAAATATTGATGGAGAAATATATATTTATTTTTTATGATCTGAATAGATATAATTGATATAGGTAATTAGAAAAAAAAAAGTAGACTTACTAGAAATTGTATTTATTAGCTTATTATAATTTCTATAATTTTTATATCAGTTCAATATCTACCTTTTTTTAAATAAATTAATACAAAATTATAAGTAAATATTATATTAAAAACAAAATTTCTCAATATTTTTTATAAATAATATATATAAGAAAAGTATTTATTAATTGTGATAGTAAATGATTTTAAAGGTTAATTCACTCCTACAACAGCGTTTTCTCATTAAAGCGTTGTCTTTTTGGTGATACCAAAAGTCAATTTTGGTGTAGTGATAATTCTCAAAGTTGAATCCACTAAGATATATTATTATACCAGCATTTCAAACAACACATATAATTTAATCATTGAAGATGAGAGTTTTCTCCACATATGTGTCTACATCATGAATATTTTATAATAATTTAACATACTTGCTGTCAAGGTCTATTGGATCATGCACTTGGCAATGACTTGATGAAAAGATGTTGAAACTTTTCTTATTTTTATAGACAAATGTTAATATAAGTTTATTAGAATATAAAAATAGGTTAGTAGTAGAGAATCTAATGGAATCATTTTTCAATTTTTGCTTTATAATTTGATAATTTTCTCAGATTTTTTATTTAATCTAAATTTATTGCATAAATTTATATTTATATTTCAATTGAGAATTTATAATTTTTAAGAGTAAAATAAGAGTATATTGAAATAATCTTGAAATTAAATATCTCATTAATAAATATTTATATTTACATTTCAATTCAAAAATATGATGTTTAATTGAGACTTTTGGTTTTTAGTCATATTCCAAATCTACATAATAGTGTGTTAACGTATTAATGAATCACAAATTTTAAATATTTGATTTATTAATTTAATTGTTGTTTGAAGTCTTGATTTAAATAAATATTATTTTCAAACTATTGATGGAGAAATCATCAAAAATAAATATTCTCTGCATCTCATAGAAAATCATTTAAATAATACATTATTCTTAAAAGTTATGTGTGATTTTAATAATACTATTAGGATTTAAATAAAAAAATAATACTATTAGTATTACATTTACTATATTAATTATAGTTAATAAAATTGTTAAATAAATAAAACTTAATAAATAAAAATATATTTTAAAAATTTAATAAATTTTGTATTAATATCGTAAAAATATAATAATAGTTTGGATAAGGAGAAAAAAAATACAAATGACACCCTTTTTATAAGATAATGAGAATATTAATTTTTGTTTGTTAATTAATTTTGAAAGTTAGAGATGTTGATTTGAAATCTCTCTATCGTAGTTATTATTATTAATTCATATTATTTAACAGTATTAATAATATATTTGTATTATTGTTATTATTTATATATATATATATATTTATAAAATTAAATTGTAAAATGTCAAAATAAATATATCTATACATAAATGATAGTTTACTAATAGTTATTCACAAAAATGTATGACAGTTATACTTATAGTTCTTTTGAATATACTCCCTTTGTGTCAAAATATAAGAGAAAAAATAAAAACATACTTATTAAGAAAAGTATAAACATAATCGTTTAATTTGTGGTGTTTTTGAAATAAAATGATTAGGAAGATATAAAAATAATTCTACTTGGTTGTTGAGTATATAAAAGATGAGAGAGAATGTAAACTAAATACAATTTGCATTTAATTTAATTTTAAAAGATGAAAGTTGAATTATTTCTCTTATATTTTGGAATAAAAAAAATATATATTTTTCTCTTATATTTTGAGACGGAAGGAGTACGTGATAGATATTTGTGAGTCTTATATATAAAAATGGTGTAATTATATATTATTTTTTAAATGAAAGTTTATTAGTTAGAAAATAAATAGTTTTCAATTGTAAATATATGATGTTTAATTGAGGCTTTTCGTTTCTGACCATATTCCAAGTCCATGTATAAATGCGTTAACGGTATTAATGAATCACTTAATTTTTAAATATTTGAAATTATTAGTTTAATTGATATTTGAAGTTTTGATTTTAATAAATATTATTTTAAAAATATTGATGGAGAAATATATATTTATTTTCTATGATCTGAATAGATATAATTGATATAGGTAATTAGAAAAAAAAAGTAGACTTACTAGAAATTGTGTTTATTAGCTTATTAAAATTTCTATAATTTTTATATCACTTCAATATCTACCTTTTTTTAAATAAATTAATACAAAATTATAAGTAAATATTATATTAAAAACAAAAATTCTCAATATTTTTTATAAATAATATATATAAGAAAAGTATTTATTAATTGTGATAGTAAATGATTTTAAAGGTAAATTCACTCCTACAACAGCGTTTTCTCATTAAAGCGTTGTCTTTTTGGTCATACCAAAAGTCAATTTTGGCGTAGTGATAATTCTCAAAGTTGAATCCACTAAGATATATTATTATACCAGCATTTCAAACAACATATATAATTTAATCATTGAAGATGAGAGTTTTCTCCACATATGTGTCTACATCATGAATATTTTATAATAATTTAACATACTTGCTGTCAAGGTCTATTGGATCATGCACTTGGCAATGACTTGATGAAAAGATGATGAAACTTTTCTTATTTTTATAGACAAATGTTAATATAAGTTTATTAGAATATAAAAATAGGTTAGTAGTAGAGAATCTAATGGAATCATTTTTCAGTTCTTAGATTTTTTATTTAATCTAAATTTATTGCATAAATTTATATTTACATTTCAATTGAGAATTTATAATTTTTAAGAGTAAAATAAGAGTATATTGAAATAATCTTGAAATTAAATATCTCATTAATAAATATTTATATTTACATTTCAATTCAAAAATATGATGTTTAATTGAGACTTATGGTTTTTAGTCATATTCCAAATCTACATAATAGCGTGTTAACGTATTAATGAATCACAAATTTTAAATATTTGATTTATTAATTTAATTGTTGTTTGAAGTCTTGATTTAAATAAATATTATTTTCAAACTATTGATGGAGAAATCATCAAAAATAAATATTCTCTGCATCTCATAGAAAATCATTTAAATAATACATTATTCTTAAAAGTTATATGTGATTTTAATAATACTATTAGGATTTAAATAAAAAAATAATACTATTAGTATTACATTTATTATAATAATTATAGTTAATAAAATTGTTAAATAAATAAAACTTAATAAATAAAAATATTTTTTAAAAATTTAATAAATTTTGTATTAATATCGTAAAAATATAATAATAATTTTGATAAGGAGAAAAAAAATACAAATGACACCCTTTTTATAAGATAATGAGAATATTAATTTTTGTTTGTTAATTAATTTTGAAAGTTAGAGATGTTGATTTGAAATCTCTCTATCGTAGTTATTATTATTAATTCATATTATTTAACAGTATTAATAATATATTTGTATTATTGTTATTATTTATATATATATTTATAAAATTAAATTGTAAAATGTCAAAATAAATATATCTATACATAAATGATAGTTTACTAATAGTTATTCACAAAAATGTATGACAGTTATACTTATAGTTCTTTTGAATATACTCCCTTTGTGTCAAAATATAAGAGAAAAAATAAAAACATACTTATTAAGAAAAGTATAAACATAATCATTTAATTTGTGGTGTTTTTGAAATAAAATGATTAGGAAGATATAAAAATAATTCTACTTGGTTGTTGAGTATATAAAAGATGAGAGAGAATGTAAACTAAATACAATTTGCATTTAATTTAATTTTAAAAGATGAAAGTTGAATTTTTTCTCTTATATTTTGGAATAAAAAAAATATATATTTTTCTCTTATATTTTGAGACGGAAGGAGTACGTGATAGATATTTGTGAGTCTTATATATAAAAATGGTGTAATTATATATTATTTTTTAAATGAAAGTTTATTAGTTAGAAAATAAATAGTTTTCAATTGTAAATATATGATGTTTAATTGAGGCTTTTGGTTTCTGACAATATTCCAAGTCCATGTATAAATGCGTTAACGGTATTAATGAATCACTTAATTTTTAAATATTTGAAATTATTAGTTTAATTGATATTTGAAGTTTTTATTTTAATAAATATTATTTTAAAAATATTGATGGAGAAATATATATTTATTTTCTATGATCTGAATAGATATAATTGATATAGGTAATTAGAAAAAAAAAGTAGACTTACTAGAAATTGTGTTTATTAGCTTATTATAATTTCTATAATTTTTATATCACTTCAATATCTACCTTTTTTTAAATAAATTAATACAAAATTATAAGTAAATATTATATTAAAAACAAAAATTCTCAATATTTTTTATAAATAATATATATAAGAAAAGTATTTATTAATTGTGATAGTAAATGATTTTAAAGGTTAATTCACTCCTACAACAGCGTTTTCTCATTAAAGCGTTGTCTTTTTGGTGATACCAAAAGTCAATTTTGGCGTAGTGATAATTCTCAAAGTTGAATCCACTAAGATATATTATTATACCAGCATTTCAAACAACATATATAATTTAATCATTGAAGATGAGAGTTTTCTCCACATATGTGTCTACATCATGAATATTTTATAATAATTTAACATACTTGCTGTCAAGGTCTATTGGATCATGCACTTGGCAATGACTTGATGAAAAGATGATGAAACTTTTCTTATTTTTATAGACAAATGTTAATATAAGTTTATCAGAATATAAAAATAGGTTAGTAGTAGAGAATCTATGGAATCATTTTTCAATTTTTGCTTTATAATTTGATAATTTTCTCAGATTTTTTATTTAATATAAATTTATTGCATAAATTTATATTTATATTTCAATTGAGAATTTATAATTTTTAAGAGTAAAATAAGAGTATATTGAAATAATCTTGAAATTAAATATCTCATTAATAAATATTTATATTTACATTTCAATTCAAAAATATGATGTTTAATTGAGACTTTTGGTTTTTAGTCATATTCCAAATCTATATAATAGTGTGTTAACGTATTAATGAATCACAAATTTTAAATATTTGATTTATTAATTTAATTGTTGTTTGAAGTCTTGATTTAAATAAATATTATTTTCAAACTATTGATGGAGAAATCATCAAAAATAAATATTCTCTGCATCTCATAGAAAATCATTTAAATAATACATTATTCTTAAAAGTTATGTGTGATTTTAATAATACTATTAGGATTTAAATAAAAAAATAATACTATTAGTATTACATTTATTATAATAATTATAGTTAATAAAATTGTTAAATAAATAAAACTTAATAAATAAAAATATATTTTAAAAATTTAATAAATTTTGTATTAATATCGTAAAAATATAATAATAATTTTGAAAAGGAGAAAAAAAATACAAATGATACCCTTTTTATAAGATAATGAGAATATTAATTTTTGTTTGTTAATTAATTTTGAAAGTTAGAGATGTTGATTTGAAATCTCTCTATCGTAGTTATTATTATTAATTCATATTATTTAACAGTATTAATAATATATTTGTATTATTG
The DNA here is from genome assembly GCA_948472305.1 of Vicia faba. NCBI lineage: Eukaryota > Viridiplantae > Streptophyta > Magnoliopsida > Fabales > Fabaceae > Vicia > Vicia faba. Next base: position 142,408,004 of record OX451736.1, read on the forward strand.
TTATTATTTATATATATATTTATAAAATTAAATTGTAAAATGTCAAAATAAATATATCTATACATAAATGATAGTTTACTAATAGTTATTCTCAAAAATATATGACAGTTATACTTATAGTTCTTTTGAATATACTCCCTTTGTGTCAAAATATAAGAGAAAAAATAAAAACATACTTATTAAGAAAAGTATAAACATAATCGTTTAATTTGTGGTGTTTTTGAAATAAAATGATTAGGAAGATATAAAAATAATTCTACTTGGTTGTTGAGTATATAAAAGATGAGATAGAATGTAAACTAAATACAATTTGCATTTAATTTAATTTTAAAAGATGAAAGTTGAATTTTTTCTCTTATATTTTGGAATAAAAAAAATATTTTTTTTTCTCTTATATTTTGAGACGGAAGGAGTACGTGATAGATATTTGTGAGTCTTATATATAAAAATGGTGTAAATATATATTATTTTTTAAATGAAAGTTTATTAGTTAGAAAATAAATAGTTTTCAATTGTAAATATATGATGTTTAATTGAGGCTTTTGGTTTCTGACCATATTCCAAGTCCATGTATAAATGCGTTAACGGTATTAATGAATCATTAATTTTTAAATATTTGAAATTATTAGTTTAATTGTTATTTGAAGTTTTGATTTGAATAAATATTATTTTAAAAATATTGATGGAGAAATATATATTTATTTTCTATGATCTGAATAGATATAATTGATATAGGTGATTAGAAAAAAAAAGTAGACTTACTAGAAATTGTGTTTATTAGCTTATTATAATTTCTATAATTTTTATATCACTTCAATATCTACCTTTTTTTAAATAAATTAATACAAAATTATAAGTAAATATTATATTAAAAACAAAAATTCTCAATATTTTTTATAAATAATATATATAAGAAAAGTATTTATTAATTGTGATAGTAAATGATTTTAAAGGTTAATTCACTCCTACAACAGCGTTTTCTCATTAAAGCGTTGTCTTTTTGGTGATACCAAAAGTCAATTTTGGCGTAGTGATAATTCTCAAAGTTGAATCCACTAAGATATATTATTATACCAGCATTTCAAACAACATATATAATTTAATCATTGAAGATGAGAGTTTTCTCCACATATGTGTCTACATCATGAATATTTTATAATAATTTAACATACTTGCTGTCAAGGTCTATTGGATCATGCACTTGGCAATGACTTGATGAAAAGATGTTGAAACTTTTCTTATTTTTATAGACAAATGTTAATATAAGTTTATTAGAATATAAAAATAGGTTAGTAGTAGAGAATCTATTGGAATCATTTTTCAATTTTTGCTTTATAATTTGATAATTTTCTCAAATTTTTTATTTAATCTAAATTTATTGCATAAATTTATATTTACATTTCAATTGAGAATTTATAATTTTTAAGAGTAAAATAAGAGTATATTGAAATAATCTTGAAATTAAATATCTCTTTAATAAATATTTATATTTACATTTCAATTCAAAAATATGATGTTTAATTGAGACTTTTGGTTTTTAGTCATATTCCAAATCTACATAATAGTGTGTTAACGTATTAATGAATCACAAATTTTAAATATTTGATTTATTAATTTAATTGTTGTTTGAAGTCTTGATTTAAATAAATATTATTTTCAAACTATTGATGGAGAAATCATCAAAAATAAATATTCTCTGCATCTCATAGAAAATCATTTAAATAATACATTATTCTTAAAAGTTATGTGTGATTTTAATAATACTATTAGGATTTAAATAAAAAAATAATACTATTAGTATTACATTTATTATAATAATTATAGTTAATAAAATTGTTAAATAAATAAAACTTAATAAATAAAAATATATTTTAAAAATTTAATAAATTTTGTATTAATATCGTAAAAACATAATAATAATTTTGATAAGGAGAAAAAAAACACAAATGACACCCTTTTTATAAGATAATGAGAATATTAATTTTTGTTTGTTAATTAATTTTGAAAGTTAGAGATGTTGATTTGAAATCTCTCTATCGTAGTTATTATTATTAATTCATATTATTTAACAGTATTAATAATATATTTGTATTATTGTTATTATTTATATATATATTTATAAAATTAAATTGTAAAATGTCAAAATAAATATATCTATACATAAATGATAGTTTACTAATAGTTATTCACAAAAATGTATGACAGTTATACTTATAGTTCTTTTGAATATACTCCCTTTGTGTCAAAATATAAGAGAAAAAATAAAAACATACTTATTAAGAAAAGTATAAACATAATCGTTTAATTTGTGGTGTTTTTGAAATAAAATGATTAGGAAGATATAAAAATAATTCTACTTGGTTGTTGAGTATATAAAAGATGAGAGAGAATGTAAACTAAATACAATTTGCATTTAATTTAATTTTAAAAGATGAAAGTTGAATTATTTCTCTTATATTTTGGAATAAAAAAAATATATATTTTTCTCTTATATTTTGAGACGGAAGGAGTACGTGATAGATATTTGTGAGTCTTATATATAAAAATGGTGTAATTATATATTATTTTTTAAATGAAAGTTTATTAGTTAGAAAATAAATAGTTTTTCAATTGTAAATATATGATGTTTAATTGAGGCTTTTCGTTTCTGACCATATTCCAAGTCCATGTATAAATGCGTTAACGGTATTAATGAATCACTTAATTTTTAAATATTTGAAATTATTAGTTTAATTGATATTTGAAGTTTTGATTTTAATAAATATTATTTTAAAAATATTGATGGAGAAATATATATTTATTTTCTATGATCTGAATAGATATAATTGATATAGGTAATTAGAAAAAAAAAAGTAGACTTACTAGAAATTGTGTTTATTAGCTTATTAAAATTTCTATAATTTTTATATCACTTCAATATCTACCTTTTTTTAAATAAATTAATACAAAATTATAAGTAAATATTATATTAAAAACAAAAATTCTCAATATTTTTTATAAATAATATATATAAGAAAAGTATTTATTAATTGTGATAGTAAATGATTTTAAAGGTAAATTCACTCCTACAACAGCGTTTTCTCATTAAAGCGTTGTCTTTTTGGTCATACCAAAAGTCAATTTTGGCGTAGTGATAATTCTCAAAGTTGAATCCACTAAGATATATTATTATACCAGCATTTCAAACAACATATATAATTTAATCATTGAAGATGAGAGTTTTCTCCACATATGTGTCTACATCATGAATATTTTATAATAATTTAACATACTTGCTATCAAGGTCTATTGGATCATGCACTTGGCAATGACTTGATGAAAAGATGATGAAACTTTTCTTATTTTTATAGACAAATGTTAATATAAGTTTATTAGAATATAAAAATAGGTTAGTAGTAGAGAATCTAATGGAATCATTTTTCAGTTCTTAGATTTTTTATTTAATCTAAATTTATTGCATAAATTTATATTTACATTTTCAATTGAGAATTTATAATTTTTAAGAGTAAAATAAGAGTATATTGAAATAATCTTGAAATTAAATATCTCATTAATAAATATTTATATTTACATTTCAATTCAAAAATATGATGTTTAATTGAGACTTATGGTTTTTAGTCATATTCCAAATCTACATAATAGCGTGTTAACGTATTAATGAATCACAAATTTTAAATATTTGATTTATTAATTTAATTGTTGTTTGAAGTCTTGATTTAAATAAATATTATTTTCAAACTATTGATGGAGAAATCATCAAAAATAAATATTCTCTGCATCTCATAGAAAATCATTTAAATAATACATTATTCTTAAAAGTTATATGTGATTTTAATAATACTATTAGGATTTAAATAAAAAAATAATACTATTAGTATTACATTTATTATAATAATTATAGTTAATAAAATTGTTAAATAAATAAAACTTAATAAATAAAAATATTTTTTAAAAATTTAATAAATTTTGTATTAATATCGTAAAAATATAATAATAATTTTGATAAGGAGAAAAAAAATACAAATGACACCCTTTTTATAAGATAATGAGAATATTAATTTTTGTTTGTTAATTAATTTTGAAAGTTAGAGATGTTGATTTGAAATCTCTCTATCGTAGTTATTATTATTAATTCATATTATTTAACAGTATTAATAATATATTTGTATTATTGTTATTATTTATATATATATTTATAAAATTAAATTGTAAAATGTCAAAATAAATATATCTATACATAAATGATAGTTTACTAATAGTTATTCACAAAAATGTATGACAGTTATACTTATAGTTCTTTTGAATATACTCCCTTTGTGTCAAAATATAAGAGAAAAAATAAAAACATACTTATTAAGAAAAGTATAAACATAATCATTTAATTTGTGGTGTTTTTGAAATAAAATGATTAGGAAGATATAAAAATAATTCTACTTGGTTGTTGAGTATATAAAAGATGAGAGAGAATGTAAACTAAATACAATTTGCATTTAATTTAATTTTAAAAGATGAAAGTTGAATTTTTTCTCTTATATTTTGGAATAAAAAAAATATATATTTTTCTCTTATATTTTGAGACGGAAGGAGTACGTGATAGATATTTGTGAGTCTTATATATAAAAATGGTGTAATTATATATTATTTTTTAAATGAAAGTTTATTAGTTAGAAAATAAATAGTTTTCAATTGTAAATATATGATGTTTAATTGAGGCTTTTGGTTTCTGACAATATTCCAAGTCCATGTATAAATGCGTTAACGGTATTAATGAATCACTTAATTTTTAAATATTTGAAATTATTAGTTTAATTGATATTTGAAGTTTTTATTTTAATAAATATTATTTTAAAAATATTGATGGAGAAATATATATTTATTTTCTATGATCTGAATAGATATAATTGATATAGGTAATTAGAAAAAAAAAGTAGACTTACTAGAAATTGTGTTTATTAGCTTATTATAATTTCTATAATTTTTATATCACTTCAATATCTACCTTTTTTTAAATAAATTAATACAAAATTATAAGTAAATATTATATTAAAAACAAAAATTCTCAATATTTTTTATAAATAATATATATAAGAAAAGTATGTATTAATTGTGATAGTAAATGATTTTAAAGGTTAATTCACTCCTACAACAGCGTTTTCTCATTAAAGCGTTGTCTTTTTGGTGATACCAAAAGTCAATTTTGGCGTAGTGATAATTCTCAAAGTTGAATCCACTAAGATATATTATTATACCAGCATTTCAAACAACATATATAATTTAATCATTGAAGATGAGAGTTTTCTCCACATATGTGTCTACATCATGAATATTTTATAATAATTTAACATACTTGCTGTCAAGGTCTATTGGATCATGCACTTGGCAATGACTTGATGAAAAGATGATGAAACTTTTCTTATTTTTATAGACAAATGTTAATATAAGTTTATCAGAATATAAAAATAGGTTAGTAGTAGAGAATCTAATGGAATCATTTTTCAATTTTTGCTTTATAATTTGATAATTTTCTCAGATTTTTTATTTAATATAAATTTATTGCATAAATTTATATTTATATTTCAATTGAGAATTTATAATTTTTAAGAGTAAAATAAGAGTATATTGAAATAATCTTGAAAATAAATATCTCATTAATAAATATTTATATTTACATTTCAATTCAAAAATATGATGTTTAATTGAGACTTTTGGTTTTTAGTCATATTCCAAATCTATATAATAGTGTGTTAACGTATTAATGAATCACAAATTTTAAATATTTGATTTATTAATTTAATTGTTGTTTGAAGTCTTGATTTAAATAAATATTATTTTCAAACTATTGATGGAGAAATCATCAAAAATAAATATTCTCTGCATCTCATAGAAAATCATTTAAATAATACATTATTCTTAAAAGTTATGTGTGATTTTAATAATACTATTAGGATTTAAATAAAAAAATAATACTATTAGTATTACATTTATTATAATAATTATAGTTAATAAAATTGTTAAATAAATAAAACTTAATAAATAAAAATATATTTTAAAAATTTAATAAATTTTGTATTAATATCGTAAAAACATAATAATAATTTTGATAAGGAGAAAAAAAACACAAATGACACCCTTTTTATAAGATAATGAGAATATTAATTTTTGTTTGTTAATTAATTTTGAAAGTTAGAGATGTTGATTTGAAATCTCTCTATCGTAGTTATTATTATTAATTCATATTATTTAACAGTATTAATAATATATTTGTATTATTGTTATTATTTATATATATATTTATAAAATTAAATTGTAAAATGTCAAAATAAATATATCTATACATAAATGATAGTTTACTAATAGTTATTCACAAAAATGTATGACAGTTATACTTATAGTTCTTTTGAATATACTCCCTTTGTGTCAAAATATAAGAGAAAAAATAAAAACATACTTATTAAGAAAAGTATAAACATAATCGTTTAATTTGTGGTGTTTTTGAAATAAAATGATTAGGAAGATATAAAAATAATTCTACTTGGTTGTTGAGTATATAAAAGATGAGAGAGAATGTAAACTAAATACAATTTGCATTTAATTTAATTTTAAAAGATGAAAGTTGAATTATTTCTCTTATATTTTGGAATAAAAAAAATATATATTTTTCTCTTATATTTTGAGACGGAAGGAGTACGTGATAGATATTTGTGAGTCTTATATATAAAAATGGTGTAATTATATATTATTTTTTAAATGAAAGTTTATTAGTTAGAAAATAAATAGTTTTCAATTGTAAATATATGATGTTTAATTGAGGCTTTTCGTTTCTGACCATATTCCAAGTCCATGTATAAATGCGTTAACGGTATTAATGAATCACTTAATTTTTAAATATTTGAAATTATTAGTTTAATTGATATTTGAAGTTTTGATTTTAATAAATATTATTTTAAAAATATTGATGGAGAAATATATATTTATTTTCTATGATCTGAATAGATATAATTGATATAGGTAATTAGAAAAAAAAAAGTAGACTTACTAGAAATTGTGTTTATTAGCTTATTAAAATTTCTATAATTTTTATATCACTTCAATATCTACCTTTTTTTAAATAAATTAATACAAAATTATAAGTAAATATTATATTAAAAACAAAAATTCTCAATATTTTTTATAAATAATATATATAAGAAAAGTATTTATTAATTGTGATAGTAAATGATTTTAAAGGTAAATTCACTCCTACAACAGCGTTTTCTCATTAAAGCGTTGTCTTTTTGGTCATACCAAAAGTCAATTTTCGCGTAGTGATAATTCTCAAAGTTGAATCCACTAAGATATATTATTATACCAGCATTTCAAACAACATATATAATTTAATCATTGAAGATGAGAGTTTTCTCCACATATGTGTCTACATCATGAATATTTTATAATAATTTAACATACTTGCTATCAAGGTCTATTGGATCATGCACTTGGCAATGACTTGATGAAAAGATGATGAAACTTTTCTTATTTTTATAGACAAATGTTAATATAAGTTTATTAGAATATAAAAATAGGTTAGTAGTAGAGAATCTAATGGAATCATTTTTCAGTTCTTAGATTTTTTATTTAATCTAAATTTATTGCATAAATTTATATTTACATTTCAATTGAGAATTTATAATTTTTAAGAGTAAAATAAGAGTATATTGAAATAATCTTGAAATTAAATATCTCATTAATAAATATTTATATTTACATTTCAATTCAAAAATATGATGTTTAATTGAGACTTATGGTTTTTAGTCATATTCCAAATCTACATAATAGCGTGTTAACGTATTAATGAATCACAAATTTTAAATATTTGATTTATTAATTTAATTGTTGTTTGAAGTCTTGATTTAAATAAATATTATTTTCAAACTATTGATGGAGAAATCATCAAAAATAAATATTCTCTGCATCTCATAGAAAATCATTTAAATAATACATTATTCTTAAAAGTTATATGTGATTTTAATAATACTATTAGGATTTAAATAAAAAAATAATACTATTAGTATTACATTTATTATAATAATTATAGTTAATAAAATTGTTAAATAAATAAAACTTAATAAATAAAAATATTTTTTAAAAATTTAATAAATTTTGTATTAATATCGTAAAAATATAATAATAATTTTGATAAGGAGAAAAAAAATACAAATGACACCCTTTTTATAAGATAATGAGAATATTAATTTTTGTTTGTTAATTAATTTTGAAAGTTAGAGATGTTGATTTGAAATCTCTCTATCGTAGTTATTATTATTAATTCATATTATTTAACAGTATTAATAATATATTTGTATTATTGTTATTATTTATATATATATTTATAAAATTAAATTGTAAAATGTCAAAATAAATATATCTATACATAAATGATAGTTTACTAATAGTTATTCACAAAAATGTATGACAGTTATACTTATAGTTCTTTTGAATATACTCCCTTTGTGTCAAAATATAAGAGAAAAAATAAAAACATACTTATTAAGAAAAGTATAAACATAATCATTTAATTTGTGGTGTTTTTGAAATAAAATGATTAGGAAGATATAAAAATAATTCTACTTGGTTGTTGAGTATATAAAAGATGAGAGAGAATGTAAACTAAATACAATTTGCATTTAATTTAATTTTAAAAGATGAAAGTTGAATTTTTTCTCTTATATTTTGGAATAAAAAAAATATATATTTTTCTCTTATATTTTGAGACGGAAGGAGTACGTGATAGATATTTGTGAGTCTTATATATAAAAATGGTGTAATTATATATTATTTTTTAAATGAAAGTTTATTAGTTAGAAAATAAATAGTTTTCAATTGTAAATATATGATGTTTAATTGAGGCTTTTGGTTTCTGACAATATTCCAAGTCCATGTATAAATGCGTTAACGGTATTAATGAATCACTTAATTTTTAAATATTTGAAATTATTAGTTTAATTGATATTTGAAGTTTTTATTTTAATAAATATTATTTTAAAAATATTGATGGAGAAATATATATTTATTTTCTATGATCTGAATAGATATAATTGATATAGGTAATTAGAAAAAAAAAGTAGACTTACTAGAAATTGTGTTTATTAGCTTATTATAATTTCTATAATTTTTATATCACTTCAATATCTACCTTTTTTTAAATAAATTAATACAAAATTATAAGTAAATATTATATTAAAAACAAAAATTCTCAATATTTTTTATAAATAATATATATAAGAAAAGTATTTATTAATTGTGATAGTAAATGATTTTAAAGGTTAATTCACTCCTACAACAGCGTTTTCTCATTAAAGCGTTGTCTTTTTGGTGATACCAAAAGTCAATTTTGGCGTAGTGATAATTCTCAAAGTTGAATCCACTAAGATATATTATTATACCAGCATTTCAAACAACATATATAATTTAATCATTGAAGATGAGAGTTTTCTCCACATATGTGTCTACATCATGAATATTTTATAATAATTTAACATACTTGCTGTCAAGGTCTATTGGATCATGCACTTGGCAATGACTTGATGAAAAGATGATGAAACTTTTCTTATTTTTATAGACAAATGTTAATATAAGTTTATCAGAATATAAAAATAGGTTAGTAGTAGAGAATCTAATGGAATCATTTTTCAATTTTTGCTTTATAATTTGATAATTTTCTCAGATTTTTTATTTAATATAAATTTATTGCATAAATTTATATTTATATTTCAATTGAGAATTTATAATTTTTAAGAGTAAAATAAGAGTATATTGAAATAATCTTGAAATTAAATATCTCATTAATAAATATTTATATTTACATTTCAATTCAAAAATATGATGTTTAATTGAGACTTTTGGTTTTTAGTCATATTCCAAATCTATATAATAGTGTGTTAACGTATTAATGAATCACAAATTTTAAATATTTGATTTATTAATTTAATTGTTGTTTGAAGTCTTGATTTAAATAAATATTATTTTCAAACTATTGATGGAGAAATCATCAAAAATAAATATTCTCTGCATCTCATAGAAAATCATTTAAATAATACATTATTCTTAAAAGTTATGTGTGATTTTAATAATACTATTAGGATTTAAATAAAAAAATAATACTATTAGTATTACATTTATTATAATAATTATAGTTAATAAAATTGTTAAATAAATAAAACTTAATAAATAAAAATATATTTTAAAAATTTAATAAATTTTGTATTAATATCGTAAAAATATAATAATAATTTTGAAAAGGAGAAAAAAAATACAAATGATACCCTTTTTATAAGATAATGAGAATATTAATTTTTGTTTGTTAATTAATTTTGAAAGTTAGAGATGTTGATTTGAAATCTCTCTATCGTAGTTATTATTATTAATTCATATTATTTAACAGTATTAATAATATATTTGTATTATTGTTATTATTTATATATATATTTATAAAATTAAATTGTAAAATGTCAAAATAAATATATCTATACATAAATGATAGTTTACTAATAGTTATTCTCAAAAATATATGACAGTTATACTTATAGTTCTTTTGAATATACTCCCTTTGTGTCAAAATATAAGAGAAAAAATAAAAACATACTTATTAAGAAAAGTATAAACATAATCGTTTAATTTGTGGTGTTTTTGAAATAAAATGATTAGGAAGATATAAAAATAATTCTACTTGGTTGTTGAGTATATAAAAGATGAGAGAGAATGTAAACTAAATACAATTTGCATTTAATTTAATTTTAAAAGATGAAAGTTGAATTATTTCTCTTATATTTTGGAATAAAAAAAATATTTTTTTTTCTCTTATATTTTGAGACGGAAGGAGTACGTGATAGATATTTGTGAGTCTTATATATAAAAATGGTGTAATTATATATTATTTTTTAAATGAAAGTTTATTAGTTAGAAAATAAATAGTTTTCAATTGTAAATATATGATGTTTAATTGAGGCTTTTCGTTTCTGACCATATTCCAAGTCCATGTATAAATGCGTTAACGGTATTAATGAATCACTTAATTTTTAAATATTTGAAATTATTAGTTTAATTGATATTTGAAGTTTTGATTTTAATAAATATTATTTTAAAAATATTGATGGAGAAATATATATTTATTTTCTATGATCTGAATAGATATAATTGATATAGGTAATTAGAAAAAAAAAAGTAGACTTACTAGAAATTGTGTTTATTAGCTTATTAAAATTTCTATAATTTTTATATCACTTCAATATCTACCTTTTTTTAAATAAATTAATACATAATTATAAGTAAATATTATATTAAAAACAAAAATTCTCAATATTTTTTATAAATAATATATATAAGAAAAGTATTTATTAATTGTGATAGTAAATGATTTTAAAGGTAAATTCACTCCTACAACAGCGTTTTCTCATTAAAGCGTTGTCTTTTTGGTCATACCAAAAGTCAATTTTGGCGTAGTGATAATTCTCAAAGTTGAATCCACTAAGATATATTATTATACCAGCATTTCAAACAACATATATAATTTAATCATTGAAGATGAGAGTTTTCTCCACATATGTGTCTACATCATGAATATTTTATAATAATTTAACATACTTGCTATCAAGGTCTATTGGATCATGCACTTGGCAATGACTTGATGAAAAGATGATGAAACTTTTCTTATTTTTATAGACAAATGTTAATATAAGTTTATTAGAATATAAAAATAGGTTAGTAGTAGAGAATCTAATGGAATCATTTTTCAGTTCTTAGATTTTTTATTTAATCTAAATTTATTGCATAAATTTATATTTACATTTCAATTGAGAATTTATAATTTTTAAGAGTAAAATAAGAGTATATTGAAATAATCTTGAAATTAAATATCTCATTAATAAATATTTATATTTACATTTCAATTCAAAAATATGATGTTTAATTGAGACTTATGGTTTTTAGTCATATTCCAAATCTACATAATAGCGTGTTAACGTATTAATGAATCACAAATTTTAAATATTTGATTTATTAATTTAATTGTTGTTTGAAGTCTTGATTTAAATAAATATTATTTTCAAACTATTGATGGAGAAATCATCAAAAATAAATATTCTCTGCATCTCATAGAAAATCATTTAAATAATACATTATTCTTAAAAGTTATATGTGATTTTAATAATACTATTAGGATTTAAATAAAAAAATAATACTATTAGTATTACATTTATTATAATAATTATAGTTAATAAAATTGTTAAATAAATAAAACTTAATAAATAAAAATATTTTTTAAAAATTTAATAAATTTTGTATTAATATCGTAAAAATATAATAATAATTTTGATAAGGAGAAAAAAAATACAAATGACACCCTTTTTATAAGATAATGAGAATATTAATTTTTGTTTGTTAATTAATTTTGAAAGTTAGAGATGTTGATTTGAAATCTCTCTATCGTAGTTATTATTATTAATTCATATTATTTAACAGTATTAATAATATATTTGTATTATTGTTATTATTTATATATATATTTATAAAATTAAATTGTAAAATGTCAAAATAAATATATCTATACATAAATGATAGTTTACTAATAGTTATTCACAAAAATGTATGACAGTTATACTTATAGTTCTTTTGAATATACTCCCTTTGTGTCAAAATATAAGAGAAAAAATAAAAACATACTTATTAAGAAAAGTATAAACATAATCATTTAATTTGTGGTGTTTTTGAAATAAAATGATTAGGAAGATATAAAAATAATTCTACTTGGTTGTTGAGTATATAAAAGATGAGAGAGAATGTAAACTAAATACAATTTGCATTTAATTTAATTTTAAAAGATGAAAGTTGAATTTTTTCTCTTATATTTTGGAATAAAAAAAATATATATTTTTCTCTTATATTTTGAGACGGAAGGAGTACGTGATAGATATTTGTGAGTCTTATATATAAAAATGGTGTAATTATATATTATTTTTTAAATGAAAGTTTATTAGTTAGAAAATAAATAGTTTTCAATTGTAAATATATGATGTTTAATTGAGGCTTTTGGTTTCTGACAATATTCCAAGTCCATGTATAAATGCGTTAACGGTATTAATGAATCACTTAATTTTTAAATATTTGAAATTATTAGTTTAATTGATATTTGAAGTTTTTATTTTAATAAATATTATTTTAAAAATATTGATGGAGAAATATATATTTATTTTCTATGATCTGAATAGATATAATTGATATAGGTAATTAGAAAAAAAAAGTAGACTTACTAGAAATTGTGTTTATTAGCTTATTATAATTTCTATAATTTTTATATCACTTCAATATCTACCTTTTTTTAAATAAATTAATACAAAATTATAAGTAAATATTATATTAAAAACAAAAATTCTCAATATTTTTTATAAATAATATATATAAGAAAAGTATTTATTAATTGTGATAGTAAATGATTTTAAAGGTTAATTCACTCCTACAACAGCGTTTTCTCATTAAAGCGTTGTCTTTTTGGTGATACCAAAAGTCAATTTTGGCGTAGTGATAATTCTCAAAGTTGAATCCACTAAGATATATTATTATACCAGCATTTCAAACAACATATATAATTTAATCATTGAAGATGAGAGTTTTCTCCACATATGTGTCTACATCATGAATATTTTATAATAATTTAACATACTTGCTGTCAAGGTCTATTGGATCATGCACTTGGCAATGACTTGATGAAAAGATGATGAAACTTTTCTTATTTTTATAGACAAATGTTAATATAAGTTTATCAGAATATAAAAATAGGTTAGTAGTAGAGAATCTAATGGAATCATTTTTCAATTTTTGCTTTATAATTTGATAATTTTCTCAGATTTTTTATTTAATATAAATTTATTGCATAAATTTATATTTATATTTCAATTGAGAATTTATAATTTTTAAGAGTAAAATAAGAGTATATTGAAATAATCTTGAAATTAAATATCTCATTAATAAATATTTATATTTACATTTCAATTCAAAAATATGATGTTTAATTGAGACTTTTGGTTTTTAGTCATATTCCAAATCTATATAATAGTGTGTTAACGTATTAATGAATCACAAATTTTAAATATTTGATTTATTAATTTAATTGTTGTTTGAAGTCTTGATTTAAATAAATATTATTTTCAAACTATTGATGGAGAAATCATCAAAAATAAATATTCTCTGCATCTCATAGAAAATCATTTAAATAATACATTATTCTTAAAAGTTATGTGTGATTTTAATAATACTATTAGGATTTAAATAAAAAAATAATACTATTAGTATTACATTTATTATAATAATTATAGTTAATAAAATTGTTAAATAAATAAAACTTAATAAATAAAAATATATTTTAAAAATTTAATAAATTTTGTATTAATATCGTAAAAATATAATAATAATTTTGAAAAGGAGAAAAAAAATACAAATGATACCCTTTTTATAAGATAATGAGAATATTAATTTTTGTTTGTTAATTAATTTTGAAAGTTAGAGATGTTGATTTGAAATCTCTCTATCGTAGTTATTATTATTAATTCATATTATTTAACAGTATTAATAATATATTTGTATTATTGTTATTATTTATATATATATTTATAAAATTAAATTGTAAAATGTCAAAATAAATATATCTATACATAAATGATAGTTTACTAATAGTTATTCTCAAAAATATATGACAGTTATACTTATAGTTCTTTTGAATATACTCCCTTTGTGTCAAAATATAAGAGAAAAAATAAAAACATACTTATTAAGAAAAGTATAAACATAATCGTTTAATTTGTGGTGTTTTTGAAATAAAATGATTAGGAAGATATAAAAATAATTCTACTTGGTTGTTGAGTATATAAAAGATGAGAGAGAATGTAAACTAAATACAATTTGCATTTAATTTAATTTTAAAAGATGAAAGTTGAATTATTTCTCTTATATTTTGGAATAAAAAAAATATTTTTTTTTCTCTTATATTTTGAGACGGAAGGAGTACGTGATAGATATTTGTGAGTCTTATATATAAAAATGGTGTAATTATATATTATTTTTTAAATGAAAGTTTATTAGTTAGAAAATAAATAGTTTTCAATTGTAAATATATGATGTTTAATTGAGGCTTTTCGTTTCTGACCATATTCCAAGTCCATGTATAAATGCGTTAACGGTATTAATGAATCACTTAATTTTTAAATATTTGAAATTATTAGTTTAATTGATATTTGAAGTTTTGATTTTAATAAATATTATTTTAAAAATATTGATGGAGAAATATATATTTATTTTCTATGATCTGAATAGATATAATTGATATAGGTAATTAGAAAAAAAAAAGTAGACTTACTAGAAATTGTGTTTATTAGCTTATTAAAATTTCTATAATTTTTATATCACTTCAATATCTACCTTTTTTTAAATAAATTAATACATAATTATAAGTAAATATTATATTAAAAACAAAAATTCTCAATATTTTTTATAAATAATATATATAAGAAAAGTATTTATTAATTGTGATAGTAAATGATTTTAAAGGTAAATTCACTCCTACAACAGCGTTTTCTCATTAAAGCGTTGTCTTTTTGGTCATACCAAAAGTCAATTTTGGCGTAGTGATAATTCTCAAAGTTGAATCCACTAAGATATATTATTATACCAGCATTTCAAACAACATATATAATTTAATCATTGAAGATGAGAGTTTTCTCCACATATGTGTCTACATCATGAATATTTTATAATAATTTAACATACTTGCTATCAAGGTCTATTGGATCATGCACTTGGCAATGACTTGATGAAAAGATGATGAAACTTTTCTTATTTTTATAGACAAATGTTAATATAAGTTTATTAGAATATAAAAATAGGTTAGTAGTAGAGAATCTAATGGAATCATTTTTCAGTTCTTAGATTTTTTATTTAATCTAAATTTATTGCATAAATTTATATTTACATTTCAATTGAGAATTTATAATTTTTAAGAGTAAAATAAGAGTATATTGAAATAATCTTGAAATTAAATATCTCATTAATAAATATTTATATTTACATTTCAATTCAAAAATATGATGTTTAATTGAGACTTATGGTTTTTAGTCATATTCCAAATCTACATAATAGCGTGTTAACGTATTAATGAATCACAAATTTTAAATATTTGATTTATTAATTTAATTGTTGTTTGAAGTCTTGATTTAAATAAATATTATTTTCAAACTATTGATGGAGAAATCATCAAAAATAAATATTCTCTGCATCTCATAGAAAATCATTTAAATAATACATTATTCTTAAAAGTTATATGTGATTTTAATAATACTATTAGGATTTAAATAAAAAAATAATACTATTAGTATTACATTTATTATAATAATTATAGTTAATAAAATTGTTAAATAAATAAAACTTAATAAATAAAAATATTTTTTAAAAATTTAATAAATTTTGTATTAATATCGTAAAAATATAATAATAATTTTGATAAGGAGAAAAAAAATACAAATGACACCCTTTTTATAAGATAATGAGAATATTAATTTTTGTTTGTTAATTAATTTTGAAAGTTAGAGATGTTGATTTGAAATCTCTCTATCGTAGTTATTATTATTAATTCATATTATTTAACAGTATTAATAATATATTTGTATTATTGTTATTATTTATATATATATTTATAAAATTAAATTGTAAAATGTCAAAATAAATATATCTATACATAAATGATAGTTTACTAATAGTTATTCACAAAAATGTATGACAGTTATACTTATAGTTCTTTTGAATATACTCCCTTTGTGTCAAAATATAAGAGAAAAAATAAAAACATACTTATTAAGAAAAGTATAAACATAATCATTTAATTTGTGGTGTTTTTGAAATAAAATGATTAGGAAGATATAAAAATAATTCTACTTGGTTGTTGAGTATATAAAAGATGAGAGAGAATGTAAACTAAATACAATTTGCATTTAATTTAATTTTAAAAGATGAAAGTTGAATTTTTTCTCTTATATTTTGGAATAAAAAAAATATATATTTTTCTCTTATATTTTGAGACGGAAGGAGTACGTGATAGATATTTGTGAGTCTTATATATAAAAATGGTGTAATTATATATTATTTTTTAAATGAAAGTTTATTAGTTAGAAAATAAATAGTTTTCAATTGTAAATATATGATGTTTAATTGAGGCTTTTGGTTTCTGACAATATTCCAAGTCCATGTATAAATGCGTTAACGGTATTAATGAATCACTTAATTTTTAAATATTTGAAATTATTAGTTTAATTGATATTTGAAGTTTTTATTTTAATAAATATTATTTTAAAAATATTGATGGAGAAATATATATTTATTTTCTATGATCTGAATAGATATAATTGATATAGGTAATTAGAAAAAAAAAGTAGACTTACTAGAAATTGTGTTTATTAGCTTATTATAATTTCTATAATTTTTATATCACTTCAATATCTACCTTTTTTTAAATAAATTAATACAAAATTATAAGTAAATATTATATTAAAAACAAAAATTCTCAATATTTTTTATAAATAATATATATAAGAAAAGTATTTATTAATTGTGATAGTAAATGATTTTAAAGGTTAATTCACTCCTACAACAGCGTTTTCTCATTAAAGCGTTGTCTTTTTGGTGATACCAAAAGTCAATTTTGGCGTAGTGATAATTCTCAAAGTTGAATCCACTAAGATATATTATTATACCAGCATTTCAAACAACATATATAATTTAATCATTGAAGATGAGAGTTTTCTCCACATATGTGTCTACATCATGAATATTTTATAATAATTTAACATACTTGCTGTCAAGGTCTATTGGATCATGCACTTGGCAATGACTTGATGAAAAGATGATGAAACTTTTCTTATTTTTATAGACAAATGTTAATATAAGTTTATCAGAATATAAAAATAGGTTAGTAGTAGAGAATCTAATGGAATCATTTTTCAATTTTTGCTTTATAATTTGATAATTTTCTCAGATTTTTTATTTAATATAAATTTATTGCATAAATTTATATTTATATTTCAATTGAGAATTTATAATTTTTAAGAGTAAAATAAGAGTATATTGAAATAATCTTGAAATTAAATATCTCATTAATAAATATTTATATTTACATTTCAATTCAAAAATATGATGTTTAATTGAGACTTTTGGTTTTTAGTCATATTCCAAATCTATATAATAGTGTGTTAACGTATTAATGAATCACAAATTTTAAATATTTGATTTATTAATTTAATTGTTGTTTGAAGTCTTGATTTAAATAAATATTATTTTCAAACTATTGATGGAGAAATCATCAAAAATAAATATTCTCTGCATCTCATAGAAAATCATTTAAATAATACATTATTCTTAAAAGTTATGTGTGATTTTAATAATACTATTAGGATTTAAATAAAAAAATAATACTATTAGTATTACATTTATTATAATAATTATAGTTAATAAAATTGTTAAATAAATAAAACTTAATAAATAAAAATATATTTTAAAAATTTAATAAATTTTGTATTAATATCGTAAAAATATAATAATAGTTTGGATAAGGAGAAAAAAAATACAAATGACACCCTTTTTATAAGATAATGAGAATATTAATTTTTGTTTGTTAATTAATTTTGAAAGTTAGAGATGTTGATTTGAAATCTCTCTATCGTAGTTATTATTATTAATTCATATTATTTAACAGTATTAATAATATATTTGTATTATTGTTATTATTTATATATATATTTATAAAATTAAATTGTAAAATGTCAAAATAAATATATCTATACATAAATGATAGTTTACTAATAGTTATTCACAAAAATGTATGACAGTTATACTTATAGTTCTTTTGAATATACTCCCTTTGTGTCAAAATATAAGAGAAAAAATAAAAACATACTTATTAAGAAAAGTATAAACATAATCGTTTAATTTGTGGTGTTTTTGAAATAAAATGATTAGGAAGATATAAAAATAATTCTACTTGGTTGTTGAGTATATAAAAGATGAGAGAGAATGTAAACTAAATACAATTTGCATTTAATTTAATTTTAAAAGATGAAAGTTGAATTATTTCTCTTATATTTTGGAATAAAAAAAATATATATTTTTCTCTTATATTTTGAGACGGAAGGAGTACGTGATAGATATTTGTGAGTCTTATATATAAAAATGGTGTAAATATATATTATTTTTTAAATGAAAGTTTATTAGTTAGAAAATAAATAGTTTTCAATTGTAAATATATGATGTTTAATTGAGGCTTTTGGTTTCTGACCATATTCCAAGTCCATGTATAAATGCGTTAACGGTATTAATGAATCATTAATTTTTAAATATTTGAAATTATTAGTTTAATTGTTATTTGAAGTTTTGATTTGAATAAATATTATTTTAAAAATATTGATGGAGAAATATATATTTATTTTCTATGATCTGAATAGATATAATTGATATAGGTGATTAGAAAAAAAAAGTAGACTTACTAGAAATTGTGTTTATTAGCTTATTATAATTTCTATAATTTTTATATCACTTCAATATCTACCTTTTTTTAAATAAATTAATACAAAATTATAAGTAAATATTATATTAAAAACAAAAATTCTCAATATTTTTTATAAATAATATATATAAGAAAAGTATTTATTAATTGTGATAGTAAATGATTTTAAAGGTTAATTCACTCCTACAACAGCGTTTTCTCATTAAAGCGTTGTCTTTTTGGTGATACCAAAAGTCAATTTTGGCGTAGTGATAATTCTCAAAGTTGAATCCACTAAGATATATTATTATACCAGCATTTCAAACAACATATATAATTTAATCATTGAAGATGAGAGTTTTCTCCACATATGTGTCTACATCATGAATATTTTATAATAATTTAACATACTTGCTGTCAAGGTCTATTGGATCATGCACTTGGCAATGACTTGATGAAAAGATGTTGAAACTTTTCTTATTTTTATAGACAAATGTTAATATAAGTTTATTAGAATATAAAAATAGGTTAGTAGTAGAGAATCTATTGGAATCATTTTTCAATTTTTGCTTTATAATTTGATAATTTTCTCAGATTTTTTATTTAATCTAAATTTATTGCATAAATTTATATTTACATTTCAATTGAGAATTTATAATTTTTAAGAGTAAAATAAGAGTATATTGAAATAATCTTGAAATTAAATATCTCATTAATAAATATTTATATTTACATTTCAATTCAAAAATATGATGTTTAATTGAGACTTTTGGTTTTTAGTCATATTCCAAATCTACATAATAGTGTGTTAACGTATTAATGAATCACAAATTTTAAATATTTGATTTATTAATTTAATTGTTGTTTGAAGTCTTGATTTAAATAAATATTATTTTCAAACTATTGATGGAGAAATCATCAAAAATAAATATTCTCTGCATCTCATAGAAAATCATTTAAATAATACATTATTCTTAAAAGTTATGTGTGATTTTAATAATACTATTAGGATTTAAATAAAAAAATAATACTATTAGTTTTACATTTATTATAATAATTATAGTTAATAAAATTGTTAAATAAATAAAACTTAATAAATAAAAATATATTTTAAAAATTTAATAAATTTTGTATTAATATCGTAAAAACATAATAATAATTTTGATAAGGAGAAAAAAAACACAAATGACACCCTTTTTATAAGATAATGAGAATATTAATTTTTGTTTGTTAATTAATTTTGAAAGTTAGAGATGTTGATTTGAAATCTCTCTATCGTAGTTATTATTATTAATTCATATTATTTAACAGTATTAATAATACATTTGTATTATTGTTATTATTTATATATATATTTATAAAATTAAATTGTAAAATGTCAAAATAAATATATCTATACATAAATGATAGTTTACTAATAGTTATTCACAAAAATGTATGACAGTTATACTTATAGTTCTTTTGAATATACTCCCTTTGTGTCAAAATATAAGAGAAAAAATAAAAACATACTTATTAAGAAAAGTATAAACATAATCGTTTAATTTGTGGTGTTTTTGAAATAAAATGATTAGGAAGATATAAAAATAATTCTAATTGGTTGTTGAGTATATAAAAGATGAGATAGAATGTAAACTAAATACAATTTGCATTTAATTTAATTTTAAAAGATGAAAGTTGAATTTTTTTCTCTTATATTTTGGAATAAAAAAAAATTTCTCTTATATTTTGAGACGGAAGGAGTACGGGATAGATATTTGTGAGTCTTATATATAAAAATGGTGTAAGTATATATTATTTTTTAAATGAAAGTTTATTAGTTAGAAAATAAATAATTTTCAATTGTAAATATATGATGTTTAATTGAGGCTTTTGGTTTCTGACCATATTCCAAGTCCATGTATAAATGCGTTAACGGTATTAATGAATCACTTAATTTTTAAATATTTGAAATTATTAGTTTAATTGTTATTTGAAGTTTTGATTTGAATAAATATTATTTTAAAAATGTTGATGGAGAAATATATATTTATTTTCTATGATCTGAATAGATATAATTGATATAGGTAATTAGAAAAAAAAAGTAGACTTACTAGAAATTGTGTTTATTAGCTTATTATAATTTCTATAATTTTTATATCAGTTCAATATCTACCTTTTTTTAAATAAATTAATACAAAATTATAAGTAAATGTTATATTGAAAACAAAAATTCTCAATATTTTTTATAAATAATATATATAAGAAAAGTATTTATTAATTGTGATAGTAAATGATTTTAAAGGTTAATTCACTCCTACAACAGCGTTTTCTCATTAAAGCGTTGTCTTTTTGGTGATACCAAAAGTCAATTTTGGCGTAGTGATAATTCTCAAAGTTGAATCCACTAAGATATATTATTATACCAGCATTTCAAACAACATATATAATTTAATCATTGAAGATGAGAGTTTTCTCCACATATGTGTCTACATCATGAATATTTTATAATAATTTAACATACTTGCTGTCAAGGTCTATTGGATCATGCACTTGGCAATGACTTGATGAAAAGATGATGAAACTTTTCTTATTTTTATAGACAAATGTTAATATAAGTTTATTAGAATATAAAAATAGGTCAGTAGTAGAGAATCTAATGGAATCATTTTTCAATTTTTGCTTTATAATTTGATAATTTTCTCAGATTTTTTATTTAATCTAAATTTATTGCATAAATTTATATTTACATTTCAATTGAGAATTTATAATTTTTAAGAGTAAAATAAGAGTATATTGAAATAATCTTGAAATTAAATATCTCATTAATAAATATTTATATTTACATTTCAATTCAAAAATATGATGTTTAATTGAGACTTTTGGTTTTTAGTCATATTCCAAATCTACATAATAGTGTGTTAACGTATTAATGAATCACAAATTTTAAATATTTGATTTATTAATTTAATTGTTGTTTGAAGTCTTGATTTAAATAAATATTATTTTCAAACTATTGATGGAGAAATCATCAAAAATAAATATTCTCTGCATCTCATAGAAAATCATTTAAATAATACATTATTCTTAAAAGTTATGTGTGATTTTAATAATACTATTAGGATTTAAATAAAAAAATAATACTATTAGTATTACATTTATTATAATAATTATAGTTAATAAAATTGTTAAATAAATAAAACTTAATAAATAAAAATATATTTTAAAAATTTAATAAATTTTGTATTAATATCATAAAAATATAATAATAATTTTGATAAGGAGAAAAAAAATACAAATGACACCCTTTTTATAAGATATTGAGAATATTAATTTTTGTTTGTTAATTAATTTTGAAAGTTAGAGATGTTGATTTGAAATCTCTCTATCGTAGTTATTATTATTAATTCATATTATTTAACAGTATTAATAATATATTTGTATAATTGTTATTATTTATATATATATTTATAAAATTAAATTGTAAAATGTCAAAATAAATATATCTATACATAAATGATAGTTTACTAATAGTTATTCACAAAAATGTATGACAGTTATACTTATAGTTCTTTTGAATATACTCCCTTTGTGTCAAAATATAAGAGAAAAAATAAAAACATACTTATTAAGAAAAGTATAAACATAATCGTTTAATTTGTGGTCTTTTTGAAATAAAATGATTAGGAAGATATAAAAATAATTCTAATTGGTTGTTGATTATATAAAAGATGAGAGAGAATGTAAACTAAATACAATTTGCATTTAATTTAATTTTAAAAGATGAAAGTTGAATTTTTTCTCTTATATTTTGGAATAAAAAAAAATATTTTTTCTCTTATATTTTGAGACGGAAGGAGTACGTGATAGATATTTGTGAGTCTTATATATAAAAATGGTGTAAGTATATATTATTTTTTAAATGAAAGTTTATTAGTTAGAAAATAAATAGTTTTCAATTGTAAATATATGATGTTTAATTGAGGCTTTTGGTTTCTGACCATATTCCAAGTCCATGTATAAATGCGTTAACGGTATTAATGAATCACTTAATTTTTAAATATTTGAAATTATTAGTTTAATTGTTATTTGAAGTTTTGATTTGAATAAATATTATTTTAAAAATGTTGATGGAGAAATATATATTTATTTTCTATGATCTGAATAGATATAATTGATATAGGTAATTAGAAAAAAAAAGTAGACTTACTAGAAATTGTGTTTATTAGCTTATTATAATTTCTATAATTTTTATATCAGTTCAATATCTACCTTTTTTTAAATAAATTAATACAAAATTATAAGTAAATATTATATTAAAAACAAAAATTCTCAATATTTTTTATAAATAATATATATAAGAAAAGTATTTATTAATTGTGATAGTAAATGATTTTAAAGGTTAATTCACTCCTACAACAGCGTTTTCTCATTAAAGCGTTGTCTTTTTGGTGATACCAAAAGTCAATTTTGGCGTAGTGATAATTCTCAAAGTTGAATCCACTAAGATATATTATTATACCAGCATTTCAAACAACATATATAATTTAATCATTGAAGATGAGAGTTTTCTCCACATATGTGTCTACATCATGAATATTTTATAATAATTTAACATACTTGCTGTCAAGGTCTATTGGATCATGCACTTGGCAATGACTTGATGAAAAGATGATGAAACTTTTCTTATTTTTATAGACAAATGTTAATATAAGTTTATTAGAATATAAAAATAGGTTAGTAGTAGAGAATCTAATGGAATCATTTTTCAATTTTTGCTTTATAATTTGATAATTTTCTCAGATTTTTTATTTAATCTAAATTTATTGCATAAATTTATATTTACATTTCAATTGAGAATTTATAATTTTTAAGAGTAAAATAAGAGTATATTGAAATAATCTTGAAATTAAATATCTCATTAATAAATATTTATATTTACATTTCAATTCAAAAATATGATGTTTAATTGAGACTTTTGGTTTTTAGTCATATTCCAAATCTACATAATAGTGTGTTAACGTATTAATGAATCACAAATTTTAAATATTTGATTTATTAATTTAATTGTAGTTTGAAGTCTTGATTTAAACAAATATTATTTTCAAACTATTGATGGAGAAATCATCAAAAATAAATATTCTCTGCATCTCATAGAAAATCATTTAAATAATACATTATTCTTAAAAGTTAAGTGTGATTTTAATAATACTATTAGGATTTAAATAAAAAAATAATACTATTAGTATTACATTTATTATAATAATTATAGTTAATAAAATTGTTAAATAAATAAAACTTAATAAATAAAAATATATTTTAAAAATTTAATAAATTTTGTATTAATATCGTAAAAATATAATAATAATTTTGATAAGGAGAAAAAAAAACAAATGACACCCTTTTTATAAGATAATGAGAATATTAATTTTTGTTTGTTAATTAATTTTGAAAGTTAGAGATGTTGATTTGAAATCTCTCTATCGTAGTTATTATTATTAATTCATATTATTTAACAGTATTAATAATATATTTGTATTATTGTTATTATTTATATATATATATATATATATTTATAAAATTAAATTGTAAAATGTCAAAATAAATATATCTATACATAAATGATAGTTTACTAATAGTTATTCACAAAAATGTATGACAGTTATACTTATAGTTCTTTTGAATATACTCCCTTTGTGTCAAAATATAAGAGAAAAAACAAAAACATACTTGTTAAGAAAAGTATAAACATAATCGTTTAATTTGTGGTGTTTTTGAAATAAAATG
Organism: Vicia faba; assembly: GCA_948472305.1. NCBI lineage: Eukaryota > Viridiplantae > Streptophyta > Magnoliopsida > Fabales > Fabaceae > Vicia > Vicia faba. The sequence continues at coordinate 142,433,322 of OX451736.1, forward strand.
ATTAGGAAGATATAAAAATAATTCTAATTGGTTGTTGAGTATATAAAAGATGAGAGAGAATGTAAACTAAATACAATTTGCATTTAATTTAATTTTAAAAGATGAAAGTTGAACTTTTTCTCTTATATTTTGGAATAAAAAAAAAAAATTTCTCTTATATTTTGAGACGGAAGGAGTACGTGATAGATATTTGTGAGTCTTATATATAAAAATGGTGTAAGTATATATTATTTTTTAAATGAAAGTTTATTAGTTAGAAAATAAATAGTTTTCAATTGTAAATATATATGATGTTTAATTGAGGCTTTTGGTTTCTGACCATATTCCAAGTCCATGTATAAATGTGTTAACGGTATTAATGAATCACTTAATTTTTAAATATTTGAAATTATTAGTTTAATTGTTATTTGAAGTTTTGATTTGAATAAATATTATTTTAAAAATATTGATGGAGAAATATATATTTATTTTCTATGATCTGAATAGATATAATTGATATAGGTAATTAGAAAAAAAAAGTAGACTTACTAGAAATTGTGTTTATTAGCTTATTATAATTTCTATAATTTTTATATCACTTCAATATCTACCTTTTTTTAAATAAATTAATACAAAATTATAAGTAAATATTATATTAAAAACAAAAATTCTCAATATTTTTTATAAATAATATATATAAGAAAAGTATTTATTAATTGTGATAGTAAATGATTTTAAAGGTTAATTCACTCCTACAACAGCGTTTTCTCATTAAAGCGTTGTCTTTTTGGTGATACCAAAAGTCAATTTTGGCGTAGTGATAATTCTCAAAGTTGAATCCACTAAGATATATTATTATACCAGCATTTCAAACAACATATATAATTTAATCATTGAAGATGAGAGTTTTCTCCACATATGTGTCTACATCATGAATATTTTATAATAATTTAACATACTTGCTGTCAAGGTCTATTGGATCATGCACTTGGAAATGACTTGATGAAAAGATGATGAAACTTTTCTTATTTTTATAGACAAATGTTAATATAAGTTTATTAGAATATAAAAATAGGTTAGTAGTAGAGAATCTAATGGAATCATTTTTCAATTTTTGCTTTATAATTTGATAATTTTCTCAGATTTTTTATTTAATCTAAATTTATTGCATAAATTTATATTTATATTTCAATGGAGAATTTATAATTTTAAGAGTAAAATAAGAGTATATTGAAATAATCTTGAAATTAAATATCTCATTAATAAATATTTATATTTACATTTCAATTCAAAAATATGATGTTTAATTGAGACTTTTGGTTTTTAGTCATATTCCAAATCTACATAATAGTGTGTTAACGTATTAATGAATCACAAATTTTAAATATTTGATTTATTAATTTAATTGTTGTTTGAAGTCTTGATTTAAATAAATATTATTTTCAAACTATTGATGGAGAAATCATCAAAAATAAATATTCTCTGCATCTCATAGAAAATCATTTAAATAATACATTATTCTTAAAAGTTATGTGTGATTTTAATAATACTATTAGGATTTAAATAAAAAAATAATACTATTAGTATTACATTTATTATAATAATTATAGTTAATAAAATTGTTAAATAAATAAAACTTAATAAATAAAAATATATTTTAAAAATTTAATAAATTTTGTATTAATATCGTAAAAATATAATAATAATTTTGATAAGGAGAAAAAAATACAAATGACACCCTTTTTATAAGATAATGAGAATATTAATTTTTGTTTGTTAATTAATTTTGAAAGTTAGAGATGTTGATTTGAAATCTCTCTATCGTAGTTATTATTATTAATTCATATTATTTAACAGTATTAATAATATATTTGTATTATTGTTATTATTTATATATATATTTATAAAATTAAATTGTAAAATGTCAAAATAAATATATCTATACATAAATGATAGTTTACTAATAGTTATTCACAAAAATGTATGAAAGTTATACTTATAGTTCTTTTGAATATACTCCCTTTGTGTCAAAATATAAGAGAAAAAATAAAAACATACTTATTAAGAAAAGTATAAACATAATCGTTTAATTTGTGGTGTTTTTGAAATAAAATGATTAGGAAGATATAAAAATAATTCTAATTGGTTGTTGAGTATATAAAAGATGAGATAGAATGTAAACTAAATACAATTTGCATTTAATTTAATTTTAAAAGATGAAAGTAGAATTTTTTCTCTTATATTTTGGAATAAAAAAAAATATTTTTTTCTCTTATATTTTGAGACGGAAGGAGTACGTGATAGATATTTGTGAGTCTTATATATAAAAATGGTGTAAGTATATATTATTTTTTAAATGAAAGTTTATTAGTTAGAAAATAAATAGTTTTCAATTGTAAATATATGATGTTTAATTGAGGCTTTTGGTTTCTGACCATATTCCAAGTCCATGTATAAATGCGTTAACGGTATTAATGAATCACTTAATTTTTAAATATTTGAAATTATTAGTTTAATTGTTATTTGAAGTTTTGATTTGAATAAATATTATTTTAAAAATATTGATGGAGAAATATATATTTATTTTCTATGATCTGAATAGATATAATTGATATAGGTAATTAGAAAAAAAAAGTAGACTTACTAGAAATTGTGTTTATTAGCTTATTATAATTTCTATAATTTTTATATCACTTCAATATCTACCTTTTTTTAAATAAATTAATACAAAATTATAAGTAAATATTATATTAAAAACAAAAATTCTCAATATTTTTTATAAATAATATATATAAGAAAAGTATTTATTAATTGTGATAGTAAATGATTTTAAAGGTTAATTCACTCCTACAACAGCGTTTTCTCATTAAAGCGTTGTCTTTTTGGTGATACCAAAAGTCAATTTTGGCGTAGTGATAATTCTCAAAGTTGAATCCACTAAGATATATTATTATACCAGCATTTCAAACAACATATATAATTTAATCATTGAAGATGAGAGTTTTCTCCACATATGTGTCTACATCATGAATATTTTATAATAATTTAACATACTTGCTGTCAAGGTCTATTGGATCATGCACTTGGCAATGACTTGATGAAAAGATGATGAAACTTTTCTTATTTTTATAGACAAATGTTAATATAAGTTTATCAGAATATAAAAATAGGTTAGTAGTAGAGAATCTAATGGAATCATTTTTCAATTTTTGCTTTATAATTTGATAATTTTCTCAGATTTTTTATTTAATCTAAATTTATTGCATAAATTTATATTTACATTTCAATTGAGAATTTATAATTTTTAAGAGTAAAATAAGAGTATATTGAAATAATCTTGAAATTAAATATCTCATTAATAAATATTTATATTTACATTTCAATTCAAAAATATGATGTTTAATTGAGACTTATGGTTTTTAGTCATATTCCAAATCTACATAATAGTGTGTTAACGTATTAATGAATCACAAATTTTAAATATTTGATTTATTAATTTAATTGTTGTTTGAAGTCTTGATTTAAATAAATATTATTTTCAAACTATTGATGGAGAAATCATCAAAAATAAATATTCTCTGCATCTCATAGAAAATCATATAAATAATACATTATTCTTAAAAGTTATGTGTGATTTTAATAATACTATTAGGATTTAAATAAAAAAATAATACTATTAGTTTTACATTTATTATAATAATTATAGTTAATAAAATTGTTAAATAAATAAAACTTAATAAATAAAAATATATTTTAAAAATTTAATAAATTTTGTATTAATATCGTAAAAATATAATAATAATTTTGATAAGGAGAAAAAAAAACAAATGACACCCTTTTTATAAGATAATGAGAATATTAATTTTTGTTTGTTAATTAATTTTGAAAGTTAGAGATGTTGATTTGAAATCTCTCTATCGTAGTTATTATTATTAATTCATATTATTTAACAGTATTAATAATATATTTGTATTATTGTTATTATTTATATATATATTTATAAAATTATGTTGTAAAATGTCAAAATAAATATATCTATACATAAATGATAGTTTACTAATAGTTATTCACAAAAATGTATGACAGTTATACTTATAGTTCTTTTGAATATACTCCCTTTGTGTCAAAATATAAGAGAAAAAACAAAAACATACTTGTTAAGAAAAGTATAAACATAATCGTTTAATTTGTGGTGTTTTTGAAATAAAATGATTAGGAAGATATAAAAATAATTCTAATTGGTTGTTGAGTATATAAAAGATGAGAGAGAATGTAAACTAAATACAATTTGCATTTAATTTAATTTTAAAAGATGAAAGTTGAACTTTTTCTCTTATATTTTGGAATAAAAAAAAATATTTTTTTCTCTTATATTTTGAGACGGAAGGAGTACGTGATAGATATTTGTGAGTCTTATATATAAAAATGGTGTAAGTATATATTATTTTTTAAATGAAAGTTTATTAGTTAGAAAATAAATAGTTTTCAATTGTAAATATATGATGTTTAATTGAGGCTTTTGGTTTCTGACCATATTCCAAGTCCATGTATAAATGTGTTAACGGTATTAATGAATCACTTAATATTTAAATATTTGAAATTATTAGTTTAATTTTTATTTGAAGTTTTGATTTGAATAAATATTATTTTAAATATATTGATGGAGAAATATATATTTATTTTCTATGATCTGAATAGATATAATTGATATAGGTAATTAGAAAAAAAAAGTAGACTTACTAGAAATTGTGTTTATTAGCTTATTATAATTTCTATAATTTTTATATCACTTCAATATCTACCTTTTTTTAAATAAATTAATACAAAATTATAAGTAAATATTATATTAAAAACAAAAATTCTCAATATTTTTTATAAATAATATATATAAGAAAAGTATTTATTAATTGTGATAGTAAATGATTTTAAAGGTTAATTCACTCCTACAACAGCGTTTTCTCATTAAAGCGTTGTCTTTTTGGTGATACCAAAAGTCAATTTTGGCGTAGTGATAATTCTCAAAGTTGAATCCACTAAGATATATTATTATACCAGCATTTCAAACAACATATATAATTTAATCATTGAAGATGAGAGTTTTCTCCACATATGTGTCTACATCATGAATATTTTATAATAATTTAACATACTTGCTGTCAAGGTCTATTGGATCATGCACTTGGAAATGACTTGATGAAAAGATGATGAAACTTTTCTTATTTTTATAGACAAATGTTAATATAAGTTTATTAGAATATAAAAATAGGTTAGTAGTAGAGAATCTAATGGAATCATTTTTCAATTTTTGCTTTATAATTTGATAATTTTCTCAGATTTTTTATTTAATCTAAATTTATTGCATAAATTTATATTTATATTTCAATGGAGAATTTATAATTTTAAGAGTAAAATAAGAGTATATTGAAATAATCTTGAAATTAAATATCTCATTAATAAATATTTATATTTACATTTCAATTCAAAAATATGATGTTTAATTGAGACTTTTGGTTTTTAGTCATATTCCAAATCTACATAATAGTGTGTTAACGTATTAATGAATCACAAATTTTAAATATTTGATTTATTAATTTAATTGTTGTTTGAAGTCTTGATTTAAATAAATATTATTTTCAAACTATTGATGGAGAAATCATCAAAAATAAATATTCTCTGCATCTCATAGAAAATCATTTAAATAATACATTATTCTTAAAAGTTATGTGTGATTTTAATAATACTATTAGGATTTAAATAAAAAAATAATACTATTAGTATTACATTTATTATAATAATTATAGTTAATAAAATTGTTAAATAAATAAAACTTAATAAATAAAAATATATTTTAAAAATTTAATAAATTTTGTATTAATATCGTAAAAATATAATAATAATTTTGATAAGGAGAAAAAAATACAAATGACACCCTTTTTATAAGATAATGAGAATATTAATTTTTGTTTGTTAATTAATTTTGAAAGTTAGAGATGTTGATTTGAAATCTCTCTATCGTAGTTATTATTATTAATTCATATTATTTAACAGTATTAATAATATATTTGTATTATTGTTATTATTTATATATATATTTATAAAATTAAATTGTAAAATGTCAAAATAAATATATCTATACATAAATGATAGTTTACTAATAGTTATTCACAAAAATGTATGAAAGTTATACTTATAGTTCTTTTGAATATACTCCCTTTGTGTCAAAATATAAGAGAAAAAATAAAAACATACTTATTAAGAAAAGTATAAACATAATCGTTTAATTTGTGGTGTTTTTGAAATAAAATGATTAGGAAGATATAAAAATAATTCTAATTGGTTGTTGAGTATATAAAAGATGAGATAGAATGTAAACTAAATACAATTTGCATTTAATTTAATTTTAAAAGATGAAAGTAGAATTTTTTCTCTTATATTTTGGAATAAAAAAAAATATTTTTTTCTCTTATATTTTGAGACGGAAGGAGTACGTGATAGATATTTGTGAGTCTTATATATAAAAATGGTGTAAGTATATATTATTTTTTAAATGAAAGTTTATTAGTTAGAAAATAAATAGTTTTCAATTGTAAATATATGATGTTTAATTGAGGCTTTTGGTTTCTGACCATATTCCAAGTCCATGTATAAATGCGTTAACGGTATTAATGAATCACTTAATTTTTAAATATTTGAAATTATTAGTTTAATTGTTATTTGAAGTTTTGATTTGAATAAATATTATTTTAAAAATATTGATGGAGAAATATATATTTATTTTCTATGATCTGAATAGATATAATTGATATAGGTAATTAGAAAAAAAAAGTAGACTTACTAGAAATTGTGTTTATTAGCTTATTATAATTTCTATAATTTTTATATCACTTCAATATCTACCTTTTTTTAAATAAATTAATACAAAATTATAAGTAAATATTATATTAAAAACAAAAATTCTCAATATTTTTTATAAATAATATATATAAGAAAAGTATTTATTAATTGTGATAGTAAATGATTTTAAAGGTTAATTCACTCCTACAACAGCGTTTTCTCATTAAAGCGTTGTCTTTTTGGTGATACCAAAAGTCAATTTTGGCGTAGTGATAATTCTCAAAGTTGAATCCACTAAGATATATTATTATACCAGCATTTCAAACAACATATATAATTTAATCATTGAAGATGAGAGTTTTCTCCACATATGTGTCTACATCATGAATATTTTATAATAATTTAACATACTTGCTGTCAAGGTCTATTGGATCATGCACTTGGCAATGACTTGATGAAAAGATGATGAAACTTTTCTTATTTTTATAGACAAATGTTAATATAAGTTTATCAGAATATAAAAATAGGTTAGTAGTAGAGAATCTAATGGAATCATTTTTCAATTTTTGCTTTATAATTTGATAATTTTCTCAGATTTTTTATTTAATCTAAATTTATTGCATAAATTTATATTTACATTTCAATTGAGAATTTATAATTTTTAAGAGTAAAATAAGAGTATATTGAAATAATCTTGAAATTAAATATCTCATTAATAAATATTTATATTTACATTTCAATTCAAAAATATGATGTTTAATTGAGACTTATGGTTTTTAGTCATATTCCAAATCTACATAATAGTGTGTTAACGTATTAATGAATCACAAATTTTAAATATTTGATTTATTAATTTAATTGTTGTTTGAAGTCTTGATTTAAATAAATATTATTTTCAAACTATTGATGGAGAAATCATCAAAAATAAATATTCTCTGCATCTCATAGAAAATCATATAAATAATACATTATTCTTAAAAGTTATGTGTGATTTTAATAATACTATTAGGATTTAAATAAAAAAATAATACTATTAGTTTTACATTTATTATAATAATTATAGTTAATAAAATTGTTAAATAAATAAAACTTAATAAATAAAAATATATTTTAAAAATTTAATAAATTTTGTATTAATATCGTAAAAATATAATAATAATTTTGATAAGGAGAAAAAAAAACAAATGACACCCTTTTTATAAGATAATGAGAATATTAATTTTTGTTTGTTAATTAATTTTGAAAGTTAGAGATGTTGATTTGAAATCTCTCTATCGTAGTTATTATTATTAATTCATATTATTTAACAGTATTAATAATATATTTGTATTATTGTTATTATTTATATATATATTTATAAAATTATGTTGTAAAATGTCAAAATAAATATATCTATACATAAATGATAGTTTACTAATAGTTATTCACAAAAATGTATGACAGTTATACTTATAGTTCTTTTGAATATACTCCCTTTGTGTCAAAATATAAGAGAAAAAACAAAAACATACTTGTTAAGAAAAGTATAAACATAATCGTTTAATTTGTGGTGTTTTTGAAATAAAATGATTAGGAAGATATAAAAATAATTCTAATTGGTTGTTGAGTATATAAAAGATGAGAGAGAATGTAAACTAAATACAATTTGCATTTAATTTAATTTTAAAAGATGAAAGTTGAACTTTTTCTCTTATATTTTGGAATAAAAAAAAATATTTTTTTCTCTTATATTTTGAGACGGAAGGAGTACGTGATAGATATTTGTGAGTCTTATATATAAAAATGGTGTAAGTATATATTATTTTTTAAATGAAAGTTTATTAGTTAGAAAATAAATAGTTTTCAATTGTAAATATATGATGTTTAATTGAGGCTTTTGGTTTCTGACCATATTCCAAGTCCATGTATAAATGTGTTAACGGTATTAATGAATCACTTAATATTTAAATATTTGAAATTATTAGTTTAATTTTTATTTGAAGTTTTGATTTGAATAAATATTATTTTAAATATATTGATGGAGAAATATATATTTATTTTCTATGATCTGAATAGATATAATTGATATAGGTAATTAGAAAAAAAAAGTAGACTTACTAGAAATTGTGTTTATTAGCTTATTATAATTTCTATAATTTTTATATCACTTCAATATCTACCTTTTTTTAAATAAATTAATACAAAATTATAAGTAAATATTATATTAAAAACAAAAATTCTCAATATTTTTTATAAATAATATATATAAGAAAAGTATTTATTAATTGTGATAGTAAATGATTTTAAAGGTTAATTCACTCCTACAACAACGTTTTCTCATTAAAGCGTTGTCTTTTTGGTGATACCAAAAGTCAATTTTGGCGTAGTGATAATTCTCAAAGTTGAATCCACTAAGATATATTATTATACCAGCATTTCAAACAACACATATAATTTAATCATTGAAGATGAGAGTTTTCTCCACATATGTGTCTACATCATGAATATTTTATAATAATTTAACATACTTGCTGTCAAGGTCTATTGGATCATGCACTTGGCAATGACTTGATGAAAAGATGTTGAAACTTTTCTTATTTTTATAGACAAATGTTAATATAAGTTTATTAGAATATAAAAATAGGTTAGTAGTAGAGAGTCTAATGGAATCATTTTTCAATTTTTGCTTTATAATTTGATAATTTTCTCAGATTTTTTATTTAATCTAAATTTATTGCATAAATTTATATTTATATTTCAATTGAGAATTTATAATTTTTAAGAGTAAAATAAGAATATATTGAAATAATCTTGAAATTAAATATCTCATTAATAAATATTTATATTTACATTACAATTCAAAAATATGATGTTTAATTTAGACTTTTGGTTTTTAGTCATATTCCAAATCTACATAATAGTGTGTTAACGTATTAATGAATCACAAATTTTAAATATTTGATTTATTAATTTAATTGTTGTTTGAAGTCTTGATTTAAATAAATATTATTTTCAAACTATTGATGTAGAAATCATCAAAAATAAATATTCTCTGCATCTCATAGAAAATCATTTAAATAATACAATATTCTTAAAAGTTATGTGTGATTTTAATAATACTATTAGGATTTTAAAAAATAATAATAATACTATTAGTATTACATTTATTATAATAATTATAGTTAATAAAATTGTTAAATAAATAGAACTTAATAAATAAAAATATTTTTTAAAAATTTAATAAATTTTGTATTAATATCGTAAAAATATAATAATAATTTTGATAAGGAGAAAAAAAAATACAAATGACACCCTTTTTATAAGATAACGAGAATATTAATTTTTGTTTGTTAATTAATTTTGAAAGTTAGAGATGTTGATTTGAAATCTCTCTATCGTAGTTATTATTATTAATTCATATTATTTAATAGTATTAATAATATATTTGTATTATTGTTATTATTTATATATATATTTATAAAATTAAATTGTAAAATGTCAAAATAAATATATCTATACATAAATGATAGTTTACTAATAGTTATTCACAAAAATGTATGACAGTTATACTTATAGTTCTTTTGAATATACTCCCTTTGTGTCAAAATATAAGAGAAAAAATAAAAACATACTTATTAAGAAAAGTATAAACATAATCGTTTAATTTGTGGTGTTTTTGAAATAAAATGATTAGGAAGATATAAAAATAATTCTAATTGGTTGTTGAGTATATAAAAGATGAGAGAGAATGTAAACTAAATACAATTTGCATTTAATTTAATTTTAAAAGATGAAAGTTGAATTTTTTCTCTTATATTTTGGAATAAAAAAAAATATTTTTTTCTCTTATATTTTGAGACGGAAGGAGTACGTGATAGATATTTGTGAGTCTTATATATAAAAATGGTGTAAGTATATATTATTTTTTAAATGAAAGTTTATTAGTTAGAAAATAAATAGTTTTCAATTGTAAATATATGATGTTTAATTGAGGCTTTTGGTTTCTGGCCATATTCCAAGTCCATGTATAAATGCGTTAACGGTATTAATGAATCACTTAATTTTTAAATATTTGAAATTATTAGTTTAATTGTTATTTGAAGTTTTGATTTGAATAAATATTATTTTAAAAATATTGATGGAGAAATACATATTTATTTTCTATGATCTGAATAGATATAATTGATATAGGTAATTAGAAAGAAAAAAAAGTAGACTTACTAGAAATTGTGTTTATTAGCTTATTATAATTTCTATAATTTTTATATCAGTTCAATATCTACCTTTTTTTAAATAAATTAATACAAAATTATAAGTAAATATTATATTAAAAACAAAAATTCTCAATATTTTTTATAAATAATATATATAAGAAAAGTATTTATTAATTGTGATAGTAAATGATTTTAAAGGTTAATTCACTCCTACAACAGCGTTTTCTCATTAAAACGTTGTCTCTTTGGTGAAACCAAAAGTCAATTTTTGCGTAGTGATAATTCTCAAAGTTGAATCCACTAAGATATATTATTATACCAGCATTTCAAACAACACATATAATTTAATCATTGAAGATGAGAGTTTTCTCCACATATGTGTCTACATCATGAATATTTTATAATAATTTAACATACTTGCTGTCAAGGTCTATTGGATCATGCACTTGGCAATGACTTGATGAAAAGATGATGAAACTTTTCTTATTTTTATAGACAAATGTTAATATAAGTTTATTAGAATATAAAAATAGGTTAGTAGTAGAGAATCTAATGGAATCATTTTTCAATTTTTGCTTTATAATTTGATAATTTTCTCAGATTTTTTATTTAATCTAAATTTATTGCATAAATTTATATTTACATTTCAATTGAGAATTTATAATTTTTAAGAGTAAAATAAGAGTATATTGAAATAATCTTGAAATTAAATATCTCATTAATAAATATTTATATTTACATTTCAATTCAAAAATATGATGTTTAATTGAGACTTTTGGTTTTTAGTCATATTCCAAATCTACATAATAGTGTGTTAACGTATTAATGAATCACAAATTTTAAATATTTGATTTATTAATTTATTTGTTGTTTGAAGTCTTGATTTAAACAAATATTATTTTCAAACTATTGATGGAGAAATCATCAAAAATAAATATTCTCTGCATCTCATAGAAAATCATTTAAATAATACATTATTCTTAAAAGTTATGTGTGATTTTAATAATACTATTAGGATTTAAATAAAAAAATAATACTATTAGTATTACATTTATTATAATAATTATAGTTAATAAAATTGTTAAATAAATAAAACTTAATAAATAAAAATATATTTTAAAAATTTAATAAATTTTGTATTAATATCGTAAAAATATAATAATAATTTTGATAAGGAGAAAAAAACAAATGACACCCTTTTTATAAGATAATGAGAATATTAATTTTTGTTTGTTAATTAATTTTGAAAGTTAGAGATGTTGATTTGAAATCTCTCTATCGTAGTTATTATTATTAATTCATATTATTTAACAGTATTAATAATATATTTGTATTATTGTTATTATTTATATATATATTTAAAAAATTAAATTGTAAAATGTCAAAATAAATATATCTATACATAAATGATAGTTTACTAATAGTTATTCACAAAAATGTATGACAGTTATACTTATAGTTCTTTTGAATATACTCCCTTTGTGTCAAAATATAAGAGAAAAAACAAAAACATACTTGTTAAGAAAAGTATAAACATAATCGTTTAATTTGTGGTGTTTTTGAAATAAAATGATTAGGAAGATATAAAAATAGTTCTAATTGGTTGTTGAGTATATAAAAGATGAGAGAGAATGTAAACTAAATACAATTTGCATTTAATTTAATTTTAAAAGATGAAAGTTGAACTTTTTCTCTTATATTTTGGAATAAAAAAAAATATTTTTTTCTCTTATATTTTGAGACGGAAGGAGTACGTGATAGATATTTGTGAGTCTTATATATAAAAATGGTGTAAGTATATATTATTTTTTAAATGAAAGTTTATTAGTTAGAAAATAAATAGTTTTCAATTGTAAATATATGATGTTTAATTGAGGCTTTTGGTTTCTGACCATATTCCAAGTCCATGTATAAATGTGTTAACGGTATTAATGAATCACTTAATTTTTAAATATTTGAAATTATTAGTTTAATTGTTATTTGAAGTTTTGATTTGAATAAATATTATTTTAAAAATATTGATGGAGAAATATATATTTATTTTCTATGATCTGAATAGATATAATTGATATAGGTAATTAGAAAGAAAAAAAAGTAGACTTACTAGAAATTGTGTTTATTAGCTTATTATAATTTCTATAATTTTTATATCAGTTCAATATCTACCTTTTTTTAAATAAATTAATACAAAATTATAAGTAAATATTATATTAAAAACAAAAATTCTCAATATTTTTTATAAATAATATATATAAGAAAAATATTTATTAATTGTGATAGTAAATGATTTTAAAGGTTAATTCACTCCTACAACAGCGTTTTCTCATTAAAGTGTTGTCTTTTTGGTGATACCAAAAGTCAATTTTGGCGTAGTGATAATTCTCAAAGTTGAATCCACTAAGATATATTATTATACCAGCATTTCAAACAACACATATAATTTAATCATTGAAGATGAGAGTTTTCTCCAAATATGTGTCTACATCATGAATATTTTATAATAATTTAACATACTTTCTGTCAAGGTCTATTGGATCATGCACTTGGAAATGACTTGATGAAAAGATGATGAAACTTTTCTTATTTTTATAGACAAATGTTAATATAAGTTTATTAGAATATAAAAATAGGTTAGTAGTAGAGAATCTAATGGAATCATTTTTTAATTTTTGCTTTATAATTTGATAATTTTCTCAGATTTTTTATTTAATCTAAATTTATTGCATAAATTTATATTTACATTTCAATTGAGAATTTATAATTTTTAAGAGTAAAATAAGATTATATTGAAATAATCTTGAAATTAAATATCTCATTAATAAATATTTATATTTACATTTCAATTCAAAAATATGATGTTTAATTGAGACTTTTGGTTTTTAGTCATATTCCAAATCTACATAATAGTGTGTTAACGTATTAATGAATCACAAATTTTAAATATTTGATTTATTAATTTAATTGTTGTTTGAAGTCTTGATTTAAATAAATATTATTTTCAAACTATTGATGGAGAAATCATCAAAAATAAATATTCTCTGCATCTCATAGAAAATCATTTAAATAATACATTATTCTTAAAAGTTATGTGTGATTTTAATAATACTATTAGGATTTAAAAAAATAATAATACTATTAGTATTACATTTATTATAATAACTATAGTTAATAAAATTGTTAAATAAATAAAACTTAATAAATAAAAATATATTTTAAAAATTTAATAAATTTTGTATTAATATCGTAAAAATATAATAATAATTTTGATTAGGAGAAAAAAAAATACAAATGACACCCTTTTTATAAGATAATGAGAATATTAATTTTTGTTTGTTAATTAATTTTGAAAGTTAGAGATGTTGATTTGAAATCTCTCTATCGTAGTTATTATTATTAATTCATATTATTTAACAGTATTAATAATATATTTGTATTATTGTTATTATTTATATATATATTTATAAAATTAAATTGTAAAATGTCAAAATAAATATATCTATACATAAATGATAGTTTACTAATAGTTATTCACAAAAATGTATGACAGTTATACTTATAGTTTTTTTGAATATACTCCCTTTGTGTCAAAATATAAGAGAAAAAATAAAAACATACTTATTAAGAAAAGTATAAACATAATCGTTTAATTTGTGGTGTTTTTGAAATAAAATGATTAGGAAGATATAAAAATAATTCTAATTGGTTGTTGAGTATATAAAAGATGAGAGAGAATGTAAACTAAATACAATTTGCATTTAATTTAATTTTAAAAGATGAAAGTTGAATTTTTTCTCTTATATTTTGGAATAAAAAAAAATATTTTTTTCTCTTATATTTTGAGACGGAAGGAGTACGTGATAGATATTTGTGAGTCTTATATATAAAAATGGTGTAACAATATATTATTTTTTAAATGAAAGTTTATTAGTTAGAAAATAAATAGATTTCAATTGTAAATATATGATGTTTAATTGAGGCTTTTGGTTTCTGACCATATTCCAAGTCCATGTATAAATGCGTTAACGATATTAATGAATCACTTAATTTTTAAATATTTGAAATTATTAGTTTAATTGTTATTTGAAGTTTTGATTTGAATAAATATTATTTTAAAAATATTGATGGAGAAATACATATTTATTTTCTATGATCTGAATAGATATAATTGATATAGGTAATTAGAAGAAAAAAAAGTAGACTTACTAGAAATTGTGTTTATTAGCTTATTATAATTTCTATAATTTTTATATCAGTTCAATATCTACCTTTTTTTAAATAAATTAATACAAAATTATAAGTAAATATTATATTAAAAACAAAAATTCTCAATATTTTTTATAAATAATATATATAAGAAAAGTATTTATTAATTGTGATAGTAAATGATTTTAAAGGTTAATTCACTCCTACAACAGCGTTTTCTCATTAAAGCGTTGTCTCTTTGGTGATACCAAAAGTCAATTTTTGCGTAGTGATAATTCTCAAAGTTGAATCCACTAAGATATATTATTATACCAGCATTTCAAACAACACATATAATTTAATCATTGAAGATGAGAGTTTTCTCCACATATGTGTCTACATCATGAATATTTTATAATAATTTAACATACTTGCTGTCAAGGTCTATTGGATCATGCACTTGGCAATGACTTGATGAAAAGATGTTGAAACTTTTCTTATTTTTATAGACAAATGTTAATATAAGTTTATTAGAATATAAAAATAGGTTAGTAGTAGAGAATCTAATGGAATCATTTTTCAATTTTTGCTTTATAATTTGATAATTTTCTCAGATTTTTTATTTAATCTAAATTTATTGCATAAATTTATATTTACATTTCAATTGAGAATTTATAATTTTTAAGAGTAAAATAAGAGTATATTGAAATAATCTTGAAATTAAATATATCATTAATAAATATTTATATTTACATTTCAATTCAAAAATATGATGTTTAATTGAGACTTTTGGTTTTTAGTCATATTCCAAATCTACATAATAGTGTGTTAACGTATTAATGAATCACAAATTTTAAATATTTGATTTATTAATTTAATTGTTGTTTGAAGTCTTGATTTAAATAAATATTATTTTCAAACTATTGATGGAGAAATCATCAAAAATAAATATTCTCTGCATCTCATATAAAATCATTTAAATAATACATTATTCTTAAAAGTTATGTGTGATTTTAATAATACTATTAGGATTTAAAAAAATAATAATAATACTATTAGTATTACATTTATTATAATAATTATAGTTAATAAAATATTTAAATAAATAAAACTTAATAAATAAAAATATATTTTAAAAATTTAATAAATTTTGTATTAATATCGTAAAAATATAATAATAATTTTGATAAGGAGAAAAAAAAATACAAATGACACCCTTTATATAAGATAATGAGAATATTAATTTTTGTTTGTTTATTAATTTTGAAAGTTAGAGATGTTGATTTGAAATCTCTCTATCGTAGTTATTATTATTAATTCATATTATTTAATAGTATTAATAATATATTTGTATTATTGTTATTATTTATATATATATTTATAAAATTAAATTGTAAAATGTCAAAATAAATATATCTGTACATAAATGATAGTTTACTAATAGTTATTCACAAAAATGTATGACAATTATACTTATAGTTCTTTTGAATATACTCCCTTTGTGTCAAAATATAAGAGAAAAAACAAAAACATACTTGTTAAGAAAAGTATAAACATAATCGTTTAATTTGTGGTGTTTTTGAAATAAAATGATTAGGAAGATATAAAAATAATTCTAATTGGTTGTTGAGTATATAAAAGATGAGAGAGAATGTAAACTAAATACAATTTGCATTTAATTTAATTTTAAAAGATGAAAGTTGAACTTTTTCTCTTATATTTTGGAATAAAAAAAAATATTTTTTTCTCTTATATTTTGAGACGGAAGGAGTACGTGATAGATATTTGTGAGTCTTATATATAAAAATGGTGTAAGTATATATTATTTTTTAAATGAAAGTTTATTAGTTAGAAAATAAATAGTTTTCAATTGTAAATATATGATGTTTAATTGAGGCTTTTGGTTTCTGACCATATTCCAAGTCCATGTATAAATGTGTTAACGGTATTAATGAATCACTTAATTTTTAAATATTTGAAATTATTAGTTTAATTGTTATTTGAAGTTTTGATTTGAATAAATATTATTTTAAAAATATTGATGGAGAAATATATATTTATTTTCTATGATCTGAATAGATATAATTGATATAGGTAATTAGAAAAAAAAAGTAGACTTACTAGAAATTGTGTTTATTAGCTTATTATAATTTCTATAATTTTTATATCAGTTCAATATCTACCTTTTTTTAAATAAATTAATACAAAATTATAAGTAAATATTATATTAAAAACAAAAATTCTCAATATTTTTTATAAATAATATATATAAGAAAAATATTTATTAATTGTGATAGTAAATGATTTTAAAGGTTAATTCACTCCTACAACAGCGTTTTCTCATTAAAGCGTTGTCTTTTTGGTGATACCAAAAGTCAATTTTGGCGTAGTGATAATTCTCATAGTTGAATCCACTAAGATATATTATTATACCAGCATTTCAAACAACACATATAATTTAATCATTGAAGATGAGAGTTTTCTCCAAATATGTGTCTACATCATGAATATTTTATAATAATTTAACATACTTGGTGTCAAGGTCTATTGGATCATGCACTTGGAAATGACTTGATGAAAAGATGATGAAACTTTTCTTATTTTTATAGACAAATGTTAATATAAGTTTATTAGAATATAAAAATAGGTCAGTAGTAGAGAATCTAATGGAATCATTTTTCAATTTTTGCTTTATAATTTGATAATTTTCTCAGATTTTTTATTTAATCTAAATTTATTGCATAAATTTATATTTACATTTCAATTGAGAATTTATAATTTTTAAGAGTAAAATAAGATTATATTGAAATAATCTTGAAATTAAATATCTCATTAATAAATATTTATATTTACATTTCAATTCAAAAATATGATGTTTAATTGAGACTTTTGGTTTTTAGTCATATTCCAAATCTACATAATAGTGTGTTAACGTATTAATGAATCACAAATTTTAAATATTTGATTTATTAATTTAATTGTTGTTTGAAGTCTTGATTTAAATAAATATTATTTTCAAACTATTGATGGAGAAATCATCAAAAATAAATATTCTCTGCATCTCATAGAAAATCATTTAAATAATACATTATTCTTAAAAGTTATGTGTGATTTTAATAATACTATTAGGATTTAAAAAAATAATAATACTATTAGTATTACATTTATTATAATAACTATAGTTAATAAAATTGTTAAATAAATAAAACTTAATAAATAAAAATATATTTTAAAAATTTAATAAATTTTGTATTAATATCGTAAAAATATAATAATAATTTTGATTAGGAGAAAAAAAATACAAATGACACCCTTTTTATAAGATAATGAGTATATTAATTTTTGTTTGTTAATTAATTTTGAAAGTTAGAGATGTTGATTTGAAATCTCTCTATCGTAGTTATTATTATTAATTCATATTATTTAACAGTATTAATAATATATTTGTATTATTGTTATTATTTATATATATATTTATAAAATTAAATTGTAAAATGTCAAAATAAATATATCTATACATAAATGATAGTTTACTAATAGTTATTCACAAAAATGTATGACAGTTATACTTATAGTTTTTTTGAATATACTCCCTTTGTGTCAAAATATAAGAGAAAAAATAAAAACATACTTATTAAGAAAAGTATAAACATAATCGTTTAATTTGTGGTGTTTTTGAAATAAAATGATTAGGAAGATATAAAAATAATTCTAATTGGTTGTTGAGTATATAAAAGATGAGAGAGAATGTAAACTAAATACAATTTGCATTTAATTTAATTTTAAAAGATGAAAGTTGAATTTTTTCTCTTATATTTTGGAATAAAAAAAAATATTTTTTTCTCTTATATTTTGAGACGGAAGGAGTACGTGATAGATATTTGTGAGTCTTATATATAAAAATGGTGTAAGTATATATTATTTTTTAAATGAAAGTTTATTAGTTAGAAAATAAATAGATTTCAATTGTAAATATATGATGTTTAATTGAGGCTTTTGGTTTCTGACCATATTCCAAGTCCATGTATAAATGCGTTAACGATATTAATGAATCACTTAATTTTTAAATATTTGAAATTATTAGTTTAATTGTTATTTGAAGTTTTGATTTGAATAAATATTATTTTAAAAATATTGATGGAGAAATACATATTTATTTTCTATGATCTGAATAGATATAATTGATATAGGTAATTAGAAAAAAAAAAGTAGACTTACTAGAAATTGTGTTTATTAGCTTATTATAATTTCTATAATTTTTATATCAGTTCAATATCTACCTTTTTTTAAATAAATTAATACAAAATTATAAGTAAATATTATATTAAAAACAAAAATTCTCAATATTTTTTATAAATAATATATATAAGAAAAGTATTTATTAATTGTGATAGTAAATGATTTTAAAGGTTAATTCACTCCTACAACAGCGTTTTCTCATTAAAGCGTTGTCTCTTTGGTGATACCAAAAGTCAATTTTTGCGTAGTGATAATTCTCAAAGTTGAATCCACTAAGATATATTATTATACCAGCATTTCAAACAACACATATAATTTAATCATTGAAGATGAGAGTTTTCTCCACATATGTGTCTACATCATGAATATTTTATAATAATTTAACATACTTGCTGTCAAGGTCTATTGGATTATGCACTTGGCAATGACTTGATGAAAAGATGTTGAAACTTTTCTTATTTTTATAGACAAATGTTAATATAAGTTTATTAGAATATAAAAATAGGTTAGTAGTAGAGAATCTAATGGAATCATTTTTCAATTTTTGCTTTATAATTTGATAATTTTCTCAGATTTTTTATTTAATCTAAATTTATTGCATAAATTTATATTTACATTTCAATTGAGAATTTATAATTTTTAAGAGTAAAATAAGAGTATATTGAAATAATCTTGAAATTAAATATATCATTAATAAATATTTATATTTACATTTCAATTCAAAAATATGATGTTTAATTGAGACTTTTGGTTTTTAGTCATATTCCAAATCTACATAATAGTGTGTTAACGTATTAATGAATCACAAATTTTAAATATTTGATTTATTAATTTAATTGTTGTTTGAAGTCTTGATTTAAATAAATATTATTTTCAAACTATTGATGGAGAAATCATCAAAAATAAATATTATCTGCATCTCATATAAAATCATTTAAATAATACATTATTCTTAAAAGTTATGTGTGATTTTAATAATACTATTAGGATTTAAAAAAATAATAATAATACTATTAGTATTACATTTATTATAATAATTATAGTTAATAAAATATTTAAATAAATAAAACTTAATAAATAAAAATATATTTTAAAAATTTAATAAATTTTGTATTAATATCGTAAAAATATAATAATAATTTTGATAAGGAGAAAAAAAAATACAAATGACACCCTTTATATAAGATAATGAGAATATTAATTTTTGTTTGTTTATTAATTTTGAAAGTTAGAGATGTTGATTTGAAATCTCTCTATCGTAGTTATTATTATTAATTCATATTATTTAATAGTATTAATAATATATTTGTATTATTGTTATTATTTATATATATATTTATAAAATTAAATTGTAAAATGTCAAAATAAATATATCTGTACATAAATGATAGTTTACTAATAGTTATTCACAAAAATGTATGACAATTATACTTATAGTTCTTTTGAATATACTCCCTTTGTGTCAAAATATAAGAGAAAAAACAAAAACATACTTGTTAAGAAAAGTATAAACATAATCGTTTAATTTGTGGTGTTTTTGAAATAAAATGATTAGGAAGATATAAAAATAATTCTAATTGGTTGTTGAGTATATAAAAGATGAGAGAGAATGTAAACTAAATACAATTTGCATTTAATTTAATTTTAAAAGATGAAAGTTGAACTTTTTCTCTTATATTTTGGAATAAAAAAAAATATTTTTTTCTCTTATATTTTGAGACGGAAGGAGTACGTGATAGATATTTGTGAGTCTTATATATAAAAATGGTGTAAGTATATATTATTTTTTAAATGAAAGTTTATTAGTTAGAAAATAAATAGATTTCAATTGTAAATATATGATGTTTAATTGAGGCTTTTGGTTTCTGACCATATTCCAAGTCCATGTATAAATGCGTTAACGATATTAATGAATCACTTAATTTTTAAATATTTGAAATTATTAGTTTAATTGTTATTTGAAGTTTTGATTTGAATAAATATTATTTTAAAAATATTGATGGAGAAATACATATTTATTTTCTATGATCTGAATAGATATAATTGATATAGGTAATTAGAAAAAAAAAAGTAGACTTACTAGAAATTGTGTTTATTAGCTTATTATAATTTCTATAATTTTTATATCAGTTCAATATCTACCTTTTTTTAAATAAATTAATACAAAATTATAAGTAAATATTATATTAAAAACAAAAATTCTCAATATTTTTTATAAATAATATATATAAGAAAAGTATTTATTAATTGTGATAGTAAATGATTTTAAAGGTTAATTCACTCCTACAACAGCGTTTTCTCATTAAAGCGTTGTCTCTTTGGTGATACCAAAAGTCAATTTTTGCGTAGTGATAATTCTCAAAGTTGAATCCACTAAGATATATTATTATACCAGCATTTCAAACAACACATATAATTTAATCATTGAAGATGAGAGTTTTCTCCACATATGTGTCTACATCATGAATATTTTATAATAATTTAACATACTTGCTGTCAAGGTCTATTGGATCATGCACTTGGCAATGACTTGATGAAAAGATGTTGAAACTTTTCTTATTTTTATAAACAAATGTTAATATAAGTTTATTAGAATATAAAAATAGGTTAGTAGTAGAGAATCTAATGGAATCATTTTTCAATTTTTGCTTTATAATTTGATAATTTTCTCAGATTTTTTATTTAATCTAAATTTATTGCATAAATTTATATTTACATTTCAATTGAGAATTTATAATTTTTAAGAGTAAAATAAGAGTATATTGAAATAATCTTGAAATTAAATATATCATTAATAAATATTTATATTTACATTTCAATTCAAAAATATGATGTTTAATTGAGACTTTTGGTTTTTAGTCATATTCCAAATCTACATAATAGTGTGTTAACGTATTAATGAATCACAAATTTTAAATATTTGATTTATTAATTTAATTGTTGTTTGAAGTCTTGATTTAAATAAATATTATTTTCAAACTATTGATGGAGAAATCATCAAAAATAAATATTCTCTGCATCTCATATAAAATCATTTAAATAATACATTATTCTTAAAAGTTATGTGTGATTTTAATAATACTATTAGGATTTAAAAAAATAATAATAATACTATTAGTATTACATTTATTATAATAATTATAGTTAATAAAATATTTAAATAAATAAAACTTAATAAATAAAAATATATTTTAAAAATTTAATAAATTTTGTATTAATATCGTAAAAATATAATAATAATTTTGATAAGGAGAAAAAAAAATACAAATGACACCCTTTATATAAGATAATGAGAATATTAATTTTTGTTTGTTTATTAATTTTGAAAGTTAGAGATGTTGATTTGAAATCTCTCTATCGTAGTTATTATTATTAATTCATATTATTTAATAGTATTAATAATATATTTGTATTATTGTTATTATTTATATATATATTTATAAAATTAAATTGTAAAATGTCAAAATAAATATATCTGTACATAAATGATAGTTTACTAATAGTTATTCACAAAAATGTATGACAATTATACTTATAGTTCTTTTGAATATACTCCCTTTGTGTCAAAATATAAGAGAAAAAACAAAAACATACTTGTTAAGAAAAGTATAAACATAATCGTTTAATTTGTGGTGTTTTTGAAATAAAATGATTAGGAAGATATAAAAATAATTCTAATTGGTTGTTGAGTATATAAAAGATGAGAGAGAATGTAAACTAAATACAATTTGCATTTAATTTAATTTTAAAAGATGAAAGTTGAACTTTTTCTCTTATATTTTGGAATAAAAAAAAATATTTTTTTCTCTTATATTTTGAGACGGAAGGAGTACGTGATAGATATTTGTGAGTCTTATATATAAAAATGGTGTAAGTATATATTATTTTTTAAATGAAAGTTTATTAGTTAGAAAATAAATAGATTTCAATTGTAAATATATGATGTTTAATTGAGGCTTTTGGTTTCTGACCATATTCCAAGTCCATGTATAAATGCGTTAACGATATTAATGAATCACTTAATTTTTAAATATTTGAAATTATTAGTTTAATTGTTATTTGAAGTTTTTATTTGAATAAATATTATTTTAAAAATATTGATGGAGAAATACATATTTATTTTCTATGATCTGAATAGATATAATTGATATAGGTAATTAGAAAAAAAAAAAGTAGACTTACTAGAAATTGTGTTTATTAGCTTATTATAATTTCTATAATTTTTATATCAGTTCAATATCTACCTTTTTTTAAATAAATTAATACAAAATTATAAGTAAATATTATATTAAAAACAAAAATTCTCAATATTTTTTATAAATAATATATATAAGAAAAGTATTTATTAATTGTGATAGTAAATGATTTTAAAGGTTAATTCACTCCTACAACAGCGTTTTCTCATTAAAGCGTTGTCTCTTTGGTGATACCAAAAGTCAATTTTTGCGTAGTGATAATTCTCAAAGTTGAATCCACTAAGATATATTATTATACCAGCATTTCAAACAACACATATAATTTAATCATTGAAGATGAGAGTTTTCTCCACATATGTGTCTACATCATGAATATTTTATAATAATTTAACATACTTGCTGTCAAGGTCTATTGGATCATGCACTTGGCAATGACTTGATGAAAAGATGTTGAAACTTTTCTTATTTTTATAAACAAATGTTAATATAAGTTTATTAGAATATAAAAATAGGTTAGTAGTAGAGAATCTAATGGAATCATTTTTCAATTTTTGCTTTATAATTTGATAATTTTCTCAGATTTTTTATTTAATCTAAATTTATTGCATAAATTTATATTTACATTTCAATTGAGAATTTATAATTTTTAAGAGTAAAATAAGAGTATATTGAAATAATCTTGAAATTAAATATATCATTAATAAATATTTATATTTACATTTCAATTCAAAAATATGATGTTTAATTGAGACTTTTGGTTTTTAGTCATATTCCAAATCTACATAATAGTGTGTTAACGTATTAATGAATCACAAATTTTAAATATTTGATTTATTAATTTAATTGTTGTTTGAAGTCTTGATTTAAATAAATATTATTTTCAAACTATTGATGGAGAAATCATCAAAAATAAATATTCTCTGCATCTCATAGAAAATCATTTAAATAATACATTATTCTTAAAAGTTATGTGTGATTTTAATAATACTATTAGGATTTAAATAAAAAAATAATACTATTAGTATTACATTTATTATAATAATTATAGTTAATAAAATTGTTAAATAAATAAAACTTAATAAATAAAAATATATTTTAAAAATTTAATAAATTTTGTATTAATATCGTAAAAATATAATAATAATTTTGATTAGGAGAAAAAAAATACAAATGACACCCTTTTTATAAGATAATGAGAATATTAATTTTTGTTTGTTAATTAATTTTGAAAGTTAGAGATGTTGATTTGAAATCTCTCTATCGTAGTTATTGATATTAATTCATATTATTTAACAGTATTAATAATATATTTGTATTATTGTTATTATTTATATATATATTTATAAAATTAAATTGTAAAATGTCAAAATAAATATATCTATACATAAATGATAGTTTACTAATAGTTATTCACAAAAATGTATGACAGTTATACTTATAGTTCTTTTGAATATACTCCCTTTGTGTCAAAATATAAGAGAAAAAATAAAAACATACTTATTAAGAAAAGTATAAACATAATCGTTTAATTTGTGGTGTTTTTGAAATAAAATGATTAGGAAGATATAAAAATAATTCTAATTGGTTGTTGAGTATATAAAAGATGAGAGAGAATGTAAACTAAATACAATTTGCATTTAATTTAATTTTAAAAGATGAAAGTTGAATTTTTTCTCTTATATTTTGGAATAAAAAAAAATTTCTTATATTTTGAGACGGAAGGAGTACGTGATAGATATTTGTGAGTCTTATATATAAAAATGGTGTAAGTATATATTATTTTTAAATGAAAGTTTATTAGTTAGAAAATTAATAGTTTTCAATTGTAAATATATGATGTTTAATTGAGGCTTTTGGTTTCTGACCATATTCCAAGTCCATGTATAAATGCGTTAACGGTATTAATGAATCACTTAATTTTTAAATATTTGAAATTATTAGTTTAATTGTTATTTGAAGTTTTGATTTGAATAAATATTATTTTAAAAATATTGATGGAGAAATATATATTTATTTTCTATGATCTGAATAGATATAATTGATATAGGTAATTAGAAAGAAAAAAGTAGACTTACTAGAAATTGTGTTTATTATCTTATTATAATTTCTATAATTTTTATATCAGTTCAATATCTACCTTTTTTTAAATAAATTAATACAAAATTATAAGTAAATATTATATTAAAAACAAAAATTCTCAATATTTTTTATAAATAATATATATAAGAAAAGTATTTATTAATTGTGATAGTAAATGATTTTAAAGGTTAATTCACTCCTACAACAGCGTTTTCTCATTAAAGCGTTGTCTCTTTGGTGATACCAAAAGTCAATTTTTGCGTAGTGATAATTCTCAAAGTTGAATCCACTAAGATATATTATTATACCAGCATTTCAAACAACACATATAATTTAATCATTGAAGATGAGAGTTTTCTCCACATATGTGTCTACATCATGAATATTTTATAATAATTTAACATACTTGCTGTCAAGGTCTATTGGATTATGCACTTGGCAATGACTTGATGAAAAGATGTTGAAACTTTTCTTATTTTTATAGACAAATTTTAATATAAGTTTATTAGAATATAAAAATAGGTTAGTAGTAGAGAATCTAATGGAATCATTTTTCAATTTTTGCTTTATAATTTGATAATTTTCTCAGATTTTTTATTTAATCTAAATTTATTGCATAAATTTATATTTACATTTCATTTGAGAATTTATAATTTTTAAGAGTAAAATAAGAGTATATTGAAATAATCTTGAAATTAAATATCTCATTAATAAATATTTATATTTACATTTCAATTCAAAAATATGATGTTTAATTGAGACTTTTGGTTTTTAGTCATATTCCAAATCTACATAATAGTGTGTTAACGTATTAATGAATCACAAATTTTAAATATTTGATTTATTAATTTAATTGTTGTTTGAAGTCTTGATTTAAATAAATATTATTTTCAAACTATTGATGGAGAAATCATCAAAAATAAATATTCTCTGCATCTCATAGAAAATCATTTAAATAATACATTATTCTTAAAAGTTATGTGTGATTTTAATAATACTATTAGGATTTAAATAAAAAAATAATACTGTTAGTATTACATTTATTATAATAATTATAGTTAATAAAATTGTTAAATAAATAAAACTTAATAAATAAAAATATATTTTAAAAATTTAATAAATTTTGTATTAATATCGTAAAAATATAATAATAATTTTGATAAGGAGAAAAAAAAATACAAATGACACCCTTTTTATAAGATAATGAGAATATTAATTTTTGTTTGTTAATTAATTTTGAAAGTTAGAGATGTTGATTTGAAATCTCTCTATCGTAGTTATTATTATTAATTCATATTATTTAACAGTATTAATAATATATTTGTATTATTGTTATTATTTATATATATATATATATATATATATATATATATTTATAAAATTAAATTGTAAAATGTCAAAATAAATATATCTATACATAAATGATAGTTTACTAATAGTTATTCACAAAAATGTATGACAGTTATACTTATAGTTCTTTTGAATATACTCCCTTTGTGTCAAAATATAAGAGAAAAAATAAAAACATACTTATTAAGAAAAGTATAAACATAATCGTTTAATTTGTGGTGTTTTTGAAATAAAATGATTAGGAAGATATAAAAATAATTCTAATTGGTTGTTGAGTATATAAAAGATGAGAGAGAATGTAAACTAAATACAATTTGCATTTAATTTAATTTTAAAAGATGAAAGTTGAATTTTTTCTCTTATATTTTGGAATAAAAAAAAAATTTCTTATATTTTGAGACGGAAGGAGTACGTGATAGATATTTGTGAGTCTTATATATAAAAATGGTGTAAGTATATATTATTTTTAAATGAAATTTTATTAGTTAGAAAATTAATAGTTTTCAATTGTAAATATATGATGTTTAATTGAGGCTTTTGGTTTCTGACCATATTCCAAGTCCATGTATAAATGCGTTAACGGTATTAATGAATCACTTAATTTTTAAATATTTGAAATTATTAGTTTAATTGTTATTTGAAGTTTTGATTTGAATAAATATTATTTTAAAAATATTGATGGAGAAATATATATTTATTTTCTATGATCTGAATAGATATAATTGATATA
Source organism: Vicia faba (assembly GCA_948472305.1). NCBI lineage: Eukaryota > Viridiplantae > Streptophyta > Magnoliopsida > Fabales > Fabaceae > Vicia > Vicia faba. Next base: position 142,461,104 of record OX451736.1, read on the forward strand.
GGTAATTAGAAAGAAAAAAGTAGACTTACTAGAAATTGTGTTTATTAGCTTATTATAATTTCTATAATTTTTATATCAGTTCAATATCTACCTTTTTTTAAATAAATTAATACAAAATTATAAGTAAATATTATATTAAAAACAAAAATTCTCAATATTTTTTATAAATAATATATATAAGAAAAGTATTTATTAATTGTGATAGTAAATGATTTTAAAGGTTAATTCACTCCTACAACAGCGTTTTCTCATTAAAGCGTTGTCTCTTTGGTGATACCAAAAGTCAATTTTTGCGTAGTGATAATTCTCAAAGTTGAATCCACTAAGATATATTATTATACCAGCATTTCAAACAACACATATAATTTAATCATTGAAGATGAGAGTTTTCTCCACATATGTGTCTACATCATGAATATTTTATAATAATTTAACATACTTGCTGTCAAGGTCTATTGGATTATGCACTTGGCAATGACTTGATGAAAAGATGTTGAAACTTTTCTTATTTTTATAGACAAATGTTAATATAAGTTTATTAGAATATAAAAATAGGTTAGTAGTAGAGAATCTAATGGAATCATTTTTCAATTTTTGCTTTATAATTTGATAATTTTCTCAGATTTTTTATTTAATCTAAATTTATTGCATAAATTTATATTTACATTTCAATTGAGAATTTATAATTTTTAAGAGTAAAATAAGAGTATATTGAAATAATCTTGAAATTAAATATCTCATTAATAAATATTTATATTTACATTTCAATTCAAAAATATGATGTTTAATTGAGACTTTTGGTTTTTAGTCATATTCCAAATCTACATAATAGTGTGTTAACGTATTAATGAATCACAAATTTTAAATATTTGATTTATTAATTTAATTGTTGTTTGAAGTCTTGATTTAAATAAATATTATTTTCAAACTATTGATGGAGAAATCATCAAAAATAAATATTCTCTGCATCTCATAGAAAATCATTTAAATAATACATTATTCTTAAAAGTTATGTGTGATTTTAATAATACTATTAGGATTTAAATAAAAAAATAATACTGTTAGTATTACATTTATTATAATAATTATAGTTAATAAAATTGTTAAATAAATAAAACTTAATAAATAAAAATATATTTTAAAAATTTAATAAATTTTGTATTAATATCGTAAAAATATAATAATAATTTTGATAAGGAGAAAAAAAAATACAAATGACACCCTTTTTATAAGATAATGAGAATATTAATTTTTGTTTGTTAATTAATTTTGAAAGTTAGAGATGTTGATTTGAAATCTCTCTATCGTAGTTATTATTATTAATTCATATTATTTAACAGTATTAATAATATATTTGTATTATTGTTATTATTTATATATATATATATATATATATATATATATATATATATATATATATATATTTATAAAATTAAATTGTAAAATGTCAAAATAAATATATCTATACATAAATGATAGTTTACTAATAGTTATTCACAAAAATGTATGACAGTTATACTTATAGTTCTTTTGAATATACTCCCTTTGTGTCAAAATATAAGAGAAAAAATAAAAACATACTTATTAAGAAAAGTATAAACATAATCGTTTAATTTGTGGTGTTTTTGAAATAAAATGATTAGGAAGATATAAAAATAATTCTAATTGGTTGTTGAGTATATAAAAGATGAGAGAGAATGTAAACTAAATACAATTTGCATTTAATTTAATTTTAAAAGATGAAAGTTGAATTTTTTCTCTTATATTTTGGAATAAAAAAAAATTTCTTATATTTTGAGACGGAAGGAGTACGTGATAGATATTTGTGAGTCTTATATATAAAAATGGTGTAAGTATATATTATTTTTAAATGAAAGTTTATTAGTTAGAAAATTAATAGTTTTCAATTGTAAATATATGATGTTTAATTGAGGCTTTTGGTTTCTGACCATATTCCAAGTCCATGTATAAATGCGTTAACGGTATTAATGAATCACTTAATTTTTAAATATTTGAAATTATTAGTTTAATTGTTATTTGAAGTTTTGATTTGAATAAATATTATTTTAAAAATATTGATGGAGAAATATATATTTATTTTCTATGATCTGAATAGATATAATTGATATAGGTAATTAGAAAGAAAAAAGTAGACTTACTAGAAATTGTGTTTATTAGCTTATTATAATTTCTATAATTTTTATATCAGTTCAATATCTACCTTTTTTAAAATAAATTAATACAAAATTATAAGTAAATATTATATTAAAAACAAAAATTCTCAATATTTTTTATAAATAATATATATATAAGAAAAGTATTTATTAATTGTGATAGTAAATGATTTTAAAGGTTAATTCACTCCTACAACAGCGTTTTCTCATTAAAGCATTGTCTCTTTGGTGATACCAAAAGTCAATTTTTGCGTAGTGATAATTCTCAAAGTTGAATCCACTAAGATATATTATTATACCAGCATTTCAAACAACACATATAATTTAATCATTGAAGATGAGAGTTTTCTCCACATATGTGTCTACATCATGAATATTTTATAATAATTTAACATACTTGCTGTCAAGGTCTATTGGATCATGCACTTGGCAATGACTTGATGAAAAGATGATGAAACTTTTCTTATTTTTATAGACAAATGTTAATATAAGTTTATTAGAATATAAAAATAGGTTAGTAGTAGAGAATCTAATGGAATCATTTTTCAATTTTTGCTTTATAATTTGATAATTTTCTCATATTTTTTATTTAATCTAAATTTATTGCATAAATTTATATTTACATTTCAATTGAGAATTTATAATTTTTAAGAGTAAAATAAGAGTATATTGAAATAATCTTGAAATTAAATATCTCATTAATAAATATTTATATTTACATTTCAATTCAAAAATATGATGTTTAATTGAGACTTTTGGTTTTTAGTCATATTCCAAATCTACATAATAGTGTGTTAACGTATTAATGAATCACAAATTTTAAATATTTGATTTATTAATTTAATTGTTGTTTGAAGTCTTGATTTAAATAAATATTATTTTCAAACTATTGATGGAGAAATCATCAAAAATAAATATTCTCTGCATCTCATAGAAAATCATTTAAATAATACATTATTCTTAAAAGTTATGTGTGATTTTAATAATACTATTAGGATTTAAAAAAAAATAATAATACTATTAGTATTACATTTATTATAATAATTATAGTTAATAAAATTGTTAAATAAATAAAACTTAATAAATAAAAATATATTTTAAAAATTTAATAAATTTTGTATTAATATCGTAAAAATATAATAATAATTTTGATAAGGAGAAAAAAAATACAAATGACACCCTTTTTATAAGATAATGAGAATATTAATTTTTGTTTGTTAATTAATTTTGAAAGTTAGAGATGTTGATTTGAAATCTATCTATCGTAGTTATTATTATTAATTCATATTATTTAACAGTATTAATAATATATTTGTATTATTGTTGTTATTTATATATATATATATATATATTTATAAAATTAAATTGTAAAATGTCAAAATAAATATATCTATACATAAATGATAGTTTACTAATAGTTATTCACAAAAATGTATGACAGTTATACTTATAGTTCTTTTGAATATACTCCCATTGTGTCAAAATATAAGAGAAAAAATAAAAACATACTTATTAAGAAAAGTATAAACATAATCGTTTAATTTGTGGTGTTTTTGAAATAAAATGATTAGGAAGATATAAAAATAATTCTAATTGGTTGTTGAGTATATAAAAGATGAGAGAGAATGTAAACTAAATACAATTTGCATTTAATTTAATTTTAAAAGATGAAAGTTGAATTTTTTCTCTTATATTTTGGAATAAAAAAAAAAAATTTTCTCTTATATTTTGAGACGGAAGGAGTACGTGATAGATATTTTTGAGTCTTATATATAAAAATGGTGTAAGTATATATTATTTTTTAAATGAAAGTTTATTAGTTAGAAAATAAATAGTTTTCAATTGTAAATATATGATGTTTAATTGAGGCTTTTGGTTTCTGACCATATTCCAAGTCCATGTATAAATGCGTTAACGGTACTAATGAATCACTTAATTTTTAAATATTTGAAATTATTAGTTTAATTGTTATTTGAAGTTTTGATTTGAATAAATATTATTTTAAAAATATTGATGGAGAAATATATATTTATTTTCTATGATCTGAATAGATATAATTGATATAGGTAATTAGAAGAAAAAAAAGTAGACTTACTAGAAATTGTGTTTATTAGCTTATTATAATTTCTATAATTTTTATATCAGTTCAATATCTACCTTTTTTTAAATAAATTAATACAAAATTATAAGTAAATATTATATTAAAAACAAAAATTCTCAATATTTTTTATAAATAATATATATAAGAAAAGTATTTATTAATTGTGATAGTAAATGATTTTAAAGGTTAATTCACTCCTACAACAGCGTTTTCTCATTAAAGCGTTGTCTCTTTGGTGATACCAAAAGTCAATTTTTGCGTAGTGATAATTCTCAAAGTTGAATCCACTAAGATATATTATTATACCAGCATTTCAAACAACACATATAATTTAATCATTGAAGATGAGAGTTTTCTCCACATATGTGTCTACATCATGAATATTTTATAATAATTTAACATACTTGCTGTCAAGGTCTATTGGATTATGCACTTGGCAATGACTTGATGAAAAGATGTTGAAACTTTTCTTATTTTTATAGACAAATGTTAATATAAGTTTATTAGAATATAAAAATAGGTTAGTAGTAGAGAATCTAATGGAATCATTTTTCAATTTTTGCTTTATAATTTGATAATTTTCTCATATTTTTTATTTAATCTAAATTTATTGCATAAATTTATATTTACATTTCAATTGAGAATTTATAATTTTTAAGAGTAAAATAAGAGTATATTGAAATAATCTTGAAATTAAATATCTCATTAATAAATATTTATATTTACATTTCAATTCAAAAATATGATGTTTAATTGAGACTTTTGGTTTTTAGTCATATTCCAAATCTACATAATAGTGTGTTAACGTATTAATGAATCACAAATTTTAAATATTTGATTTATTAATTTAATTGTTGTTTGAAGTCTTGATTTAAATAAATATTATTTTCAAACTATTGATGGAGAAATCATCAAAAATAAATATTCTCTGCATCTCATAGAAAATCATTTAAATAATACATTATTCTTAAAAGTTATGTGTGATTTTAATAATACTATTAGGATTTAAAAAAAAATAATAATACTATTAGTATTACATTTATTATAATAATTATAGTTAATAAAATTGTTAAATAAATAAAACTTAATAAATAAAAATATATTTTAAAAATTTAATAAATTTTGTATTAATATCGTAAAAATATAATAATAATTTTGATAAGGAGAAAAAAAATACAAATGACACCCTTTTTATAAGATAATGAGAATATTAATTTTTGTTTGTTAATTAATTTTGAAAGTTAGAGATGTTGATTTGAAATCTATCTATCGTAGTTATTATTATTAATTCATATTATTCAACAGTATTAATAATATATTTGTATTATTGTTGTTATTTATATATATATATATATATTTATAAAATTAAATTGTAAAATGTCAAAATAAATATATCTATACATAAATGATAGTTTACTAATAGTTATTCACAAAAATGTATGACAGTTATACTTATAGTTCTTTTGAATATACTCCCATTGTGTCAAAATATAAGAGAAAAAATAAAAACATACTTATTAAGAAAAGTATAAACATAATCGTTTAATTTGTGGTGTTTTTGAAATAAAATGATTAGGAAGATATAAAAATAATTCTAATTGGTTGTTGAGTATATAAAAGATGAGAGAGAATGTAAACTAAATACAATTTGCATTTAATTTAATTTTAAAAGATGAAAGTTGAATTTTTTCTCTTATATTTTGGAATAAAAAAAAAAATTTTCTCTTATATTTTGAGACGGAAGGAGTACGTGATAGATATTTTTGAGTCTTATATATAAAAATGGTGTAAGTATATATTATTTTTTAAATGAAAGTTTATTAGTTAGAAAATAAATAGTTTTCAATTGTAAATATATGATGTTTAATTGAGGCTTTTGGTTTCTGGCCATATTCCAAGTCCATGTATAAATGCGTTAACGGTATTAATGAATCACTTAATTTTTAAATATTTGAAATTATTAGTTTAATTGTTATTTGAAGTTTTGATTTGAATAAATATTATTTTAAAAATATTGATGGAGAAATATATATTTATTTTCTATGATCTGAATAGATATAATTGATATAGGTAATTAGAAAGAAAAAAGTAGACTTACTAGAAATTGTGTTTATTAGCTTATTATAATTTCTATAATTTTTATATCAGTTCAATATCTACCTTTTTTTAAATAAATTAATACAAAATTATAAGTAAATATTATATTAAAAACAAAAATTCTCAATATTTTTCATAAATAATATATATAAGAAAAGTATTTATTAATTGTGATAGTAAATGATTTTAAAGGTTAATTCACTCCTACAACAGCGTTTTCTCATTAAAGCGTTGTCTCTTTGGTGATACCAAAAGTCAATTTTTGCGTAGTGATAATTCTCAAAGTTGAATCCACTAAGATATATTATTATACCAGCATTTCAAACAACACATATAATTTAATCATTGAAGATGAGAGTTTTCTCCACATATGTGTCTACATCATGAATATTTTATAATAATTTAACATACTTGCTGTCAAGGTCTATTGGATTATGCACTTGGCAATGACTTGATGAAAAGATGTTGAAACTTTTCTTATTTTTATAGACAAATGTTAATATAAGTTTATTAGAATATAAAAATAGGTTAGTAGTAGAGAATCTAATGGAATCATTTTTCAATTTTTGCTTTATAATTTGATAATTTTCTCATATTTTTTATTTAATCTAAATTTATTGCATAAATTTATATTTACATTTCAATTGAGAATTTATAATTTTTAAGAGTAAAATAAGAGTATATTGAAATAATCTTGAAATTAAATATCTCATTAATAAATATTTATATTTACATTTCAATTCAAAAATATGATGTTTAATTGAGACTTTTGGTTTTTAGTCATATTCCAAATCTACATAATAGTGTGTTAACGTATTAATGAATCACAAATTTTAAATATTTGATTTATTAATTTAATTGTTGTTTGAAGTCTTGATTTAAATAAATATTATTTTCAAACTATTGATGGAGAAATCATCAAAAATAAATATTCTCTGCATCTCATAGAAAATCATTTAAATAATACATTATTCTTAAAAGTTATGTGTGATTTTAATAATACTATTAGGATTTAAATAAAAAAATAATACTGTTAGTATTACATTTATTATAATAATTATAGTTAATAAAATTATTAAATAAATAAAACTTAATAAATAAAAATATATTTTAAAAATTTAATAAATTTTGTATTAATATCGTAAAAATATAATAATAATTTTGATAAGGAGAAAAAAAAATACAAATGACACCCTTTTTATAAGATAATGAGAATATTAATTTTTGTTTGTTAATTAATTTTGAAAGTTAGAGATGTTGATTTGAAATCTCTCTATCGTAGTTATTATTATTAATTCATATTATTTAACAGTATTAATAATATATTTGTATTATTGTTATTATTTATATATATATATATATATATATATATTTATAAAATTAAATTGTAAAATGTCAAAATAAATATATCTATACATAAATGATAGTTTACTAATAGTTATTCACAAAAATGTATGACAGTTATACTTATAGTTCTTTTGAATATACTCCCTTTGTGTCAAAATATAAGAGAAAAAATAAAAACATACTTATTAAGAAAAGTATAAACATAATCGTTTAATTTGTGGTGTTTTTGAAATAAAATGATTAGGAAGATATAAAAATAATTCTAATTGGTTGTTGAGTATATAAAAGATGAGAGAGAATGTAAACTAAATACAATTTGCATTTAATTTAATTTTAAAAGATGAAATTTGAATTTTTTCTCTTATATTTTGGAATAAAAAAAAAAATTTCTCATATATTTTGAGACGGAAGTAGTACGTGATAGATATTTGTGAGCCTTATATATAAAAATGGTGTAAGTATATATTATTTTTTAAATGAAAGTTTATTAGTTAGAAAATAAATAGTTTTCAATTGTAAATATATGATGTTTAATTGAGGCTTTTGGTTTCTGGCCATATTCCAAGTCCATGTATAAATGCGTTAACGGTATTAATGAATCACTTAATTTTTAAATATTTGAAATTATTAGTTTAATTGTTATTTGAAGTTTTGATTTGAATAAATATTATTTTAAAAATATTGATGGAGAAATATATATTTATTTTCTATGATCTGAATAGATATAATTGATATAGGTAATTAGAAAGAAAAAAGTAGACTTACTAGAAATTGTGTTTATTAGCTTATTATAATTTCTATAATTTTTATATCAGTTCAATATCTACCTTTTTTTAAATAAATTAATACAAAATTATAAGTAAATATTATATTAAAAACAAAAATTCTCAATATTTTTCATAAATAATATATATAAGAAAAGTATTTATTAATTGTGATAGTAAATGATTTTAAAGGTTAATTCACTCCTACAACAGCGTTTTCTCATTAAAGCGTTGTCTCTTTGGTGATACCAAAAGTCAATTTTTGCGTAGTGATAATTCTCAAAGTTGAATCCACTAAGATATATTATTATACCAGCATTTCAAACAACACATATAATTTAATCATTGAAGATGAGAGTTTTCTCCACATATGTGTCTACATCATGAATATTTTATAATAATTTAACATACTTGCTGTCAAGGTCTATTGGATCATGCACTTGGCAATGACTTGATGAAAAGATGATGAAACTTTTCTTATTTTTATAGACAAATGTTAATATAAGTTTATTAGAATATAAAAATAGGTTAGTAGTAGAGAATCTAATGGAATCATTTTTCAATTTTTGCTTTATAATTTGATAATTTTCTCATATTTTTTATTTAATCTAAATTTATTGCATAAATTTATATTTACATTTCAATTGAGAATTTATAATTTTTAAGAGTAAAATAAGAGTATATTGAAATAATCTTGAAATTAAATATCTCATTAATAAATATTTATATTTACATTTCAATTCAAAAATATGATGTTTAATTGAGACTTTTGGTTTTTAGTCATATTCCAAATCTACATAATAGTGTGTTAACGTATTAATGAATCACAAATTTTAAATATTTGATTTATTAATTTAATTGTTGTTTGAAGTCTTGATTTAAACAAATATTATTTTCAAACTATTGATGGAGAAATCATCAAAAATAAATATTCTCTGCATCTCATAGAAAATCATTTAAATAATACATTATTCTTAAAAGTTATGTGTGATTTTAATAATACTATTAGGATTTTAAAAAAAAAATAATACTATTAGTATTACATTTATTATAATAATTATAGTTAATAAAATTGTTAAATAAATAAAACTTAATAAATAAAAATATATTTTAAAAATTTAATAAATTTTGTTTTAATATCGTAAAAATATAATAATAATTTTGATAAGGAGAAAAAAAATACAAATGACACCCTTTTTATAAGATAATGAGAATATTAATTTTTGTTTGTTAATTAATTTTGAAAGTTAGAGATGTTGATTTGAAATCTATCTATCGTAGTTATTATTATTAATTCATATTATTTAACAGTATTAATAATATATTTGTATTATTGTTGTTATTTATATATATATTTATAAAATTAAATTGTAAAATGTCAAAATAAATATATCTATACATAAATGATAGTTTACTAATAGTTATTCACAAAAATGTATGACAGTTATACTTATAGTTCTTTTGAATATACTCCCATTGTGTCAAAATATAAGAGAAAAAATAAAAACATACTTATTAAGAAAAGTATAAACATAATCGTTTAATTTGTGGTGTTTTTGAAATAAAATGATTAGGAAGATATAAAAATAATTCTAATTGGTTGTTGAGTATATAAAAGATGAGAGAGAATGTAAACTAAATACAATTTGCATTTAATTTAATTTTAAAAGATGAAAGTTGAATTTTTTCTCTTATATTTTGGAATAAAAAAAAAAATTTCTCTTATATTTTGAGACGGAAGGAGTACGTGATAGATATTTGTGAGTCTTATATATAAAAATGGTGTAAGTATATATTATTTTTTAAATGAAAGTTTATTAGTTAGAAAATAAATAGTTTTCAATTGTAAATATATGATGTTTAATTGAGGCTTTTGGTTTCTGACCATATTCCAAGTCCATGTATAAATGCGTTAACGGTACTAATGAATCACTTAATTTTTAAATATTTGAAATTATTAGTTTAATTGTTATTTGAAGTTTTGATTTGAATAAATATTATTTTAAAATTATTGATGGAGAAATATATATTTATTTTCTATGATCTGAATAGATATAATTGATATAGGTAATTAGAAAGAAAAAAGTAGACTTACTAGAAATTGTGTTTATTAGCTTATTATAATTTCTATAATTTTTATATCAGTTCAATATCTACCTTTTTTTAAATAAATTAATACAAAATTATAAGTAAATATTATATTAAAAACAAAAATTCTCAATATTTTTCATAAATAATATATATAAGAAAAGTATTTATTAATTGTGATAGTAAATGATTTTAAAGGTTAATTCACTCCTACAACAGCGTTTTCTCATTAAAGCGTTGTCTCTTTGGTGATACCAAAAGTCAATTTTGGCGTAGTGATAATTCTCAAAGTTGAATCCACTAAGATATATTATTATACCAGCATTTCAAACAACACATATAATTTAATCATTGAAGATGAGAGTTTTCTCCACGTATGTGTCTACATCATGAATATTTTATAATAATTTAACATACTTGCTGTCAAGGTCTATTGGATCATGCACTTGGCAATGACTTGATGAAAAGATGATGAAACTTTTCTTATTTTTATAGACAAATGTTAATATAAGTTTATTAGAATATAAAAATAGGTTAGTAGTAGAGAATCTAATGGAATCATTTTTCAATTTTTGCTTTATAATTTGATAATTTTCTCATATTTTTTATTTAATCTAAATTTATTGCATAAATTTATATTTACATTTCAATTGAGAATTTATAATTTTTAAGAGTAAAATAAGAGTATATTGAAATAATCTTGAAATTAAATATCTCATTAATAAATATTTATATTTACATTTCAATTCAAAAATATGTTGTTTAATTGAGACTTTTGGTTTTTAGTCATATTCCAAATCTACATAATAGTGTGTTAACGTATTAATGAATCACAAATTTTAAATATTTGATTTATTAATTTAATGTTTGTTTGAAGTCTTGATTTAAACAAATATTATTTTCAAACTATTGATGGAGAAATCATCAAAAATAAATATTCTCTGCATCTCATAGAAAATCATTTAAATAATACATTATTCTTAAAAGTTATGTGTGATTTTAATAATACTATTAGGATTTTAAAAAAAAAATAATACTATTAGTATTACATTTATTATAATAATTATAGTTAATAAAATTGTTAAATAAATAAAACTTAATAAAGAAAAATATATTTTAAAAATTTAATAAATTTTGTATTAATATCGTAAAAATATAATAATAATTTTGATAAGGAGAAAAAAAATACAAATGACACCCTTTTTATAAGATAATGAGATTATTAATTTTTGTTTGTTAATTAATTTTGAAAGTTAGAGATGTTGATTTGAAATCTATCTATCGTAGTTATTATTATTAATTCATATTATTTAACAGTATTAATAATATATTTGTATTATTGTTGTTATTTATATATATATTTATAAAATTAAATTGTAAAATGTCAAAATAAATATATCTATACATAAATGATAGTTTACTAATAGTTATTCACAAAAATGTATGACAGTTATACTTATAGTTCTTTTGAATATACTCCCTTTGTGTCAAAATATAAGAGAAAAAATAAAAACATACTTATTAAGAAAAGTATAAACATAATCGTTTAATTTGTGGTGTTTTTGAAATAAAATGATTAGGAAGATATAAAAATAATTCTAATTGGTTGTTGAGTATATAAAAGATGAGAGAGAATGTAAACTAAATACAATTTGCATTTAATTTAATTTTAAAAGATGAAAGTTGAATTTTTTCTCTTATATTTTGGAATAAAAAAAAAATTTCTCTTATATTTTGAGACGGAAGGAGTACGTGATAGATATTTGTGAGTCTTATATATAAAAATGGTGTAAGTATATATTATTTTTTAAATGAAAGTTTATTAGTTAGAAAATAAATAGTTTTCAATTGTAAATATATGATGTTTAATTGAGGCTTTTGGTTTCTGACCATATTCCAAGTCCATGTATAAATGCGTTAACGGTACTAATGAATCACTTAATTTTTAAATATTTGAAATTATTAGTTTAATTGTTATTTGAAGTTTTGATTTGAATAAATATTATTTTAAAATTATTGATGGAGAAATATATATTTATTTTCTATGATCTGAATAGATATAATTGATATAGGTAATTAGAAAGAAAAAATTAGACTTACTAGAAATTGTGTTTATTAGCTTATTATAATTTCTATAATTTTTATATCAGTTCAATATCTACCTTTTTTTAAATAAATTAATACAAAATTATAAGTAAATATTATATTAAAAACAAAAATTCTCAATATTTTTCATAAATAATATATATAAGAAAAGTATTTATTAATTGTGATAGTAAATGATTTTAAAGGTTAATTCACTCCTACAACAGCGTTTTCTCATTAAAGCGTTGTCTCTTTGGTGATACCAAAAGTCAATTTTGGCGTAGTGATAATTCTCAAAGTTGAATCCACTAAGATATATTATTATACCAGCATTTCAAACAACACATATAATTTAATCATTGAAGATGAGAGTTTTCTCCACGTATGTGTCTACATCATGAATATTTTATAATAATTTAACATACTTGCTGTCAAGGTCTATTGGATCATGCACTTGGCAATGACTTGATGAAAAGATGATGAAACTTTTCTTATTTTTATAGACAAATGTTAATATAAGTTTATTAGAATATAAAAATAGGTTAGTAGTAGAGAATCTAATGGAATCATTTTTCAATTTTTGCTTTATAATTTGATAATTTTCTCATATTTTTTATTTAATCTAAATTTATTGCATAAATTTATATTTACATTTCAATTGAGAATTTATAATTTTTAAGAGTAAAATAAGAGTATATTGAAATAATCTTGAAATTAAATATATCATTAATAAATATTTATATTTACATTTCAATTCAAAAATATGATGTTTAATTGAGACTTTTGGTTTTTAGTCATATTCCAAATCTACATAATAGTGTGTTAACGTATTAATGAATCACAAATTTTAAATATTTGATTTATTAATTTAATTGTTGTTTGAAGTCTTGATTTAAATAAATATTATTTTCAAACTATTGATGGAGAAATCATCAAAAATAAATATTCTCTGCATCTCATAGAAAATCATTTAAATAATACATTATTCTTAAAAGTTATGTGTGATTTTAATAATACTATTAGGATTTAAAAAAAAAAAAATAATACTATTAGTATTACATTTATTATAATAATTATAGTTAATAAAATTGTTAAATAAATAAAACTTAATAAATAAAAATATATTTTAAAAATTTAATAAATTTTGTATTAATATCGTAAAAATATAATAATAATTTTGATAAGGAGAAAAAAAATACAAATGACACCCTTTTTATAAGATAATGAGAATATTAATTTTTGTTTGTTAATTAATTTTGAAAGTTAGAGATGTTGATTTGAAATCTCTCTATCGTAGTTATTATTATTAATTCATATTATTTAACAGTATTAATAATATATTTGTATTTATGTTATTATTTATATATATATTTATAAAATTAAATTGTAAAATGTCAAAATAAATATATCTATACATAAATGATAGTTTACTAATAGTTATTCACAAAAATGTATGACAGTTATACTTATAGTTCTTTTGAATATACTCCCATTGTGTCAAAATATAAGAGAAAAAATAAAAACATACTTATTAAGAAAAGTATAAACATAATCGTTTAATTTGTGGTGTTTTTGAAATAAAATGATTAGGAAGATATAAAAATAATTCTAATTGGTTGTTGAGTATATAAAAGATGAGAGAGAATGTAAACTAAATACAATTTGCATTTAATTTAATTTTAAAAGATGAAAGTTGAATTTTTTCTCTTATATTTTGGAATAAAAAAAATTTTTTTTTCTCTTATATTTTGAGACGGAAGGAGTACGTGATAGATATTTGTGAGTCTTATATATAAAAATGGTGTAAGTATATATTATTTTTTAAATGAAAGTTTATTAGTTAGAAAATAAATAGTTTTCAATTGTAAATATATGATGTTTAATTGAGGCTTTTGGTTTCTGACCATATTCCAAGTCCATGTATAAATGCGTTAACGGTATTAATGAATCACTTAATTTTTAAATATTTGAAATTATTAGTTTAATTGTTATTTGAAGTTTTGATTTGAATAAATATTATTTTAAAAATATTGATGGAGAAATATATATTTATTTTCTATGATCTGAATAGATATAATTGATATAGGTAATTAGAAAGAAAAAAGTAGACTTACTAGAAATTGTGTTTATTAGCTTATTATAATTTCTATAATTTTTATATCAGTTCAATATCTACCTTTTTTTAAATAAATTAATACAAAATTATAAGTAAATATTATATTAAAAACAAAAATTCTCAATATTTTTTATAAATAATATATATAAGAAAAGTATTTATTAATTGTGATAGTAAATGATTTTAAAGGTTAATTCACTCCTACAACAGCGTTTTCTCATTAAAGCGTTGTCTCTTTGGTGATACCAAAAGTCAATTTTTGCGTAGTGATAATTCTCAAAGTTGAATCCACTAAGATATATTATTATACCAGCATTTCAAACAACACATATAATTTAATCATTGAAGATGAGAGTTTTCTCCACATATGTGTCTACATCATGAATATTTTATAATAATTTAACATACTTGCTGTCAAGGTCTATTGGATCATGCACTTGGCAATGACTTGATGAAAAGATGTTGAAACTTTTCTTATTTTTATAGACAAATGTTAATATAAGTTTATTAGAATATAAAAATAGGTTAGTAGTAGAGAATCTAATGGAATCATTTTTCAATTTTTGCTTTATAATTTGATAAATTTCTCAGATTTTTTATTTAATCTAAATTTATTGCATAAATTTATATTTACATTTCAATTGAGAATTTATGATTTTTAAGAGTAAAATAAGAGTATATTGAAATAATCTTGAAATTAAATATCTCATTAATAAATATTTATATTTACATTTCAATTCAAAAATATGATTTTTAATTGAGACTTTTGGTTTTTAGTCATATTCCAAATCTACATAATAGTGTGTTAACGTATTAATGAATCACAAATTTTAAATATTTGATTTATTAATTTAATTGTTGTTTGAAGTCTTGATTTAAATAAATATTATTTTCAAACTATTGATGGAGTAATCATCAAAAATAAATATTCTCTGCATCTCATAGAAAATCATTTAAATAATACATTATTCTTAAAAGTTATGTGTGATTTTAATAATACTATTAGGATTTAAATAAAAAAATAATACTGTTAGTATTACATTTATTATAATAATTATAGTTAATAAAATTGTTAAATAAATAAAACTTAATAAAATTAAATATATTTTAAAAATTTAATAAATTTTGTTTTAATATCGTAAAAATATAATAATAATTTTGATAAGGAGAAAAAAAATACAAATGACACCCTTTTTATAAGATAATGAGAATATTAATTTTTGTTTGTTAATTAATTTTGAAAGTTAGAGATGTTGAGTTGAAATCTCTGTATCGTAGTTATTATTATTAATTCATATTATTTAACAGTATTAATAATATATTTGTATTATTGTTATTATTTATATATATATTTATAAAATTAAATTGTAAAATGTCAAAATAAATATATCTATACATAAATGATAGTTTACTAATAGTTATTCACAAAAATGTATGACAGTTATACTTATAGTTCTTTTGAATATACTCCCTTTGTGTCAAAATATAAGAGAAAAAATAAAAACATACTTATTAAGAAAAGTATAAACATAATCGTTTAATTTGTGGTGTTTTTGAAATAAAATGATTAGGAAGATATAAAAATAATTCTAATTGGTTGTTGAGTATATAAAAGATGAGAGAGAATGTAAACTAAATACAATTTGCATTTAATTTAATTTTAAAAGATGAAAGTTGAATTTTTTCTCTTATATTTTGGAATAAAAAAAAACATTCTCTTATATTTTGAGACGGAAGGAGTACGTGATAGATATTTGTGAGTCTTATATATAAAAATGGTGTAAGTATATATTATTTTTTAAATGAAAGTTTATTAGTTAGAAAATAAATAGTTTTCAATTGTAAATATATGATGTTTAATTGAGGCTTTTGGTTTCTGACCATATTCCAAGTCCATGTATAAATGCGTTAACGGTATTAATGAATCACTTAATTTTTAAATATTTGAAATTATTAGTTTAATTGTTATTTGAAGTTTTGATTTGAATAAATATTATTTTAAAAATATTGATGGAGAAATATATATTTATTTTCTATGATCTGAATAGATATAATTGATATAGGTAATTAGAAAGAAAAAAGTAGACTTACTAGAAATTGTGTTTATTAGCTTATTATAATTTCTATAATTTTTATATCAGTTCAATATCTACCTTTTTTTAAATAAATTAATACAAAATTATAAGTAAATATTATATTAAAAACAAAAATTCTCAATATTTTTTATAAATAATATATATAAGAAAAGTATTTATTAATTGTGATAGTAAATGATTTTAAAGGTTAATTCACTCCTACAACAGCGTTTTCTCATTAAAGCGTTGTCTCTTTGGTGATACCAAAAGTCAATTTTTGCGTAGTGATAATTCTCAAAGTTGAATCCACTAAGATATATTATTATACCAGCATTTCAAACAACACATATAATTTAATCATTGAAGATGAGAGTTTTCTCCACATATGTGTCTACATCATGAATATTTTATAATAATTTAACATACTTGCTGTCAAGGTCTATTGGATCATGCACTTGGCAATGACTTGATGAAAAGATGTTGAAACTTTTCTTATTTTTATAGACAAATGTTAATATAAGTTTATTAGAATATAAAAATAGGTTAGTAGTAGAGAATCTAATGGAATCATTTTTCAATTTTTGCTTTATAATTTGATAAATTTCTCATATTTTTTATTTAATCTAAATTTATTGCATAAATTTATATTTACATTTCAATTGAGAATTTATGATTTTTAAGAGTAAAATAAGAGTATATTGAAATAATCTTGAAATTAAATATCTCATTAATAAATATTTATATTTACATTTCAATTCAAAAATATGATTTTTAATTGAGACTTTTGGTTTTTAGTCATATTCCAAATCTACATAATAGTGTGTTAACGTATTAATGAATCACAAATTTTAAATATTTGATTTATTAATTTAATTGTTGTTTGAAGTCTTGATTTAAATAAATATTATTTTCAAACTATTGATGGAGTAATCATCAAAAATAAATATTCTCTGCATCTCATAGAAAATCATTTAAATAATACATTATTCTTAAAAGTTATGTGTGATTTTAATAATACTATTAGGATTTAAATAAAAAAATAATACTGTTAGTATTACATTTATTATAATAATTATAGTTAATAAAATTGTTAAATAAATAAAACTTAATAAAATTAAATATATTTTAAAAATTTAATAAATTTTGTTTTAATATCGTAAAAATATAATAATAATTTTGATAAGGAGAAAAAAAATACAAATGACACCCTTTTTATAAGATAATGAGAATATTAATTTTTGTTTGTTAATTAATTTTGAAAGTTAGAGATGTTGAGTTGAAATCTCTGTATCGTAGTTATTATTATTAATTCATATTATTTAACAGTATTAATAATATATTTGTATTATTGTTATTATTTATATATATATTTATAAAATTAAATTGTAAAATGTCAAAATAAATATATCTATACATAAATGATAGTTTACTAATAGTTATTCACAAAAATGTATGACAGTTATACTTATGAATATACTCCCTTTGTCTCAAAATATAAGAGAAAAAATAAAAACATACTTATTAAGAAAAGTATAAACATAATCGTTTAATGTGTGGTTATTTTGAAATAAAATGATTAGGAAGATATAAAAATAATTCTAATTGGTTGTTGAGTATATAAAAGATGAGAGAGAATGTAAACTAAATACAATTTGCATTTAATTTAATTTTAAAAGATGAAAGTTGAACTTTTTCTCTTATATTTTGGGATAAAAAAATATTTTTTTCTCTTATATTTTGAGACGGAAGGAGTACGTGATAGATATTTGTGAGTCTTATATATAAAAATGGTGTAAGTATATATTATTTTTTAAATGAAAGTTTATTAGTTAGAAAATAAATAGTTTTCAATTGTAAATATATGATGTTTAATTGAGGCTTTTGGTTTCTGACCATATTCCAAGTCCATGTATAAATGCGTTAACGGTATTAATGAATCATTAATTTTTAAATATTTGAAATTATTAGTTTAATTGTTATTTGAAGTTTTGATTTGAATAAATATTATTTTAAAAATATTGATGGAGAAATATATATTTATTTTCTATGATCTGAATAGATATAATTGATATAGGTAATTAGAAAAAAAAAGTAGACTTACTAGAAATTGTGTTTATTAGCTTATTATAATTTCTATAATTTTTATATCAGTTCAATATCTACCTTTTTTTAAATTAATTAATAGAAAATCATAAGTAAATATTATATTAAAAACAAAAATTCTCAATATTTTTTATAAATAATATATATAAGAAAAATATTTATTAATTGTGATAGTAAATGATTTTAAAGGTTAATTCACTCCTACAACAGCGTTTTCTCATTAAAGCGTTGTCTTTTTGGTGATACCAAAAGTCAATTTTGGCGTAGTGATAATTCTCAAAGTTGAATCCACTAAGATATATTATTATACCAGCATTTCAAACAACATATATAATTTAATCATTGAAGATGAGAGTTTTCTCCAAATATGTGTCTACATCATGAATATTTTATAATAATTTAACATACTTGCTGTCAAGGTCTATTGGATCATGCACTTAGCAATGACTTGATGAAAAGATGATGAAACTTTTCTTATTTTTATAGACAAATGTTAATATAAGTTTATTAGAATATAAAAATAGGTTAGTAGTAGAGAATCTAATGGAATCATTTTTCAATTTTTGCTTTATAATTTGATAAATTTCTCAGATTTTTTATTTAATCTAAATTTATTGCATAAATTTATATTTACATTTCAATTGAGAATTTATAATTTTTAAGAGTAAAATAAGAGTATATTGAAATAATCTTGAAATTAAATATCTCATTAATAAATATTTATATTTACATTTCAATTCAAAAATATGATGTTTAATTGAGACTTTTGGTTTTTAGTCATATTCCAAATCTACATAATAGTGTGTTAACGTATTAATGAATCACAAATTTTAAATATTTGATTTATTAATTTAATTGTTGTTTGAAGTCTTGATTTAAATAAATATTATTTTCAAACTATTGATGGAGTAATCATCAAAAATAAATATTCTCTGCATCTCATAGAAAATAATTTAAATAATACATTATTCTTAAAAGTTATGTGTGATTTTAATAATACTATTAGGATTTAAATAAAAAAATAATACTGTTAGTATTACATTTATTATAATAATTATAGTTAATAAAATTGTTAAATAAATAAAACTTAATAAAATTAAATATATTTTAAAAATTTAATAAATTTTGTTTTAATATCGTAAAAATATAATAATAATTTTGATAAGGAGAAAAAAAATACAAATGACACCCTTTTTATAAGATAATGAGAATATTAATTTTTGTTTGTTAATTAATTTTGAAAGTTAGAGATGTTGAGTTGAAATCTCTGTATCGTAGTTATTATTATTAATTCATATTATTTAACAGTATTAATAATATATTTGTATTATTGTTATTATTTATATATATATTTATAAAATTAAATTGTAAAATGTCAAAATAAATATATCTATACATAAATGATAGTTTACTAATAGTTATTCACAAAAATGTATGACAGTTATACTTATAGTTCTTTTGAATATACTCCCTTTGTGTCAAAATATAAGAGAAAAAATAAAAACATACTTATTAAGAAAAGTATAAACATAATCGTTTAATTTGTGGTGTTTTTGAAATAAAATGATTAGGAAGATATAAAAATAATTCTAATTGGTTGTTGAGTATATAAAAGATGAGAGAGAATGTAAACTAAATACAATTTGCATTTAATTTAATTTTAAAAGATGAAAGTTGAATTTTTTCTCTTATATTTTGGAATAAAAAAAAAAATTCTCTTATATTTTGAGACGGAAGGAGTACGTGATAGATATTTGTGAGTCTTATATATAAAAATGGTGTAAGTATATATTATTTTTTAAATGAAAGTTTATTAGTTAGAAAATAAATAGTTTTCAATTGTAAATATATGATGTTTAATTGAGGCTTTTGGTTTCTGACCATATTCCAAGTCCATGTATAAATGCGTTAACGGTATTAATGAATCACTTAATTTTTAAATATTTGAAATTATTAGTTTAATTGTTATTTGAAGTTTTGATTTGAATAAATATTATTTTAAAAATATTGATGGAGAAATATATATTTATTTTCTATGATCTGAATATATATAATTGATATAGGTAATTAGAAAAAAAAAGTAGACTTACTAGAAATTGTGTTTATTAGCTTATTATAATTTCTATAATTTTTATATCACTTCAATATCTACCTTTTTTTAAATAAATTAATACAAAATTATAAGTAAATATTATATTAAAAAAAATTCTCAATATTTTTTATAAATAATATATATAAGAAAAGTATTTATTAATTGTGATAGTAAATGATTTTAAAGGTTAATTCACTCCTACAACAGCGTTTTCTCATTAAAGCGTTGTCTTTTTGGTGATACCAAAAGTCAATTTTGGCGTAGTGATAATTCTCAAAGTTGAATCCACTAAGATATATTATTATACCAGCATTTCAAACAACATATATAATTTAATCATTGAAGATGAGAGTTTTCTCCACATATGTGTCTACATCATGAATATTTTATAATAATTTAACATACTTGCTGTCAAGGTCTATTGGATCATGCACTTGGCAATGACTTGATGAAAAGATGATGAAACTTTTCTTATTTTTATAGACAAATGTTAATATAAGTTTATTAGAATATAAAAATAGGTTAGTAGTAGAGAATCTAATGGAATCATTTTTCAATTTTTGCTTTATAATTTGATAATTTTCTCATATTTTTTATTTAATCTAAATTTATTGCATAAATTTATATTTACATTTCAATTGAGAATTTATAATTTTTAAGAGTAAAATAAGAGTATATTGAAATAATCTTGAAATTAAATATCTCATTAATAAATATTTATATTTACATTTCAATTCAAAAATATGATGTTTAATTGAGACTTTTGGTTTTTAGTCATATTCCTAATCTACATAATAGTGTGTTAACGTATTAATGAATCACAAATTTTAAATATTTGATTTATTAATTTAATTGTTGTTTGAAGTCTTGATTTAAACAAATATTATTTTCAAACTATTGATGGAGAAATCATCAAAAATAAATATTCTCTGCATCTCATAGAAAATCATTTAAATAATACATTATTCTTAAAAGTTATGTGTGATTTTAATAATACTATTAGGATTTAAATAAAAATAATAATACTATTAGTATTACATTTATTATAATAATTATAGTTAATAAAATTGTTAAATAAATAAAACTTAATAAATAAAAATATATTTTAAAAATTTAATAAATTTTGTATTAATATCGTAAAAATATAATAATAATTTTGATAAGGAGAAAAAAAAATACAAATGACACCCTTTTTATAAGATAATGAGAATATTAATTTTTGTTTGTTAATTAATTTTGAAAGTTAGAGATGTTGATTTGAAATCTCTCTATCGTAGTTATTATTATTAATTCATATTATTTAACAGTATTAATAATATATTTGTATTATTGTTATTATTTATATATATATTTATAAAATTAAATTGTAAAATGTCAAAATAAATATATCTATACATAAATGATAGTTTACTAATAGTTATTCACAAAAATGTATGACAGTTATACTTATGAATATACTCCCTTTGTCTCAAAATATAAGAGAAAAAATAAAAACATACTTATTAAGAAAAGTATAAACATAATCGTTTAATTTGTGGTTATTTTGAAATAAAATGATTAGGAAGATATAAAAATAATTCTAATTGGTTGTTGAGTATATAAAAGATGAGAGAGAATGTAAACTAAATACAATTTGCA
This sequence comes from Vicia faba, assembly GCA_948472305.1. Classification (NCBI taxonomy): domain Eukaryota; kingdom Viridiplantae; phylum Streptophyta; class Magnoliopsida; order Fabales; family Fabaceae; genus Vicia; species Vicia faba. The sequence goes on from OX451736.1 coordinate 142,483,784, forward strand.
TTTAATTTAATTTTAAAAGATGAAAGTTGAACTTTTTCTCTTATATTTTGGGATAAAAAAATATTTTTTTCTCTTATATTTTGAGACGGAAGGAGTACGTGATAGATATTTGTGAGTCTTATATATAAAAATGGTGTAAGTATATATTATTTTTTAAATGAAAGTTTATTAGTTAGAAAATAAATAGTTTTCAATTGTAAATATATGATGTTTAATTGAGGCTTTTGGTTTCTGACCATATTCCAAGTCCATGTATAAATGCGATAACGGTATTAATGAATCATTAATTTTTAAATATTTGAAATTATTAGTTTAATTGTTATTTGAAGTTTTGATTTGAATAAATATTATTTTAAAAATATTGATGGAGAAATATATATTTATTTTCTATGATCTGAATAGATATAATTGATATAGGTAATTAGAAAAAAAAAGTAGACTTACTAGAAATTGTGTTTATTAGCTTATTATAATTTCTATAATTTTTATATCAGTTCAATATCTACCTTTTTTTAAATTAATTAATAGAAAATCATAAGTAAATATTATATTAAAAACAAAAATTCTCAATATTTTTTATAAATAATATATATAAGAAAAATATTTATTAATTGTGATAGTAAATGATTTTAAAGGTTAATTCACTCCTACAACAGCGTTTTCTCATTAAAGCGTTGTCTTTTTGGTGATACCAAAAGTCAATTTTGGCGTAGTGATAATTCTCAAAGTTGAATCCACTAAGATATATTATTATACCAGCATTTCAAACAACATATATAATTTAATCATTGAAGATGAGAGTTTTCTCCAAATATGTGTCTACATCATGAATATTTTATAATAATTTAACATACTTGCTGTCAAGGTCTATTGGATCATGCACTTAGCAATGACTTGATGAAAAGATGATGAAACTTTTCTTATTTTTATAGACAAATGTTAATATAAGTTTATTAGAATATAAAAATAGGTTAGTAGTAGAGAATCTAATGGAATCATTTTTCAATTTTTGCTTTATAATTTGATAATTTTCTCAGATTTTTTATTTAATCTAAATTTATTGCATAAATTTATATTTACATTTCAATTGAGAATTTATAATTTTTAAGAGTAAAATAAGAGTATATTGAAATAATCTTGAAATTAAATATCTCATTAATAAATATTTATATTTACATTTCAATTCAAAAATATGATGTTTAATTGAGACTTTTGGTTTTTAGTTATATTCCAAATCTACATAATAGTGTGTTAACGTATTAATGAATCACAAATTTTAAATATTTGATTTATTAATTTAATGTTTGTTTGAAGTCTTGATTTAAACAAATATTATTTTCAAACTATTGATGGAGAAATCATCAAAAATAAATATTCTCTGCATCTCATAGAAAATCATTTAAATAATACATTATTCTTAAAAGTTATGTGTGATTTTAATAATACTATTAGGATTTAAATAAAAAAATAATACTATTAGTATTACATTTATTATAATAATTATAGTTAATAAAATTGTTAAATAAATAAAACTTAATAAATAAAAATATATTTTAAAAATTTAATAAATTTTGTATTAATATCGTAAAAATATAATAATAATTTTGATAAGGAGAAAAAAATACAAATGACACCCTTTTTATAAGATAATGAGAATATTAATTTTTTATTGTTAATTTATTTTGAAAGTTAGAGATGTTGATTTGAAATCTCTCTATCGTAGTTATTATTATTAATTCATATTATTTAACAGTATTAATAATATATTTGTATTATTGTTATTATTTATATATATATATATATATATATATATATATATATATATATATATATATATATATATATATATATATATATATATATATATATATATATATATATATATATATTTATTTATTTATTTATAAAATTAAATTGTAAAATGTCAAAATAAATATATCTATACATAAATGATAGTTTACTAATAGTTATTCACAAAAATGTATGACAGTTATACTTATGAATATATTCCCCTTGTCTTAAAATATAAGATAAAAAATAAAAACATACTTATTAAGAAAATTATAAACATAATCGTTTAATTTGTGGTTATTTTGAAATAAAATGATTAGGAAGATATAAAAATAATTCTAATTGGTTGTTGAGTATATAAAAGATGAGAGAGAATGTAAACTAAATACAATTTGCATTTAATTTAATTTTAAAAGATAAAAGTTGAACTTTTTCTCTTATATTTTGGGATAAAAAAATATTTTTTTCTCTTATATTTTGAGACGGAAGGAGTACGTGATAGATATTTGTGAGTCTTATATATAAAAATGGTGTAAGTATATATTATTTTTTAAATGAAAGTTTATTAGTTAGAAAATAAATAGTTTTCAATTTATAAATATATGATGTTTAATTGAGGCTTTTGGTTTCTGACCATATTCCAAGTCCATGTATAAATGCGTTAACGGTATTAATGAATCACTTAATTTTTAAATATTTGAAATTATTAGTTTAATTGTTATTTGAAGTTTTGATTTGAATAAATATTATTTTAAAAATATTGATGGAGAAATATATATTTATTTTCTATGATCTGAATAGATATAATTGATATAGGTAATTAGAAAAAAAAAGTAGACTTACTAGAAATTGTGTTTATTAGCTTATTATAATTTCTATAATTTTTATATCAGTTCAATATCTACCTTTTTTTAAATTAATTAATACAAAATTATAATTAAATATTATATTAAAAACAAAAATTCTCAATATTTTTTATAAATAATATATATAAGAAAAGTATTTATTAATTGTGATAGTAAATGATTTTAAAGGTTAATTCACTCCTACAACAGCGTTTTCTCATTAAAGCGTTGTCTTTTTGGTGATACCAAAAGTCAATTTTGGCGTAGTGATAATTCTCAAAGTTGAATCCACTAAGATATATTATTATACCAGCATTTCAAACAACATATATAATTTAATCATTGAAGATGAGAGTTTTCTCCAAATATGTGTCTACATCATGAATATTTTATAATAATTTAACATACTTGCTGTCAAGGTCTATTGGATCATGCACTTGGCAATGACTTGATAAAAAGATGATGAAACTTTTCTTATTTTTATAGACAAATGTTAATATAAGTTTATTAGAATATAAAAATAGGTTAGTAGTAGAGAATCTAATGGAATCATTTTTCAATTTTTGCTTTATAATTTGATAATTTTCTCAGATTTTTTATTTAATCTAAATTTATTGCATAAATTTATATTTACATTTCAATTGAGAATTTATAATTTTTAAGAGTAAAATAAGAGTATATTGAAATAATCTTGAAATTAAATATCTCATTAATAAATATTTATATTTACATTTCAATTCAAAAATATGATGTTTAATTGAGACTTTTGGTTTTTAGTCATATTCCAAATCTACATAATAGTGTGTTAACGTATTAATGAATCACAAATTTTAAATATTTGATTTATTAATTTAATGTTTGTTTGAAGTCTTGATTTAAACAAATATTATTTTCAAACTATTGATGGAGAAATCATCAAAAATAAATATTCTCTGCATCTCATAGAAAATCATTTAAATAATACATTATTCTTAAAAGTTATGTGTGATTTTAATAATACTATTAGGATTTAAATAAAAAAATAATACTATTAGTATTACATTTATTATAATAATTATAGTTAATAAAATTGTTAAATAAATAAAACTTAATAAATAAAAATATATTTTAAAAATTTAATAAATTTTGTATTAATATCGTAAAAATATAATAATAATTTTGATAAGGAGAAAAAAAATACAAATGACACCCTTTTTATAAGATAATGAGAATATTAATTTTTTATTGTTAATTTATTTTGAAAGTTAGAGATGTTGATTTGAAATCTCTCTATCGTAGTTATTATTATTAATTCATATTATTTAACAGTATTAATAATATATTTGTATTATTGTTATTATTTATATATATATATATATATATATATATATATATATATATATATATATATATATATATATATATATATATATATAAAATTAAATTGTAAAATGTCAAAATAAATATATCTATACATAAATGATAGTTTACTAATAGTTATTCACAAAAATGTATGACAGTTATACTTATGAATATACTCCCCTTGTCTCAAAATATAAGAGAAAAAATAAAAACATACTTATTAAGAAAAGTATAAACATAATCGTTTAATTTGTGGTTATTTTGAAATAAAATGATTAGGAAGATATAAAAATAATTCTAATTGGTTGTTGAGTATATAAAAGATGAGAGAGAATGTAAACTAAATACAATTTGCATTTAATTTAATTTTAAAAGATGAAAGTTGAACTTTTTCTCTTATATTTTGGGATAAAAAAATATTTTTTTCTCTTATATTTTGAGACGGAAGGAGTACGTGATAGATATTTGTGAGTCTTATATATAAAAATGGTGTAAGTATATATTATTTTTTAAATGAAAGTTTATTAGTTAGAAAATAAATAGTTTTCAATTGTAAATATATGATGTTTAATTGAGGCTTTTGGTTTCTGACCATATTCCAAGTCCATGTATAAATGCGTTAACGGTATTAATGAATCACTTAATTTTTAAATATTTGAAATTATTAGTTTAATTGTTATTTGAAGTTTTGATTTGAATAAATATTATTTTAAAAATATTGATGGAGAAATATATATTTATTTTCTATGATCTGAATAGATATAATTGATATAGGTAATTAGAAGAAAAAAAGTAGACTTACTAGAAATTGTGTTTATTAGCTTATTATAATTTCTATAATTTTTATATCAGTTCAATATCTACCTTTTTTTAAATTAATTAATACAAAATCATAAGTAAATATTATATTAAAAACAAAAATTCTCAATATTTTTTATAAATAATATATATAAGAAAAATATTTATTAATTGTGATAGTAAATGATTTTAAAGGTTAATTCACTCCTACAACAGCGTTTTCTCATTAAAGCGTTGTCTTTTTGGTGATACCAAAAGTCAATTTTGGCGTAGTGATAATTCTCAAAGTTGAATCCACTAAGATATATTATTATACCAGCATTTCAAACAACATATATAATTTAATCATTGAAGATGAGAGTTTTCTCCAAATATGTGTCTACATCATGAATATTTTATAATAATTTAACATACTTGCTGTCAAGGTCTATTGGATCATGCACTTGGCAATGACTTGATGAAAAGATGATGAAACTTTTCTTATTTTTATAGACAAATGTTAATATAAGTTTATTAGAATATAAAAATAGGTTAGTAGTAGAGAATCTAATGGCATCATTTTTCAATTTTTGCTTTATAATTTGATAATTTTCTCAGATTTTTTATTTAATCTAAATTTATTGCATAAATTTATATTTACATTTCAATTGAGAATTTATAATTTTTAAGAGTAAAATAAGAGTATATTGAAATAATCTTGAAATTAAATATCTCATTAATAAATATTTATATTTACATTTCAATTCAAAAATATGATGTTTAATTGAGACTTTTGGTTTTTAGTCATATTCCAAATCTACATAATAGTGTGTTAACGTATTAATGAATCACAAATTTTAAATATTTGATTTATTAATTTTATGTTTGTTTGAAGTCTTGATTTAAACAAATATTATTTTCAAACTATTGATAGAGAAATCATCAAAAATAAATATTCTCTGCATCTCATAGAAAATCATTTAAATAATACATTATTCTTAAAAGTTATGTGTGATTTTAATAATACTATTAGGATTTAAATAAAAAAATAATACTATTAGTATTACATTTATTATAATAATTATAGTTAATAAAATTGTTAAATAAATAAAACTTAATAAATAAAAATATTTTTTAAAAATTTAATAAATTTTGTATTAATATCGTAAAAATATAATAATAATTTTGATAAGGAGAAAAAAAATACAAATGACACCCTTTTTATAAGATAATGAGAATATTAATTTTTTATTGTTAATTTATTTTGAAAGTTAGAGATGTTGATTTGAAATCTCTCTATCGTAGTTATTATTATTAATTCATATTATTTAACAGTACTAATAATATATTTGTATTATTGTTATTATTTATATATATATATATATATATATATATATATATATATATATATATATATATATATATATATATATATATATATATATATATATATATATATATATATATATATATATATATATATATATATATATATATATATAAAATTAAATTGTAAAATGTCAAAATAAATATATCTATACATAAATGATAGTTTACTAATAGTTATTCACAAAAATGTATAACAGTTATACTTATGAATATACTCCCCTTGTGTCAAAATATAAGAGAAAAAATAAAAACATACTTATTAAGAAAAGTATAAACATAATCGTTTAATTTGTGGTTATTTTGAAATAAAATGATTAGGAAGATATAAAAATAATTCTAATTGGTTGTTGAGTATATAAAAGATGAGAGAGAATGTAAACTAAATACAATTTGCATTTAATTTAATTTTAAAAGATGAAAGTTGAACTTTTTCTATTATATTTTGGGATAAAAAAATATTTTTTTCTCTTATATTTTGAGACGGAAGGAGTACGTGATAGATATTTGTGAGTCTTATATATAAAAATGGTGTAAGTATATATTATTTTTTAAATGAAAGTTTATTAGTTACAAAATAAATAGTTTTCAATTGTAAATATATGATGTTTAATTGAGGCTTTTGGTTTCTGACCATATTCCAAGTCCATGTATAAATGCGTTAACGGTATTAATGAATCACTTAATTTTTAAATATTTGAAATTATTAGTTTAATTGTTATTTGAAGTTTTGATTTGAATAAATATTATTTTAAAAATATTGATGGAGAAATATATATTTATTTTCTATGATCTGAATAGATATAATTGATATAGGTAATTAGAAAAAAAAAGTAGACTTACTAGAAATTGTGTTTATTAGCTTATTATAATTTCTATAATTTTTATATCAGTTCAATATCTACCTTTTTTTAAATAAATTAATACAAAATTATAAGTAAATATTATATTAAAAACAAAAATTCTCAATATTTTTTTATAAATAATATATATAAGAAAAGTATTTATTAATTGTAATAGTAAATGATTTTAAAGGTTAATTCACTCCTACAACAACGTTTTCTCATTAAAGCGTTGTCTTTTTGGTGATACCAAAAGTCAATTTTGGCGTAGTGATAATTCTCAAAGTTGAATCCACTAAGATATATTATTATACCAGCATTTCAAACAACATATATAATTTAATCATTGAAGATGAGAGTTTTCTCCAAATATGTGTCTACATCATGAATATTTTATAATAATTTAACATACTTGCTGTCAAGGTCTATTGGATCATGCACTTGGCAATGACTTGATGAAAAGATGATGAAACTTTTCTTATTTTTATAGACAAATGTTAATATAAGTTTATTAGAATATAAAAATAGGTTAGTAGTAGAGAATCTAATGGAATCATTTTTCAATTTTTGCTTTATAATTTGATAATTTTCTCAGATTTTTTATTTAATCTAAATTTATTGCATAAATTTATATTTACATTTCAATTGAGAATTTATAATTTTTAAGAGTAAAATAAGAGTATATTGAAATAATCTTGAAATTAAATATCTCATTAATAAATATTTATATTTACATTTCAATTCAAAAATATGATGTTTAATTGAGACTTTTGGTTTTTAGTCATATTCCAAATCTATATAATAGTGTGTTAACGTATTAATGAATCACAAATTTTAAATATTTGATTTATTAATTTAATGTTTGTTTGAAGTCTTGATTTAAACAAATATTATTTTCAAACTATTGATGGAGAAATCATCAAAAATAAATATTCTCTGCATCTCATAGAAAATCATTTAAATAATACATTATTCTTAAAAGTTATGTGTGATTTTAATAATACTATTAGGATTTAAATAAAAAAATAATACTATTAGTATTACATTTATTATAATAATTATAGTTAATAAAATTGTTAAATAAATAAAACTTAATAAATAAAAATATATTTTAAAAATTTAATAAATTTTGTATTAATATCGTAAAAATATAATAATAATTTTGATAAGGAGAAAAAAAATACAAATGACACCCTTTTTATAAGATAATGAGAATATTAATTTTTTATTGTTAATTTATTTTGAAAGTTAGAGATGTTGATTTGAAATCTCTCTATCGTAGTTATTATTATTAATTCATATTATTTAACAGTATTAATAATATATTCGTATTATTGTTATTATTTATATATATATATATATATATATATATATATATATATATATATATATATTTATAAAATTAAATTGTAAAATGTCAAAATAAATATATCTATACATAAATGATAGTTTACTAATAGTTATTCACAAAAATGTATGACTGTTATACTTATGAATATACTCCCCTTGTCTCAAAATATAAGAGAAAAAATAAAAACATACTTATTAAGAAAAGTATAAACATAATCGTTTAATTTGTGGTTATTTTGAAATAAAATGATTAGGAAGATATAAAAATAATTCTAATTGGTTGTTGAGTATATAAAAGATGAGAGAGAATGTAAACTAAATACAATTTGCATTTAATTTAATTTTAAAAGATGAAAGTTGAACTTTTTCTATTATATTTTGGGATAAAAAAATATTTTTTTCTCTTATATTTTGAGACGGAAGGAGTACGTGATAGATATTTGTGAGTCTTATATATAAAAATGGTGTAAGTATATATTATTTTTTAAATGAAAGTTTATTAGTTACAAAATAAATAGTTTTCAATTGTAAATATATGATGTTTAATTGAGGCTTTTGGTTTCTGACCATATTCCAAGTCCATGTATAAATGCGTTAACGGTATTAATGAATCACTTAATTTTTAAATATTTGAAATTATTAGTTTAATTGTTATTTGAAGTTTTGATTTGAATAAATATTATTTTAAAAATATTGATGGAGAAATATATATTTATTTTCTATGATCTGAATAGATATAATTGATATAGGTAATTAGAAAAAAAAATTAGACTTACTAGAAATTGTGTTTATTAGCTTATTATAATTTCTATAATTTTTATATCAGTTCAATATCTACCTTTTTTTAAATAAATTAATACAAAATTATAAGTAAATATTATATTAAAAACAAAAATTCTCAATATTTTTTTATAAATAATATATATAAGAAAAGTATTTGTTAATTGTAATAGTAAATGATTTTAAAGGTTAATTCACTCCTACAACAGCGTTTTCTCATTAAAGCGTTGTCTTTTTGGTGATACCAAAAGTCAATTTTGGCGTAGTGATAATTCTCAAAGTTGAATCCACTAAGATATATTATTATACCAGCATTTCAAACAACATATATAATTTAATCATTGAAGATGAGAGTTTTCTCCAAATATGTGTCTACATCATGAATATTTTATAATAATTTAACATACTTGCTGTCAAGGTCTATTGGATCATGCATTTGGCAATGACTTGATGAAAAGATGATGAAACTTTTCTTATTTTTATAGACAAATGTTAATATAAGTTTATTAGAATATAAAAATAGGTTAGTAGTAGAGAATCTAATGGAATCATTTTTCAATTTTTGCTTTATAATTTGATAATTTTCTCAGATTTTTTATTTAATCTAAATTTATTGCATAAATTTATATTTACATTTCAATTGAGAATTTATAATTTTTAAGAGTAAAATAAGAGTATATTGAAATAATCTTGAAATTAAATATCTCATTAATAAATATTTATATTTACATTTCAATTCAAAAATATGATGTTTAATTGAGACTTTTGGTTTTTAGTCATATTCCAAATCTACATAATAGTGTGTTAACGTATTAATGAATCACAAATTTTAAATATTTGATTTATTAATTTAATGTTTGTTTGAAGTCTTGATTTAAACAAATATTATTTTCAAACTATTGATGGAGAAATCATCAAAAATAAATATTCTCTGCATCTCATAGAAAATCATTTAAATAATACATTATTCTTAAAAGTTATGTGTGATTTTAATAATACTATTAGGATTTAAATAAAAAAATAATACTATTAGTATTACATTTATTATAATAATTATAGTTAATAAAATTGTTAAATAAATAAAACTTAATAAATAAAAATATACTTTAAAAATTTAATAAATTTTGTATTAATATCGTAAAAATATAATAATAATTTTGATAAGGAGAAAAAAAATACAAATGACACCCTTTTTATAAGATAATGAGAATATTAATTTTTTATTGTTAATTTATTTTGAAAGTTAGAGATGTTGATTTGAAATCTCTCTATCGTAGTTATTATTATTAATTCATATTATTTAACAGTATTAATAATATATTTGTATTATTGTTATTATTTATAAAATTAAATTGTAAAATGTCAAAATAAATATATCTATACATAAATGATAGTTTACTAATAGTTATTCACAAAAATGTATGACAATTATACTTATGAATATACTCCCCTTGTCTCAAAATATAAGAGAAAAAATAAAAACATACTTATTAAGAAAAGTATAAACATAATCGTTTAATTTGTGGTTATTTTGAAATAAAATGATTAGGAAGATATAAAAATAATTCTAATTGGTTGTTGAGTATATAAAAGATGAGAGAGAATGTAAACTAAATACAATTTGCATTTAATTTAATTTTAAAAGATGAAAGTTGAACTTTTTCTATTATATTTTGGGATAAAAAAATATTTTTTTCTCTTATATTTTGAGACGGAAGGAGTACGTGATAGATATTTGTGAGTCTTATATATAAAAATGGTGTAAGTATATAATATTTTTTAAATGAAAGTTTATTAGTTAGAAAATAAATAGTTTTCAATTGTAAATATATGATGTTTAATTGAGGCTTTTGGTTTCTGACCATATTTCAAGTCCATGTATAAATGCGTTAACGGTATTAATGAATCACTTAATTTTTAAATATTTGAAATTATTAGTTTAATTGTTATTTGAAGTTTTGATTTGAATAAATATTATTTTAAAAATATTGATGGAGAAATATATATTTATTTTCTATGATCTTAATAGATATAATTGATATAGGTAATTATAAAAAAAAAGTAGACTTACTAGAAATTGGTTGTTATTAGCTTATTATAATTTCTATAATTTTTATATAAGTTCAATATCTACCTTTTTTTAAATTAATTAATACAAAATTATAAGTAAATATTATATTAGAAACAAAAATTCTCAATATTTTTTATAAATAATATATATAAGAAAAGTATTTATTAATTGTGATAGTAAATGATTTTAAAGGTTAATTCACTCCTACAACAGCGTTTTCTCATTAAAGCGTTGTCTTTTTGGTGATACCAAAAGTCAATTTTGGCGTAGTGATAATTCTCAAAGTTGAATCCACTAAGATATATTATTATACCAGCATTTCAAACAACATATATAATTTAATCATTGAAGATGAGAGTTTTCTCCAAATATGTGTCTACATCATGAATATTTTATAATAATTTAACATACTTGCTGTCAAGGTCTATTGGATCATGCACTTGGCAATGACTTGATGAAAAGATGATGAAACTTTTCTTATTTTTATAGACAAATGTTAATATAAGTTTATTAGAATATAAAAATAGGTTAATAGTAGAGAATCTAATGGAATCATTTTTCAATTTTTGCTTTATAATTTGATAATTTTCTCAGATTTTTTATTTAATCTAAATTTATTGCATAAATTTATATTTACATTTCAATTGAGAATTTATAATTTTTAAGAGTAAAATAAGAGTATATTGAAATAATCTTGAAATTAAATATCTCATTAATAAATATTTATATTTACATTTCAATTCAAAAATATGATGTTTAATTGAGACTTTTGGTTTTTAGTCATATTCCAAATCTACATAATAGTGTGTTAACGTATTAATGAATCACAAATTTTAAATATTTGATTTATTAATTTAATTGTTGTTTGAAGTCTTGATTTAAACAAATATTATTTTCAGACTATTGATGGAGAAATCATCAAAAATAAATTTTCTCTGCATCTCATAGAAAATCAATTAAATAATACATTATTCTTAAAAGTTATGTGTGATTTTAATAATACTATTAGGATTTAAATAAAAAAATAATACTATTAGTATTACATTTATTATAATAATTATAGTTAATAAAATTGTTAAATAAATAAAACTTAATAAATAAAAATATATTTTAAAAATTTAATAAATTTTGTATTAATATCGTAAAAATATAATAATAATTTTGATAAGGAGAAAAAAAATACAAATGACACCCTTTTTATAAGATAATGAGAATATTAATTTTTTATTGTTAATTTATTTTGAAAGTTAGAGATGTTGATTTGAAATCTCTCTATCGTAGTTATTATTATTAATTCATATTATTTAACAGTATTAATAATATATTTGTATTATTGTTATTATTTATATATATATTTATAAAATTAAATTGTAAAATGTCAAAATAAATATATCTATACATAAATGATAGTTTACTAATAGTTATTCACAAAAATGTATGACTGTTATACTTATGAATATACTCCCCTTGTCTCAAAATATAAGAGAAAAAATAAAAACATACTTATTAAGAAAAGTATAAACATAATCGTTTAATTTGTGGTTATTTTGAAATAAAATGATTAGGAAGATATAAAAATAATTCTAATTGGTTGTTGAGTATATAAAAGATGAGAGAGAATGTAAACTAAATACAATTTGCATTTAATTTAATTTTAAAAGATGAAAGTTGAACTTTTTCTATTATATTTTGGGATAAAAAAATATTTTTTTCTCTTATATTTTGAGACGGAAGGAGTACGTGATAGATATTTGTGAGTCTTATATATAAAAATGGTGTAAGTATATATTATTTTTTAAATGAAAGTTTATTAGTTACAAAATAAATAGTTTTCAATTGTAAATATATGATGTTTAATTAAGGCTTTTGGTTTCTGACCATATTCCAAGTCCATGTATAAATGCGTTAACGGTATTAATGAATCACTTAATTTTTAAATATTTGAAATTATTAGTTTAATTGTTATTTGAAGTTTTGATTTGAATAAATATTATTTTAAAAATATTGATGGAGAAATATATATTTATTTTCTATGATCTGAATAGATATAATTGATATAGGTAATTAGAAAAAAAAAGTAGACTTACTAGAAATTGTGTTTATTAGCTTATTATAATTTCTATAATTTTTATATCAGTTCAATATCTACCTTTTTTTAAATAAATTAATACAAAATTATAAGTAAATATTATATTAAAAACAAAAATTCTCAATATTTTTTTATAAATAATATATATAAGAAAAGTATTTATTAATTGTAATAGTAAATGATTTTAAAGGTTAATTCACTCCTACAACAGCGTTTTCTCATTAAAGCGTTGTCTTTTTGGTGATACCAAAAGTCAATTTTGGCGTAGTGATAATTCTCAAAGTTGAATCCACTAAGATATATTATTATACCAGCATTTCAAACAACATATATAATTTAATCATTGAAGATGAGAGTTTTCTCCAAATATGTGTCTACATCATGAATATTTTATAATAATTTAACATACTTGCTGTCAAGGTCTATTGGATCATGCACTTGGCAATGACTTGATGAAAAGATGATGAAACTTTTCTTATTTTTATAGACAAATGTTAATATAAGTTTATTAGAATATAAAAATAGGTTAGTAGTAGAGAATCTAATGGAATCATTTTTCAATTTTTGCTTTATAATTTGATAATTTTCTCAGATTTTTTATTTAATCTAAATTTATTGCATAAATTTATATTTACATTTCAATTGAGAATTTATAATTTTTAAGAGTAAAATAAGAGTATATTGAAATAATCTTGAAATTAAATATCTCATTAATAAATATTTATATTTACATTTCAATTCAAAAATATGATGTTTAATTGAGACTTTTGGTTTTTAGTCATATTCCAAATCTACATAATAGTGTGTTAACGTATTAATGAATCACAAATTTTAAATATTTGATTTATTAATTTAATGTTTGTTTGAAGTCTTGATTTAAACAAATATTATTTTCAAACTATTGATGTAGAAATCATCAAAAATAAATATTCTCTGCATCTCATAGAAAATCATTTAAATAATACATTATTCTTAAAAGTTATGTGTGATTTTAATAATACTATTAGGATTTAAATAAAAAAATAATACTATTAGTATTACATTTATTATAATAATTATAGTTAATAAAATTGTTAAATAAATAAAACTTAATAAATAAAAATATACTTTAAAAATTTAATAAATTTTGTATTAATATCGTAAAAATATAATAATAAATTTGATAAGGAGAAAAAAAATACAAATGACACCCTTTTTATAAGATAATGAGAATATTAATTTTTTATTGTTAATTTATTTTGAAAGTTAGAGATGTTGATTTGAAATCTCTCTATCGTAGTTATTATTATTAATTCATATTATTTAACAGTATTAATAATATATTTGTATTATTGTTATTATTTATAAAATTAAATTGTAAAATGTCAAAATAAATATATCTATACATAAATGATAGTTTACTAATAGTTATTCACAAAAATGTATGACAATTATACTTATGAATATACTCCCCTTGTCTCAAAATATAAGAGAAAAAATAAAAACATACTTATTAAGAAAAGTATAAACATAATCGTTTAATTTGTGGTTATTTTGAAATAAAATGATTAGGAAGATATAAAAATAATTCTAATTGGTTGTTGAGTATATAAAAGATGAGAGAGAATGTAAACTAAATACAATTTGCATTTAATTTAATTTTAAAAGATGAAAGTTGAACTTTTTCTATTATATTTTGGGATAAAAAAATATTTTTTTCTCTTATATTTTGAGACGGAAGGAGTACGTGATAGATATTTGTGAGTCTTATATATAAAAATGGTGTAAGTATATATTATTTTTTAAATGAAAGTTTATTAGTTACAAAATAAATAGTTTTCAATTGTAAATATATGATGTTTAATTGAGGCTTTTGGTTTCTGACCATATTCCAAGTCCATGTATAAATGCGTTAACGGTATTAATGAATCACTTAATTTTTAAATATTTGAAATTATTAGTTTAATTGTTATTTGAAGTTTTGATTTGAATAAATATTATTTTAAAAATATTGATGGAGAAATATATATTTATTTTCTATGATCTCAATAGATATAATTGATATAGGTAATTATAAAAAAAAAGTAGACTTACTAGAAATTGGTTGTTATTAGCTTATTATAATTTCTATAATTTTTATATCAGTTCAATATCTACCTTTTTTTAAATTAATTAATACAAAATTATAAGTAAATATTATATTAGAAACAAAAATTCTCAATATTTTTTATAAATAATATATATAAGAAAAGTATTTATTAATTGTGATAGTAAATGATTTTAAAGGTTAATTCACTCCTACAACAGCGTTTTCTCATTAAAGCGTTGTCTTTTTGGTGATACCAAAAGTCAATTTTGGCGTAGTGATAATTCTCAAAGTTGAATCCACTAAGATATATTATTATACCAGCATTTCAAACAACATATATAATTTAATCATTGAAGATGAGAGTTTTCTCCAAATATGTGTCTACATCATGAATATTTTATAATAATTTAACATACTTGCTGTCAAGGTCTATTGGATCATGCACTTGGCAATGACTTGATGAAAAGATGATGAAACTTTTCTTATTTTTATAGACAAATGTTAATATAAGTTTATTAGAATATAAAAATAGGTTAGTAGTAGAGAATCTAATGGAATCATTTTTCAATTTTTGCTTTATAATTTGATAATTTTCTCAGATTTTTTATTTAATCTAAATTTATTGCATAAATTTATATTTACATTTCAATTGAGAATTTATAATTTTTAAGAGTAAAATAAGAGTATATTGAAATAATCTTGAAATTAAATATCTCATTAATAAATATTTATATTTACATTTCAATTCAAAAATATGATGTTTAATTGAGACTTTTGGTTTTTAGTCATATTCCAAATCTACATAATAGTGTGTTAACGTATTAATGAATCACAAATTTTAAATATTTGATTTATTAATTTAATTGTTGTTTGAAGTCTTGATTTAAACAAATATTATTTTCAGACTATTGATGGAGAAATCATCAAAAATAAATTTTCTCTGCATCTCATAGAAAATCAATTAAATAATACATTATTCTTAAAAGTTATGTGTGATTTTAATAATACTATTAGGATTTAAATAAAAAAATAATACTATTAGTATTACATTTATTATAATAATTATAGTTAATAAAATTGTTAAATAAATAAAACTTAATAAATAAAAATATATTTTAAAAATTTAATAAATTTTGTATTAATATCGTAAAAATATAATAATAATTTTGATAAGGAGAAAAAAAATACAAATGACACCCTTTTTAAAAGATAATGAGAATATTAATTTTTGTTTGTTAATTAATTTTGAAAGTTAGAGATGTTGATTTGAAATCTCTCTATCGTAGTTATTATTATTAATTCATATTATTTAACAGTATTAATAATATATTTGTATTATTGTTATTATTTATATATATATTTAAAAAATTAAATTGTAAAATGTCAAAATAAATATATCTATACATAAATGATAGTTTACTAATAGTTATTCACAAAAATGTATGACAGCTATACTTATGAATATACTACCCTTGTGTCAAAATATAAGAGAAAAAATAAAAACATACTTATTAAGAAAAGTATAAACATAATCGTTTAATTTGTGGTTATTTTGAAATAAAATGATTAGGAAGATATAAAAATAATTCTAATTGGTTGTTGAGTATATAAAAGATGAGAGAGAATGTAAACTAAATACAATTTGCATTTAATTTAATTTTAAAAGATGAAAGTTGAACTTTTTCTCTTATATTTTGGGATAAAAAAATATTTTTTTCTCTTATATTTTGAGACGGATGGAGTACGTGATAGATATTTGTGAGTCTTATATATAAAAATGGTGTAAGTATATATTATTTTTTAAATGAAAGTTTATTAGTTAGAAAATAAATAGTTTTCAATGGTAAATATATGATGTTTAATTGAGGCTTTTGGTTTCTGACCATATTCCAAGTCCATGTATAAATACGTTAAAGGTATTAATGAATCACTTAATTTTTAAATATTTGAAATTATTAGTTTAATTGTTATCTGAAGTTTTGATTTGAATAAATATTATTTTAAAAATATTGATGGAGAAATATATATTTATTTTCTATGATCTGAATAGATATAATTGATATAGGTAATTAGAAAAAAAAAAGTAGACTTACTAGAAATTGTGTTTATTAGCTTATTATAATTTCTATAATTTTTATATCAGTTCAATATCTACCTTTTTTTAAATAAATTAATACAAAATTATAAGTAAATATTATATTAGAAACAAAAATTCTCAATATTTTTTATAAATAATATATATAAGAAAAGTATTTATTAATTGTGATAGTAAATGATTTTAAAGGTTAATTCACTCCTACAACAACGTTTTCTCGTTAAAGCGTTGTCTTTTTGGTGATACCAAAAGTCAATTTTGGCGTAGTGATAATTCTCAAAGTTGAATCCACTAAGATATATTATTATACCAGCATTTCAAACAACATATATAATTTAATCATTGAAGATGAGAGTTTTCTCCACATATGCGTCTACATCATGAATATTTTATGATAATTTAACACAGTTGCTGTCAAGGTCTATTGGATCATGCACTTGATGAAAAGATGATGAAACTTTTCTTATTTTTATAGACAAATGTTAATATAAGTTTATTAGAATATAAAAATAGGTTAGTAGTAGAGAATCTAATGGAATCATTTTTCAATTTTTGCTTTATAATTTGATAATTTTCTCAGATTTTTTATTTAATCTAAATTTATTGCATAAATTTATATTTACATTTCAATTGAGAATTTATAATTTTTAAGAGTAAAATAAAAGTATATTGAAATAATCTTGAAATTAAATATCTCATTAATAAATATTTATATTTACATTTCAATTCAAAAATATGATGTTTAATTGAGACTTTTGGTTTTTAGTCATATTCCAAATCTACATAATAGTGTGTTAACGTATTAATGAATCACAAATTTTAAATATTTGATTTATTAATTTAATTGTTGTTTGAAGTCTTGATTTAAACAAATATTATTTTCAAACTATTGATGGAGAAATCATCAAAAATAAATATTCTCTGCATCTCATAGAAAATCATTTAAATAATACATTATTCTTAAAAGTTATGTGTGATTTTAATAATACTATTAGGATTTAAATAAAAAATAATACTATTAGTATTACATTTATTATAATAATTATAGTTAATAAAATTGTTAAATAAATAAAACTTAATAAATAAAAATATATTTTAAAAATTAATAAATTTTGTATTAATATCGTAAAAATATAATAATAATTTTGATAAGGAGAAAAAAAATACAAATGACACCCTTTTTATAAGATAATGAGAATATTAATTTTTGTTTGTTAATTAATTTTGAAAGTTAGAGATGTTGATTTGAAATCTCTCTATCGTAGTTATTATTATTAATTCATATTATTTAACAGTATTAATAATATATTTGTATTATTGTTATTATTTATATATATATATTTAAAAAATTAAATTGTAAAATGTCAAAATAAATATATCTATACATAAATGATAGTTTACTAATAGTTATTCACAAAAATGTATGACAGTTGTACTTATAGTTCTTTTGAATATACTCCCTTTGTGTCAAAATATAAGAGAAAAAACAAAAACATACTTGTTAAGAAAAGTATAAACATAATCGTTTAATTTGTGGTGTTTTTGAAATAAAATGATTAGGAAGATATAAAAATAATTCTAATTGGTTGTTGAGTATATAAAAGATGAGAGAGAATGTAAACTAAATACAATTTGCATTTAATTTAATTTTAAAAGATGAAAGTTGAACTTTTTCTCTTATATTTTGGAATAAAAAAAAATATTTTTTTCTCTTATATTTTGAGACGGAAGGAGTACGTGATAGATATTTGTGAGTCTTATATATAAAAATGGTGTAAGTATATATTATTTTTTAAATGAAAGTTTATTAGTTAGAAAATAAATAGTTTTCAATTGTAAATATATGATGTTTAATTGAGGCTTTTGGTTTCTGACCATATTCCAAGTCCATGTATAAATGCGTTAACGGTATTAATGAATCACTTAATTTTTAAATATTTGAAATTATTAGCTTAATTGTTATTTGAAGTTTTGATTTGAATAAATATTATTTTAAAAATATTGATGGAGAAATATATATTTATTTTCTATGATCTGAATAGATATAATTGATATAGGTAATTAGAAAAAAAAAGTAGACTTACTATAAATTGTGTTTATTAGCTTATTATAATTTCTATAATTTTTATATCAGTTCAATATCTACCTTTTTTTAAATAAATTAATACAAAATTATAAGTAAATATTATATTAAAAACAAAAATTCTTAATATTTTTTATAAATAATATATATAAGAAAAGTATTTATTAATTGTGATAGTAAATGATTTTAAAGGTTAATTCACTCCTACAACAGCGTTTTCTCATTAAAGCGTTGTCTTTTTGGTGATACCAAAAGTCAATTTTGGCGTAGTGATAATTCTCAAAGTTGAATCCACTAAGATATATTATTATACCAGCATTTCAAACAACATATATAATTTAATCATTGAAGATGAGAGTTTTCTCCACATATGTGTCTACATCATGAATATTTTATAATAATTTAACATACTTGCTGTCAAGGTCTATTGGATCATGCACTTGGCAATGACTTGATGAAAAGATGATGAAACTTTTCTTATTTTTATAGACAAATGTTAATATAAGTTTATTAGAATATAAAAATAGGATAGTAGTAGAGAATCTAATGGAATCATTTTTCAATTTTTGCTTTATAATTTGATAATTTTCTCAGATTTTTTATTTAATCTAAATTTATTGCATAAATTTATATTTACATTTCAATTGAGAATTTATAATTTTTAAGAGTAAAATAAGAGTATATTGAAATAATCTTGAAATTAAATATCTCATTAATAAATATTTATATTTACATTTCAATTCAAAAATATGATGTTTAATTGAGACTTTTGGTTTTTAGTCATATTCCAAATCTACATAATAGTGTGTTAACGTATTAATGAATCACAAATTTTAAATATTTGATTTATTAATTTAATTGTTGTTTGAAGTCTTGATTTAAACAAATATTATTTTCAAACTATTGATGGAGAAATCATCAAAAATAAATATTCTCTGCATCTCATAGAAAATCATTTAAATAATACATTATTCTTAAAAGTTATGTGTGATTTTAATAATACTATTAGGATTTAAATAAAAAAATAATACTATTAGTATTACATTTATTATAATAATTATAGTTAATAAAATTGTTAAATAAATAAAACTTAATAAATAAAAATATATTTTAAAAATTTAATAAATTTTGTATTAATATCGTAAAAATATAATAATAATTTTGATAAGGAGAAAAAAAATACAAATGACACCCTTTTTATAAGATAATGAGAATATTAATTTTTGTTTGTTAATTAATTTTGAAAGTTAGAGATGTTGATTTGAAATCTCTCTATCGTAGTTATTATTATTAATTCATATTATTTAACAGTATTAATAATATATTTGTATTATTGTTATTATTTATATATATATTTAAAAAATTAAATTGTAAAATTTCAAAATAAATATATCTATACATAAATGATAGTTTACTAATAGTTATTCACAAAAATGTATGACAGTTGTACTTATAGTTCTTTTGAATATACTCCCTTTGTGTCAAAATATAAGAGAAAAAACAAAAACATACTTGTTAAGAAAAGTATAAACATAATCGTTTAATTTGTGGTGTTTTTGAAATAAAATGATTAGGAAGATATACAAATAATTCTAATTGGTTGTTGAGTATATAAAAGATGAGAGAGAATGTAAACTAAATACAATTTGCATTTAATTTAATTTTAAAAGATGAAAGTTGAACTTTTTCTCTTATATTTTGGAATAAAAAAAAATATTTTTTTCTCTTATATTTTGAGACGGAAGGAGTACGTGATAGATATTTGTGAGTCTTATATATAAAAATGGTGTAAGTATATATTATTTTTTAAATGAAAGTTTATTAGTTAGAAAATAAATAGTTTTCAATTTTAAATATATGATGTTTAATTGAGGCTTTTGGTTTCTGACCATATTCCAAGTCCATGTATAAATGCGTTAACGGTATTAATGAATCACTTAATTTTTAAATATTTGAAATTATTAGCTTAATTGTTATTTGAAGTTTTGATTTGAATAAATATTATTTTAAAAATATTGATGGAGAAATATATATTTATTTTCTATGATCTGAATAGATATAATTGATATAGGTAATTAGAAAAAAAAAGTAGACTTACTAGAAATTGTGTTTATTAGCTTATTATAATTTCTATAATTTTTATATCAGTTCAATATCTACCTTTTTTGAAATAAATTAATACAAAATTATAAGTAAATATTATATTAAAAACAAAAATTCTTAATATTTTTTATAAATAATATATATAAGAAAAGTATTTATTAATTGTGATAGTAAATGATTTTAAAGGTTAATTCACTCCTACAACAGCGTTTTCTCATTAAAGCGTTGTCTTTTTGGTGATACCAAAAGTCAATTTTGGCGTAGTGATAATTCTCAAAGTTGAATCCACTAAGATATATTATTATACCAGCATTTCAAACAACATATATAATTTAATCATTGAAGATGAGAGTTTTCTCCACATATGTGTCTACATCATGAATATTTTATAATAATTTAACATACTTGCTGTCAAGGTCTATTGGATCATGCACTTGGCAATGACTTGATGAAAAGATGATGAAAATTTTCTTATTTTTATAGACAAATGTTAATATAAGTTTATTAGAATATAAAAATAGGATAGTAGTAGAGAATCTAATGGAATCATTTTTCAATTTTTGCTTTATAATTTGATAATTTTCTCAGATTTTTTATTTAATCTAAATTTATTGCATAAATTTATATTTACATTTCAATTGAGAATTTATAATTTTTAAGAGTAAAATAAAAGTATATTGAAATAATCTTGAAATTAAATATCTCATTAATAAATATTTATATTTACATTTCAATTCAAAAATATGATGTTTAATTGAGACTTTTGGTTTTTAGTCATATTCCAAATCTACATAATAGTGTGTTAACGTATTAATGAATCACAAATTTTAAATATTTGATTTATTAATTTAATTGTTGTTTGAAGTCTTGATTTAAATAAATATTATTTTCAAACTATTGATGGAGTAATCATCAAAAATAAATATTCTCTGCATTTCATAGAAAATCATTTAAATAATACATTATTCTTAAAAGTTATGTGCGATTTTAATAATACTATTAGGATTTAAATAAAAAAATAATACTGTTAGTATTACATTTATTATAATAATTATAGTTAATAAAATTCTTAAATAAATAAAACTTAATAAATAAAAATATATTTTAAAAATTTAATAAATTTTGTTTTAATATCGTAAAAATATAATAATAATTTTGATAAGGAGAAAAAAAAATACAAATGACACCCTTTTTATAAGATAATGAGAATATTAATTTTTGTTTGTTAATTAATTTTGAAAGTTAGAGATGTTGATTTGAAATCTCTCTATCGTAGTTATTATTATTAATTCATATTATTTAACAGTATTAATAATATATTTGTATTATTGTTATTATTTATATATATATATTTATAAAATTAAATTGTAAAATGTCCAAATAAATATATCTATACATAAATGATAGTTTACTAATAGTTATTCACAAAAATGTATGACAGTTATACTTATAGTTTTTTTGAATATACTCCCTTTGTGTCAAAATATAAGAGAAAAAATAAAAACATACTTATTAAGAAAAGTATAAACATAATCGTTTAATTTGTGGTGTTTTTGAAATAAAATGATTACGAAGATATAAAAATAATTCTAATTGGTTGTTGAGTATATAAAAGATGAGAGAGAATGTAAACTAAATACAATTTGCATTTAATTTAATTTTAAAAGATGAAAGTTGAATTTTTTCTCTTATATTTTGGAATAAAAAAAAATATTTTTTTCTCTTATATTTTGAGACGGAAGGAGTACGTGATAGATATTTGTGAGTCTTATATATAAAAATGGTGTAAGTATATATTATTTTTTAAATGAAAGTTTATTAGTTAGAAAATAAATAGTTTTCAATTGTAAATATATGATGTTTAATTGAGGCTTTTGGTTTCTGACCATATTCCAAGTCCGTGTATAAATGCGTTAATGGTATTAATGAATCACTTAATTTTTAAATATTTGAAATTATTAGTTTAATTGTTATTTGAAGTTTTGATTTGAATAAATATTATTTTAAAAATATTGATGGAGAAATACATATTTATTTTCTATGATCTGAATAGATATAATTGATATAAGTAATTAGAAAGAAAAAAGTAGACTTACTAGAAATTGTGTTTATTAGCTTATTATAATTTCTATAATTTTTATATCAGTTCAATATCTACCTTTTTTTAAATAAATTAATACAAAATTATAAGTAAATATTATATTAAAAACAAAAATTCTCAATATTTTTTATAAATAATATATATAAGAAAAGTATTTATTAATTGTGATAGTAAATGATTTTAAAGGTTAATTCACTCCTACAACAGCGTTTTCTCATTAAAGCGTTGTCTCTTTGGTGATACCAAAAGTCAATTTTTGCGTAGTGATAATTCTCAAAGTTGAATCCACTAAGATATATTATTATACCAGCATTTCAAACAACACATATAATTTAATCA
Organism: Vicia faba; assembly: GCA_948472305.1. Taxonomy (NCBI): domain Eukaryota; kingdom Viridiplantae; phylum Streptophyta; class Magnoliopsida; order Fabales; family Fabaceae; genus Vicia; species Vicia faba. The sequence goes on from OX451736.1 coordinate 142,507,845, forward strand.
TTGAAGATGAGAGTTTTCTCCACATATGTGTCTACATCATGAATATTTTATAATAATTTAACATACTTGCTGTCAAGGTCTATTGGATCATGCACTTGGCAATGACTTAATGAAAAGATGTTGAAACTTTTCTTATTTTTATAGACAAATGTTAATATAAGTTTATTAGAATATAAAAATTGGTTAGTAGTAGAGAATCTAATGGAATCATTTTAACAATTTTTGCTTTATAATTTGATAATTTTCTCAGATTTTTTATTTAATCTAAATTTATTGCATAAATTTATATTTACATTTCAATTGAGAATTTATAATTTTTAAGAGTAAAATAAGAGTATATTGAAATAATCTTGAAATTAAATATCTCATTAATAAATATTTATATTTACATTTCAATTCAAAAATATGATGTTTAATTGAGACTTTTGGTTTTTAGTCATATTCCAAATCTACATAATAGTGTGTTAACTTATTAATGAATCACAAATTTTAAATATTTGATTTATTAATTTAATTGTTGTTTGAAGTCTTGATTTAAATAAATATTATTTTCAAACTATTGATGGAGAAATCATCAAAAATAAATATTCTCTGCATCTCATAGAAAATCATTTAAATAATACATTATTCTTAAAAGTTATGTGTGATTTTAATAATACTATTAGGATTTAAAAAAAATAATAATACTATTAGTATTACATTTATTATAATAATTATAGTTAATAAAATTGTTAAATAAATAAAACTTAATAAATAAAAATATATTTTAAAAATTTAATAAATTTTGTATTAATATCGTAAAAATATAATAATAATTTTGATAAGGAGAAAAAAAAATACAAATGACACCCTTTTTATAAGATAATGAGAATATTAATTTTTGTTTGTTAATTAATTTTGAAAGTTAGAGATGTTGATTTGAAATCTCTCTATCGTAGTTATTATTATTAATTCATATTATTTAACAGTATTAATAATATATTTGTATTATTGTTATTATTTATATATATATTTATAAAATTAAATTGTAAAATGTCAAAATAAATATATCTATACATAAATGATAGTTTACTAATAGTTATTCACAAAAATGTATGACAGTTATACTTATAGTTTTTTTGAATATACTCCCTTTGTGTCAAAATATAAGAGAAAAAATAAAAACATACTTATTAAGAAAAGTATAAACATAATCGTTTAATTTGTGGTGTTTTTGAAATAAAATGATTAGGAAGATATAAAAATAATTCTAATTGGTTGTTGAGTATATAAAAGATGAGAGAGAATGTAAACTAAATACAATTTGCATTTAATTTAATTTTAAAAGATGAAAGTTGAATTTTTTCTCTTATATTTTGGAATAAAAAAAAATATTTTTTTCTCTTATATTTTGAGACGGAAGGAGTACGTGATAGATATTTGTGAGTCTTATATATAAAAATGGTGTAAGTATATATTATTTTTTAAATGAAAGTTTATTAGTTAGAAAATAAATAGTTTTCAATTGTAAATATATGATGTTTAATTGAGGCTTTTGGTTTCTGACCATATTCCAAGTCCGTGTATAAATGTGTTAACGGTATTAATGAATCACTTAATTTTTAAATATTTGAAATTATTAGTTTAATTGTTATTTGAAGTTTTGATTTGAATAAATATTATTTTAAAAATATTGATGGAGAAATACATATTTATTTTCTATGATCTGAATAGATATAATTGATATAGGTAATTAGAAAAAAAAAAGTAGACTTACTAGAAATTGTGTTTATTAGCTAATTATAATTTCTATAATTTTTATATCAGTTCAATATCTACCTTTTTTTAAATAAATTAATACAAAATTATAAGTAAATATTATATTAAAAACAAAAATTCTCAATATTTTTTATAAATAATATATATAAGAAAAGTATTTATTAATTGTGATAGTAAATGATTTTAAAGGTTAATTCACTCCTACAACAGCGTTTTCTCATTAAAGCGTTGTCTTTTTGGTGATACCAAAAGTCAATTTTGGCGTAGTGATAATTCTCAAAGTTGAATCAACTAAGATATATTATTATACCAGCATTTCAAACAACACATATAATTTAATCATTGAAGATGAGAGTTTTCTCCAAATATGTGTCTACATCATGAATATTTTATAATAATTTAACATACTTGCTGTCAAGGTCTATTGGATCATGCACTTGGAAATGACTTGATGAAAAGATGATGAAACTTTTCTTATTTTTATAGACAAATGTTAATATAAGTTTATTAGAATATAAAAATAGGTTAGTACTAGAGAATCTAATGGAATCATTTTTCAATTTTTGCTTTATAATTTGATCATTTTCTCAGATTTTTTATTTAATCTAAATTTATTGCATAAATTTATATTTACATTTCAATTGAGAATTTATAATTTTTAAGAGTAAAATTAGAGTATATTGAAATAATCTTAAAATTAAATATATCATTAATAAATATTTCTATTTACATTTCAATTCAAAAATATGATGTTTAATTGAGACTTTTGGTTTTTAGTCATATTCCAAATCTACATAATAGTGTGTTAACGTATTAATGAATCACAAATTTTAAATATTTGATTTATTAATTTAATTGTTGTTTGAAGTCTTGATTTAAATAAATATTATTTTCAAACTATTGATGGAGAAATCATCAAAAATAAATATTCTCTGCATCTCATAGAAAATCATTTAAATAATACATTATTCTTAAATGTTATGTGTGATTTTAATAATACTATTAGGATTTAAATAAAAATATAATACTATCAGTATTACATTTATTATAATAATTATAGTTAATAAAATTGTTAAATAAATAAAACTTAATAAATAAAAATATATTTTAAAAATTTAATAAATTTTGTATTAATATCGTAAAAATATAATAATAATTTTGATAAGGAGAAAAAAAAATACAAATGACACCCTTTTTATAAGATAATGAGAATATTAATTTTTGTTTGTTAATTAATTTTGAAAGTTAGAGATGTTGATTTGAAATCTCTCTATCGTAGTTATTATTATTAATTCATATTATTTAACAGTATTAATAATATATTTGTATTATTGTTATTATTTATATATATATTTATAAAATTAAATTGTAAAATGTCAAAATAAATATATCTATACATAAATGATAGTTTACTAATAGTTATTCACAAAAATGTATGACAGTTATACTTATAGTTCTTTTGAATATACTCCCTTTGTGTCAAAATATAAGAGAAAAAATAAAAACATACTTATTAAGAAAAGTATAAACATAATCGTTTAATTTGTGGTGTTTTTGAAATAAAATGATTAGGAAGATATAAAAATAATTCTAATTGGTTGTTGAGTATATAAAAGATGAGAGAGAATGTAAACTAAATACAATTTGCATTTAATTTAATTTTAAAAGATGAAAGTTGAATTTTTTCTCTTATATTTTGGAATAAAAAAAAATATTTTTTTCTCTTATATTTTGAGACGGAAGGAGTACGTGATAGATATTTGTGAGTCTTATATATAAAAATGGTGTAAGTATATATTATTTTTTAAATGAAAGTTTATTAGTTAGAAAATAAATAGTTTTCAATTGTAAATATATGATGTTTAATTGAGGCTTTTGGTTTCTGACCATATTCCAAGTCCATGTATAAATGCGTTAACGGTATTAATGAATCACTTAATTTTTAAATATTTGAAATTATTAGTTTAATTGTTATTTGAAGTTTTCATTTGAATAAATATTATTTTAAAAATATTGATGGAGAAATACATATTTATTTTCTATGATCTGAATAGATATAATTGATATAGGTAATTAGAAAAAAAAAAGTAGACTTACTAGAAATTGTGTTTATTAGCTAATTATAATTCTATAATTTTTATATCAGTTCAATATCTACCTTTTTTTAAATAAATTAATACAAAATTATAAGTAAATATTATATTAAAAACAAAAATTCTCAATATTTTTTATAAATAATATATATAAGAAAAGTATTTATTAATTGTGATAGTAAATGATTTTAAAGGTTAATTCACTCCTACAGCAGCGTTTTCTCATTAAAGCGTTGTCTTTTTGGTGATACCAAAAGTCAATTTTGGCGTAGTGATAATTCTCAAAGTTGAATCCACTAAGATATATTATTATACCAGCATTTCAAACAACACATATAATTTAATCATTGAAGATGAGAGTTTTCTCCAAATATGTGTCTACATCATGAATATTTTATAATAATTTAACATACTTGCTGTCAAGGTCTATTGGATCATGCACTTGGAAATGACTTGATGAAAAGATGATGAAACTTTTCTTATTTTTATAGACAAATGTTAATATAAGTTTATTAGAATATAAAAATAGGTTAGTAGTAGAGAATCTAATGGAATCATTTTAACAATTTTTGCTTTATAATTTGATAATTTTCTCAGATTTTTTATTTAATCTAAATTTATTGCATAAATTTATATTTACATTTCAATTGAGAATTTATAATTTTTAAGAGTAAAATAAGAGTATATTGAAATAATCTTGAAATTAAATATCTCATTAATAAATATTTATATTTACATTTCAATTCAAAAATATGATGTTTAATTGAGACTTTTGGTTTTTAGTCATATTCCAAATCTACATAATAGTGTGTTAACTTATTAATGAATCACAAATTTTAAATATTTGATTTATTAATTTAATTGTTGTTTGAAGTCTTGATTTAAATAAATATTATTTTCAAACTATTGATGGAGAAATCATCAAAAATAAATATTCTCTGCATCTCATAGAAAATCATTTAAATAATACATTATTCTTAAAAGTTATGTGTGATTTTAATAATACTATTAGGATTTAAAAAAAATAATAATACTATTAGTATTACATTTATTATAATAATTATAGTTAATAAAATTGTTAAATAAATAAAACTTAATAAATAAAAATATATTTTAAAAATTTAATAAATTTTGTATTAATATCGTAAAAATATAATAATAATTTTGATAAGGAGAAAAAAAAATACAAATGACACCCTTTTTATAAGATAATGAGAATATTAATTTTTGTTTGTTAATTAATTTTGAAAGTTAGAGATGTTGATTTGAAATCTCTCTATCGTAGTTATTATTATTAATTCATATTATTTAACAGTATTAATAATATATTTGTATTATTGTTATTATTTATATATATATTTATAAAATTAAATTGTAAAATGTCAAAATAAATATATCTATACATAAATGATAGTTTACTAATAGTTATTCACAAAAATGTATGACAGTTATACTTATAGTTCTTTTGAATATACTCCCTTTGTGTCAAAATATAAGAGAAAAAATAAAAACATACTTATTAAGAAAAGTATAAACATAATCGTTTAATTTGTGGTGTTTTTGAAATAAAATGATTAGGAAGATATAAAAATAATTCTAATTGGTTGTTGAGTATATAAAAGATGAGAGAGAATGTAAACTAAATACAATTTGCATTTAATTTAATTTTAAAAGATGAAAGTTGAATTTTTTCTCTTATATTTTGGAATAAAAAAAAATATTTTTTTCTCTTATATTTTGAGACGGAAGGAGTACGTGATAGATATTTGTGAGTCTTATATATAAAAATGGTGTAAGTATATATTATTTTTTAAATGAAAGTTTATTAGTTAGAAAATAAATAGTTTTCAATTGTAAATATATGATGTTTAATTGAGGCTTTTGGTTTCTGACCATATTCCAAGTCCATGTATAAATGCGTTAACGGTATTAATGAATCACTTAATTTTTAAATATTTGAAATTATTAGTTTAATTGTTATTTGAAGTTTTGATTTGAATAAATATTATTTTAAAAATATTGATGGAGAAATACATATTTATTTTCTATGATCTGAATAGATATAATTGATATAGGTAATTAGAAAAAAAAAGTAGACTTACTAGAAATTGTGTTTATTAGCTAATTATAATTTCTATAATTTTTATATCAGTTCAATATCTACCTTTTTTTAAATAAATTAATACAAAATTATAAGTAAATATTATATTAAAAACAAAAATTCTCAATATTTTTTATAAATAATATATATAAGAAAAGTATTTATTAATTGTGATAGTAAATGATTTTAAAGGTTAATTCACTCCTACAGCAGCGTTTTCTCATTAAAGCGTTGTCTTTTTGGTGATACCAAAAGTCAATTTTGGCGTAGTGATAATTCTCAAAGTTGAATCCACTAAGATATATTATTATACCAGCATTTCAAACAACACATATAATTTAATCATTGAAGATGAGAGTTTTCTCCAAATATGTGTCTACATCATGAATATTTTATAATAATTTAACATACTTGCTGTCAAGGTCTATTGGATCATGCACTTGGAAATGACTTGATGAAAAGATGATGAAACTTTTCTTATTTTTATAGACAAATGTTAATATAAGTTTATTAGAATATAAAAATAGGTTAGTAGTAGAGAATCTAATGGAATCATTTTTCAATTTTTGCTTTATAATTTGATCATTTTCTCAGATTTTTTATTTAATCTAAATTTATTGCATAAATTTATATTTACATTTCAATTGAGAATTTATAATTTTTAAGAGTAAAATAAGAGTATATTGAAATAATCTTGAAATTAAATATATCATTAATAAATATTTCTATTTACATTTCAATTCAAAAATATGATGTTTAATTGAGACTTTTGGTTTTTAGTCATATTCCAAATCTACATAATAGTGTGTTAACGTATTAATGAATCACAAATTTTAAATATTTGATTTATTAATTTAATTGTTGTTTGAAGTCTTGATTTAAATAAATATTATTTTCAAACTATTGATGGAGAAATCATCAAAAATAAATATTCTCTGCATCTCATAGAAAATCATTTAAATAATACATTATTCTTAAATGTTATGTGTGATTTTAATAATACTATTAGGATTTTAAAAAATAATAATACTATCAGTATTACATTTATTATAATAATTATAGTTAATAAAATTGTTAAATAAATAAAACTTAATAAATAAAAATATATTTTAAAAATTTAATAAATTTTGTATTAATATCGTAAAAATATAATAATAATTTTGATAAGGAGAAAAAAAATACAAATGATACCCTTTTTATAAGATAATGAGAATATTAATTTTTGTTTGTTAATTATTTTTGAAAGTTAGAGATGTTGATTTGAAATCTCTCTATCGTAGTTATTATTATTAATTCATATTATTTAACAGTATTAATAATATATTTGTATTATTGTTATTATTTATATATATATTTATAAAATTAAATTGTAAAATGTCAAAATAAATATATCTATACATAAATGATAGTTTACTAATAGTTATTCACAAAAATGTATGACAGTTATACTTATAGTTCTTTTGAATATACTCCCTTTGTGTCAAAATATAAGAGAAAAAATAAAAACATACTTATTAAGAAAAGTATAAACATAATCGTTTAATTTGTGGTGTTTTTGAAATAAAATGATTAGGAAGATATAAAAATAATTCTAATTGGTTGTTGAGTATATAAAAGATGAGAGAGAATGTAAACTAAATACAATTTGCATTTAATTTAATTTTAAAAGATGAAAGTTGAATTTTTTCTCTTATATTTTGGAATAAAAAAAAATATTTTTTTCTCTTATATTTTGAGACGGAAGGAGTACGTGATAGATATTTGTGAGTCTTATATATAAAAATGGTGTAAGTATATATTATTTTTTAAATGAAAGTTTATTAGTTAGAAAATAAATAGTTTTCAATTGTAAATATATGATGTTTAATTGAGGCTTTTGGTTTCTGACCATATTCCAAGTCCATGTATAAATGCGTTAACGGTATTAATGAATCACTTAATTTTTAAATATTTGAAATTATTAGTTTAATTGTTATTTGAAGTTTTCATTTGAATAAATATTATTTTAAAAATATTGATGGAGAAATACATATTTATTTTCTATGATCTGAATAGATATAATTGATATAGGTAATTAGAAAAAAAAAAGTAGACTTACTAGAAATTGTGTTTATTAGCTAATTATAATTCTATAATTTTTATATCAGTTCAATATCTACCTTTTTTTAAATAAATTAATACAAAATTATAAGTAAATATTATATTAAAAACAAAAATTCTCAATATTTTTTATAAATAATATATATAAGAAAAGTATTTATTAATTGTGATAGTAAATGATTTTAAAGGTTAATTCACTCCTACAGCAGCGTTTTCTCATTAAAGCGTTGTCTTTTTGGTGATACCAAAAGTCAATTTTGGCGTAGTGATAATTCTCAAAGTTGAATCCACTAAGATATATTATTATACCAGCATTTCAAACAACACATATAATTTAATCATTGAAGATGAGAGTTTTCTCCAAATATGTGTCTACATCATGAATATTTTATAATAATTTAACATACTTGCTGTCAAGGTCTATTGGATCATGCACTTGGAAATGACTTGATGAAAAGATGATGAAACTTTTCTTATTTTTATAGACAAATGTTAATATAAGTTTATTAGAATATAAAAATAGGTTAGTAGTAGAGAATCTAATGGAATCATTTTAACAATTTTTGCTTTATAATTTGATAATTTTCTCAGATTTTTTATTTAATCTAAATTTATTGCATAAATTTATATTTACATTTCAATTGAGAATTTATAATTTTTAAGAGTAAAATAAGAGTATATTGAAATAATCTTGAAATTAAATATCTCATTAATAAATATTTATATTTACATTTCAATTCAAAAATATGATGTTTAATTGAGACTTTTGGTTTTTAGTCATATTCCAAATCTACATAATAGTGTGTTAACTTATTAATGAATCACAAATTTTAAATATTTGATTTATTAATTTAATTGTTGTTTGAAGTCTTGATTTAAATAAATATTATTTTCAAACTATTGATGGAGAAATCATCAAAAATAAATATTCTCTGCATCTCATAGAAAATCATTTAAATAATACATTATTCTTAAAAGTTATGTGTGATTTTAATAATACTATTAGGATTTAAAAAAAATAATAATACTATTAGTATTACATTTATTATAATAATTATAGTTAATAAAATTGTTAAATAAATAAAACTTAATAAATAAAAATATATTTTAAAAATTTAATAAATTTTGTATTAATATCGTAAAAATATAATAATAATTTTGATAAGGAGAAAAAAAAATACAAATGACACCCTTTTTATAAGATAATGAGAATATTAATTTTTGTTTGTTAATTAATTTTGAAAGTTAGAGATGTTGATTTGAAATCTCTCTATCGTAGTTATTATTATTAATTCATATTATTTAACAGTATTAATAATATATTTGTATTATTGTTATTATTTATATATATATTTATAAAATTAAATTGTAAAATGTCAAAATAAATATATCTATACATAAATGATAGTTTACTAATAGTTATTCACAAAAATGTATGACAGTTATACTTATAGTTCTTTTGAATATACTCCCTTTGTGTCAAAATATAAGAGAAAAAATAAAAACATACTTATTAAGAAAAGTATAAACATAATCGTTTAATTTGTGGTGTTTTTGAAATAAAATGATTAGGAAGATATAAAAATAATTCTAATTGGTTGTTGAGTATATAAAAGATGAGAGAGAATGTAAACTAAATACAATTTGCATTTAATTTAATTTTAAAAGATGAAAGTTGAATTTTTTCTCTTATATTTTGGAATAAAAAAAAATATTTTTTTCTCTTATATTTTGAGACGGAAGGAGTACGTGATAGATATTTGTGAGTCTTATATATAAAAATGGTGTAAGTATATATTATTTTTTAAATGAAAGTTTATTAGTTAGAAAATAAATAGTTTTCAATTGTAAATATATGATGTTTAATTGAGGCTTTTGGTTTCTGACCATATTCCAAGTCCATGTATAAACGCGTTAACGGTATTAATGAATCACTTAATTTTTAAATATTTGAAATTATTAGTTTAATTGTTATTTGAAGTTTTGATTTGAATAAATATTATTTTAAAAATATTGATGGAGAAATACATATTTATTTTCTATGATCTGAATAGATATAATTGATATAGGTAATTAGAAAAAAAAAAGTAGACTTACTAGAAATTGTGTTTATTAGCTAATTATAATTTCTATAATTTTTATATCAGTTCAATATCTACCTTTTTTTAAATAAATTAATACAAAATTATAAGTAAATATTATATTAAAAACAAAAATTCTCAATATTTTTTATAAATAATATATATAAGAAAAGTATTTATTAATTGTGATAGTAAATGATTTTAAAGGTTAATTCACTCCTACAACAGCGTTTTCTCATTAAAGCGTTGTCTTTTTGGTGATACCAAAAGTCAATTTTGGCGTAGTGATAATTCTCAAAGTTGAATCAACTAAGATATATTATTATACCAGCATTTCAAACAACACATATAATTTAATCATTGAAGATGAGAGTTTTCTCCAAATATGTGTCTACATCATGAATATTTTATAATAATTTAACATACTTGCTGTCAAGGTCTATTGGATCATGCACTTGGAAATGACTTGATGAAAAGATGATGAAACTTTTCTTATTTTTATAGACAAATGTTAATATAAGTTTATTAGAATATAAAAATAGGTTAGTACTAGAGAATCTAATGGAATCATTTTTCAATTTTTGCTTTATAATTTGATCATTTTCTCAGATTTTTTATTTAATCTAAATTTATTGCATAAATTTATATTTACATTTCAATTGAGAATTTATAATTTTTAAGAGTAAAATTAGAGTATATTGAAATAATCTTAAAATTAAATATATCATTAATAAATATTTCTATTTACATTTCAATTCAAAAATATGATGTTTAATTGAGACTTTTGGTTTTTAGTCATATTCCAAATCTACATAATAGTGTGTTAACGTATTAATGAATCACAAATTTTAAATATTTGATTTATTAATTTAATTGTTGTTTGAAGTCTTGATTTAAATAAATATTATTTTCAAACTATTGATGGAGAAATCATCAAAAATAAATATTCTCTGCATCTCATAGAAAATCATTTAAATAATACATTATTCTTAAATGTTATGTGTGATTTTAATAATACTATTAGGATTTAAATAAAAAAATAATACTATCAGTATTACATTTATTATAATAATTATAGTTAATAAAATTGTTAAATAAATAAAACTTAATAAATAAAAATATTTTTTAAAAATTTAATAAATTTTGTATTAATATCGTAAAAATATAATAATAATTTTGATAAGGAGAAAAAAAAATACAAATGACACCCTTTTTATAAGATAATGAGAATATTAATTTTTGTTTGTTAATTAATTTTGAAAGTTAGAGATGTTGATTTGAAATCTCTCTATCGTAGTTATTATTATTAATTCATATTATTTAACAGTATTAATAATATATTTGTATTATTGTTATTATTTATATATATATTTATAAAATTAAATTGTAAAATGTCAAAATAAATATATCTATACATAAATGATAGTTTACTAATAGTTATTCACAAAAATGTATGACAGTTATACTTATAGTTCTTTTGAATATACTCCCTTTGTGTCAAAATATAAGAGAAAAAATAAAAACATACTTATTAAGAAAAGTATAAACATAATCGTTTAATTTGTGGTGTTTTTGAAATAAAATGATTAGGAAGATATAAAAATAATTCTAATTGGTTGTTGAGTATATAAAAGATGAGAGAGAATGTAAACTAAATACAATTTGCATTTAATTTAATTTTAAAAGATGAAAGTTGAATTTTTTCTCTTATATTTTGGAATAAAAAAAAATATTTTTTTCTCTTATATTTTGAGACGGAAGGAGTACGTGATAGATATTTGTGAGTCTTATATATAAAAATGGTGTAAGTATATATTATTTTTTAAATGAAAGTTTATTAGTTAGAAAATAAATAGTTTTCAATTGTAAATATATGATGTTTAATTGAGGCTTTTGGTTTCTGACCATATTCCAAGTCCATGTATAAATGCGTTAACGGTATTAATGAATCACTTAATTTTTAAATATTTGAAATTATTAGTTTAATTGTTATTTGAAGTTTTGATTTGAATAAATATTATTTTAAAAATATTGATGGAGAAATACATATTTATTTTCTATGATCTGAATAGATATAATTGATATAGGTAATTAGAAAAAAAAAGTAGACTTACTAGAAATTGTGTTTATTAGCTTATTATAATTTCTATAATTTTTATATCAGTTCAATATCTACCTTTTTTTAAATAAATTAATACAAAATTATAAGTAAATATTATATTAAAAACAAAAATTCTCAATATTTTTTATAAATAATATATATAAGAAAAGTATTTATTAATTGTGATAGTAAATGATTTTAAAGGTTAATTCACTCCTACAGCAGCGTTTTCTCATTAAAGCGTTGTCTTTTTGGTGATACCAAAAGTCAATTTTGGCGTAGTGATAATTCTCAAAGTTGAATCCACTAAGATATATTATTATACCAGCATTTCAAACAACACATATAATTTAATCATTGAAGATGAGAGTTTTCTCCAAATATGTGTCTACATCATGAATATTTTATAATAATTTAACATACTTGCTGTCAAGGTCTATTGGATCATGCACTTGGAAATGACTTGATGAAAAGATGATGAAACTTTTCTTATTTTTATAGACAAATGTTAATATAAGTTTATTAGAATATAAAAATAGGTTAGTAGTAGAGAATCTAATGGAATCATTTTTCAATTTTTGCTTTATAATTTGATCATTTTCTCAGATTTTTTATTTAATCTAAATTTATTGCATAAATTTATATTTACATTTCAATTGAGAATTTATAATTTTTAAGAGTAAAATAAGAGTATATTGAAATAATCTTGAAATTAAATATATCATTAATAAATATTTCTATTTACATTTCAATTCAAAAATATGATGTTTAATTGAGACTTTTGGTTTTTAGTCATATTCCAAATCTACATAATAGTGTGTTAACGTATTAATGAATCACAAATTTTAAATATTTGATTTATTAATTTAATTGTTGTTTGAAGTCTTGATTTAAATAAATATTATTTTCAAACTATTGATGGAGAAATCATCAAAAATAAATATTCTCTGCATCTCATAGAAAATCATTTAAATAATACATTATTCTTAAATGTTATGTGTGATTTTAATAATACTATTAGGATTTTAAAAAAAAAATAATACTATCAGTATTACATTTATTATAATAATTATAGTTAATAAAATTGTTAAATAAATAAAACTTAATAAATAAAAATATATTTTAAAAATTTAATAAATTTTGTATTAATATCGTAAAAATATAATAATAATTTTGATAAGGAGAAAAAAAATACAAATGATACCCTTTTTATAAGATAATGAGAATATTAATTTTTGTTTGTTAATTAATTTTGAAAGTTAGAGATGTTGATTTGAAATCTCTCTATCGTAGTTATTATTATTAATTCATATTATTTAACAGTATTAATAATATATTTGTATTATTGTTATTATTTATATATATATTTATAAAATTAAATTGTAAAATGTCAAAATAAATATATCTATACATAAATGATAGTTTACTAATAGTTATTCACAAAAATGTATGACAGTTATACTTATAGTTCTTTTGAATATACTCCCTTTGTGTCAAAATATAAGAGAAAAAATAAAAACATACTTATTAAGAAAAGTATAAACATAATCGTTTAATTTGTGGTGTTTTTGAAATAAAATGATTAGGAAGATATAAAAATAATTCTAATTGGTTGTTGAGTATATAAAAGATGAGAGAGAATGTAAACTAAATACAATTTGCATTTAATTTAATTTTAAAAGATGAAAGTTGAATTTTTTCTCTTATATTTTGGAATAAAAAAAAATATTTTTTTCTCTTATATTTTGAGACGGAAGGAGTACGTGATAGATATTTGTGAGTCTTATATATAAAAATGGTGTAAGTATATATTATTTTTTAAATGAAAGTTTATTAGTTAGAAAATAAATAGTTTTCAATTGTAAATATATGATGTTTAATTGAGGCTTTTGGTTTCTGACCATATTCCAAGTCCATGTATAAACGCGTTAACGGTATTAATGAATCACTTAATTTTTAAATATTTGAAATTATTAGTTTAATTGTTATTTGAAGTTTTCATTTGAATAAATATTATTTTAAAAATATTGATGGAGAAATACATATTTATTTTCTATGATCTGAATAGATATAATTGATATAGGTAATTAGAAAAAAAAAAAGTAGACTTACTAGAAATTGTGTTTATTAGCTAATTATAATTCTATAATTTTTATATCAGTTCAATATCTACCTTTTTTTAAATAAATTAATACAAAATTATAAGTAAATATTATATTAAAAACAAAAATTCTCAATATTTTTTATAAATAATATATATAAGAAAAGTATTTATTAATTGTGATAGTAAATGATTTTAAAGGTTAATTCACTCCTACAGCAGCGTTTTCTCATTAAAGCGTTGTCTTTTTGGTGATACCAAAAGTCAATTTTGGCGTAGTGATAATTCTCAAAGTTGAATCCACTAAGATATATTATTATACCAGCATTTCAAACAACACATATAATTTAATCATTGAAGATGAGAGTTTTCTCCAAATATGTGTCTACATCATGAATATTTTATAATAATTTAACATACTTGCTGTCAAGGTCTATTGGATCATGCACTTGGAAATGACTTGATGAAAAGATGATGAAACTTTTCTTATTTTTATAGACAAATGTTAATATAAGTTTATTAGAATATAAAAATAGGTTAGTAGTAGAGAATCTAATGGAATCATTTTTCAATTTTTGCTTTATAATTTGATCATTTTCTCAGATTTTTTATTTAATCTAAATTTATTGCATAAATTTATATTTACATTTCAATTGAGAATTTATAATTTTTAAGAGTAAAATAAGAGTATATTGAAATAATCTTGAAATTAAATATATCATTAATAAATATTTCTATTTACATTTCAATTCAAAAATATGATGTTTAATTGAGACTTTTGGTTTTTAGTCATATTCCAAATCTACATAATAGTGTGTTAACGTATTAATGAATCACAAATTTTAAATATTTGATTTATTAATTTAATTGTTGTTTGAAGTCTTGATTTAAATAAATATTATTTTCAAACTATTGATGGAGAAATCATCAAAAATAAATATTCTCTGCATCTCATAGAAAATCATTTAAATAATACATTATTCTTAAATGTTATGTGTGATTTTAATAATACTATTAGGATTTTAAAAAAAAAATAATACTATCAGTATTACATTTATTATAATAATTATAGTTAATAAAATTGTTAAATAAATAAAACTTAATAAATAAAAATATATTTTAAAAATTTAATAAATTTTGTATTAATATCGTAAAAATATAATAATAATTTTGATAAGGAGAAAAAAAATACAAATGATACCCTTTTTATAAGATAATGAGAATATTAATTTTTGTTTGTTAATTAATTTTGAAAGTTAGAGATGTTGATTTGAAATCTCTCTATCGTAGTTATTATTATTAATTCATATTATTTAACAGTATTAATAATATATTTGTATTATTGTTATTATTTATATATATATTTATAAAATTAAATTGTAAAATGTCAAAATAAATATATCTATACATAAATGATAGTTTACTAATAGTTATTCACAAAAATGTATGACAGTTATACTTATAGTTCTTTTGAATATACTCCCTTTGTGTCAAAATATAAGAGAAAAAATAAAAACATACTTATTAAGAAAAGTATAAACATAATCGTTTAATTTGTGGTGTTTTTGAAATAAAATGATTAGGAAGATATAAAAATAATTCTAATTGGTTGTTGAGTATATAAAAGATGAGAGAGAATGTAAACTAAATACAATTTGCATTTAATTTAATTTTAAAAGATGAAAGTTGAATTTTTTCTCTTATATTTTGGAATAAAAAAAAATATTTTTTTCTCTTATATTTTGAGACGGAAGGAGTACGTGATAGATATTTGTGAGTCTTATATATAAAAATGGTGTAAGTATATATTATTTTTTAAATGAAAGTTTATTAGTTAGAAAATAAATAGTTTTCAATTGTAAATATATGATGTTTAATTGAGGCTTTTGGTTTCTGACCATATTCCAAGTCCATGTATAAACGCGTTAACGGTATTAATGAATCACTTAATTTTTAAATATTTGAAATTATTAGTTTAATTGTTATTTGAAGTTTTCATTTGAATAAATATTATTTTAAAAATATTGATGGAGAAATACATATTTATTTTCTATGATCTGAATAGATATAATTGATATAGGTAATTAGAAAAAAAAAAAGTAGACTTACTAGAAATTGTGTTTATTAGCTAATTATAATTCTATAATTTTTATATCAGTTCAATATCTACCTTTTTTTAAATAAATTAATACAAAATTATAAGTAAATATTATATTAAAAACAAAAATTCTCAATATTTTTTATAAATAATATATATAAGAAAAGTATTTATTAATTGTGATAGTAAATGATTTTAAAGGTTAATTCACTCCTACAGCAGCGTTTTCTCATTAAAGCGTTGTCTTTTTGGTGATACCAAAAGTCAATTTTGGCGTAGTGATAATTCTCAAAGTTGAATCCACTAAGATATATTATTATACCAGCATTTCAAACAACACATATAATTTAATCATTGAAGATGAGAGTTTTCTCCAAATATGTGTCTACATCATGAATATTTTATAATAATTTAACATACTTGCTGTCAAGGTCTATTGGATCATGCACTTGGAAATGACTTGATGAAAAGATGATGAAACTTTTCTTATTTTTATAGACAAATGTTAATATAAGTTTATTAGAATATAAAAATAGGTTAGTAGTAGAGAATCTAATGGAATCATTTTTCAATTTTTGCTTTATAATTTGATCATTTTCTCAGATTTTTTATTTAATCTAAATTTATTGCATAAATTTATATTTACATTTCAATTGAGAATTTATAATTTTTAAGAGTAAAATAAGAGTATATTGAAATAATCTTGAAATTAAATATATCATTAATAAATATTTCTATTTACATTTCAATTCAAAAATATGATGTTTAATTGAGACTTTTGGTTTTTAGTCATATTCCAAATCTACATAATAGTGTGTTAACGTATTAATGAATCACAAATTTTAAATATTTGATTTATTAATTTAATTGTTGTTTGAAGTCTTGATTTAAATAAATATTATTTTCAAACTATTGATGGAGAAATCATCAAAAATAAATATTCTCTGCATCTCATAGAAAATCATTTAAATAATACATTATTCTTAAAAGTTATGTGTGATTTTAATAATACTATTAGGATTTAAAAAATAATAATAATACTATTAGTATTACATTTATTATAATAATTATAGTTAATAAAATTGTTAAATAAATAAAACTTAATAAATAAAAATATATTTTAAAAATTTAATAAATTTTGTATTAATATCGTAAAAATATAATAATAATTTTGATAAGGAGAAAAAAAATACAAATGACACCCTTTTTATAAGATAATGAGAATATTAATTTTTGTTTGTTAATTAATTTTGAAAGTTAGAGATGTTGATTTGAAATCTCTCTATCGTAGTTATTATTATTAATTCATATTATTTAACAGTATTAATAATATATTTGTATTATTGTTATTATTTATATATATATTTATAAAATTAAATTGTAAAATGTCAAAATAAATATATCTATACATAAATGATAGTTTACTAATAGTTATTCACAAAAATGTATGACAGTTATACTTATAGTTCTTTTGAATATACTCCCTTTGTGTCAAAATATAAGAGAAAAAATAAAAACATACTTATTAAGAAAAGTATAAACATAATCGTTTAATTTGTGGTGTTTTTGAAATAAAATGATTAGGAAGATATAAAAATAATTCTAATTGGTTGTTGAGTATATAAAAGATGAGAGAGAATGTAAACTAAATACAATTTGCATTTAATTTAATTTTAAAAGATGAAAGTTGAATTTTTTCTCTTATATTTTGGAATAAAAAAATTTTTTTTTCTCTTATATTTTGAGACGGAAGGAGTACGTGATAGATATTTGTGAGTCTTATATATAAAAATGGTGTAAGTATATATTATTTTTTAAATGAAAGTTTATTAGTTAGAAAATAAATAGTTTTCAATTGTAAATATATGATGTTTAATTGAGGCTTTTGGTTTCTGACCATATTCCAAGTCCATGTATAAACGCGTTAACGGTATTAATGAATCACTTAATTTTTAAATATTTGAAATTATTAGTTTAATTGTTATTTGAAGTTTTGATTTGAATAAATATTATTTTAAAAATATTGATGGAGAAATACATATTTATTTTCTATGATCTGAATAGATATAATTGATATAGGTAATTAGAAAAAAAAAAGTAGGCTTACTAGAAATTGTGTTTATTAGCTTATTATAATTTCTATAATTTTTATATCAGTTCAATATCTACCTTTTTTTAAATAAATTAATACAAAATTATAAGTAAATATTATATTAAAAACAAAAATTCTCAATATTTTTTATAAATAATATATATAAGAAAAGTATTTATTAATTGTGATAGTAAATGATTTTAAAGGTTAATTCACTCCTACAACAGCGTTTTCTCATTAAAGCGTTGTCTTTTTGGTGATACCAAAAGTCAATTTTGGCGTAGTGATAATTCTCAAAGTTGAATCCACTAAGATATATTATTATACCAGCATTTCAAACAACACATATAATTTAATCATTGAAGATGAGAGTTTTCTCCAAATATGTGTCTACATCATGAATATTTTATAATAATTTAACATACTTGCTGTCAAGGTCTATTGGATCATGCACTTGGAAATGACTTGATGAAAAGATGATGAAACTTTTCTTATTTTTATAGACAAATGTTAATATAAGTTTATTATAATATAAAAATAGGTTAGTAGTAGAGAATCTAATGGAATCATTTTTCAATTTTTGCTTTATAATTTGATCATTTTCTCAGATTTTTTATTTAATCTAAATTTATTGCATAAATTTATATTTACATTTCAATTGAGAATTTATAATTTTTAAGAGTAAAATAAGAGTATATTGAAATAATCTTGAAATTAAATATATCATTAATAAATATTTCTATTTACATTTCAATTCAAAAATATGATGTTTAATTGAGACTTTTGGTTTTTAGTCATATTCCAAATCTACATAATAGTGTGTTAACGTATTAATGAATCACAAATTTTAAATATTTGATTTATTAATTTAATTGTTGTTTGAAGTCTTGATTTAAATAAATATTATTTTCAAACTATTGATGGAGAAATCATCAAAAATAAATATTCTCTGCATCTCATAGAAAATCATTTAAATAATACATTATTCTTAAAAGTTATGTGTGATTTTAATAATACTATTAGGATTTAAAAAAAAAATAATACTATTAGTATTACATTTATTATAATAATTATAGTTAATAAAATTGTTAAATAAATAAAACTTAATAAATAAAAATATATTTTAAAAATTTAATAAATTTTGTATTAATATCGTAAAAATATAATAATAATTTTGATAAGGAGAAAAAAAATACAAATGACACCCTTTTTATAAGATAATGAGAATATTAATTTTTGTTTGTTAATTAATTTTGAAAGTTAGAGATGTTGATTTGAAATCTCTCTATCGTAGTTATTATTATTAATTCATATGATTTAACAGTATTAATAATATATTTGTATTATTGTTATTATTTATATATATATTTATAAAATTAAATTGTAAAATGTCAAAATAAATATATCTATACATAAATGATAGTTTACTAATAGTTATTCACAAAAATGTATGACAGTTATACTTATAGTTCTTTTGAATATACTCCCTTTGTGTCAAAATATAAGAGAAAAAACAAAAACATACTTATTAAGAAAAGTATAAACATAATCGTTTAATTTGTGGTGTTTTTGAAATAAAATGATTAGGAAGATATAAAAATAATTCTAATTGGTTGTTGAGTATATAAAAGATGAGAGAGAATGTAAACTAAATACAATTTGCATTTAATTTAATTTTAAAAGATGAAAGTTGAATTTTTTCTCTTATATTTTGGAATAAAAAAAATTTTTTTTTCTCTTATATTTTGAGACGGAAGGAGTACGTGATAGATATTTGTGAGTCTTATATATAAAAATTGTGTAAGTATATATTATTTTTTAAATGAAAGTTTATTAGTTAGAAAATAAATAGTTTTCAATTGTAAATATATGATGTTTAATTGAGGCTTTTGGTTTCTGACCATATTCCAAGTCCGTGTATAAATGCGTTAACGGTATTAATGAATCACTTAATTTTTAAATATTTGAAATTATTAGTTTAATTGTTATTTGAAGTTTTGATTTGAATAAATATTATTTTAAAAATATTGATGGAGAAATACATATTTATTTTCTATGATCTGAATAGATATAATTGATATAGGTAATTAGAAAAAAAAAAGTAGACTTACTAGAAATTGTGTTTATTAGCTTATTATAATTTCTATAATTTTTATATCAGTTCAATATCTAAATTTTTTTAAATAAATTAATACAAAATTATAAGTAAATATTATATTAAAAACAAAAATTCTCAATATTTTTTATAAATAATATATATAAGAAAAGTATTTATTAATTGTGATAGTAAATGATTTTAAAGGTTAATTCACTCCTACAGCAGCGTTTTCTCATTAAAGCGTTGTCTTTTTGGTGATACCAAAAGTCAATTTTGGCGTAGTGATAATTCTCAAAGTTGAATCCACTAAGATATATTATTATACCAGCATTTCAAACAACATATATAATTTAATCATTGAAGATGAGAGTTTTCTCCAAATATGTGTCTACATCATGAATATTTTATAATAATTTAACATACTTGCTGTCAAGGTCTATTGGATCATGCACTTGGCAATGACTTGATGAAAAGATGTTGAAACTTTTCTTATTTTTATAGACAAATGTTAATATAAGTTTATTAGAATATAAAAATAGGTTAGTAGTAGAGAATCTAATGGAATCATTTTTCAATTTTTGCTTTATAATTTGATAATTTTCTCAGATTTTTTATTTAATCTAAATTTATTGCATAAATTTATATTTACATTTCAATTGAGAATTTATAATTTTTAAGAGTAAAATAAGAGTATATTGAAATAATCTTGAAATTAAATATATCATTAATAAATATTTCTATTTACATTTCAATTCAAAAATATGATGTTTAATTGAGACTTTTGGTTTTTAGTCATATTCCAAATCTACATAATAGTGTGTTAACGTATTAATGAATCACAAATTTTAAATATTTGATTTATTAATTTAATGTTTGTTTGAAGTCTTGATTTAAACAAATATTATTTTCAAACTATTGATGGAGAAATCATCAAAAATAAATATTCTCTGCATCTCATAGAAAATCATTTAAATAATACATTATTCTTAAAAGTTATGTGTGATTTTAATAATACTATTAGGATTTAAATAAAAAAAATAATACTATTAGTATTACATTTATTATAATAATTATAGTTAATAAAATTGTTAAATAAATAAAACTTAATAAATAAAAATATATTTTAAAAATTTAATAAATTTTGTATTAATATCGTAAAAATATAATAATAATTTTGATAAGGAGAAAAAAAATACAAATGACACCCTTTTTATAAGATAATGAGAATATTAATTTTCGTTTGTTAATTAATTTTGAAAGTTAGAGATGTTGATTTGAAATCTCTCTATCGTAGTTATTATTATTAATTCATATTATTTAACAGTATTAATAATATATTTGTATTATTGTTATTATTTATATATATATTTATAAAATTAAATTGTAAAATGTCAAAATAAATATATCTATACATAAATGATAGTTTACTAATAGTTATTCACAAAAATGTATGACAGTTATACTTATGAATATACTCCCCTTGTGTCAAAATATAAGAGAAAAAATAAAAACATACTTATTAAGAAAAGTATAAACATAATCGTTTAATTTGTGGTTATTTTGAAATAAAATGATTAGGAAGATATAAAAATAATTCTAATTGGTTGTTGAGTATATAAAAGATGAGAGAGAATGTAAACTAAATACAATTTGCATTTAATTTAATTTTAAAAGATGAAAGTTGAACTTTTTCTCTTATATTTTGGGATAAAATAATATTTTTTTCTCTTATATTTTGAGACGGAAGGAGTACGTGATAGATATTTGTGAGTCTTATATATAAAAATGGTGTAAGTATATATTATTTTTTAAATGAAAGTTTATTAGTTAGAAAATAAATAGTTTTCAATGGTAAATATATGATGTTTA
Organism: Vicia faba; assembly: GCA_948472305.1. Classification (NCBI taxonomy): domain Eukaryota; kingdom Viridiplantae; phylum Streptophyta; class Magnoliopsida; order Fabales; family Fabaceae; genus Vicia; species Vicia faba. The sequence goes on from OX451736.1 coordinate 142,530,337, forward strand.
ATTGAGGCTTTTGGTTTCTGACCATATTCCAAGTCCATGTATAAATGCGTTAAAGGTATTAATGAATCACTTAATTTTTAAATATTTGAAATTATTAGTTTAATTGTTATCTGAAGTTTTGATTTGAATAAATATTATTTTAAAAATATTGATGGAGAAATATATATTTATTTTCTATGATCTGAATAGATATAATTGATATAGGTAATTAGAAAAAAAAAAGTAGACTTACTAGAAATTGTGTTTATTAGCTTATTATAATTTCTATAATTTTTATATCAGTTCAATATCTACCTTTTTTTAAATAAATTAATACAAAATTATAAAGTAAATATTATATTAGAAACAAAAATTCTCAATATTTTTTATAAATAATATATATAAGAAAAGTATTTATTATTTGTGATAGTAAATGATTTTAAAGGTTAATTCACTCCTACAACAACGTTTTCTCATTAAAGCGTTGTCTTTTTGGTGATACCAAAAGTCAATTTTGGCGTAGTGATAATTCTCAAAGTTAAATCCACTAAGATATATTATTATACCAGCACTTCAAACAACATATATAATTTAATCATTGAAGATGAGAGTTTTCTCCACATATGTGTCTACATCATGAATATTTTATAATAATTTAACATACTTGCTGTCAAGGTCTATTGGATCATGCACTTGATGAAAAGATGATGAAACTTTTCTTATTTTTATAGACAAATGTTAATATAAGTTTATTAGAATATAAAAATAGGTTAGTAGTAGAGAATCTAATGGAATCATTTTTCAATTTTTGCTTTATAATTTGATAATTTTCTCAGATTTTTTATTTAATCTAAATTTATTGCATAAATTTATATTTACATTTCAATTGAGAATTTATAATTTTTAAGAGTAAAATAAGAGTATATTGAAATAATCTTGAAATTAAATATCTCATTAATAAATATTTATATTTACATTTCAATTAAAAAATATGATATTTAATTGAGACTTTTGGTTTTTAGTCATATTCCAAATCTACATAATAGTGTGTTAACGTATTAATGAATCACAAATTTTAAATATTTGATTTATTAATTTAATGTTTGTTTGAAGTCTTTATTTAAACAAATATTATTTTCAAACTATTGATGGAGAAATCATCAAAAATAAATATTCTCTGCATCTCATAGAAAATCATTTAAATAATACATTATTCTTAAAAGTTATGTGTGATTTTAATAATACTATTAGGATTTAAATAAAAAAATAATACTATTAGTATTACATTTATTATAATAATTATAGTTAATAAAATTGTTAAATAAATAAAACTTAATAAATAAAAATATATTTTAAAAATTTAATAAATTTTGTATTAATATCGTAAAAATATAATAATAATTTTGATAAGGAGAAAAAAAATACAAATGACACCCTTTTTATAAGATAATGAGAATATTAATTTTTGTTTGTTAATTAATTTTGAAAGTTAGAGATGTTGATTTGAAATCTCTCTATCGTAGTTATTATTATTAATTCATATTATTTAACAGTATTAATAATATATTTGTATTATTGTTATTATTTATATATATTATTATAAAATTAAATTGTAAAATGTCAAAATAAATATATCTATACATAAATGATATTTTACTAATAGTTATTCACAAAAATGTATGACAGTTATACTTATAGTTCTTTTGAATATACTCCCTTTGTGTCAAAATATAAGAGAAAAAACAAAAACATACTTGTTAAGAAAAGTATAAACATGATCGTTTAATTTGTGGTGTTTTTGAAATAAAATGATTAGGAAGATATAAAAATAATTCTAATTGGTTGTTGAGTATATAAAAGATGAGAGAGAATGTAAACTAAATACAATTTGCATTTAATTTAATTTTAAAAGATGAAAGTTGAACTTTTTCTCTTATATTTTGGAATAAAAAAAAATTATTTTTTTCTCTTATATTTTGAGACGGAAGGAGTACGTGATAGATATTTGTGAGTCTTATATATAAAAATGGTGTAAGTATATATTATTTTTTAAATGAAAGTTTATTAGTTAGAAAATAAATAGTTTTCAATTGTAAATATATGATGTTTAATTGAGGCTTTTGGTTTCTGACCATATTCCAAGTCCATGTATAAATGCGTTAACGGTATTAATGAATCACTTAATTTTTAAATATTTGAAATTATTAGTTTAATTGTTATTTGAAGTTTTGATTTGAATAAATATTATTTTAAAAATATTGATGGAGAAATATATATTTATTTTCTATGATCTGAATAGATATAATTGATATAGGTAATTAGAAAAAAAAAGTAGGCTTACTAGAAATTGTGTTTATTAGCTTATTATAATTTCTATAATTTTTATATCAGTTCAATATCTACCTTTTTTTTAATAAATTAATACAATATTATAAGTAAATATTATATTAAAAACAAAAATTCTCAATATTTTTTATAAATAATATATACAAGAAAAATATTTATTAATTATGATAGTAAATGATTTTAAAGTTTAATTCACTCCTACAACAGCGTTTTCTCATTAAAGCGTTGTCTTTTTGGTGATACCAAAAGTCAATTTTGGCGTAGTGATAATTTTCAAAGTTGAATCCACTAAGATATTATTATACCAGCATTTCAAACAACATATATAATTTAATCATTGAAGATGAGAGTTTTCGCCAAATATGTGTCTACATCATGAATATTTTATAATAATTTAACATACTTGCTGTCAAGGTCTATTGGATCATGCACTTGGCAATGACTTGATGAAAAGATGATGAAACTTTTCTTATTTTTATAGACAAATGTTAATATAAGTTTATTTGAATATAAAAATAGGTTAGTAGTAGAGAATCTAATGGAATCATTTTTCAATTTTTGCTTTATAATTTGATAATTTTCTCAGATTTTTTATTTAATCTAAATTTATTGCATAAATTTATATTTACATTTCAATTGAGAATTTATAATTTTTAAGAGTAAAATAAGAGTATATTGAAATAATCTTGAAATTAAATATCTCATTAATAAATATTTATATTTACATTTCAATTAAAAAATATGATGTTTAATTGAGACTTTTGGTTTTTAGTCATATTCCAAATCTACATAATAGTGTGTTAACGTATTAATGAATCACAAATTTTAAATATTTGATTTATTAATTTAATGTTTGTTTGAAGTCTTGATTTAAACAAATATTATTTTCAAACTATTGATGGAGAAATCATCAAAAATAAATATTCTCTGCATCTCATAGAAAATCATTTAAATAATACATTATTCTTAAAATTTATGTGTGATTTTAATAATACTATTAGGATTTAAATAAAAAAATAATACTATTAGTATTACATTTATTATAATAATTATAGTTAATAAAATTGTTAAATAAATAAAACTTAATAAATAAAAATATATTTTAAAAATTTAATAAATTTTGTATTAATATCGTAAAAATATAATAATAATTTTGATAAGGAGAAAAAAAATACAAATGACACCCTTTTTATAAGATAATGAGAATATTAATTTTTGTTTGTTAATTAATTTTGAAAGTTAGAGATGTTGATTTGAAATCTCTCTATCGTAGTTATTATTATTAATTCATATTATTTAACAGTATTAATAATATATTTGTATTATTGTTATTATTTATATATATTTAAAAAATTAAATTGTAAAATGTCAAAATAAATATATCTATACATAAATGATAGTTTACTAATAGTTATTCACAAAAATGTATGAAAGTTATACTTATAGTTCTTTTGAATATACTCCCTTTGTGTCAAAATATAAGAGAAAAAACAAAAACATACTTGTTAAGAAAAGTATAAACATAATCGTTTAATTTGTGGTGTTTTTGAAATAAAATGATTAGGAAGATATAAAAAAAATTCTAATTGGTTGTTGAGTATATAAAAGATGAGAGAGAATGTAAACTAAATACAATTTGCATTTAATTTAATTTTAAAAGATGAAAGTTGAACTTTTTCTCTTATATTTTGGGATAAAAAAATATTTTTTTCTCTTATATTTTGAGACGGAAGGAGTACGTGATAGATATTTGTGAGTCTTATATATAAAAATGGTGTAAGTATATATTATTTTTTAAATGAAAGTTTATTAGTTAGAAAATAAATAGTTTTCAATGGTAAATATATGATGTTTAATTGAGGCTTTTGGTTTCTGACCATATTCCAAGTCCATGTATAAATGCGTTAAAGGTATTAATAAATCACTTAATTTTTAAATATTTGAAATTATTAGTTTAATTGTTATCTGAAGTTTTTATTTGAATAAATATTATTTTAAAAATATTGATGGAGAAATATATATTTATTTTCTATGATCTGAATAGATATAATTGATATAGGTAATTAGAAGAAAAAAAAAAGTAGACTTACTAGAAATTGTGTTTATTAGCTTATTATAATTTCTATAATTTTTATATCAGTTCAATATCTACCTTTTTTTAAATAAATTAATACAAAATTATAAGTAAATATTATATTAAAAACAAAAATTCTCAATATTTTTTATAAATAATATATATAAGAAAAATATTTATTAATTGTGATAGTAAATGATTTTAAAGGTTAATTCACTCCTACAACAGCGTTTTCACATTAAAGCGTTGTCTTTTTGGTGATACCAAAAGTCAATTTTGGCGTAGTGATAATTCTCAAAGTTGAATCCATTAAGATATATTATTATACCAGCATTTCAAACAACATATATAATTTAATCATTGAAGATGAGAGTTTTCTCCAAATATGTGTCTACATCATGAATATTTTATAATAATTTTACATACTTGCTGTCAAGGTCTATTGGATCATGCACTTGGCAATGACTTGATGAAAAGATGATGAAACTTTTCTTATTTTTATAGACAAATGTTAATATAAGTTTATTTGAATATAAAAATAGGTTAGTAGTAGAGAATCTAATGGAATCATTTTTCAATGTTTGCTTTATAATTTGATAATTTTCTTAGATTTTTTATTTAATCTAAATTTATTGCATAAATTTATATTTACATTTCAATTGAGAATTTATAATTTTTAAGAGTAAAATAAGAGTATATTGAAATAATCGTGGAATTAAATATCTCATTCATAAATATTTATATTTACATTTCAATTCAAAAATATGATGTTTAATTGAGACTTTTGGTTTTTAGTCATATTCCAAATCTACATAATAGTGTGTTAACGTATTAATGAATCACAAATTTTAAATATTTGATTTATTAATTTAATATTTGTTTGAAGTCTTGATTTAAACAAATATTATTTTCAAACTATTGATGGAGAAATCATCAAAAATAAATATTCTATGCATCTCATAGAAAATCATTTAAATAATACATTATTCTTAAAATTTATGTGTGATTTTAATAATACTATTAGGATTTAAATAAAAAAATAATACTATTAGTATTACATTTATTATAATAATTATAGTTAATAAAATTGTTAAATAAATAAAACTTAATAAATAAAAATATATTTTAAAAATTTAATAAATTTTGTATTAATATCGTAAAAATATAATAATAATTTTGATAAGGAGAAAAAAAATACAAATGACACCCTTTTTATAAGATAATGAGAATATTAATTTTTGTTTGTTAATTAATTTTGAAAGTTAGAGATGTTGATTTGAAATCTCTCTATCGTAGTTATTATTATTAATTCATATTATTTAACAGTATTAATAATATATTTGTATTATTGTTATTATTTATATATATATTTATAAAATTAAATTGTAAAATGTCAAAATAAATATATCTATACATAAATGATAGTTTACTAATAGTTATTCACAAAAATGTATGACAGTTATACTTATGAATATACTCCCCTTGTGTCAAAATATAAGAGAAAAAATAAAAACATACTTATTAAGAAAAGTATAAACATAATCGTTTAATTTGTGGTTATTTTGAAATAAAATGATTAGGAAGATATAAAAATAATTATAATTGGTTGTTGAGTATATAAAAGATGAGAGAGAATGTAAACTAAATACAATTTGCATTTAATTTAATTTTAAAAGATGAAAGTTGAACTTTTTCTCTTATATTTTGGGATAAAAAAATATTTTTTTCTCTTATATTTTGAGACGGAAGGAGTACGTGATAGATATTTGTGAGTCTTATATATAAAAATGGTGTAAGTATATATTATTTTTTAAATGAAAGTTTATTAGTTAGAAAATAAATAGTTTTCAATGGTAAATATATGATGTTTAATTGAGGCTTTTGGTTTCTGACCATATTCCAAGTCCATGTATAAATGCGTTAAAGGTATTAATAAATCACTTAATTTTTAAATATTTGAAATTATTAGTTTAATTGTTATCTGAAGTTTTGATTTGAATAAATATTATTTTAAAAATATTGATGGAGAAATATATATTTATTTTCTATGATCTGAATAGATATAATTGATATAGGTAATTAGAAAAAAAAAGGTAGACTTACTAGAAATTGTGTTTATTAGCTTATTATAATTTCTATAATTTTTATATCAGTTCAATATCTACCTTTTTTTAAATAAATTAATACAAAATTATAAGTAAATATTATATTAGAAACAAAAATTCTCAATATTTTTTATAAATAATATATATAATAAAAGTATTTATTAATTGTGATAGTAAATGATTTTAAAGGTTAATTCACTCCTACAACAACGTTTTCTCATTAAAGCGTTGTCTTTTTGGTGATACCAAAAGTCAATTTTGGCGTAGTGATAATTCTCAAAGTTGAATCCACTAAGATATATTATTATACCAGCATTTCAAACAACATATATAATTTAATCATTGAAGATGAGAGTTTTCTCCACATATGTGTCTACATCATGAATATTTTATAATAATTTAACATACTTGCTGTCAAGGTCTATTGGATCATGCACTTGATGAAAGGATGATTAAACTTTTCTTATTTTTATAGACAAATGTTAATATAAGTTTATTAGAATATAAAAATAGCTTAGTAGTAGAGAATCTAATGGAATCATTTTTCAATTTTTGCTTTATAATTTGATAATTTTCTCAGATTTTTTATTTAATATAAATTTATTGCATAAATTTATATTTACATTTCAATTGAGAATTTATAATTTTTAAGAGTAAAATAAGAGTATATTGAAATAATCTTGAAATTAAATATCTCATTAATAAATATTTATATTTACATTTCAATTCAAAAATATGATGTTTAATTGAGACTTTTGGTTTTTAGTCATATTCCAAATCTACATAATAGTGTGTTAACGTATTAATGAATAACAAATTTTAAATATTTGATTTATTAATTTAATGTTTGTTTGAAGTCTTTATTTAAACAAATATTATTTTCAAACTATTGATGGAGAAATCATCAAAAATAAATATTCTCTGCATCTCATAGAAAATCATTTAAATAATACATTATTCTTAAAAGTTATGTGTGATTTTAATAATACTATTAGGATTTAAATAAAAAAATAATACTCTTAGTATTACATTTATTATAATAATTATAGTTAATAAAATTGTTAAATAAATAAAACTTAATAAATAAAAATATATTTTAAAAATTTAATAAATTTTGTATTAATATCGTAAAAATATAATAATAATTTTGATAAGGAGAAAAAAAATACAAATGATACCCTTTTTATAAGATAATGAGAATATTAATTTTTGTTTTTTAATTAATTTTGAAAGTTAGAGATGTTGATTTGAAATCTCTCTATCGTAGTTATTATTATTAATTCATATTATTTAACAGTATTAATAATATATTTGTATTATTGTTATTATTAATATATATATTTATAAAATTAAATTGTAAAATGTCAAAATAAATATATCTATACATAAATGATAGTTTACTAATAGTTATTCACAAAAATGTATGACAGTTATACTTATGAATATACTCCCCTCGTGTCAAAATATAAGAGAAAAAATAATAACATACTTATTAAGAAAAGTATAAACATAATCGTTTAATTTGTGGTTATTTTAAAATAAAATGATTAGGAAGATATAAAAATAATCCTAATTGGTTGTTGAGTATATAAAAGATGAGAGAGAATGTAAACTAAATACAATTTGCATTTAATTTAATTTTAAAAGATGAAAGTTGAACTTTTTCTCTTATATTTTGGGATAAAAAAATATTTTTTTCTCTTATATTTTGAGACGGAAGGAGTACGTGATAGATATTTGTGAGTCTTATATATAAAAATGGTGTAAGTATATATTATTTTTAAATGAAAGTTTATTAGTTAGAAAATAAATAGTTTTCAATGGTAAATATATGATGTTTAATTGAGGCTTTTAGTTTCTGACCATATTCCAAGTCCATGTATAAATGCGTTAAAGGTATTAATGAATCACTTAATTTTTAAATATTTGAAATTATTAGTTTAATTGTTATCTGAAGTTTTGATTTGAATAAATATTATTTTAAAAATATTGATGGAGAAATATATATTTATTTTCTATGATCTGAATAGATATAATTGATATAGGTAATTAGAAAGGAAAAAAGTAGACTTACTAGAAATTGTGTTTATTAGCTTATTATAATTTCTATAATTTTTATATCAGTTCAATATCTACCTTTTTTTAAATAAATTAATACAAAATTATAAGTAAATATTATATTAGAAACAAAAATTCTCAATATTTTTTATAAATAATATATATAAGAAAAGTATTTATTAATTGTGATAGTAAATGATTTTAAAGATTAATTCACTCCTACAATAGCGTTTTCTCATTAAAGCGTTGTCTACTGAGGAATTAAAACCTGGGAGGCTTCAAATGGAAAGATAGAAATTAGAATCTTCATTATGTTAGGAACATAACTCTGTGGGGAGAGTATTTATTCTGCTTGGGAAATCAGGAGCTTGGGTTGTATGCCAATCTACTGGGGATTCCTAGTTGGGGATAAGACAAAGAGTTAACTGTTATCTGGTTAATTCTCAGACTTTTAAGATAACCTGTTGTGGAAGTTGGGGAAAGCTGAATTGTTCCCACTGGGGATTGATTGTTAGGAATTTGACTCCGTCGGGGAAGAAGGTTTAGAGTATTCTAGCTCCGTTGGGGATATATATTCCAAGGTTTTCGAGCTCCACTCGGGATCAGGAGTTTGAAGACTTAACTCTAATGGGCATTTTGAAACTTAACTCTGCTGGGGATATGTACCTCAAGGTTTTAGCTTTATTGAGGATCTGTATGTCATACTGTGGGTGGATTTCCTCTGGGATAGCCTAAAGACGTTTTCCTACACCTTTAACCTATCAGTAATTATCTTTTCTCAATCAGTTTCATTTGTAAGCAGTGATTATACTCAAAATGCATATGCTCATTTAACAAATTATTGGACATTTTCAAATAAAACATAAGTGTAAAAAGAAAAGAAAGGCAAGCAAATTTCTGCAATTTGGAGTATTCTTGTATTAACTTTTGTAAGTATTTTTGTACAAAGGAGACATACATCCTAGTAAGAGAATATTGTCGTAAAATTGAGAAAAAATTTATACAAAAGAAAGATGGCTATGTGTAACAATTCCATGGGGTTCCCATTCTGCTATAGCCTTCACAACTCTGAGTATCTTGTCCATTCGTTTCTTCGTCCACAGATGATTGGATTGATCAGAAGCTTGGAGCTTGGTTGTGAATAGATTGTCCTTAAAGTGATCCGACGAGACATAGTCATACGCTTTAATTCCCTAACTTTTGCCTAGACCGCCCTTTTGGGTTTTCAGTCCACCGGGAAACCCTTTTTTGCCCAAGTCGCCCTTTCGGGTTTTCAACTTGCCGGGTGTACAGATTTTTTTATTTGTCCCTAATTTTTGCCTGATCCGCCCTTTCGGGTTTTCAATTCACTGGGATGCCCATTTTTGCCCAAGTTGCCCTTTCGGGTTTTCAACTTGTCGGGTCGTTTTATGCGTAGTATCTTTTGACTATGTCTACGTTCGCAGGGTGCGGCAAATCATCGCCGTCCATGGTGGTCAGGATCATTTCCCCACCAGAAAAGATGTTCTTGATCACAAATGGTCCTTCGTAAGTAAGAGTCCACTTGCCCCTGGGATCACTTTGCGGTAATATGATCCGCTTGATTACAAGATCCCCGACTTGATATACCTGACGTCTGACTTTCTTGTTAAAAGCCTTGATCATCCGTTTTTGATACGTCTGACCATGACAAATAGCAGTAAGTCGCTTCTCGTCAATCAAATTAAGTTGATCAAGCCGGGTCTGAATCCAATCGTCTTCACTCAAACCAATATCCTTCATAATCCTTAAGGAAGGAATCTGAACTTCCATAGGCAAAACAACCTCCATGCCATATACCAAAGAAAAGGGGGTTGCCCCAGTTGAAGTACGCGCCGTGGTACGATATCCATGCAGAGAAAATGGTAATATCTCATGTCAGTCCTTGTAGGTGACTGTCATCTTTTGAATGATCTTCTTGATATTCTTGTTCGCAGCTTCAACAACACCATTCATCTTTGGCCGATAGGGAGATGAATTGTGATGTTGAATCTTGAAATGCTCTCACAGGGTGGTGATCATAGTGTTATTCAAATTTGTACCGTTGTCTGTGATAATCCTGTCGGGGATACCATACCGGCATATGAGATTCTGCTTAATGAAACGGGCAACCACATTCTTTGTAACGGAGGTGTAGGAAGCGGCTTCGACCCACTTGGTAAAGTAATCAATAGCCACCAGGATGAAGCGATGTCCATTGGATGCCGTGGGCTTGATCTCTTCAATCATGTCAATTCCCCACATTGCGAATGGCCAAGGAGCTGTTAGAACATTGAGAGGAACATGAGGAATATGTACCTTGTCAGTATAGACTTGGCATTTGTGACAAGTACGGGAATATTGATGACAATCAGCTTCCATGGTAGACCAGTAGTAGCATGCCCTTAGAATCTTTTTGGCCATCGTATGTCCGCTCAGGTGGGTGCCAAATGTGCCACTATGTATTTCGATCATGATCAACTGTGCTTCAACCTTGTCTACACAACGAAGTAGAACACAATCATGGCTGCGCTTATAAAGGATACCATTGCTTAGGAAGAACTTGGCAGCAAATATCCTTAAGAACTTTTTTTCATTGACGGAAGCTCCTTCAGGGTATTCTCGAGTCTGGAGATACCTTTTGATTTCATGAAACCAGGGTTGTTCCACTACTTCTTCGGTATTAATCTCATGACAGTGCGCAGGTTCGTCCATTCGCTCGATGGTAATTTGGGGAGCCTCATTATCCCAATTAAGTTTAAACATAGAGGACATTGTAGCCAGAGCATCTGCTAGCTGATTTTCTTCTCGCGGGAAGTGCTCAAAGGTAATCTGCTCGAAATGAGGCAACAATGTCAGGACATGTTCTTTGTATGGGATAAGATTAGGATGTCTGGTGTCCCACTCTCCTTTGATTTGACTGATAACCAAAGTCGAGTCCCCAAATACGACCAAATGTTTGATTCCCGAGTCTATAGCAGCCTTGAGACCAAAGATACAAGCTTCATATTCAGCCATATTATTGGTACAGCTGAAGAAAAGTCGGGCAGTGAAGGTTATATGGCAACCTTCCGGAGAGATAAGTACTGCACCGATACCGTTGCCAAGTGCATTTGAAGCACCATCAAAGTACAGGGTCCATCGGGATCCTTGTTCAGGTCCGTCATACGGTCCGTTACCTTCAATGTTATCCAAAGTCATGATGTCCTCGTCATGGAAGTCGAATCTCATAGGTTGGTAATCTTCGACGGCTTGATGAGCTAGATGGTCAGCTAGTACACTCCCCTTTATAGATTTATGGGTAGTGTACTGAATATCATACTCTGTCAGGATCATTTGCCATCTAGCGATTCTTCCGGATAAAGCAGGCTTCTCGAAGATGTGCTTAATCGGATCCATTTTAGAAATCAGCAAGGTTGTATGTGTCAACATATACTGCCTTAGCCGGCGAGCAGCCCATACCAAAGCGCAACAAGTTTTCTCGAGCAGTGAGTAGCGAGTCTCACAGTCGGTAAAATTTTTGCTAAGGTAATAAATGGCATGCTCTTTTCGGCCAGACTCGTCATGTTAGCCCAGTACGCACCCCATTGAGTTATCCAAAATAGTCAGATACATGATTAACGACCTTCCTTCGACGGGTGGCATCAAGATAGGAGGCTCCAGCAAATACTCCTTGATCTTATCAAAAGCAACTTGACAATCATTGTTTCATTCAACCACCTGATCTTTCTTCAACAACTTGAAGATTGGATCACAGGTAGATGTTAGGTGAGAGATGAACCTCGCAATATAGTTTAAGCGTCCTAAGAAACCTTTAACCTCCTTTTCAGTGCGGGGGGCAGGCATTTCTTGTATAGCTTTGACTTTAGCAGGATCAACCTCAATGCCTTTGTTGCTGACGATAAATCCCAAAATTTTACCAGACCTGACTCCAAAAGTGCACTTGCTAGGGTTCAGTCTGAGCTTATATTCCTTCAATCTGACAAACATCTTTTGCAGATGATCAAGGTGTTCTTCTTCTGTCTGTGAACGAGCTATCATGTCGTCTACGTAGACTTCAATCTCATGATGTATCATATCATGAAACAAAGCTACCATGGCTCGCTGATAGGTTGCCCCGACATTCTTCAGTCCGAATGGTATCACTTTGTAGCAGAAGGTACCCCACTGCGTAACAAAAGTAGTCTTCTCCATGTCTTCGGGGGCCATTTTGATCTGGTTGTATCCCGAGAATCCATCCATGAAGGAGAATACCTTATGTTGAGCTGTATTGTCAACCAAGATATCAATGCGTGGTAGAGGAAAATCATCTTTATGGCTAGCCCTATTCAAGTCACTGTAGTCTACACACATTCTGACTTTGCCGTATTTCTTAGGCACGGGCACAATGTTAGCAACCCATTATGGATAGGAAGTAACGGCCAGAAACCCAGCATTGAATTGTTTCATCACCTCAGCTTTGATCTTTTCAGACATGTCGAGACTCATCCGGCGGACTTTTTGTTTGATTGGTGGACAATCTTCTCTTGTAGGGAGACGGTGAACCACGATGTCTGTATCTAGTCCTGGCATGTCTCCATAGGACCAGGCAAAGATCTCAACATGTTCATTCAGCAGCTGAACCAGACATTCTTTGACACTTGGCTCCAGGTTGGCACCCACTTTTACCTCTTTCTTGTCTTCCTCTGTTCCCAGATTGATGGTTTCTAGCAACTCTTCATGGGGAAGAATAGCCCTCTCTTCTTGTTGCAAAAGTCGGCTAACTCTCCAGGCACTTCACAGTCTTCGTCACCTTCGTACTCGGCATGATTGACCAAATCTTTAGAGTCACCGAAGGCTAAAGCAGAATAGTCACCCATGGATTCCGGAGTGGATGGGTACCTGCATTTGTGAGTGTGGGTGTGTGTAAGGGATAGCCATCCTTAAACAAGACAAAAATGTAAAAAAGAAATAAAATGAACACAACCGTTTATAGATGAAAACGTCCAATGATTCATTAAACATGGCATATGATAATGAAGAAATCAAGCCCTTACAAGTGGACCTATATGCCCCGGGTAAGGCATAAGGTGAAAATAGTGTACGAATTATTTAATTATTACAGACCAAAATAGGAAATTGTTCAAAGATAAATTACTGGTTGATGAAAGTGATGGGAACGAAATCTTTCGCTTCCCAATTTCTTAATCCTCCTTTGACAGTCGGAAAGATCCAATCTTCAAAGTTGTCCTCTTCATCAGCATCCTCTAAGGCATTAATTCCATGGTGAGTGATTTTTAAGGGTGGTCCTCCAGCCCGGGAGTGACGCACGGATTTCTGGCCAACAGCAGTAAAACCTAGTCCGAACTTGTCCGTCTTGTGAGAAAAATTAGGCAGTTGCCCCCACACTGTACTCCCTCCTTCTTTGATTACAGCCTCCGCATCTTTGAGGGATGCCATCCTAGACACTGGCTTGGAAATGATAGGCACATCAACCATTGTCTTTGCCACTGCGACTTCAAGAGGAACCTCTTCAAAATATTGGAAAGGTGTTTCTATGAATTCGCCATCTAACTCCACATAGTGGAAGGAGTTAAGGTGACTTATCATGTACTCTTCCTCGCCGTGCACCATTATAATCTTACCTTGAACTGGGTACTTTAGCATTTGGTGCAAAGAGGAAGTGACTGCCCCAGCATTATGGATCCACGGCCTTCCCAACAAGCATGAATATGAAGGACGGATGTCCATCACATAAAAGGTAGAGTTGAAAATTTATGTGCCCACTTTGATTGGGATGTCCACTTCTCCGTGAACCATCCTCTTAGAACCGTCGAAGGCTCTAACAACGATGTTACTAGGCTTCAGGGTCAAACCCTCGCAGTCCAATCTATCCAACGCCTTTTTCGGGAGAACATTCAAGGATGAACCGGTATCCACCAGGACATGGGCAAGTGTGGTTCCTCTGCACTCTACTGAGACATGCAGCGCGTCGTTGTGTTTCCTTTCCTTAGGGGTCAAATCAGCATCGGAAAAACCAAGACCATTATCAGCAGTAAGGCTAGCCATGCACTCTTGAAACTGGTCAGCTGAAGTTTCTTGAGGCACGTGTGCCGTCTTTAGAAATTTGATTAAGGCCTTAGCATGAGCCTCAAAGTAGAGCAGGAGAGCCAGCATGGAGATTTTGGAAGGGTTCTTCCCTAGCTGCTCCACGACATCATAGTCACTCTTTTTGATTATCTTTAAGATTTCTTCCATCTCTTTTTGGGTGGTCTCGAGGATTACCACAGTCTGAGCCTTCGCCTTGACAGGCGCTTCTAGTATCCCCTTACCTTTATCGGAAGTGTCATCAGAGGGTCTAACTTCGAGTACATCAAGCTCTTCAATTAAAGGGCTTTGCACAGATGGCTTGACAGGCACAGAAACTCTCGAGGGTCCAGAAACTGCCCGTGAAGGAGCAATCTCCGAAGAGAAGATCCTTCCGCTGCGAGTTATCTTGCTTGTTCCCGCAATATTCCCTATATCAGGGGTTTCATCATCGGAATTCTCTTGGAATGATTCAATTTTCTTGATACCATGATAGAAGATTTCTCCTCCTTAGTTCCATGGTATCGTCTTGTTAGATTTATACGGGACAGGCCCCGACATGGTGATTTTTAACGGCACAAACTTAGGATCAGGCGTAATCTTAACAGGCCTTTTGCAGGTCTTGAAAAGATCATCGAAGATGGTTATTATGGCAATGTCATTGGTAGGAGTATCAAAGGTAGTAGGAGTAACATGAGTGATAGTATCAACAGGAGTCTTTTGGAAGAGGATCTCTTGGGTATCCATCAGGCGTTGGATGCCTGATTTCAATAGTGGGCAGTCAGCTTGCAAGTTTGAACAGAAATAACAGTCTTTTCCACAGCCTGGAAATATTCCGGCTCTCATAAAATTCACTTTAATCACAGGTAACGGAGTCAAAAGGTCATCAACAGTGGTAACATGAAGATCTTCCAGAATGGCATGGGCATTATGACCGTGCTTCGGCATTGGGGCAGAAATCACATTTGGCTTTTCGGGCGCATCAAATTCTACCTCCTTGGCGTCTATCAAGTCTTGTATTTTGTTTTTAAGAGCCCAACAGTTGTTGGTATCATGCCCTACACTGTCAGAGTGGTATGCATATTTCGCATTGTAGTGATAATAAGGAGAGGAAGTATTGGGGTTCTTTGGCGCTTCCTTCAAGTTGGTAAGGTTCAGCTTTAACAAATGAGGGAGGACTTGAGTCGGTGTCATGTTGATTCGGGTGAATTGTCGTTGTGGCCTTTCTACCCTTTGCTAATTAACTCTTGGTTGATTGTTTCGAGGTTGGTCGGTTGAAGAGTTTTGGATCATAACAGCCCCCACCGTTGGTCGGCGCTCTATTCTCCCTTGGTTTCTCTGGTTGTGGACAGCAGCAACTTCCTTCTTAGCTGGGAAGGTCTTCTTAATAGCAGTGGAAGCGGAGGCGTCTTTCTGAATTTTACCACTTTTAATGCCTGCTTCGACCCTTTCACCGGTCAGAATTAATTCGGTGAATCCTGCAGATGAACTCCCAATTAAATGATTGAAGAACGGACCAGACAGAGTCCCTAAAAACATGTCAACTAGCTCCCTATCCGACAATGGTGGTTTCACCCTTCCAGCCAAGTCACGCCACTTCTGGGCATACTCCTTAAATCCCTCGTTAGAAACCATACCCATACTCTATAGTTGAGTACGAGTAGGCGCTAAATCTGCATTGTATTGGTATTATTGGTAGAAATCAGCAACTAAATCTTCCCAGTTGTGAACATCTGATCTCTCAAGTTGATAGAACCAGTACAATTGTGTACCTGACAAACTATCTTGGAAACAATGGACCCAAAGATCCTTATAAGATGAGTGAGGTTGGATCTTTCTAACGTAGGATCTCAGATGCATCTTTGGACAGGACAAACCGTCATACTTAGAAAATGTAGAAACTTTGAACATGGGAGGAATGACGATCCCAGCGACCAACCCTAGTTCTTTGAAATCCAAACCAGGTACATTTTGCAACTCCATTGCTGCCAACCGATCCTCAAGATTTTTATACTTATCATCCACCGGGGATATTATTGTTCGGAGTAATCTTCGTCCTCTTCCTGTTCTTCCTCTTCAGCTTCAGATTCAGAAGGCATTGCAGCGCATTTTCCTTTACCAACCCCTTCGTCAGACGTCGAGGGGAACTCTAGAACTCTCCTAGCCTAATGCTCAAATCTCCTTCCCATAGTGGCTATCCCAATTCTTTTCTTTTTCTTCCTTTCCGGTTCCTTCTCTTTCTCTAACAGTGCTTTTAAGTCCTCTTGACCCTTTTCTAAGGTCATGAGGAGTTGCTGAAATTGCAAATTCTGTGCTTGTAGATCCTTAACCGTCTGCTCCAAATTCATCTTGCTGTAATAAACAGTAGAAAGATAAGGAAACCTGGTGTGAAGACCTATTTATGCATATGATGAATGATATGTTATTCATGTAATGCATTCAAGGATTCAGAAATTCAAATTTGTTGCAAACAAAAAGAAACACACGTCATATTAATAAGAAGAAATTTGTTAGTACATAAATGCCCCATGGGCAAAATATTACAAAATTCTTAATGTAAAAAGACATTTCGCATCCTTTTTAGCGCGATGTAAGTGTTAAGAGTTTCCTCCTCATGAAGTCGACGGATAAGCTCCAAAACCTTCTTCTCACTGGCATAGAAGCTGGCTTCAAAAGTATTATGTTCTTCCTTGAGTTGGATCCAACTCTTTTGTAATTCTCCCAATGATGTTGGCATGTCTGGATGTAGGAGGGTGTATGGAACCTCTCCTTCCATAACAGGCTCTTTGATCATAGGCAGAATGTGAGGGTATGGCATCATAAGATTCTGGGCGCGGGTTCGTACCCACTTGAGATAAGGCTTAAGGGGGATGGAATTCTTGTGTCCCAGTGTCTTACTATCCACTTTGTTGCGCATCCTCCAAGCTCTGATAAACCTTTGTCGAAGTCCTTACGCATCGTTGTTGAAGTCAAAAACTAGGTCAGGAATCATCATATCATGAGGGCCATCCCTTCGAGCATATCCAAACTGTCTTAGAGCTAAACAGGGGTTATAGGTAATTCCTCCCCTAATGCCAAGTAATGGGACATTAGGGAATTCCCCACAACGATCAATGATGATGACATTTTCTCTGGACCGAGAACACCAATGAACATCAGAATGTGTGAGGGTCATCAACCGTTGTGACAACCTTAAACCCTGCTCATTCTTCAAAACTGACTGGGGAAGGTGAGAAATAAACCACCTTGCTAGAAGAGGAGTACAGCACATGAGAACACCTCTTTTCCTCATTGTTCGTGTGTAAAATGAGTGTAGGATGTCCCCAAGCAATGTAGGCACAGGATTCCGAGATATGAAAATCTTGACAACGTTCACATCTATAAGCTGATCAGGGTTTGGGAACAAGACCAACCCATAGATGAGAAGTGCTACAATCTCCTCAAAAGCTTGCAGATCTAGAGAATTCCAGCAGTCTTGTTCCTTCTCAAACAGAAACTTTTCCAATAAACCCTTGACACCACTTCTGGTTTCCCAATGACCTTTGATATCAGATGTTGCAAGTGTAAGGCTTGAGCAACATCTTCAGGCTTTGGCTCTCTTTCTATACCGTTGTAGGGTAGTTGATGGAGAATAGGAATCCTCAGGAGTTGATAAAATTCCTCCAAAGTAGGTACTAGTTGGTAATCAGGGAATGTGAAACAGTGGTGTAGGGGGTTGTGATACGGTGGGAGAACTGACTTGAGGTTTTGCGTTTGTTTTCGCAAATGTTTCGGTTGAGCAAGAGTCGCCACCGACTTTTTATTTTATCCTAAGGAAAGGTTAAAAAAGCACAGCAAAAACCTTTGAGATGTTTTCTTGGGTTCGGGGAGTAGATTATAGAAAGGGAAGGTATTAGCACCCTTTCTATCCATGGTTATCCATGGGCTCTTAGTTACTTGCTTAGATCACTTGCCTTGTGTTTTCAATTGTTTGAAATGGTGCTTTGTGTGTGGGTTTGAAAATGTTTTGAAAAGAGGCCAATGTGGTGGCAACCTTTTGTAATGATCCATGTTGGGATGTATACAAAGGTGTACTTATCTTTTGAAAAGTTTTCAATGTTTTTGAAAGTTGTTTTTGAAAGTGTGTTGTGATGTGTGGTTTTGAAAAATAGGCAAGCGTTTTTGTTTTGCAAGTTGGCAAGTAACCAAGAGTTGTCTACTCCTAAATTTACTCAAAGATCTTTGCTATGTTTTAACCCTTTTAACAGTTTTGTTCCACCATTGTATTTGGTGGACAATCTTGTGTTAGGATGTGAACGGGACGGGCGCGGGTCATCGTTTAGACCATGATTGCAATGGTGCCAAGTGTCTTTGGGCAATTTTTCCTTTAAGGGACTTGATCATGTTTAGGCAACTTTCGAAAGCGTCGTCGAGGGACTATGATCATTTGATATTGTTTTGTTTTTGCCAAAGAAACTCAACATGCAACATGGCCAATTATTGAAGGCATCAAGTGGAGTAACCCTAGGGGTGCAAATGTGATTGGTGTTTGTTCATTTTCATGCTTTTATCTTGGAATTAGGTCAAGCTATTTGTTTGGTTGATTTTTGCATACAAACCCTAAGTCTATCATGGCATATTTAGAAAGCTTTTAAAGTGCGGAATTAAAAGTCCTAAATTATTACACAATGATCATGGGGAAGGGGATACAAATGTTTAAATGGGGATGAGACTTTATAGGAGAGTAGTGTCCAATATTTACAACCAAATCGAATTGCGCAAATGTAAATGTAAAGATGTATAAGAATAAGTAAATGTGTATGTGTAAATGTATTTGTGTAAGTGTATGATTTATTTACAAGTGAAATAAAAATAAATAAAAAAGGTTAATTTGGATATTTTCATGTTTAGGGCAAAAACCCTAATTTTGCAAATAAAAGGTATTAATTATTTATTATATACAACGTTTATTAATTATGTACAAAAAATAAATAAAAAGGAAGTATATTGTAAAAAAATATTTTTGAGGTCAAATATTAATAAAAATAAAAATGTATTATTTTTGTATTTTTTTCCTAAATATTCTAATAAATATATAAGTATTTATATTATTTACTAAATATATTAAATATGTACAAAAATAAAATATTTAATATTTACAAAAAAAGTATATTTTTTAGAAAATGTTTTCAAAAGATAAAATAAAATGTATTTTTGTATTGTTTTTTGTATTTTTAAATAAAAGGTATTATGTATTTTTTTACATATATAACTAAATGAAACAAATAAATATCAAATAAAATGCAAAAAATGTGAGAAAAATATTTTTAATGTTTTTTCATGTTTGGATAAAAATATGAAATCAAAATCAAAAGGAAAAAATCAAAAATGACAAATATAACAAGCAATGGGCCAAGGGGGTGTATGTGTGAAAATGTGGTGCAAATAGAAAAACAAAACAGGCCCAGCCCAAAGCAAGCTTGTCTTCAACCTCCAGACAGTTTGAACAACAACAACGCGCGTTTTCCTAACTCCTGATTCCTGGACTTTCAAGCAAAACTCATAACACCAAAAATGTAGAGCATCAAGAGACGAATCCAGACATATAAAAAACTTGACTTAACTCTCAGGAATGAGAGAGAATTTCTCCATCCCTAATTCCTGACCTAAGTTTTTGCTAATGTTCAGGTTCCAAATTCTCTCAGTACACACAACATAAATGCAAAGTGATTATATGTGTAGCTTCAGGGCCATGAGTAGAGCATTTTTCATTCATAAACCTAAGTCTAAATATGCTTGGATAGAGAGATAGAAGTTCAAGAACTTACCTGTTCAGCTTGAATCGTGTATGACAATGGAGGTACTTTCAGTGCAATGTGAGGACTTGTACAACTTGCTTGAGGTTCAGGGATGCTTCCTCTATGCTTAGCTTACTTTGAATCTTGCTGAATCAAGCTATAGAAGTTAACCTGCAAAACAGAAAAAGTGAAAATGGTGAAGTTGGTTAGAGGTGTTACAGTATGAAGCTAGGGCTTGGGATAGTTTGTATGGATGTTATGGAGTGTGTATGAAGTGGTTTTGGCCAAGGCGCACGAATGGATTGAGTTGTGGACCTCAATCTGCAGCAAGTGCCCTGTTTTGCCACAAAACTGTGTTTTGATGAATAAGAAGGTTTGAACTCTGATTGATTCGAGCTTTAGGTTAGTTGGACCAAGGGAAAAGTGTTTGCAAAGTTTGTTTTGGCTAGTTGTTGCAGCAATGTGAGTTGTTGTATAAAATGCAAGCTTTCTTCTATCTTAAGCAAAAGTTGTCCAGTTGGAATATAGGCTACCACAGGCCCCTCAAGTATGCTGCAAATATTAGTCTTGATCAGTGGGATATGTCCATGCCTTTGTGCCTCAAAGATCTGCATTGTACCTCATAGATTGTAAACTTGACATAAAGTTCACCTTTTCAAAAATGGCTAAGTCACTTTTTCCAAATATGGCTTAATTCTTCAGGTAATGACCAAATGCACAAAATAACATCTTGGCACAATGGATTGGCATTTAATTATTGAGTAAGAAAAGGATTAGAGGCCTGTAACTAGCTTGTGCAAACTGATTTCAAAAATGCATAGTGTATGAACATGAAAATGGCTCATGAACAAAGTGACTTTTGCCCATATTGACAAATTCGATTCTCCCTAACCACAAGGGTGTTTGAGAAGTTCTTGGACATTTTGGAAAGCTTGGAATGTGTAATACAATCCATATTTGTAATGCAATTTGAAATTCCAAGTGGAAGCATGTGAAAAGTGGCCATGAAGTTAGGCAAAAATCCTGCCTAAAATAGGTCAAAAAATTTCTAAGTTAAGAATGTTTTGCACCCTTGTTCCAAAAATCATAACTTGAGCTACAAGCTTCTTTTGAGGAAACTTTGTGAATAAAAGTTGTAGAGTTTGCAATGGACTATAACTTTCATGTTTTGAGTTTTGTTTGAATCCAAATGTATCTTGATGAAAAGATGGGACAAAGTTAGGAAAAAATTAGGAATTTTCATAACTTAGAAAATTTCTAAGTTATGAAATTTCTTCATTTCAAACCCTAATTTGTGATTTTTGATTTCTTGATGAACAAGTTTCACAATTTGGCATGTTTTGATGAAAAATGAATCTTGACGCTTGATTTTGACCAAAAAGTCAAAGTTTGACTTTTCAGTATACAATCAATTTTGGCTCAGTTGATTGGAAAATTCATCTGTCAATCTTGTGCATTTGGGATCTTTTGAACTTGTTGAATGTGTCAAGACCATTCCATTGAGTCCTTGAGTCCATATGTGATCTTGGTTTGCCATTGGCTAGGTCAAACAGTCAAAAATTGCCTTTGTGCAGTCAAAACCCTAAAATGACCATTTTGCCCTTTTGGTGATCTGATCAATTTTCTTGTGGAATTGTGATCCAAACTTGACCAAATGGTTCATATTAGTTCATAATGTTGATGTGGGTCAAAAATCATGAGGTTTGACTGTCAATTGACCACAGTTGACTTTTTCCCCAATACAGCTGATTTCTAGGTCAATTGTCCAATTGACTGGGCAAAGATTGGAATCAAGGCTTGAAACTTGGTATGGATAAACATGTGAGTCCAACATGAAGCATGAAAGTCATCTTGGGAATTTTAGGTCAAAACATCTTTGTGCAAACTCAAACCCTAATTTGGGTCAACAGTGCAAGGAGGAGTCTTGAGCAGAGTAAATCCTAACTTGATCTTGAGCTCCAAGGGTCTTGTGGTGAGAAAATAAATTGAGAAATGGGAGGGAAAATTTTGGGGTACAACAGTTGCCCCTGTTCAATCTTCTTGAACCTGAAGAGTTAGATTGGCAAGTTTTCCTTTCGCGACTCGAGGGTAAAAGGAGATTGGACACTAGAGTGCCCTGAAATTTGCACTCGCATGCTGGAGTATCAGCATTTGATGTCGGGAATGGGCTTATAGATGCCATTTGGAGAGATGGTGGATATGAGGATGGGCTTATAGATGCCATCGGGGGTGTGACAGAACCTTGTCGGGAATGGGCTTATAGATGTCATTTGGAGGTGTCGATCGCGTAAGAGATTCCTTAGCGAGAACTTGCGTACTTTGAGAAAGGAAGATGATTTCCTGGCCTGTTACAGGTGTTGATCTTCAGTCTCTTCATGTAGATATGCCCTGGCTAGGTATAGGTATCGAATCTACAATTAGTTGCTTCACAGATGTGCCCTGGCTAGATACAGGAATCGGATCTGGAATTGGTTGTCTACAGATATGCCCTGGCTGGATACAGGTATCGAATCTGGAATTCTTCATGCAGATGTGCCCTGGATAGATACAGGTGTCGAATCCACAATCAAATACTCACAGATATGCCCTGGCTAGATACAGGAATCGAATCTGGAATTTGGTCGTCTTCAGATATGCCCTGGCTGGATACAGGAATCGAATATGGAATTGTCGTTTACAGATATGCCCTGGCTGGATACAGGAATCGAATCTGGGATTTGTCGTCTTCAGATATGCCCTGGCTAGATACAGGTATCGAATCTGGAAACTCTTCATGCAGACATGCCCTGGCTGGATACAGGTATCGAATCTACAATCAATCACTCACAGATATGCCCTGGCTAGATACAGGTATCGAATCTGGAATTATGATAGTTGATAATAATCATCTTTGGATTGACCTTTTCCTGAAAAGGCAAAACATTAGTTGTATGCAATGTCATGATGTATGAGAAGCATGATGTCATGATGTTCTCAAGAATAAATGAGATTGTGTAATATGATGCGTATATGCATGCGTCATGGTGTAGGATGATGTGATGAACGTATATGAATGTATTTTCGTCTAGGAAAATAAATCCTTGACGAGTGCCGGGAGTTTATGGAATCCTGGGCTGATGTTGAAGAGTAGAGTTCTTCGTTTCCGCTGAGGATGACAGTTGCAAGAATAAATCGGTAGGAGAAGATGACTCCATCGGGGGATAAACTTGTTGGAGAGATTACTCTGAGAGGAATAAAATAGGTGAAGAGATTACTCTGTGGGGTATTACTCTGTGGGAAGAGATACTTCGCTGAGGTTTTGATGAGAGCTCTGCTGGGGATTCCAATGATATGTTATGTTGGGGAATTTGATGAACTCCGCTGGGGATAGGAAGAACTTCGCCGAGGACGATCTTTCCGTGGAAATTGGCTGAGGATAACCCAGTTATACCCTGGTGGGAAATAACCTTTGAATGAAGCTGGGGAGATGCGTTCGTACTCTGCAGGGGATAAGCTTCCAGAATCTACTGGGGATAAGCTTCAAAATCTACTAGGGATATGGATTCCACTCTCCTGGGGAAACTTTGGATTGTACAGGGGAATGGTTCCACTGGGGTGTCTGTATTTCACCGGGGAACAATCTTATACTAAGACTGCCGGGGATGCTTGCTGAGGAATGTCTATACTCCGCTGGGGAATGTTGAGATCTTTTGGGGATACCCAACTTCCTTAAGGCTGACAGTAGACTAACACTGCTTGGGGAGAGTATCGCTGACTTGCTAGGGATACTGTGCCCTTTCAGGGCTGACAGGAGACCAGCTCTGCTTGAGGAGAGTATTGTTGAAATCTGGTCTTACTCTGTGGGGAGTTGAGGTAACTTAGTTACATTCTTCAGTAGAACCTACCTTGGTACCTTGGTGGATAGAGCAACTAGATTGTTTGGACAACTCTTTATTGCCCCTATTTTTGATGTCACCTGTAATTAATCCTTTGTTTCGCATGCAAATATTTATGATTAGCAATTAATGTCAGGTGCATATATCAAAATGAACATTGGACGTTCTTTGCAAAACAAAACAGAAAAAGGAAAAACGATGGGTAATTTGTCTGAAAAATTGAACTTGTATTGATTTTGAAATTTGCCTGTAAATAGGAGTTTTTGTACAAGAGGCTGACGTCCCAGTAAGAGAACGCCGCCGAGCAACATAGAGTTTATACAATTTTGAAAAGGAAACAAAACAGCTATGTGAAAAAATAAATCCACTGGGTTCCAACTCTGCTATCGCCTTTATGTCTTCAAGCGTCTCATCACTCTGCTGCTTAGTTGAAGATGAAGCTGATTGATTGGAGTCATCTGAACCTGATAGTTGATGCCGAATTCTAGATGCAAGGTGATCCAATGAGACATAGTATTACGCTTTATCCCTAACTTTTGCCTGGACCGCCCTTTCGGGTTTTCAGTCCACCGGGATACCCATTTTTGCCCAAGCCGCCTTTTCAGGTTTTCGACTTGCCGGGTGTACAGATTTTTTTTATTTCATCCCTTATTTTTGCCTGAACCCTTTTGGTTCGCCGGGAAGCCCTTATTTTTGCCTAGGTGTGTCAACCTAGCGGGTCTTTGATCACGCGTAGTATCTTTTTACTATGTCTGCATTGGCAGGGTGAGGAAGGTCGTCACCATCCATGGTGGTTAGAATCATGGCTCCTCCTGAGAAGATATGTTTAACCACAAATGGCCCTTCGTACGTAGGGGTCCATTTGCCCCTGGGATCACCTTGAGGTAGAATGATGCGCTTGATTACTAGATCTCCAACTTGATACTCTTGTCGTCTGACCTTCTTGTTAAATGCCCTGATCATCCGTTTTTGGTACGTCTG
The DNA here is from genome assembly GCA_948472305.1 of Vicia faba. Classification (NCBI taxonomy): domain Eukaryota; kingdom Viridiplantae; phylum Streptophyta; class Magnoliopsida; order Fabales; family Fabaceae; genus Vicia; species Vicia faba. The sequence continues at coordinate 142,555,595 of OX451736.1, forward strand.
ACCATGACAAATAGCAGTGAGTCTCTTTTTGTCAATTAGATTTAATTGATCAAGCCGAGTCTGGGTCCAGTCATCTTCGCTCAAACCTGCATCCTTCATTATCCGGAGAGAGGGTATCTGGACTTCAATAGGCAAGACTGCCTCCATGCCATAGACCAAGGAAAAGGGAGTTTCCCCTGTTGACGTCCGTGCTGAGGTACAGTACCCATGAAGAGCAAACGGTAACATTTCGTGCCAATCTTTGTAGGTCACTGTCATCTTCTGCACAATCTTCTTAATGTTCTTATTCGTCGCTTCTACAGCCCCATTCATCTTCGTCTGGTAGGGAGAAGAATTGTGATGCTGTATCTTGAATTGCTCGGAGAGCTCAGTGATCATCTTGTTGTTAAGATTGGTACCATTGTCCGTAATGATCCTCTCAGGCACATCGTATCGACAGATCAGGTTGTGCCGAATGAACTGTGCTACGACGGTTTTGGTTACCGTAGCGTAGGAAGCTGCTTCAACCCACTTTGTAAGTAATCAATCGCTACCAGGATGAAGCGGTGTCCGTTAGATGCCGTAGGTTTGATTTCGCCGATCATATCAATGCCCCACATTGCAAAAGGCCAAGGTGCTGTCAAGACGTTCAGAGGAACCAGAGGAATGTGCACCTTATCAGCATAGATCTGGCATTTATGACAAGTTCGAGAATGCTGATAACAGTCGGCTTCCATTGTGGACCAGAAATATCCCGCCCGAAGGATTTTCTTTGCCATGGTATGTCCACTGGAATATGTTCCGAAGGTACCTTCATGTAGCTCTGCCATGATTCTTTCTGCTTCAGTCTTATCCACACAACGCAGTAAGGTTGAATCATGGTTTCGCTTGTAGAGAATGCCATTGCTGAGGAAGAATTTTGCCGCAAACCTTCTCAGGAACTTCTTGTCATTAACGGATGCGCCGTCAGGGTATTCTTGAGCTTCCAAGTACCTCTTCACTTCATGATACCAAGGTTTTTCAGTTACCTCTTCGGTCTCGAGATCGCAGCAATGTGCAGATTCATCAAACTTCCAGATAATGATCTGGGGCACCTCGTTGTCCCATTTGACTTTGAACATAGAGGACATCGTAGCCAACGCGTCTGCTAACTGATTCTCCTCTCTTGGGAAGTGTTCAAAAGTTATCTCTTCGAAGTGGGGAAGCAATGTCAGCACATACTCCTTGTAAGGAATAAGGTTTGGGTTTTTCGTATCCCACTCGCCTTTGACCTGATTGATCACGAGAGCGGAATCTCCGAAGACACTCAGAAACTTCATCCTTAAGTCAATTGCAGCTTGAAGACCCATAATGCATGCTTCATACTCCGCCATGTTGTTGGTGCAGTTGAAACATAGTCGGTCGGTGAGTGGAGTATGAGTGCCTTTAGGGGATATGATCACAGCGCCGATGCCATTACCCAAAGCGTTCGAGGCTCCTTCGAAGTGCATAGACCATCGGGATCCTTCCTCAGGTCCTTCATCCGGTCCAGGTACTTCACAATCAATCACTACCATGATATCCTCGTCTGGAAATTCAAAGTTCATCGACTGGTAATCGTCCACTGCCTGGTGTGCCAAATGGTCTGCCAATACACTTCCCTTGATTGCTTTTTGAGTCGTGTACTGGATGTCATATTCCGTCAAGATCATTTGCCATCTTGCTATTCTTCCGGACAAGGCAGGCTTTTCGAAGATGTACTTTATTGGATCCATTTTTGAAATCAACAGAGTAGTGTGAGTCAACATATACTGTCTCAGCCGGCGAGCAGCCCATACCAAAGTGCAACAAGTTTTCCCGAGCAGTGAGTACCGGGTCTCAGAGTCGGTAAACTTTTTGCTAAGGTAATAAATGGCGTGTTCTTTTCGGCCAGACTCGTCATGCTGCCCCAGCACACACCCCATTGAGTTGTCCAGTACTGTCAAGTATAAGATTAGAGGTCTCCCTTCAACCGGTGGCATAAGAATGGGTGGTTCTTGGAGATACTCTTTGATCTTTTCGAAAGCGGCCTGACATTCATCATTCCAACGTACCACTTGATCTTTCTTTAGCAGTTTGAAGATTGGTTCACAGGTAGCAGTTAGATGTGAGATGAATCGGGCAATGTAGTTCAAACGTCCTAGAAAGCCTCTGACTTCCTTCTCTGTCTTGGGAGTTGGCATCTCTTGTATGGCTTTCACTTTGGCAGGGTCCACTTGAATACCTTTGTCGCTTACGACGAAGCCTAGCAATTTTCCAGATCTCACCCCAAAGGTGCACTTGTTTGGGTTCAACCTCAGCTTGTACAACTTCAGACGGTCAAACAACTTCCGTAGATGGTCAAGATGTTCCTCCTCAGTTTGGGACCTTGCAATCATATCGCCGACATACACTTCGATCTCATGGTGGATCATATCATGAAATAAAGCAACCATGGCACGTTGGTAGGTTGCCCCAGCATTCTTCAACCCAAAAGGCATGACCTTGTAGCAAAAGGTGCCCCACTGAGTAACAAAAGTGGTCTTCTCCATGTCTTCAGGAGCCATCTTGATTTGATTATAACCGGAGAAACCGTCCATGAAGGAGAATACTTTATGCTGAGCGGTGTTGTCAACTGGGACGTCGATATGAGGCAGAGGGAAATCATCCTTAGGGCTGGCCCTGTTCAAATCCATGTAATCAACACACATTCGGACCTTACCATCCTTCTTCGGCACTGGAACCACGTTGGCAACCCACTGAGGATAAGAAGTCACTGCTAGAAACCCAGCATCAAATTGTTTCATAACCTCAGCTTTGATTTTCTCGGACATTTCTGGACGCATACGGCGGACCTTCTATTTTACCGGAGGGCATTCTTCCTTGGTAAGCAGGTGATGAACTACAATGTCGGTATCCAACCCAGGCATGTCTTCGTAAGACCAGGCAAAGATTTCCACATAGTCATGTAGCATCTGAATCAACCGTTGTTTCACACTGAGCTCTAGATTGGCACCAATTTTGACTTCCTTTCTGTCTGTCTCAGTACCCAGATTTACCGTTTCCACTGGCTCTTCATGTGGTTGAATGGCCCCCTCTTCCTGGAGTAGCAGTCTTGCAAGTTCACCAGGCACTTCACAATCATCTTCACCTTCATTTTCGGCTAAGTTGATCGGATTTTCGAAGTCATAATTGGCGGTAGCAGAGTCGTTACCAGTGAGATCCAGAGTGGATTGGAACCTGTATAGGTGAGTGTGTGTAAATATAGCTGTTTTGCAATATATAACAAAGAAAGAAAAGGAGCGCAAGATTTTGAAATGCAACAAACGTCCAATGTTTTTATTGATGATATATGAAAATGACACAAAAGCCCTCACAAATGAGACCACGGTGCCCCGGGTAAGACACCGAGCCATAAAAGTTTCAAAACATTGTCTGTTACAAATTCAAAACAAAAGAGTTCATTACTGAGTGACAAAAGTAATAGGTGTGAAGTCTTTGTTAGTCCAGTTGCTTGGTCCACCGTCGGTTGTTGGGTAGATCCAACTGTCGAATTCAGATTCCTCGACGTCGTCTTCAATAGCATTCACTCCCGGGTTGGTGATGAACACAGGAGGTCTTCCAATCCTTGCCTTACGAACAGCCCTCTGAGCCTCTGCAGTGAAGCCCAAACCAAACTTGTCGGTCTTCGGAGTAAAGTCAGGAAGTCGGCCCCAGTTTGCGCACTCACCCTTCTCAACCACAGCCCGAGCATCCTTTAAGGAAGCCATCTTCAAAGGAGGGTCTTCAATCACAGTTTCAACTGATGCCAATGTCTGAGGCACCTCTTCAAAGTGTTGAAAGGGGGTCTCAATGAATTCCCCATCCATCTCTATGTACCGGAACGAGTTGAGGTGGCTGACCATATATTCTTCTTCCCCCTGAACTGTAACAATCTTCCCCCTGACCAGGTACTTCAGCTTCTGATGTAATGTGGAGGTCACAGCTCCAGCCTTGTGGATCCATGGAAGACCCAGCAAACAAGAGTAGGATGGTCGGATGTCCATCACATAGAATGTTGAATCAAAAACTTGAGAACCAACCCTGATTGGAATGTCAACTTCCCCAGTACCATCCTTTTCGAACCGTCAAAGGCCCGGACAACAATGTTACTAGGCTTGAGCTCCAAACCCTCACAATCCAACCTGTCTAGAGCCTTCTTGGGTAAGACGTTTAATGAAGAACCGGTGTCTACCAACACATGGGCAAGAGTAGTGCCCCTGCATTCAATGGAGACATGCAGGGCGTCGTTATGGTTCTTTCCTTTGGCGGTCAGATCGGCGTCAGAGAAGCCCAACCCATTATCGGCAGTCAAGTTGGCCACACAATCGGTAAATTAATCAGCAGACGTTTCTTGTGGCACATGGGCCGTCTTCAGGAAGGAAATCAGGGCCTTGGCATGGGCCTCTGAACACAATAACAGTGATAGCATAGAAATCTTTGACGGGGTGTGCCCCAGCTGCTCAACTACGTTGAAATCACTCTTCTTGATAATTTTGAGAATCTCTTCCATCTCTTGCTGGGAAGCATCAACAGTGGTTGTCTTTGGTGCCTCCGTCCGGGCAGGCAAATCAGTAGCAATCCCTTTGCCCCGAGCGTCAGATGACTCGGCAGCAGGGGTAGGAACAGGAACTTGATCAGGAAGGGGAGCAGGCACACTTGCAGGTGTGATGATAAGAGGTCTCTGAATAGCTGGTGGCGCAATATCTGGTGAGAACAACCTACCACTGCGAGTAATCTTGGCAGGCCCGGTGATGTTGCTGACGCCGGTACTAGTATCAAACTCTTGTTTAACTCCAAGCACATAAACATCTGCCCCATAGTGCCATGGGACAGCTTTGTCGGATGTATAGGGGAGGGGCCCCGGAACAGTGATGATGATAGGAGCAATCTTTTGAGTGGACATGATTTTGACAGGCTTCTTCGAGAGAGCCTTAGGAGGGTTGTTGAAAATAGTGACAATAGAAAATTCTTCAGTAGGGACAGCAGGAACAACAATCTTTTCGAACAAGATTTCTTTGCTATCCATCAGACTTTGGATACCTGATTTCAGCAAAGGACAACCAACAGGTGAAACAGCACATAGAAGGCAACCTTTACTACATCCCGGAAATAAACCAGCTGGCAACAGGTTCCTTTTGACAGTCAATAACAGAGTAACAATCTCTTCCACGGAGGCTACATACCGGTCTTCTTCCACAGCATTTACTCCATGCTGGGGCATGGGAGCAGTCACAACATTGGGCCTCTCGGGCGCCTCAAACTGTATTTCTTTAGCATCAATAAGGTCCTGAACCTTATTCCTCAGAGCCCAACAATCGTCTGTAGTATGTCCCGGGCTATCAGAGTGATAAGCGCAACGGGCGTTGGGGTTGTACTTTGGAGAAGTTGTGTTCACTACCTTTGGAGCTTCTTTGACAGTTACCAGATTGGTTGACAGCAGTTGCGGCAATATCTGAGACAGGGTCATATTGAGCCGAGTGTACTGTCTTTTGGGTCTCTCACCCCTTGGTTGGTTATACTGCTGAGGAGTAACAGCAGGCTTTGAAATTACCAATGCATTGACAGCTTGGCAGCGTTCCGGCTTATTTTGTCTTCTGGGACCATAAACAGCACTGGCTTCCTTCTTGAAGGGTTTCTTTTCAGTACTTGCGGAGGCGCCTTTCTGTATCTTCCCTGACTTGATACCAACTTCTATTCTCTCACCAGTCAAGATCAAATCTGTAAACCCAGCAGAGGAATTCCCAATCAGATGGTTGAAGAACGGACCAGACAGGGTCCCTAGGAACATGTCAACAAGTTCACGGTCAGTCAAAGGTGGCTGCACCCTGCCAGCCAGGTCTCTCCACTTTTGCGCATACTCCTTGAATCCTTCGCCCGTCCCTAGTGACATACCCTGGAGTTGGGTACGCGTGGGAGCAAGGTCATAATTGTACTGATATTGCTTATAAAAGGCAGTAGCCAAGTCCTCCCAGTTTCAGATACTGGCTCCATCCAGCTGATAGAACCATTCGAGTTGAGACCCCGAAAGGCTATCCTGAAAGAAATGGATCCACAGGTTCTTGTCTGCAGTGTAAGGTTGGATTTTCCTTACATATGATCTGAGATGCAGCTTAGGACAGGAAGCCCCGTCGTACTTCGCAAAGGCAGGCGCCTTGAACTTGTGTGGGATCACCACTCCAGAAGATAAACCTAGATCTCCAAAATCCAGCCCCGACACATTTTGAATCTCCACGGCACTTAAACGGTCCTCTAGTTGCTTGTACCTGTCTTCGGCATGAGGGTACTTCTCATCATTGTAATCTGTCTCGTTGTCGGAGACCACAGGAGTAGGAGCCCTTCCCCCTTGGGGACTGTCTTTCCCTGCTGATGAAGTAGTCTGATCAGCCACATTTTGCAGTGCATTCCCAAACCTCCGTCCAGTGTTAAACAACACAGTTCTCTTCTTCTTCTTCTTCAAGAGTAGAGTCTTCAACTCCAGTTGACCCTGGGCTAAGCTCATGACCAGCTCTTGAAACTGGGCGTTCTGGGCCTGGAGGGCCTTGATAGCTTGTTCGGTAGTAGGCTCGGAAGACATGATGATTGAATGCTTAAATAAACAGCAAAGAAGATTAAGCAACCTGTAGAAGAAGGGTACCTGTTATGCATATGATGCAATGAGATGCGTATGATTTATGTTTTCAAAGACAATCGGGATTCAACTTTGTAGACAAAAAAGGAAACACACTTCATTAGATTCAAACTTTAAATTGTTCAACAATTGGCCCTTAGGCATTACAAGAATGAAAATAACTGAAAAGGAAATAAAATCTGTAAAAGAAATATCCAAAGCCCATCAATGCTCCCATGGCCTCCTCTTCTCCGTACGGATATAGTCGTTCAGGATCCGCTCTTCCTCCAATTGCTTAGTCAGCTTCTGGATCTTTTGCTCCTGTTCGTTGAACTTTTCCCGATAAAAATCCCGTTCTTCCTGTAGCTGCGCCCAAGATCTCTTTAGTGTATCAACATCAGTGGGTATCTGAGGAGGGAGGACAGTTGGAGGAACCCCGTCTTCATCAGGAAATTCAAGAATGACAGGCCTGACAGCTTCGTATGGCATACCTAAATTCTGAGCACGGATGCGGACCCATCTGTAGTAGGGTTCCATTGGTAGAGAAGTCTTCGGTCCCAACCCATGTGGGTCAGCTTTGTGAATTCTGTCCCAAGCCTTAATGAATCCACGGCGCAGTTTGTCACTGCCTACCTGAAATTCAAAACTGAAGTGAGGAACCAACATCTCATGAGGCCCTGCTCTTCTGGCTCTTCCAAACTGACGGAGAGCTAAACATGGATTATAAGAGATTCCTCCCTGGGTACCGATCAAAGGAACATTAGGATATTCTCCGCAACGGTCAATAATGGCTACCTTATCCAAACCTCTGAGAGTCTAGATGATGTCATTGTCAGTGAGAGACATTAACCTATGAGCCCAGCCTTTTCCTTCTTCATTCTTCAGCATGAACTTAGGGAGGTGCGAAATAAACCACCTCACTAACAAAGGAGCACAACACCATAGAGTTCCCCGTCTTTGGGCAGTACGAGCATAGAGTTGTTGCAGGATATCACCCAAGAGAGTGGGTATAAGGTTTCGAGACATGAAGATCCTTATGGCATTGATATTGGCAAAGTTATCAGGATTTGGAAACAATACTAGACCATAGATTAAGAGAGCCAGAATGTCTTCGTACGCCTTGAAGTCTAAGTCATTCAAGAAACTATTAGCCTTGCCCACCAGAAACTTAGCCAACAAGCCCTTAACTCCACTTTTAGTTTCCCAGTTAGCCACTACCTCTTCTTTGGTTAAGGGAAGGACTGCAGCAATCTCTTCAGGCCTAAGAGTCTTCTCCCAACCAGTGAATGGAGTCTGCTCCAAAACAGGGATACCAAGTAACTCAGAGAATTCTGAAGGGGTGAAAAACACAAGAAGGGGGGGTTGAATTGTAAAACTGGAATCTTAAAGCAATTGACAAGATATTTTTATCCTGGTTCGTTTGATCTCAAACTACTCCAGTCCACCCGTCAAGGTGATTTCGCCTCTCTCCAACGAGGTCTTAATTCACTATATTCAACTGAATACAAATCTGCTTTAACAACTGCTAAAGCCTTCTTGATTCAAACCACAATCCGGTTTGTCAAGGCAACACTTTCTTACAAAGGTATAAAACAAATGTGTGTGAATGTTTTCTACAAAACTATATCACAACTGTGATGTATACACAAATTAAGCTTAGAAACTTAGAATGCTAAACACTAATGGAGTATCAGAGTTTGTTGGTTTAGCAAAACTGGTAGATGAAGATTATTGTTCAGCTTTGTGCGTGTAGAGAGTTTGGAAGCATTAGCCATTATAATCTTCGAAGCTTGGTTTATATAGCACTTGAGAAGATGAACGTTGAATGCAATATTCTTGATTCAATGCTAATAACAAGCTTTCCTTTTTGAGCAGATCTTGTCTAGAATGATGCCGTTGGAATTAATTAGCGTTCAATGCACAGTACCGTTGCTTCTTCAATGCACGTTTTGGCTTGGCTCATTCTGATTCTGCTTCGCTGCTGATGAACTATTTGATTCTGTATCAGAGTGTTTACGCACAGTTCTGTTCATCAAGCTTCAGCATGTGCGTGAGTTGATCATCTGATCTTCACGTTCTGATTCAGCAACTTCTGATGCTGGTGTATCAAATCAAGTTCTGATGCTGAAGAAGTGATCTTGCTTATTTCAATCAGCGTATCTGCAAGTCAGAGCATAGTAATTTTAGGCAGCATATAGTTCAAACATGAAACATATAACTACTATATCTTTTCACTTTGTTATCATCAAAACTTAAATATAGGGTACTAGATTCAAACATTATTCTAACAATCTCCCCCTTTTTGATGATGACAAAAACTAGATATTTTAAATGAAAAATAACGTGAAAAGGTATCTGGGAAATGTTTCAGAGTTAAGAAGTAAAGAGAGATCAGAGTTTAAGAGATACTCCCCCTGAGTTTGTTACTTCCCTTTGATATGCGTGTTCTTCAGGATCAGATCTTTTTCTATCTTTGAGCATCAGATTATAGGTCTTTGACTTATCAGAGAGCAGAGCTTCAGAGCTTTTCCTGTCAGAGCTTTGCTTCGGATCAGAGTGTTAGGTCGATCAGAACTTCATATTTGATCAGAGCAACATGAGCTTCTACATTTTGATCAGAGCTTCTAGCTTCATAGTCTTCATAGGTTCAAGAGCTTCCTTGTGCCTGTAGACTTAAAAACAAAACAGAAAAACATTTCAAGTAATAGAGTTAGAATGTTTGAGAATTTCTGTCTAGTTAGCCGTTATTGATTTTAAATATCATTCTTGTTCTCCCCCTTTTTGTCAGCAATCAAAAAGTGTTAGTGATGTGCTAAAACAATTTAGATCAGAAAAACAAATTATATTAAAATAGTTCATAGTCAGAGCAAAAGAACATTACAAAACATAAGCAAAACAATACATCAGAAAATGAAGAAAACATAGAGAATGTCATGCATGAAAAAAAATTTTAAGGTTGTGGGGGCATGCGTGAGAACAGGCTTTCCAGCATTGCTTGAATCTTTTCAGAAGTTTCATTCTGCTTCTGAACCATGGTGACAACAGTGTCAATCTTGCTGTCCTGTACGTCCATTCTTGCTTTCATCTTCTGATCATTCTCTTCCATCCGCTGCTGTAGACGTAAGTCATTCAGCCTTAATTCTTCCAGAGCCTGCCTGTCCAAGGCAGCTTGAGAACTTTCAGCAGGAGGAAGCTTCTCAGAACTTTCAGCTACATCTTCTGCTGGATTTTCTTCAGCCTGAATGGTCTTGTCCTCTGATGGTTGCACCTGTGCAGCTTGCTCTTTCTCAGACCAGGATTCACTGTCCAGAGGGAGCACAACTTCTTGAGGCAGCTGACTCTCAACTTCCTTCAGCAGCTTGCTAAAGTTCTGTTGAGCCTGCTCATAGTTGACGTCCTGCAGCTTGAGGGCTTCAGCACGTACCCATACTCTGAACTGTGACCAGAGCTGATCAGAAGCAGCTGGGTCGATCATCCCCGGACAGACTTGCTTCAAAGAAGCAATCCATTGCAGCATACCTGTTTCAAAATTCAAAATACCAGAGCCAACATCTGGTTGCTTTGGTTTGGGTATGGCAATTTTGTGTCTTAGATCAGCAAGACGTTCAAGACTTGTTAAGTCAATGAAAGTTCTGCTGGGGTTTTCAGCGGATTGGTTTTCAGAGGTTGTTTGTTTTGGAGGAGGGTTATCAGAGTCAGAGGAAGATATTTCTATTGGAGTGGTTGGAGTTTTTGGAGGTGTTGATTCCTCTGAAGATGGCAACTGGGGCCTGACAATAGTGGTTCCACATGGCAACTGGATTGCCAGCGGTGAAGGTTGAGGTGAGTGGGGATCAGAATGATGAGGAGAAGGGGTTTCATAGTGGTGAAACTCTATTTGTGGCGAAGGTGGATTATTTTCTGGTTGAGGAGGTGGAATCTCTGATTGCTCAGGGATCAGAGGTTCTTCTGTGAGTGGTTGTTGTGATTGTGGTTCTGATTCTGGTTCTGATTGTATTTCTGGTTCAGGTTGTGGTTCTGGTTGTGGATGAGGAATATTTGGTGGTTCAGAAAGTGGTTGAGCAGAAGCATGTTCACGCTCAATATCAGCTAGCACTCTATCAAGTGCTGGTGTTGTTGAAACAGTTGGTTGTTTGGTAATTTTGATTCTGGTTCTTCTGAGTTGTAAGGTCTCAGAAGGGTCTTCTGGTATGGTTTCATCAATGGTAGGGATTGGGATTGAAATTCTGTGAGAGGTTTTAGGAGGGGCAGCAGATGTTGGAATAGTAGATGAAATTGAAATAGGGGCAGCAGATGAATTACCTCGTTTCTTTGGAGTCTGATGAGATGATCCTTCTGCTTTCCTCTTCTTTGTCTTCTTCTGAGTCACTTCTGGTTGGACTTGACTCAGATCTTTGATCTTCAGCTTTGAACCTGCATCTTCTTCCTTGTATGAATCTGGATACTTGAGAAACATATCCGGTTGGGATTCCATTTCAGAAAATTTTGGGAAATTACTCAGAGGCACTCTTCTTCTGGAGATGTCAGCAGTTGAAGAAGCTCTGGGTTCCTTCCTAATATTTTCTATCAGCTTCATCTTTTTCAGGTTCTTAGCGTTCAGCGGTTTTCCAACAGTTGGTTCCATAGTGCCCAGCACTTGAGCTTCGCTCAGATAATCTATCAGCTTATTCTCTGTCAGAATATCTGATATGAGCCTTCCAAACGGTATCCAGTCCCTTTTGGTCCTTTCTTCTTCTCTAGTCTCTTTCACACTGGTCTTGAGATGGTTGAACAGAAAGTGTGCCAGATTGATCTTCACCCTCTGATCAATAAAGTAGATCAGAAATTGCTGATCCACGTTTATATAATCAGGAGAGCTTGTTGGCTTCCTGTGATTGAAACAGCCCAGAACAATCTTGGCCCATACTCTGCAGTGATCCTTCAGATCCTTAATTTTGCTGCTGGGAAAACCAAGAGTGAAAATGCAGTTGGCTACCACACCTATATCAGGGCATCTATCAGCCATGTCCACACAACGGACTCCACCACCACTTTGACCAATTAACCTAGCAATGAGGTCTTCAGAAATTACTATCTTCTTTCCCATGACAAAAGAGATGACTAGATGTTTATGAATCTTGGCATGAATCCAAAATTCCTTGACAAGCTCTGGGAAAGTTGGTCCAACCAACCTATCGAAACACCTCTCCCACTTTTGAGCCCTAATTTCCTCAGTTAGGTCAAATCCATTATCCTTCAAGCTTTCGAAGTCGATGATTAACTCAGAGAGAACCTCAAGATTCTTTACCGGTGTGAGAAGAGTTCTGGTAGGCACCTGATATTGCTCAGAAGTTTCTTTCTTCTGATTCCCTGCAGAAATGCTGGAGGATGCCATTGTTCTCACTAAAAAGCTTTTAGAATGATTTGAGAGAAAAAGGTTTTGAAGGAGATAAACTCAGAAATATGCAGAAAAAGTTTCAGAGATTATGAGAAAGCGTAAAGAATAAGAATGAAGAATAATGTGCTTAAATAAGGTTTTCAAAAATTATTTTGAAAAATTAAACGTTTTTAAGAGAGAGAAAAAAAATAATGATTGCCATTAACAAGCGTGATTACTTTTCATTAAATGCTTGCTGATTTTGGGGGATTTGAGAAAGATACTTAAAAACGGTTACCAGACATGTGTCTCAATGCACCCAATCAGCGCTTTGCCTTCTCAGAAGCGTGCACGCGTTCTGCTTCAGGGATTTGCTGATGATTGGATGACACTTGTTTGATGTAGTGATCAGCACGTCTGTCTTTGAGATTAGACTCTCAGATCTTTAGACTTGCATCTGATACAATCTGCATGTTCTATCTTTCTGAAAGGAGATTGATCAGAAGTTCACAGTAATATAATTACATTCTGAAGATAAATACATGGAATTAAAACATTTTCATTCTGGGCATACTTTCATGCTGAGATGTTTCAGAATGAAATTGAACCTATCTTCTGAAAGGGGTTTAGTAAAGATATCAGCCCATTGATGGTCTGTATCTATAAATTTCAAGTTTAAAATACCTTTCTGAATATAGTCCCTAATGAAATGATGTTTTATTTCTATATGCTTAGCTCTAGAATGTAAAATAGGTTTCTTACTTAAGCAAATAGCAGAAGTATTATCACAAAGAATAGGAATGTTACTCTCAAAAATTTGGAAGTCTTCAAGCTGACTTTTCATCCAGAGCATTTGTGTGCTACATCCTGCTGCTGCTATGTACTCAGCTTCTGCTGTTGACAGAGCAATTGTTGATTGCCTTTTGCTGGACCACGAGATCAGATTTTCTCCCAGAAACTGGCAGCTTCCAGAAGTACTTTTTCGTTCCACTCTGTCTCCAGCAAAATCAGCATCGCAGTAGCCTACTAAGCTGTAATCACTAGATTTTCTATAAAACAAACCCAGATTAGTAGTACCTTTCAGATACTTGAAAATTCGCTTAACAGCTGTTAAGTGAGATTCTCTAGGATCTGATTGGAATCTAGCACAAATACATACGCTGAATAAGATATCAGGTCTTGAAGCTGTCAGATAAAGGAGAGAACCAATCATACCTCTGTAGACCTTCTGTTCTACACTTTTGCTTACCTCTTCTCTTTCCAGAATGCACGTGGGATGCATTGGAATCTTTGATGGCTTACATTCTGAGAGGTCAAATTTCTTCAGAAGATCTCTGATGTATTTGCTCTGATGAATGTAAGTTCCCTCTGGAGTTTGATTGATCTGAATTCCTAGAAAGAATTTCAGTTCCCCCATGAGGCTCATCTCAAATTCTGCCTGCATACACTTAGCAAATTTTCTTCCAAGAGAAGGATTAGTAGAACCAAAAATAATATCATCAACATAAATTTGACAGACTAAAATGTCACTCTTAACTGTTTTACAGAATAGAGTAGTGTCCACTTTCCCTCTGGTGAATTCATTTTCAAGCAGAAAGTTACTTAGCCTTTCATACCAAGCTCTGGGAGCTTGTTTCAGACCATACAGTGACTTTTTCAGTTTGAAAACATGTTCTGGATGTTTTGTATTTTCAAAACCTGGGGGTTGGTGAACATAAACTTCTTCTTCTATATAACCATTTAAGAATTCACTTTTGACATCCATCTGATACAGAGTGATGCCTCTATTAACAGCAAATGAGATTAAAAGTCTGATAGATTCTAACCTGGCGACTGGGGCAAAGGTTTCTGTATAGTCTATCCCCTCTTGCTGACTATAACCTTGTGCAACCAGTCGTGCCTTGTTTCTGACGACTTCACCTTGTTCATTAAGCTTGTTTCTGAACACCCATCTTGTTCCAATGACGTTGAATCCTTTTGGTCTGGGAAAGAGATCCCATACGTCGTTTCTGGTGAATTGATTCAGCTCTTCTTGCATTGCCAGAATCCAGTCGTTGTCCAGAAGTGCTTCATCAATAGAAGAAGGTTCAATCAGAGACACAAGTCCCATAAGAGTTTCTTCAGAGTTTCTGAAGCTTGCTCTTGTTCTGATTGGATCTTCCTTTCTTCCTAGGATAGTTTCTTCTGGGTGATCCAAACTGCTTCTGGGTAATCTCTTCTGAGGTTGATCAGCAGCAGTTGTAGGATTTCTAGCATTGCTTCTTTCAGACGTTGAAGGAATGTCTGTGTTGAGAGCTTCTGATGACTTGTCTTCAGAACCTGCAAATTCAATTTCTATACCTGCAAGATTTTCATTCTGCTTTGACTTTTCAGAGTCAAGCTTGTCATCAAAACGAACACTGATTGATTCTTCCACAATCTGTGTTTCTGTATTGTATACTCTGTACCCTCTTGAGCGTTCAGAGTATCCTAACATAATACACTTCTGTGCCTTAGAATCAAACTTGTTCAAATAATTCTTTGTATTTAACATATAGCAAGTACATCCAAATGGATGAAAATACGAAATGTTGGGCTTTCTGTTCTTCCACAATTCATATGGAGTCTTTTCCAGAATAGGTCTTATTGAGATTCTATTCTGAATGTAGCACGCTGTGTTTATTGCCTCTGCCCAGAAAGTCTTAGCAACGTTTGTCTCATTGATCATGGTTCTGGCCATTTCTTGCAATGTTCTGTTCTTTCGTTCTACAACTCCATTTTGTTGGGGAGTTCTAGGACAAGAGAAATCATGCAGAATGCCTTTGTCATTAAAGAATGACTCAAAATCTTTATTTTCAAATTCTCCACCATGATCACTTCTGACTTTAACGATTCTAAGATCTTTTTCATTCTGAACTTGGTTACAGAAGGTAACAAACACAGAGTGTGACTCGTCCTTGTGTCTTAAGAACTTTACCCATGTCCATCTGCTATAGTCATCTACGATTACTAACCCATACTTCTTGCCACTGACTGAAGCAGTTTTAACTGGTCCAAATAAGTCAATGTGCAGAAGTTCTAATGGCTTAGAGGTAGAAACAACATTTTTGGATTTAAAAGAAGGTTTTGCAAATTTGCCTTTCTGACATGCTTCACACAGAGCATCTGAATTGAACTTCAAATTTGGAAGTCCTCTGACCAGATTGAGTTTGTTAATCTGAGATATTCTTCTCATACTAACATGCCCCAATCTTCTGTGCCAGATCCACTGCTCGTTGTTAACAGACAGAAGACATTTTACGTTCTGACTCTTTAGTTCAGAAAGTTTGATTTTGTAAATGTTGTTTTTCCTCTTTCCATTAAACAGGATAGTCCCATCTTTCTGACTAACAGCTTTACATGATTTTTGATTAAAGATTATATCATAACCGTTATCACTTAATTGACTTATGGATAACAGATTATGCATCAATCCATCAACTAGCAGAACATTATTAATAGAGGGAAGATTTCCGTTACCTACAGTTCCAGAGCCAATAATCTTTCCCCTCTGATTGCCTCCAAAGCCAACGTGGCCTCCAGGCTTAAGTTCCAGGCTTTGGAACATATGCCTTCTTCCCGTCATGTGTCGTGAGAAGCCAGAGTCCAGGTACCATGACTGGTGTTTCTGACTTGCTGCTAAAGATATCTGCAACATGTATTATTTTATCCTTAGGTACCCAGATCTTCTTGGGTCCTGATTTGTTAGTTTTACCAAAACTCTGGTTGAATTTTGGTTTCACAGAGTGATTACTACTAGTATATTTGATGTCATGTGTGTGACCATACACAAAGTGTGAATTTAGAGGAGTGTGTTTAATGGTTAAATCCATGACATTTTTAGGTGTAGGAACCTTACCTAGGTATCCTATTCCTTTCCTGCCGTTTCTACTAACTCCATAGATCATTGAAGCCATTCTGCTTCTATCTATGCTTTTAGCAAGGAACTTCTGGAAACTATGATCATACTCCTTGATGATCTCATCAGCGTTGCTGGGAGTTTCAGGAATTGGTTCCTTCTGAGAGTTTTGTAAAGAGTTTTCTAATTTTAAAATTTTATCTCTCAGCTCAGAGTTTTCCAATTTGAGACTCTCAGACTTATTAGAGTCAGATTCAAGATTCCTTTTCAGGTCTCTGAATTTAGCTCTAATCTGCTGATAACGTTCCAGAATTTCATTGAGGCTTTCAGCAAGTTCAGCCTTTGTAAAATTAACAGCGAAGTTAGGGAATACCTCTTCTGTGTCTGATTCTGAGTCTGATTCAGAAGCTTCACTGTCATCTGGAATGTTAGCCATGAGCGCTATGTTTGCCCTTTCATCATCTGATTCTGAGTCAGCTTCAGACGAGTCAGAGTCATCCCATGTGGCCATGAGACTTTTCTTCTTCTCTCTTCCAAACTTCTTTTTGGGCTTTTCCCTCTGAAGCTTTGGGCAGTCACTCTTGTAGTGTCCTTGCTCATTGAACTCGTAGCAGATGATGTCTTTTGTGTTTGGCTTCTTGCTACCGGAGGAGCCTTCAGATCTTCTGTATCCAGAGGAAGAATCTGTCCTTCTGTATCTGGAAGAAGACTCGTTCTGATCAGATCTTCTGGGATTCCTGAACTTCCTTTGTCTTTGCTTCCACAGTTGATTTACTCTTCTAGAGAGAAGGGAAAGTTCGTCTTCTTCTGATGAGGATCCATCAGATGTTTCTTCAACTGCCTGCAAAACTTTAGATTCAGATTTTCTGTTAGATTTTAAAGCTATAGGCTTACCTTGCTTCTGAGGCTCATCAGCTTCTAGCTCTATCTCATGACTTCTGAGGGAGCTTATAAGTTCCTCCAGAGTGATTTTGTTGAGATCCTTCGCTAGCTTCAGAGCAGTAACCATAGGCCTCCACTGCTTGGGTAAACTTCTGATTATCTTCTTGACATGGTCAGCAGTAGAGTATCCTTTTTCCAGAACTTTGAGACCAGCTACCAGAATCTGGAATCTAGAGAACATAGTTTCAATGGATTCAGATTCTTCCATTTTAAACGCCTCATACTTCTGAATGAGCGCCAGAGCTTTTGTTTCTTTGACTTGAACGTTTCCCTCATGCGTCATTCTGAGAGAATCAAAGATGTTCTTAGCTGTGTCTCTGTTGGAGATCTTTTCATACTCAGTATAGGAGATGGCACTGAGGAGGATGGTTCTGGCCTTATGGTGATTCTTGAAATCACGCTTTTGTTGATCAGTCATTGATTTTCTATCAATCTTCTGACCAGTTGCATTCACAGGGTGCGTGTATCCATCTGTCACCATATCCCACAGATCAGCATCATGTGCTAGAAAGAAGCTTTCAATTCTGTCTTTCCAGTAATCAAAGTTTTCTCCATCAAAGACTGGAGGTTTGCCGCTGAATCTGTCTCTGTCCTCATTGTTGTCATTGCTGAAATGAGAGTTGTTTCCTGCCATTGTGTTTTTCTGACGCTGGATCTTGTACTGACACGGTTAAGTGTTTTAGCTCAGAACCAGGCGCTCTGATGCCAATTGAAGGGGTGAAAAACACAAGAAGGGGGGGTTGAATTGTAAAACTGGAATCTTAAAGCAATTGACAAGATATTTTTATCCTGGTTCGTTTGATCTCAAACTACTCCAGTCCACCCGTCAAGGTGATTTCGCCTCTCTCCAACGAGGTCTTAATTCACTATATTCAACTGAATACAAATCTGCTTTAACAACTGCTAAAGCCTTCTTGATTCAAACCACAATCCGGTTTGTCAAGGCAACACTTTCTTACAAAGGTATAAAACAAATGTGTGTGAATGTTTTCTACAAAACTATATCACAACTGTGATGTATACACAAATTAAGCTTAGAAACTTAGAATGCTAAACACTAATGGAGTATCAGAGTTTGTTGGTTTAGCAAAACTGGTAGATGAAGATTATTGTTCAGCTTTGTGCGTGTAGAGAGTTTGGAAGCATTAGCCATTATAATCTTCGAAGCTTGGTTTATATAGCACTTGAGAAGATGAACGTTGAATGCAATATTCTTGATTCAATGCTAATAACAAGCTTTCCTTTTTGAGAAGATCTTGTCTAGAATGATGCCGTTGGAATTAATTAGCGTTCAATGCACAGTACCGTTGCTTCTTCAATGCACGTTCTGGCTTGGCTCATTCTGATTCTGCTTCGCTGCTGATGAACTATTTGATTCTGTATCAGAGTGTTTACGCGCAGTTCTGTTCATCAAGCTTCAGCATATGCGTGAGTTGATCATCTGATCTTCACGTTCTGATTCAGCAACTTCTGATGCTGGTGTATCAAATCAAGTTCTGATGCTGAAGAAGTGATCTTGCTTATTTCAATCAGCGTATCTGCAAGTCAGAGCATAGTAATTTTAGGCAGCATATAGTTCAAACATGAAACATATAACTACTATATCTTTTCACTTTGTTATCATCAAAACTTAAATATAGGGTACTAGATTCAAACATTGTTCTAACAAATTCTTCCAGGGTAGGGACCAGCTGGAAGTCTTGAAAGGTGAAGCAATGACACAGGGGATCATAAAACTGGGTCAGGACACTCATCAGTTGTTGATCCCACTTTGAAGTGACTAACCCAAGAAGAGAACCATGCCTCTTGATGAAGGAAGTAGTGTTTGGAATCCTATCAACCAAATCCTTGAGCAAAGTAGGTGGTTGAATAAAGTTGAGCCGGATAGTATTCCTATGCACGGGCATCATGATGTCCTACAAAACAGAGCAAAGATGAAACCCTCTTGTCTTTGAAATGGGTCAGTCCTTATGCAGGATGCATGCAATGGTATGATGGTATGATGTTATGATAAAACACACCACAAGTATTCACAAAGGTAAGAATGATAAGGCACACAAGTCACACAAGACAACCCTTAGGGTTTAGGCCAGCATGAAGTTTAGGTATTACCCTCTTTTAGTTTCGTTGGTTAAGACCTGTCCTATCAAAAGTAACCGGGTTCTAGAGGATCTCAATATCATTGACTACCCTCAATCGGTCATAACTCCAGCATCGCAATCTTTTCTTGCGGCCAGAACCATCACGAGAGTTTAGTCTCAATGAGTGTAGCATACTGCTACTGTTCTATGGCCAAGTTTGGTCAGTTTAGGGTTCTAAGGTCGGTTGGTGTTTAATGACTCCTTAGAAGACCCATATTCTCCTCGTTGCAACACAAGGGATATCGGTACAGACCAAGGTGTCACACCAACTTAGCCACTGCTTCACCCATGTCGGTCTACGCCGGACAGGTCCCTCACAGCTTATGCTACCTAAAAGGGTATTCCCCAGATCCGGGTTAGGATCTATGAAACTCCGATGCAAAGCCCACAAATGTAAAAGCAAACAAAGCAAGCAATTGAAAACAAGGTGATCTAAGCCCTAAGGTTACCCCACTTTTAAGTTATCCCCAGCAGAGTCGCCAGTTCTGTGATACGGTGGGAGAACTGACTTGAGGTTTTGCGTTTGTTTTCGCAAATGTTTCGGTTGAGCAAGAGTCGCCACCGACTTTTTATTTTATCCTAAGGAAATGTTAAAAAAGCACAGCAAAAACCTTTGAGATGTTTTCTTGGGTTCGGGGAGTAGATTATAGAAAGGGAAGGTATTAGCACCCTTTATATCCATGGTTATCCATGGACTCTTAGTTACTTGCTTAGATCACTTGCCTTGTGTTTTCAATTGTTTGAAATGGTGCTTTGTGTGTGGGTTTGAAAATATTTTGAAAAGAGGCCAATGTGGTGGCAACCTTTTGTAATGATCCATGTTGGGATGTATACAAAGGTGTACTTATCTTTTGAAAAGTTTTCAATGTTTTTGAAAGTTTTTTTTGAAAGTGTGTTGTGATGTGTGGTTTTGAAAAATAGGCAAGCGTTTTTGTTTTGCAAGTTGGCAAGTAACCAAGAGTTGTCTACTCCTAAATTTACTCAAAGATCTTTGCTATGTTTTAACCCTTTTAACAATTTTGTTCCACCATTGTATTTGGTGGACAATCTTGTGTTAGGATGTGAACGGGACGGGCGCGGGTCATCGTTTAGACCATGATTGCAATGGTGCCAAGTGTCTTTGGGCAATTTTTCCTTTAAGGGACTTGATCATGTTTAGGCAACTTTCGAAAGCGTCGTCGAGGGACTATGATCATTTGATATTGTTTTGTTTTTGCCAAAGAAACTCAACATGCAACATGGCCAATTATTGAAGGCATCAAGTGGAGTAACCCTAGGGGTGCAAGTGTGATTGGTGTTTGTTCATTTTCATGCTTTTATCTTGGAATTAGGTCAAGCTATTTGTTTGGTTGATTTTTGCATTCAAACCCTAAGTCTATCATGGCATATTTAGAAAGCTTTTAAAGTGCGGAATTAAAAGTCCTAAATTATTACACAATGATCATGGGGAAGGGGATACAAATGTTCAATGGGGATGAGACTTTATAGGAGAGTAGTGTCCAATATTTACAACCAAATCGAATTGCGCAAATGTAAATGTAAAGATGTATAAGAATAAGTAAATGTGTATGTGTAAATGTATTTGTGTAAGTGTATGATTTATTTAAAAGTGAAATAAAAATAAATAAAAAAGGTTAATTTGGATATTTTCATGTTTAGGGCAAAAACCCTAATTTTGCAAATAAAAGGTATTAATTATTTATTATATACAACATTTATTAATTATGTACAAAAAATAAATAAAAAGGAAGTATATTGTAAAAAAAGTATTTTTGAGGTCAAATATTAATAAAAATAAAAATGTATTATTTTTGTATTTTTCTCCTAAATATTCTAATAAATATATAAGTATTTATATTATTTACTAAATATATTAAATATGTACAAAAATAAAATATTTAATATTTACAAAAAAAGTATATTTTTTAGAAAATGTTTTCAAAAGATAAAATAAAATAAAATCAGAAAATAAAATGTATTTTTGTATTGTTTTTTGTATTTTTAAATAAAAGGTATTATGTATTTATTTACATATATAACTAAATGAAACAAATAAATATCAAATAAAATGCAAAAAATGTGAGAAAAATATTTTTAATGTTTTTTCATGTTTGGATAAAAATATGAAATCAAAATCAAAAGGAAAAAATCAAAAATGACAAATATAACAAGCAATGGGCCAAGGGGGTGTATGTGTGAAAATGTGGTGCAAATAGAAAAACAAAACAGGCCCAGCCCAAAGCAAGCTTGTCTTTAACCTCCAGACAGTTTGAACAACAACAGCGCGCGTTTTCCTAACTCCTGATTCCTGGACTTTCAAGCAAAACTCATAACACCAAAAATGTAGAGCATCAAGAGACGAATCCAAACATATAAAAAACTTGACTTAACTCTCAGGAATGAGAGAGAATTTCTCCATCCCTAATTCCTGACCTAAGTTTTTGCTAATGTTCAGGTTCCAAATTCTCTCAGTACACACAACATAAATGCAAAGTGATTATATGTGTAGCTTCAGGGCCATGAGTAGAGCATTTTTCATTCATAAACCTAAGTCTAAATATGCTTGGATAGAGAGATAGAAGTTCAAGAACTTACCTGTTCAGCTTGAATCGTGTATGACAATTGAGGTACTTTCAGTGCAATGTGAGGACTTGTGCAGCTTGCTTGAGGTTCAGGGATGCTTCCTCTATGCTTTAGGTTAGTTGGACCAAGGGAAAAGTGTTTGCAAAGTTTGTTTTGGCTAGTTGTTGCAGCAATGTGAGTTGTTGTACAAAATGCAAGCTTTCTTCTATCTTAAGCAAAAGTTGTCCAGTTGGAATATAGGCTACCACGGGCCCCTCAAGTATGCTGCAAATGTTAGTCTTGATCAGTGGGATATGTCCATGCCTTTGTGCCTCAAATATCTGCATTGTACCTCATAGATTGTAAACTTGACATAAAGTTCACCTTTTCAAAAATGGCTAAGTCACTTTTTCCAAATATGGCTTAATTCTTCATGTAATGACCAAATGCACAAAATAACATCTTGGCACAATGGATTGGCATTTAATTATTGAGTAAGAAAAGGATTAGAGGCCTGTAACTAGCTTGTGCAAACTGATTTCAAAAATGCATAGTGTATGAACATGAAAATGGCTCATGAACAAAGTGACTTTTGCCCATATTGACAAATTCGATTCTCCCTAACCACAAGGGTGTTTGAGAAGTTCTTAGACATTTTGGAAAGCTTGGAATGTGTACTACAATCCATATTTGTAATGCAATTTGAAATTCCAAGTGGAAGCATGTGAAAAGTGGCCATGAAGTTAGGTAAAAATCCTGCCTAAAATAGGTCAAAAAATTTCTAAGTTAAGAATGTTTTGCACCCTTGTTCCAAAAATCATAACTTGAGCTACATGCTTATTTTGAGGAAACTTTGTGAATCAAAGTTGTAGATTTTGCAATGGGCTATAACTTTCATGTTTTGAGTTTTGTTTGAATCCAAATTTATCTTGATGAAAAGATGGGACAAAGTTAGGAAAAAATTAGGAATTTTCATAACTTAGAAAATTTCTAAGTTATGAAATTTCTTCATTTCAAACCCTAATTTGTGATTTTTGATTTCTTGATGAACAAGTTTCACAATTTGGCATGTTTTGATGAAAAATGAATCTTGACACTTGATTTTGACCAAAAAGTCAAAGTTTGACTTTTTAGTATACAGTCAATTTTGGCTCAGTTGACTGGAAAATTCATCTGTCAATCTTGTGCATTTGGGATCTTTTGAACTTGTTGAATGTGTCAAGACCATGCCATTGAGTCCTTGAGTCCATATGTGAGCTTGGTTTGCCATTGGCTAGGTCAAACACTCAAAAATTGTCTTTGTGCAGTCAAAACCCTAAAAATGACCATTTTGCCCTTTTGGTGATCTGATCAAATTTCTTGTGGAATTGTGATCCAAACTTGACCAAATTGTTCATATGAGTTCATAATGTTGATGTGGGTCAAAAATCATGAGGTTTGACTGTCAATTGACCACAGTTGACTTTTTCCCCAATACAACTGATTTCTAGGTCAACTATCCAATTGACTGGGCAAAGATTGGAATCAAGGCTTGAAACTTGGTATGGATAAACATGTGAGTCCAACATGAAGCATGAAATTAATCTTGGGAATTTTAGGTCAAAATATCTTTGTGCAAACTCAAACCCTAATTTGGGTCAACAATGCAAGGAGGAGTCTTGAGCAGAGTAAATCCTAACTTGATCTTGAGCTCCAAGGGTCTTGTGGTGATAAAATAAATTGAGAAATGGGAGGGAAAATTTTTGGGTACAACAGGGGTCAAAGAACTGGAAGAGATTTTTCACCATGTCTTCTTCAATGTTGGAGTTGACCAAGTTGAGGAGTCTACCATGTCTTTCACTGAAGAGAGAATTCTCTGGAATCTTGGAAGTAAGCTCCTTGAGTTGAGGAGGGATTCTCATAAGGTTTACTTGAATTGTTTTCCTGCGAAGAGATTCCATGACCTACAAAACAAGAACAAAGATGAAGATCCAAACCCTTGAATTGGTTAGTCGATGCATATGATGCTTTATGATGTTCATGATGTATGCACAAACATATGTACAAGCAAGTCACACAAGATCCTAGTTTCAGGCTTGCATGGGGTTTCATAGGTAAGTACCCTCTTGAAGTTAGTTGGCTCAACCTGTCCTATAAATAGTAACCGGGTTCTAAGGAACTCAATATCATTGGATTATTTTCTGTGTTCGTTGTTTTGGTTTAGCCACTTAACTGGCGACCAAAATATTCCAAGAAAACACCCCTCAATGAGTGTAGTATCGAGTATCTACCAACTTCGGACTGCACCAAAGCCGGTCATCTCACTACCCCTAAAAAGGCCAAGATGGTCAAGTAAGGTTCTAAGAGTTCATTAGTGCTCCATGACATCACTCAGCGGCCCCGTATTCTCTTTGATTAACTCAAAGGCTACCGGTACTCACAAATATGTCGCACTAATATAGCTATTGCTTCAACCATGTCAGTATACCCCGCACAGTTTCCACAACGTATTGCTATTTACCTATGAATGTTTCCCAAATCCGGGTAGAGGACTTCATTCCCAAACAAGAGAACCAAATGCAAAGCAATCAAATAAATCAAGATAAGCATGCAAAAAGGTGATCTAAACCCTAAGGTTACTCCACTTTTAAGATACTCCCCAGCAGAGTCGCCAGTTCTGTGATACGGTGGGAGAACTGACTTGGGATTTTGCGTTTGTGTTTGCAAATGTTTCAGTTTAGCGAGAGTCGCCACCGACTTTTTATTTTATCCTAAGGAAAGGTCAAAAAGCACAAGAAAGACCTTTGAGATGTTTTCTTGGGTTCGGGGAGTAGATTATGAAAAGGGAAGGTGCAAGCACCCTTTTCATCCATGGTTATCCATGGGCTCTTAGTTACTTGTTTAGATCACTTGCTTTGCTTTTCAATTGTTTGAAATGGTGCTTTGTGTGTGGTTTTGAAAGATGTTTTGAAAAGAGGCCATCATTGTGGCAACCTTTGTAATGATTCTTGTTTGAATGTATACAAAGGGGATTTTGTCTTTTGAAAAGATTTCAATGTTTTGAAAGTTTGTTTTGGGAAATGTTTTGAAATTGTGTTGTGAAGTGTGTTTGAAAATAGCAAGGATGTTTTGCAAGCTTTTGATCAAGTAACTAAGAGCTATCTACCCTATTTTACTCAAATATCTTTCTTATGTTTTTAACCCTTTTGACAGTATTGTTTCACCATTGCATTTGGTGAACAACCTTGTGTTAGGATGTTGAACGGGACAGGCGCGGGTCATCGTATAGACCATGATAGCAATTGTGTCAAGTATCTTTGGCAATTTTCTTGAGGGACTTGATCATTTTTGTTTAGGTAACCAAGATAGCGTCATCGAGGGACTATGATCTTTTTTTTTTTTGTTTTGCCAAAGTACCCAACATGCATACCATGACCCATTTTTGAAGGCAACAAGTGGATTATAACCCTAGGGGTGCAAGTGTGCATTGTGTTTGATTTTCATGCATTTTTGTCTTTGTATTGGGTCGAACTATTTGTTAATTTGATTTTGGTATACAAACCCTAATTCTCTAATCATGGCATAATTGAAAGCGTTAAGTGTGAGAATTTAAATTCTAAGCTATTACAACATGATTATGGGGATGGGGGTACGATTTTTGAATAGGGGGGTATTTGACAAGAAATATAAACCCTAGTTACTATTACATCCAAATTGAATTTTCAATGCAACAATATTGAAATGTACAATATTTAGATAAACAGAATAAATAAATATTGAATAAAATGTATTATGAAAAAAAGAAGTTTTTATTTGTTTATGTATGTAAAGTATTTTTAATGTGAAAAAGTATAAAGAAAAAAAATTAAAAAGATTAATTTTATTTGTTAAAGGGGTAAACCCTAATTTCTTTTAAGAAAATAATATATTATATTATTTATGTAAAAAAATATATTAATATGTACAAAAATAAAATATGCTTAAAAAAGGTATTTTTTAGTATAAACAATAATAAAAAATAAAAATGTGATATATATATATATATATATATATATATATATATATATATATATATATATATATATATATATATATATATATATAAATAAAGATAAAATATTTACAAAAATAAAATATATTCAAGAAAATATTTTCAGTATGAATAAAAATATTAAATAAAAAATAAAAGTATTATTTACATTATTTTTAAATTTAATCAAATAATATAAAAGTATTAAAAACGTTTTAATATTAGAAATAATAGAATAAAATGCCAAATAAATGTAAAATATTATGAAAATATTTTTTTAAGTATTTTTTATGTTTGGAAATAAAATAATAAAGTCAGAAATGAAATTAAAATATAAA
This sequence comes from Vicia faba, assembly GCA_948472305.1. NCBI lineage: Eukaryota > Viridiplantae > Streptophyta > Magnoliopsida > Fabales > Fabaceae > Vicia > Vicia faba. Next base: position 142,581,445 of record OX451736.1, read on the forward strand.
AATAACAAAATATAAAGAAAATGGGCCAGGGGGTGCATTTAGCAAAAGGGGGGTGTTAGAAGCAGAAACAAGCCAGCCCAGCCCATTTCCACTTCATCTTCTTCCTTGTGACTGAAACACACGCGCCCTGTATTCAAACTGCTAACTCCTGTATTTGTGATCTTTTGCCAAAACTCAAAACATGAAACTTGTAGAGCATTAAACCACGATTCTAACCATATAAAAAACTTAATCTAACTCTCAAAGACCAGAGAGAATTTCTCTGGCCCTAAAATATGACATAGTTTTTACAGCATTTTCATGGATGAAATTCTCTTAGCACGCTTAATATAAATGAAAACTGAGCATATGCACAGCTTCATGGCATTGAATACTACATTTTTCATTCACAAACCTAAGGCTAAATGTTCCTAAATAGAGAGATAGAAAGTGATGAAAAACCTGTTTCAGTTGGATTCGAATAGGACAATGCAGAGCTTCTCAACAAGTTTTGAGGTGTCTGGTAGCTTGCCTGAACTTCACTTGATCTTTTCCAGTATCTAGCTTGCCTTGAATGTCCCTGAATCAGCCTCTAGAAGTCAACCTGCACAAGCTTGAAACGAAAATGGTGAACACTGTAAATGGAATTACAGTTGGCAATGGAGGTTTGGGATAGCTTGAGTGAGTTGAATGGAAGATGTTTGAAGTGGAAAGGGGCAAAACGCACGAGCCAAATAAGCTATGGCACTCAAGTTGCAGCACCTACCCTATTTTGCCAAAGAAGAGTGATTTCTGGCTATGGGAGGTTATGTGGATTAAGTGCTCGTCTTTCTGACTCAAAGGGTTATGTGAAATTTGTTTGTGATGTTTGTTTAAGCTAACAATGGCTGGCTCTCAAGTTGGGAGGATTTTACAAGTTTTCTTCTTTATGAAGCAAGAATATGTCACTTGTGAATACAAGCTTGTACCAGCCCTATATTATGCTGCATACGATCCTCTTGATACTTGCAATTTTTGGATTTGATTTGGCTTCAGAGATATGACCTTATGCTTCAAAGGTCATGGTTTGACATAAAGCATAACTTTTCAAGAATGGAAATGTACCTTTTTCCAAATAGGGATTAGTTTTGTGTGCAATGTCCAAATGGCCAAGATAATGCATTAGCTCAGTGGATTTGCATTCAATTAAGGAGTGTAAAATGGTTTAGAGGCCTGAAAACAAGTACAAAGCATGCTGGTTTGAAAATGCAATTTGTATGAACATGTATTTGCCATGGATACAAAGTGAGTTTTTGCCAACTTCAAGCATTCGATTCTCCCTAACCACAAATGTGTTTGAGGAGTTCTTGGACAATTTGGAAAGCTTGAAACATGAACTATAATCCATATTTGAAATTAAACTTGAGAATCCAAGTGGAACTATGTGAAAAATAGCCAAGAAGATGGGTCAAAATCCTGCCTAAACTAGGGCAAAATTTCTCTAAGTTAAAAGTTTTAGGGACCCTTGTTCCAAAAATCATAAATTAAGATCCAAGCTTCTTTTGAGAAAAATTTGTGAATCAAAGTTGTAGACTTTTTGGAGGACTACAACTTTCATGTTGTAAGTTTTGTTTGAATCCATTTGCATCTTGGTGAAAATGTGGGACAAAGTTAGGAAAAATTAAGAAAATTTCATAACTTTGAAAAATTCTAAGTTATGAAAATTTTCAATTTCAAACCCTAATTTGCAATTTTGGGTTTCTTGGTTAACAAATTTCATAATTTGACACACCTTGATGAAAAATGACTCTTGGCACTTGATTTTGACCAAAAAGTCAAAGTTTGACTTTTTAGTGTATAGTCAAATTTTGATTAGTTGACTGAAAAACTCATCTGTCAATCCAATGCATTTGAGATCTTTTGAACTTGTTGAATAGGTCAAGATGATGTCATTGAGTCCTTGAGTCCATGGTCGAGCTTGGTTTGCCATTGGTTAGGTCAAACAGTCAAAAATTGCCTTTGTACAATCAAAACCCTAAAAATGACCATTTTGCCCTTTTGGTGATCTGATCAAATTTCTTGTGGGTTTGTGGTCCCAACTTGATCAAATGGTTCATATGAATTCATAATGTTGATGTGGGTCAAAATTTATGAGGTTTGACTGTAAATTGGCCACAGTTGACTTTTTCCCCAATACAGCTGATTTCTAGGTCAACTGTCCAATTGATTGGGCAAAAATTTGATTCAAGACTTGAAACTTGGTATGGGAAAACTTATGAGTCCAACATGAAACATGAAAGTCAATTTGAGCATTGAAGGTCCCAAAATCCTTGTGCAAACTCAAACCCTAATTTAGGTCATCAGAGCAAGGAGATGTCTTGAGCAGAGCAAACCCTAGCTTGATCTTGAGTTCCAAGAGCCTTGTGATGAGAAATGTTGATAAAATGAGAGGGAAAATTTTGGGTTACAACACATATGCTCATTTAATAAATCATTGGACATTTTAAAATAAAACACAAGTGTAAAAAAAAGAAAGAAAAGGCAAACAATTTTTTTTGTACTTTGAAGTAACTTTGTATTAACTGTGTGTAAGTATTTTGTACAAAGGAGACAGACATCCTAGTGAGAGAATGTTGTCGTAAAAATTTTAGAAAAAGTTATACAAAGAAAGGTAGCTATGTGTAACAATTCCATGGGGTTCCCATTCTGCTATAGCCTTCACAACTCTGAGTATCTTGTCCATTCGTTGCTTTGTCCACAGATGATTGGATATATCAGAAGCTTGAAGCTTGTCCGTGAAGAGATTGTCCTTAAATTGATCCAACGATACATAATCATACGCTTTAATTCCCTAACTTTTGCCTGGATCGCCCCTTCAGGTTTTCGATCCACCGGGAAACCCTTTTTTGCCCAAGTCGCCCTTTTGGGTTTTCAACTTGTCGGGTGTACAGATTTTTTTTTGTTTATCCCTAATTTTTTCCTGAACCGTCCTTTCGGGTTTTCGATTCACCGGGATGCCCATTTTTGCCCAAGTCGCCCTTTCGGGTTTTCAACTTGTCGGGTCATTTATGCGTAGTATCTTTTGACTATGTCTGCATTCGCAGGGTGTGGCCGATCATCACCGTCCATGGTGGTCAGGATCATTGCCCCACCAAAAAAGATGTTTTTGATCATAAATGGTTCTTCGTAAGTAGGAGTCCATTTTCCCCTGGGATCACTTTGCGGCAAGATGATCTGCTTGATTACAAGATCCCCGACTTGATATACTTGTCTCTTGACTTTCTTGTTGAAAGCCTTGATCATCCGTTTTTGATACGTATGACCATGAAAAACAGTAGTAAGTCGCTTCTCGTCAATCAAGTTAAGTTGATTAAGCCGGGTCTGAATCCAATCGTCTTCACTCAAACCAGCGTCCTTCATGATTCTCAGGGAAGGAATCTGAACTTCCATAGGTAAAATAGCTTCCATGCCGTATACCAAAGAAAAGGGTGTTGCCCCAGTTGATGTTCACGCCGTGGTACGGTACCCGTGTAGAGCAAACGGTAACATCTCATGCCAATCCTTGTAGGTGACTGTCATCTTTTGAATGATCTTCTTGATATTTTTGTTCGCAGCTTCGACAACACTGTTCATCTTTGGCCGATAGGGAGATGAATTGTGATGTTGAATCTTGAACTGCTCGCACAGAGCGGTGATCATAGTGTTGTTCAAGTTTGTACCGTTGTCCGTATTGATTCGGTCAGGAATACCGTATCGACAAATGAGGTTCTGCTTGATGAAGCGGGCAACCATATTCTTTGTAACAAAGGCGAAGGAAGCTGCTTCGACCCACTTAGTAAAGTAATCAATAGCCACCAGGATGAAGTGATGCCCATTGGATGTTGTAGGCTTGATCTCTCTAATCATGTTGATGCCCCACATTGCGAATGGCCAAGGAGCTGTTAGGACATTGAGAGGAACTGGAGGAATATGCACCTTGTTAGCATAAACTTGGCATTTGTGACAAGTACGAGCGTATTGATGACAGTTAGCTTCCATGGTAGACCAGTAGTAGCCTGCCCTTAGAATCTTCTTAGCCATCATATGTCCGTTCAAATGGGTGCCAAATGTGCCACTATGCAGTTCAGTCATGATCTGCTCAGCTTCAACCTTGTCCACGTAATGAAGCAGAAGACAATCATGGTTGTGTTTGTCTAGGATGCCATTGCTCAGGAAGAACTTGGCAGCAAATCTCCTTAAGAACTTTCTGTCATTGACTGAAGCTCCTTTAGGGTATTCTAGAGTCTCGAGATACCTTTTGATTTCATGAAACCAGGGTTGTTCCACTACTTCTTCGGTATTAATCTCATGACAATGTGCAGGTTCATCCATTCGCTCGATGGTGATTCGGGGCGCCTCATTATCCCAGTTAAGTTTAAACATGGAAGACATTGTGGCTAGAGCATCCGCTAGTTGATTCTCTTCTCGCGGGAAGTGCTCAAAGATAATCTGCTCGAAATGAGGTAACAATGTCAGGACATGTTCTTTGTATGGGATGAGATTAGGGTGTTTAGTGTCCCACTCTCCTTTGATTTGACTGATAACCAAAGCTAAATCTCCAAATACAACCAAAGATTTGATTCCTAAGTTAATCGCAGCCTTGAGACCAAAGATACAAGCTTCATACTCGGCCATGTTGTTGGTGCAACTGAAGCAGAGTCTTGCAGTGAAAGGTGTATGGCAACCTTCTGGAGAGATAAGTACCGCACTGATACCGTTGCCAAGTGCATTTGAAGCACCATCAAAGTACAGGGTCCATCGGGATCCTTGTTCAGGTCCTTCATATGGTTCGTTACCTTCAATGTTGTCCAATGTCATAATGTCCTCGTCGAGAAAGTCGAATTTCATGGATTGGTAATCTTCAACAGCTTGATGAGCTAGATGGTCAGCTAGTACACTCCCCTTTATAGCTTTTTGGGTTGTGTACTTGATATCATACTCAGTTAGGATCATTTGTCATCTAGCGATTCTTCCAGATAAAGCAGGCTTTACGAAGATATACTTGATCGGATCCATTTTAGAAATCAGCAGAGTGGTATGTGTCAACATATACTGCCTTAGCCGACGAGAAGCCCATACCAAAGCGCAACAAGTTTTCTCGAGCAGTGAATAGCGAGTATGACAGTCGGTAAACTTTTTGCTAAGGTAATAAATGGCATGCTCTTTTCGACCAGACTCGTCATGTTAGCCCAGTACGCACCCCATTGAATTATCCAAAACAGTCAGATACATGATTAACGGCCTTCCTTCGACGGGTGGCATCAAGATAGAAGGCTCTAGCAAATACTCCTTGATTTTATCAAAAGCAACTTGACAGTCATCATTCCATTCAACCACCTGATCTTTCTTCAACAGATTGAAGATTGGTTCACAGGTAGATGTTAGGTGAGAAATGAACCTTGCAATGTAGTTTAGGCGTCCTAAGAAACCTCTGACCTCCTTTTCGGTGCGGGGGGCAGGCATTTCTCGTATAGCTTCGACTTTAGCAGGATCAACCTCAATGCCTTTGTTGCTGACGATGAATCCCAAGAGTTTACCAGACCTGACTCCGAAAGTGCACTTGCTAGGATTCAGTCTGAGCTTATACTCCTTCAATCTGACAAATAGCTTTTGCAGATGGTCGAGGTGTTCTTCTTCTGTTTGTGAACGGGCTATCATGTCGTCTACGTAGACTTCGATCTCATGATGTATCATGTCCTGAAATAAAGCTACCATGGCACGCTGATAGGTTGCCCCGACATTCTTTAGCCTGAATGGCATTACTTTATAGCAGAAGGTACCCCACTGTGTAACAAAAGTAGTCTTCTCCATGTCTTCGGGGGCCATTTTGATCTGGTTGTACCCTGAAAATCCATCCATGAAAGAAAATACCTTATGTTGAGTTGTGTTGTCGACCAAAATTTCAATGTGCGGTAGTGGAAAGTCATATTTAGGGTTAGCCCTGTTTAAATCTCGGTAATCCACGCACATTCTTACTTTGCCATCTTTCTTTGGCACGGGCACAATGTTAGCAACCCATTGTGGATAGGAAGTAACAGCAAGAAACCCGGTGTTGAATTGCTTCATCATTTCGGCTTTGATCTTTTCAGACATATCGGGCCTCATTCGGCGGACTTTTTGTTTTATTGGTACACAATCTTCTCTTGTAGGGAGACGGTGAACCACAATATTTGTGTCGAGTCCCGGCATGTCTTCGTAGGACAAGGAAAAGATCTCAACATATTCATTCAACAGCTGAACTAAGCGCTCCTTGACACCTGGCTCTAGGTTGGCACCCATTTTAACCTCTCTCCTGTCTTCGGCAGTACCCAAGTTGATAGTCTCTAACAGCTCTTCATGGGGAAGAATAGCTCTCTCTTCCTGTTGTAGAAGTCTAGCCAACTCTCCAGGCACTTCACAGTCTTTATCACCTTCGTATTCAGCATGATTAACCAGATCTTCAGAGTCACTGAAGGCCATAGCATAATTGTTACCCATGGAATCCGGAGTGGATGGGTACCTGTATTTTGTGAGTGTGGGTGTGTGTAAGGGATAGCCACCTTTAAACGAAACAAAATTTAAAAAATAAAGAAAATGAACACAAAAGTTTATAGATGAAAACGTCCATGATTCATTAAAAATGGAATATGATAATGAAGAAATCAAGCCCTTACAAATGGACCTATATGCCCCGGGTAAGGCACAAGGCAAAAAGAGTGTACGAATTGTTTAATTATTACAGACCAAACAGGAAATGTTCAAAGATAAATTACTGATTGATGAAAGTAATGGGAACGAAGTCCTTCGCCTCCCAATTGCTCAGTCCTCCTTCAACGGTTGGAAAGATCCAATCTTCAAAGTTGCCTTCTTCATCATCATCTTCTAAGGCATGAACTCCATGGTGAGTGATTTTTAAGGGTGGTCCTCCAGCCCGGGAGCGACGCACAGCTTTCTGGCTAGCAGTAGTGAAACCCAATCCGAACTTGTCCGTCATGTGAGGAAAATCTGGCAGTTGCCCCCACACTGTACTTCCTCCTTCTTTGATTACAGCCTCTGCATCTTTAAGGGATGACATCCGGGACACAGGCTCGGTAATGATAGGCACATCAGTTATTATTTTCGCTACCGCGACCTCAGGAGAAACCTCTTCAAAGTGTTGGAAAGGTGTTTCTATGAATTCACCATCTAACTCCACGTAACGGAACGAGTTAATGTGGTTCATCATATACTCTTCCTCACCATGAACTGTTATGATCTTACCCTGGACCGGATACTTTAGCATTTGGTGTAGAGAAGAAGTGACTGCCCCAACGTTGTTGATCCATGGCCTTCCCAACAAGCATGAATATGAAGGACGGATGTCCATCACATAAAAAGTAGAGTTGAAAATTTTTGTACCCACTTTGATTGGAATGTCCACTTCTCCGTGAACCATCCTCTTAGAACCGTCGAAGGCTCTAACAATGATGTTATTGGGCTTTAGGGTCAAACCTTCACATTCCAATCTGTCCAACGCCTTTTTTGGTAGGACATTTAAAGATGACCCGGTGTCAACCAGAACATGAGCAAGTGTGGTCCCTCTGCACTCTACCGAGACATGCAGCGCATCATTGTGCTTTCTTCCCTTAGAGGTTAGATCAGCATCAGAAAAGCCCAGACCATTGTCGGAAGTAAGGCTAGCCACGCACTCTTGAAACTGATCTACAGAAGTTTCTTGAGGTACATGTGCTGTCTTTAAAAATTTGATCAAGGCTTTGGCATAAGCCTCAGAGCAGAGTAAGAGAGCCAGCATGGAGATTTTGGAAGGGGTTTGCCCCAGATGCTCTACGATGTCATAGTCGCTCTTCTTGATTATCTTTAAGATTTCCTCCATCTCCTTTTGGGTGGTCTCGGGGATAACCAATGTTTGAGCCTTCGTCTTGACAGGCGCTTCTTGGATCCCCTTACCTTTATCGGTAGTAACAATAGAGGGTCTAGTTTCGGGAGCATCAAATTCTTCAATCACTAGACCTTGCGTAGATATCTTGATTGGCACACAAGCACTTGAGGGTCCGAAGACTTCCCTTGGAGGAGAAATCTCCGGAGAGAAGATTCTTCCACTACGAGTTATCTTACTCGTTCCCACAATATTCCCTACATCAGGGGTTTCTTCCTCCAAATTCTCTTTGGCTAATTCGACCTGCTTGACACTATGGTAGAAGATCTCTCCTCCATAATTCCATGGTATTGTCTTGTTGGACTCATACGGGATAGGCCCCGGCATGGTAATCTTCAGTGGTACAAGCTTTGGATCAGGCATAATCTTAACAGGCCTTTTGCAGGTCTTGGAAAGATTGTCGGAGATGGTGATTATAGTGATGTCATTGATTGGAGTAAAGGTAACAGGAGTAACATGAGTGATAGTAGCAACAGGAGTTTTTTGAAAGAGGATCTCTTGAGTATCCATCAGGCGTTGGATGCCTGACTTCAACAGTGGGCAGTCGGTCTGCAAGGTTGAACAGAAGTAACAATCTTTTCCACAGCCTGGGAATATCCCGGCTTTCAACAGATTCAATTTAATTATTGGCAACGGAGTACTTAATTCATCAACAGCAGCAACATACAAATCCTCTTCAATAGCATGGACATTGTGACTGTGCTTGGGCATTGGAGCAGAAATCACATTCGGCTTTTCGGCCGCATCGAATTCTACCTCCTTGGAATCTATTAAATCTTGGATTTTGTTTTTGAGGGCCCAATAGTTGTTGGTGTCGTGCCCTATGCTATCTGAATGATAAGCACATTTTGCATTGGGATGATAATGTGGAGAAGCGGTATTTGTATTCTTCGGTGCCTCTCTCAAATTAGCAAGGTTTAATTTCAGGAGATGTGGAAGGATCTGAGCGGGTGTCATATTTATCAGAGTATATTGTCGTTGTGGCCTTTCTACCCTTTGCTGATAGGTTCTGGGCTGATCATTCCTTGGTTGACTATTTCTAGGATGATCTGATGCGGACTTCTGAATTAATACGGCCCCCGCTGTTGGTCGGCGTTCCTCTCTTTCCCGATTTCTCTGGGTGTAAACAACTGAACTTTCCTTCTTGGCTGGGAAGGTCTTCTTTATAGCGGCTGAAGCAGATGTATCTTTCTGAATTTTACCACTCTTAATACCAGCTTCGACCCTTTCACCTGTCAGAATTAATTCAGTGAACCCTGCAGATGAGCTCCCTATTAGGTGATTGAAGAACGGACCAGACAGGGTCCCCAAAAACATATCAACAAGTTCCCTTTCAGAAAATGGTGGCTGCACCCTTCCAGCCAAATCCCGCCACTTCTGAGCATACTCTTTAAATCCCTCGTTAGAAACCATACTCATGCTCTGTAGTTGAGTACGGGTAGGTGTTAAATATGCGTTGTATTGGTATTGTCGGTAGAAGGCAGCAGCCAAGTCCTCCCAGTTATGAACATCATATCTCTCAAGTTGGTAGAACTAGTCCAATTGCGTACCCGACAAACTATCTTGAAAAAAGTGGACCCAAAGATCCTTATCGGAAGAGTGAGGTTGGATTTTTCTGACATAGGATCTTAGATGCATCTTTGGACAGGAAAAACCGTCATATTTAGCAAATGTAGTTACTTTTAACTTGGGAGGAATGACGATTCCAGCAACCAACCCTAGTTCTTCAAAATCCAATCCAGGAACTCTTTGCACTTCCATGGCTACCAACCGCTCTTCCAGATTTTTATACCTGTTGTCCGCAGGAGGGTACTGCTGCTCAGAGTAATCTTCATCCACTCCAACTTCTTCCTCTTCAGCCTCAGACTCGGAAGGTACTGCAGCTCCTTTTCCTTTGCCAGTCCCTTCATCAGACGTCGAGGGGAACTCCAGGACTCTTCTAGCTTCATTCTCAAATCTTCTTCTCAGAGTAGCTACTCCGAATCTTTTCTTTTTATTTTTTCCCTTTTCCTTTTCTTTCTTCTCTAATAGTGCTTTAAGGTCCTCTTGACCCTTTGCCAAGGTCATGAGGAGTTGTTGGAATTGTGAATTCTGTGCTTGTAGATCTTTGATCGTCTGCTCTATATCCATCTTGCTGAAATAAACAGCAGAAAGATAAGGAAACCTGGTGTGAAGACCTGTTTATGCATATGATGAATGATATGTTTATTCATGTAATGCATCCAAGGATTCATAAATTCAAAGTTGTTGCAGACAAAAAGAACACACGTCATATTAATAAGAAGAAATTTGTCAGTATATAAATGCCCCATGGGCAAAATATTACAAAGCTTCTTAATGTAAAAAGACGTTGCACATCCTTTTTGGCGCGATGTAAGTGTTAAGAGTCTCCTCTTCGTGAAGTCGGAGGGTAAGTTCCAAAACCTTCTTCTCACTGGCATAGAAGCTGGCTTCAAAAGTGTTCCGCTCTTCCTTGAGCTGTATCCAACTCTTTTTCAATTCTTCCAATGATGTTGGCATGTCTGGATGTAGGAGGGTGTATGGAACCCCTCCTTCCATAACAGGCTCTTTAATCACGGGGAGAATGTGGGGGTAAGGCATCATAAGACTCTGGGCGCGTGTTCGTACCCACTTGAGGTAAGGCTCAAGGGGGATGGAATTATTGTGCCCTAGTGTCTTACTATCCACTTTATTGGGCATCCTCCATGCTCGGATAAACCTTTGTCGAAGTCCTTGAGAGTCGTTGTCGAAGTCAAAAACCAAGTCAGGAATCTGCATATCATGAGGGCCATCCATTCGGGTATACCCAAATTGTCTCAGAGCTAAATAGGGGTTATAGGTAATGCCTCCCCTAATTCCAAGTAGTGGGACATTAGGGAATTCCCCATAACGATCAATGATGATGACATTTTCTCTGGACGGAGAACACCAATGAACATCAGAATGTGTGAGGGTCATCAACCGTTGTGACAACCTTAAACCCTGCTCATTCTTCAAAACTGACTGGGGAAGGTGAAAAATAAACCACCTTGCTATAAGAGGAGTACAGCACATGAGAACACCTCTTTTCCTCATTGTTCGTGTGTAAAATGAGTGTAGCATGTCCCCAAGCAATGTAGGCACAGGATTCCGAGATATGAAAATCTTGACAACGTTCATATCTATAAGCTGATCAGGGTTTGGTAACAAGACCAACCCATAGATGAGAAGTGCTACAATCTCCTCAAAAGCTTGCAGATCTAGAGAATTCCAGCAGTCTTGTGCCTTCTCAAACAGAAACTTTGCCAAGAAACCCTTGACACCACTTCTGGTTTCCCAATGACCTTTGATATCAGATGGTTGCAAGTGTAAGGCTTGGGCAACATCTTCAGGATTTGGCTCTCTTTCTGTACCGTTGTAGGGTAGTTGATGGAGAATAGGAATCCTCAGGAGTTGAGAAAATTCCTCCAAAGTAGGTACTAGTTGGTAATCAGGGAATGTGAAATAGTGGTGTAGGGGGTCAAAGAACTGGAAGAGAACTTTCACCATGTCTTCTTCAATGTTGGAGTTGACCAAATTGAGGAGTCTACCATGTCTTTCACTGAAGAGAGAATTCTCTGGAATCTTGGACGTAAGCTCCTTGAGGTGAGGAGGGATTCTCACAAGGTTGACCTGAATTGTTTTCCTGCGAAGAGATTCCATGACCTACAAAACAAGAACAAAGATGAAGATCCAAACCCTTGTAATGGTTAGTGGACGCATATGATGCTTTATGATGTTCATGATGTATGCATAAGCATATGTACAAACAAATCACACAAGATCCTATTTTCAGGCTTGCATGGGGTTTCGTAGGTAAGTACCCTCTTGAAGTTAGTTGGCTCAACCTGTCCTATAAATAGTAACCGGGTTCTAAGGAGCTCAATATCACTAGATTATTTTCTGTGTTCATTGTTTCAGTTTAGCCACTTTACTGGCGACCGAAATATTCCAAGAAAATAACCCTCAATGAGTGTAGTATCGAGTATCTACCAACTTCGGACTGCACCAAAGCCGGTCATCTCACTACCCCTAAAAAAGGCAAAGATGGTCAAGTAAGGTTCTAAGAGTTCATTAGTGCTTCATGACATCACTCAGCGGCCCCGTATTCTCTTTGATTGACTCAAAGGCTACCGGTACCCACAAATATGTCGCACTAATATAGCTATTGCTTCAACCATGTCAGTATACCCCGCATAGTTTCCACAACATATTGCTATTTACCTATGAATGTTTCCCAAATCTGGGTGGAGGATTTCAAACCCAAACAATAGAACCAAATGTAAAGCAATCAAGGCAATCATGATAAGCATGCAAAGGTGATCTAAAACCCTAAGGTAACCCCACTTTTAGAATTTTCCCCAGCAGAGTCTCCAGTTCTATGATACGGTGGGAGAACTAACTAGAGGTTTTGCGTTTTTGTTTGCAATTGTTCGGTTTAGCAAGAGTCGCCACCGACTTTTTATTTTATCCAAAGGAAAGGTAAAAAAGCACAGGAAAGACCTTTGAGATGTTTTCTTGGGTTCGGGGGGTAGATTATGAAAAGGGAAGGTGCAAGCACCCTTTTCATCCATGGTTTTCCATGGGCTCTTAGTTACTCATTTTAGATCACTTGCCTTTGCTTTTCAATTGTTTGAAATGGTGCTTTGTGTGTGGTTTTTGAAAATGCTTTGAAAAGAGGTCATCGTTGTGGCAACCTTTGTAACAATTCTTGTTTGAATGTTTTACAAAGGTGTTTGTCTTTTTGAAAAGATATTTCAATGTTTTGAAAGTTTATTTTGAAATTGTGTTGCGAGGTGTGTTTGAAAATGGCAAGGATGTTTTGCAAGCTTTTGATCAAGTAACTAAGAGTTGTCTACCCTATTTTACTCAAAGATCTTTCTTATGTTTTTAACCCTTTTGACAGTGTTATTTCACCATTGCATTTGGTGAACAACCTTGTGTTAGGATGTTTACACGGGACAGGCGCGGGTCATCGCATACAATCATTGAAAGCAACTTGTGAGACGCTCTAGCAATTTTGTAAGGGACGAGATCATTTTATCGAAGGCAACATCGAGGGTCATCGAGGGACTACGATCTTTGTTTATTGAAGGGGCATTTGCTAGAGTGTCTCATATTCGAGGGACATGATTGCATTTCCGAGGCAACAAGCGAGGTTACCCTAGAGGTGCAAGTGTGCATTGTGTTTGTCAATTTTCATGCTTTTTGTCTTGTATTTAGGTCATCTAGCGATTGATTTTAGATTTTTGCATACAAACCCTAATCTCTAGTCATGGCATATTTGAAAGCATAAAGTGCGAGAATTAAATTTCGAAGCTATTACAAAAGTATCCGGGGATGGGGGTACAATTATTTACAAATGGGGATGAATCTCACAAGGATAATAATATCCAAATATTACAACCAAATCGAATCGGCGCAATTCAAATATAAAAACTATAACAAAACATAAAAATAAAGAGAATCAAAAATATTATGAGATGCATGCATTGATTAACTTAAAAAATAAATAAATAAAATTTATTCTAAAAAAGAAAGATTAAGTATTTTATTCTTAATTTTGTGTTTTATTAACTAAAAAAAAAGTTTGAAGGAAGAAAAATTAATTAAATTAAATTTCTATTATTTTTTATGTTTTCAAATAAAGCAAAATTATTTAATAAAACTATTTTTTTAAGAGAGTCAAAGTTTTTATTATTAGCTTTATTATTAACCAAAAGAAAACAAATAGATTTAAAATGAATTCATAAAAAAAAAGGGTTAGCATTTGTTATTAAAAGAGAAATGGGCCATGGGTTTATATGGATTAGGCCCAAAACAAAAGAAACCAATGGGAAGAATGCAAAGGGAAGTGGGGGGGGGGGGGGGGGGGGGGCACTGGTAAAACAGATGGGCTTGGCGCATCTGTTTGGGGCGCAGGCCCAATATCCAGTTTGTTTCAATTTGTTAGGGTTTATTCATTTTTAGGGTTTGTGCGTTATTGGGGTTACAGCGGTGCCGCTTCGTTCTTCCTCTTCATCCTCTTTTCATCTTTCTCAAGCAGCGATACTCGGATACTCTTCCTAACCCTAGCTACCAGAGCGCCGCCTCTCACCTCTCATTCTCTTTGCAATGATCTCGCGTTTGATTGAACGGTACAATTTGCTTTTTTGTTCGCGTTTTACAGCTTGCTTTCGTTTGTTTGATTTTTGCTTGCATGTTCAGTTTTTTAATCCTTTAATGTTTACATGCTTGACGTAGCGAAGGTTTGAGAAGAAAAAAAAGGCTTACCTTGAGTTTTTCTAGAAAGTGGAGGGAGAGAGGTGTCGGACCGGCGGCGCTTCTGTGACGGCTAGAGGCGGAGGAAGATGAGATGATGGTCGCGCGTTTGCTTTGTTGGTAACCTTTGTCTTTGTCCCTTTCTGTATGTTGATGATGACTATGTTCTGAGACTCTTTTGATCTTTTCCTCTATCTTCGAATCTGAATGTTTGATGAAACTGGGCTTATTGATTTGGGTTGTTTATGATGATATATTTCTGAAACTAATTATGTTGATGTTCTTCTGATTTTATTTTCCTCTTTCTTGTAATGTTGATGATGAGTGTGTTCTGAGGCTAGATGTTAGTTCTGAAGCTTTGTTTGTATGCTTCTGAAGTGCTCTTCCTCTTTCTTGGCTTTGATGTTTGATGATGAACAATTCTGAAAACTTGGTTGTTTGTTATTGATTGTTGATGATGAATATGTTTCTGAAACTGTATTGGTTAGCTTCTGAAATTCTTTTCCTCTTTCTTGGAATGTTAATGATGATTTTCTGAAACTGGTGATCTTTTCCTCTATCTTGAATATTGGTGATGATTAGACTGAATCTTTGTTGTTGATGTTGAGATTTGGTTGATGATGAAGCTTGTTACAAGCTTCTGAAACCTTGTTGTTGACGGTTTGGTTCTGTAGTTTGGGCAGTTTGTAGTTTTGTTAATAGGCTTGGTTTGTTTTGGTGTGCTTGTTATTAGGCTATGCAGGTTTGTTGATTTTCTGCAATTTTGGCCAGCTTGTTTGCAGTTTCAGACTTGGCTTTTGTTCAGGTTATGTGATTTGCTGCAGGTTTGAGGGTTTACAGTTTGTTAACAGGTTGGGTGATTTGAGCAAGCTTGGCTTGTTGAGTTTGTAGTTTGTGGTGCTTTTTAGCTTGACAGGCTTGGAGCTTGTTTGTGGTCCTGTTTGGGCTTTGTTTTCTTATGCAGGTTTATGGTTGGGAGAGTTTTGTGGCCTTTTTTACAAAGTATTTTTTTCTCTTGCTTTGTTATGTAGTTTTGTTTTGTTTTGTTTTATATCCTCTTTTCTCTTTGACTTGTGACAGCCTGCTCTTTTAGCCAAACTGTCAAACCTCACCCAAGGTGATATCTTTTCCTCTTTCTCTCTCCATGAAAACAAGCATTTTTGCTTTGTTTATTATTATTTCTGAAAAATTTCCTCTGGAAAATGATGATAGCTTTTGACAAGCTTTTACTTGTCAAGTGGGTTACCTCCTGCTGTTTTACTTTTGCCTGCTGTATTTTTTCTGCTTTCATGCTGCTTGCCATATTTGCACAGTTTTCATTCCATTTGTTTTATAACTCAGTTTGGGCAATTTGTTTTGTAGCTCCATTTAGGACTTTGCTTGCTGTTTGTTACAGCAGGTTCCTTGCTTGTGCTGTATTGTATATTTGTTTGACCTATGCTTTGGAAATTTTGGCGCCTGTTTGCCCTTTTGAATTTTGTAACTCAGTTTGATTTGCTTCCATGTTTAGTTTGCTTAGTTTGACAGTTTGGTTTGCAATGCAGTACAATGGGTGCCTATCATGTTTGAATTTTGGTGCCTTGGTTTGCCTTGTATGCTAGCTTTGTAACTCAGTATGCTTGCATTTTTTTCAATTTGTATTTTTTAATTTTCTCTTTGTGAACCAAGAAGAGCAATCTTCTTGTGATTTGCAGAGAGAAAATAAAGCGTGATGAAAAATAAGCATTCTGATTCCAGACGGCCAATTTTAATGATGACTTTTTTCTTTCTTTTTTCATTTGAAAATTCTTTTCAATTACATGTACTAATTTTCTTTTCCTTTGTCTTTTGCAGGTAAGCACCAATTGGATGATAGAGGAAGCAGTAGAAGCCGGAGACCTTGAGCATGGGAGCACCGGAGCTTAGGAGACTTAGGCTTAGATTAGATAGACTTTTTTTTCATTTATTGTAAACATTTATTTCTTTTTAAAATATTATAAGTTGTAAAAACTTACAATATTCAAAAATAATAAATTATTTTTTTGTAACAATATTTGAAAATGAATAAAAAGAGTCTTTATCCAAAAGAAACATGTCTACTGTCAAATATCTTGCCCTTCTTCCTTGCATGTTCACTTAATTATTTAAGATTCTCAAATCAAAATAATTGAAACTGCGTTTCAACAATTCTAATCCAGATAACTTAAATTCCAAATAATCAAAAAACTTTGCAGTCTCGTAACCTTGCATCAATATTCCAATCACAATACGCATTGTATAATAAACAAGCAAGCATTCCATTAACCGGAAAACCTTTCACTCCATTAACAAGCTGATGCCTTAATATCCCAAATAAAAGTCTCAACTCTTATCCCAGATAATCAGGCTTTGAGAATAATCAGTTAACCTTTCAGCAAACTTTGAGAAAGTGTGAAAACAATGTAACAGTAAACTGAATTTCTGTGGATTCAATTTCTTCTGAGAAATGCGAGAGAAAACCTGATTCTTGATTTACTGCCAAAGAAAAGTCTGTTTGATCGATTCCTG
Organism: Vicia faba; assembly: GCA_948472305.1. Taxonomy (NCBI): domain Eukaryota; kingdom Viridiplantae; phylum Streptophyta; class Magnoliopsida; order Fabales; family Fabaceae; genus Vicia; species Vicia faba. The sequence continues at coordinate 142,598,162 of OX451736.1, forward strand.
AGCCAATCTTAAAAATCAGAGGAAACCCTAGGGTTGTGATTTCTTGTGAAAAAGGGAGGGCAAATTTTGGGGTACAACAGTTATCAACAAATCACTTCAAAATTTCCAAGGATTTTTCATGTGGAAGAAACTTGATGAAGAAGAAAGATTACAAGTCCTTCAGATGAATCCCCAATTTTCCATGTGTGACTTCAAATGATCATAACTTGGTCAATTTTTATCACCTTGAGCCCATTCTTTTTCCATAATGATCTTGAAGATATGAACTTTATGCCTTCTTTTATGTGAAAAGTGAGAAAATGTATGGAGGTTTCCTTAAATATGCAAAAGATTATAGGTCATTTCATGATTTTTGGCCAACTTCAACAAGTCATAACTTGCTCAATTTTTGGATATTTTTAATGATTCAAGTTTCAAAATGTCATTCAAGAGATCTACTTAATTCCATCTTTTTTGGTCAAGAGAAAATTTCAAGTGGAAGGCCATGTTTGGATGCAAAAGATTATAGGTCATTTCATGATTTTTGCCCAACTTCAACAAGTCATAACTTACTCAATTTTTGGAGATTTTGAGTGGTTCAAGTTTAAAAATGTCATTCAAGAGATCTACTACATTCCATCTTTTTTGTTCAAGATAAAATTTCAAGTGGAAGGCCATGTTTGGATGCAAAATATTATAGGTCATTTTTAAAGAAGAATTTGAAATATTTCTAAGTATGAAAAGTCAACCCTTTTTCGTAAACTTTGACTCAATGCAACTTTCAGCTCAAGCATCCATTTGACTCCATTATTTTTCCATTGCAAAGCTTGTAACCTCATCTTTCTAAAGCATCAAGAACCATGCCCTAAGACCCCTTTAGTTGGAAATGCCACAGATTTGAATTTGGAAACTTGAAACTGAATTTTCCACAAAGTCAGAATTTTGAAATCCATAATGTGACTTATAAACACAAGATTTATGCGTGTTTTTGATTTAAACTTAATTAGCAAACTTGCTAGAAGTGATTAGCACCCCCAAAACGCAAGATTTGGTTGAGTTTTGATGGAAATGAAGTCACACTTCACTCGTGCTCGACCTTCATTCAATTTCCCTCCAAACTTCCTTGTTTCTTCCAATTTTCATTCCCATTCACTTCCCTATAAATAGAGGGTCATCCCCCATTCATTTATTCAAGCTTTGAGATCCAAAAACACCCTGCCAAAACCTAACACGAACCCATCTTTTTGAATTCAGTTTTTGAGATTTAAGCTCCATTTTCCAAAATTCTTTGCGCATTCATCATCCTTAAGCATCATACAAACTCTCCAGCACTTAAACCAATCAAAGCGAGCCATAATTTAAGCTACATAAGTCTAGTTTCAGAGCTTCTTCTTTGAGCTTCGAAAAGGTAGAATTCTCCACCATTTGGATCCAAATCAAGCACTAATATATTCTACTCCTTCTCCTGATTCTAATGCTGCTTACAATTTTTAAATCCATTGAGAATTGAGAGAGAAATCTCAAATTGAAGGTGCTCGCTATTTTCTGGGTTTTTTATTCATATCTCTCTCCATACCTTATATAAATTTAGCGCGATGGTGGTGTTAGAATCGTCTTGAAGAGACGAGTTCAATGAACTAGCCTGGGATTCTAATTTTTCCATTTGAAGGATCTCATAAAATCCCCATTGCAGGGTGTCTGGAGGTTGAAGACGATGACATGTCTCGTCTCAGCCAATGATAGTGTGCCAAACGTTTTAATTTCATTGGTTACCCTTTTTCGGATCCTATGTGTATCTCACTAAGGTCCATATCAAGCACAGCGCGCCTGGTCCACTGGATCAGCTTACTAACGCGTTTTGACTATGATCTGATGGTCTATATCCTTTTGGTTTTTTTTTATTTTCTGATTTTTTATTTTTTATTTATTAAATTTTCAAAAAAATTCATAACTCTTCTATTTTTTATCCAAAAATTATGAAAAAATTCACAAAAGTACTTTGAATTATTTCCGATCTCATGACTATTTTTTCATATTTTTATTTTGATATTTGATATTTTTTTTGTATTTTTTGAATCATTTGCTTTCTTTTAATTACTTTAAAAATACTTTGACATTTTTTAATTCTGAAAAAATTCATAAATGTTATTTTGAATATTTTTGACTTTCTGAAAATTTTATGGAATTTTATATTGAGGTTTACTATTTTTGACCTATTTTCTATTTGTTTGAGCAATTTTAAATAATTTAAAAATAGTTTCTGACTTTTAAAAATTACCAAAAATTTTATAAAAATATTTGGATCCATTTCTGATTTTTCTATGGTCTTACTTTTTATTTTTGATTAATTTGAACATAGTTGATATTTTTCTCTTTATTTTCTATTTTTATACATTATTTTTTACCCTTTTGTATATATTAAAATGTGATATTATTTTGTGGCTATTTTCTGGTCGATCTTGGGTTAGATTTTGGATCATGAACTTTATTAACACCATTGGATCCATGGTGTTGAGTTTAACTCCACAAAAATGAATGAATGATTTTAATAATAGTTTAATTAAAATTTAATTCAAATGTGGTTTGTATATTTTTTCCCTATCCCTTTTCATCCCATCCCCTTCTTATTGCACAAGGTGTTATTGGAGCATGATCTCTATATCATATCTCAAAACAAATGGTGCATAAATTGTTATTGACCGGCCTCAAAATAGGTGCGACTTCTATATAAGTTCACTTACGATTGCTTAACATAGCGCTCAATTTTGTCCTGATTCGAATAAATGATCATTCGTGGCCCAAACTTATGATTGCAAGTCCAAGTATGTTATTTTGATCTCTTTGATCCAATAACCTTGAGATATGTTGTGTGGAGGCTTTGGTTCTACCAATCCTCTAATGGATCTACAACACCATTGGTCAATGCGGATCACTTAACCATTGTTGATCATTAAATGGTACTTATGAGAATTATAAATGGATGATATACTTGATAAAAAGCAAATGCAACTTATTGTGTGGAGGCTTTGGTTCTACCAATCCTCTAATGAGTTCCAAATGCAAGTTTCAAGATGGTCATCCAACTAACCACTAATTATTGACTTGTTTTACCTTATGCTTTTATTATTTTTTATGCTTTATGTACTATTTACTTTTAGCATTTACATTTCATGTCATTTTCATCTTTGCTCATTTGAGAATTTATTTTCTTTCCATTTTGTACTTTGCTCACTTGAGCTTTTCTTTTCCTTTCTTAAGATGCTTAATAATCAACCTAAACTCTAAAAATCTTTAATGGTACTTGGACTATTTGGCTACTATCCTTGGCATTATGGAGCATGGGACTTTTCTTGGACTTAGGATTAGAAACCTTGGCCTATCTTGGAAAACTTATGATCTTATCTGATTATTTTTGTCTGGAGCTCTTGAGGTTTACCTCAAGACATTGGGTTGTTTGTTTATTTTGTGTGCAGGTTATTGTGATTACACACTTTATTTGTAATCTGGAATCCACCCGTATACAGCCGTTACTCTGTCCAATTTTTATGAAGACTTACTTAATACACTTAAAGTTTGGTTCTCTCAAGAGGTCTAGTATTTTTGCTTGCTTGGTTTCAATCCAAAGAATGGGAATTCTATCTTGGCTCATAATTCCAAGTATTGGCTTCTAGTTGGTTAGATGGTTCTTATCCATAGCTTTTACCTTATGCTTTAGGATAGTCTCTTTTTCTCCTCTCATCTTCTTTAATTTCAAAAATCTCCTCCCTCCTTTTGAAAACTCTTCTTGTTTTAAATTTGAACCATTTTCATAATAAACTTGGACTTATGTCCATGTATTTTCAAAACATTTTCATAAATAAACTCCAATCAACTTAATAATACCTTGACATTTTTTTGAGAAGACTAAAATTCAATCAATCTCATTTCAAACCATTTTTGCCACTTTGGCTTTTTACCTTTAAAACTTTTCTGAAAAAGATTAAACTCTTGTCAATCCTTGTAGTGATGCAAACAACTATACTTCTACAATATGTAGTGAAGAGAGATATTTTCCACTTGGGTGTTGAGTGAGGCATTGTTGATTTTTTTAAATCCAAGTCATATCCTTCACTTTGAGATGATACAAATTCTCCTTTTTCATGATTGTGGGTAGTAGGTATGTTTTCCACACGGACAATGACGATGATGTTTTATCTCATAAAATTGACTAACACACTTGTGTTTTAATTTTTTTTAAAAGGAACTACGTGTACCCTGATCCCCTATTGCACGAAAGGTGGTACGTAGGTACTAAAGGTTCGCAACCGCGGCGGGTGCAAAAATCATAAAATATATATTTCTTTTCTCACCTCCACCACCCATTTTATATAACAGTTTTTATAGCCAAAATATACAGATTTTTACAAAGAGGCTCCTGCGGAGTACCGTAGATGTTTAGGGTGCTAATACCTTCCCTTTTCATAACCAACCCCCTTACCTTGAATCTTTCCCCCTCTTTTTGGGTTATTCACTCTTTTCCGATTCCTTTGGAAACAATAAAGCGCGGTGGCGATTTTTATTTTTATTTGTATAAAGTCTAGTCAATCAAATGGCTTAGCCTTGAACATTTCTACCGCTACAGAAAAATGGCGACTTCACTGGGGACAGATTGACCTCTTGCTGGTCCATCCCTAAGTAGGTTAAGCTTATCTTTCTTTATATCTGTATATGTGTTATTACTGTTTTTTGTGTTATATGTTATATGTATGTTTGTATGGATTTTCCTGGTTTTCAGGGTGCTTTGTGTTTACTCATAAGTCCTATACCCCGACTTGGGAAAACTTTAAGATAGGACGGGCGGTATAGTCATGTTAACTTTGAGGGAGTAATCCCAAAAAAGGAGGCATGAGATCCCCCACTCAGTGGAGGCCCCTTTAACTGTAGTGTCGTTTACTGAGTAATCGGGAAGACGTACTGCTTTCGACCTGGGAGCCTGCTGAAATTGAGGACCGTAGAATACCAAACCCATCTTGGCCTTTTAGGTGTAGTGCGGAAGCTATGACGGAGTAATCCGAAATAGTTGTCACGCGATACTACGCTCGGACGAGTCTTTCTTGAGAATATTACTAATTACCGAGTTAATCAGGAAGTTGGTAATATCCGAAGGAGTGATGTAGACTCTGGGAACCTCTAGAACCTTGTTCGGCAGGTGATAACTTTTAGACCAATACCTTATGGGTAGTACCTTCGACCTCGTGCTCGTGACGTTGAACCTATGAACCCTATATGTGTAATATTTTGTGTGATTGTTGCATCATGCATCCATGCACTCATAAGCATCTTTTGAAGAAACCATATTTCAAGGGATTTAAAGGTTGACTATTTGTGAATATCTCAGGTACATTCTAACCATGGATTCTGGAAAAAGAAAGACCAGCAAATACAGTTTCAAGGATCCCAAGATAGATGAGTTGATCAGTCTAATTCTCGAGATCGAGTGTTATGCAGACTTTCAGAAGAAGTATGGATCCATTATCCCTCTCATGAAGCTGAAGATGAAGGAGGGTTTTCTCTCGACAATGGTCCAGTTCTATGATCCGATGTATCATTGCTTTACTTTTCCCGACTATCAGTTGATGCCTACACTGGAGGAGTATTCTTATCTATTGGATTTACCTGTTACCGATCATGTTCCTTTTACTGGTTTGGAGGGTGAGCCAAAACCACATGAGATTGCTGCTTTGATTCACTTGGGGAAGTCTGAGGTTGAAGACCATATGACTACTAAAGGAGGGATTAGAGGATTACCAGCTTAGTTCTTATTGGAGAAAGCTCGTTACTTTTCCAGAATGAAGAGTACAGTTGCTTTTGAGTCCGTCTTTGCTCTACTTGCTTATAGGTTGTTCTTATTTCCTAATGTGGACAAGTTTGTCGACATTAATGCTATCAGGATTTTCATGATTGGAAACCCAGTTCCTACACTGTTGGGTGATGCTTATTACTCTATTCATCTTCGAAATTCTTATCATGAGGGGATGATTATCTGTTGCACGCCTCTATTGTACCGGTGGTTTATCTCTCATATGCCTCAGTCTGATGCTTTTTGGGATATCAAGAAGGAACCCCATTGGGCTCCTAAGATCATGGCACTTACTCACTCAGATATTGATTGGTATCATCGAGCCTATCAGGATATAGAGATTATTAACAGTTGTGGTAGTTTCCCCAATGTACCTCTTCTTGGTACAAAGGGAGGAATTAACTATAACCCTGTTCTTGCACGGCGACAACTTGGTTATCCAATGAGGGATAAACCGAATAGTATTCATTTGAGTAGTTTCTTTTTAAAGGAAGGGGAAGACCATAGGTAAGCTAGGGAGCAGATTGCGAAGGCCTAGCGTCACATTCATAAGAAGGGTAGGAAGGATTTGGGACCTAGGGGTATTGTTTCTTTGGAGCCATATCTTCAGTGGATCTGATCAAGAGCCATTCAGTTAAAGATGTCGTATACCCAAGAGACACCTATGCCTAATCTTTTTGTGAAAACCAATCCTCCCTTATTAGATGATTTGGAAGAGCTGTAACTTGCTTTGGTTAGGATGCAACAGGAAAGGGATGCTTGGAAGAACAAGTTCCATACTTTAGAGAGTTCCTACAGAGCAGACCTGAAGGAGAAAGACGACTTGATAGAGATCCTTGAGAGTTGGGCGGTAGAGTCTATAGAGAGTTGTGATCGGTGGATCTGGAACTGACTGTTTAACGCTGGTTCGCGAAATGTCGCGGAAGCAAGAGTCGCCACCGTCTTTTATTTTCTCCAAATGGAAAGGACAAAAGCACAGAAAAATTCCTTTAAAGAGATTGCTCTCGGTTCGGGAGGTAGGTTATAGAAAGGGAAGGTGTTAGCACCCTTTCTATCCATGGTTATCCATGGGCTCTTAGATACTTGCTCATTGTGTTTTCAAAAATGTTTTGTTTGCTTTTCAATGTGGGTTTTAAAAAAGTTTCTTTAAAAAATTTCAGTTCGACTCTTGTATCAGTCCTCAAGAGTGTTTGAAAAATTGCTTTCGAAAGCTTTTTGAAAAGGTGTAGGTGTGAAAAGTATTTTTGAATTTGTTTTGAATTTAGAGCAAGTATTTAGAGTCGTCTACCTACCCTAAGGAATTCGTCTGTGTAGATGTCCTTTAAAGTAGTTCCATCCCACCATTGAGAGGTAGGTAGCACCACCGTTGGAGGTGTTCGGGTCAATTCGAGGTTCGGGACATGGTGATCACCAGAGCAATAGGAAGACACCTTAGAAGCTACCCTCATGCCAGGTTCCCGGATCATGAGGACTTACTAAGACATCCTCTACTCGACGATCACCTTTCGAGGCAAGGCAACAGTGAGGCGTACCCTAGGGGTGGTGTGTGATTTGTGTGTCAGATTCATTTATTTTTGTCTTGTCAGGTTATTGGTGATCTAACGTTTTGTTTTTATTTTTTGTCATTTATTCTTGCATGCATTTATTTAACAGTTAAAAAGTGCGGAAAGATAAAATTCCTAAACTATTACAAAGGCGCGGGTCCACATCGCCAAATTAAACCAGGACCCGATTTGACATAAAATAAAGAAATAAAATGCGGGAAATATAAAATGTCCGAGTTACATGGCTTGAGCAATTACATAATATTTGAAAGAAAATAAATGTGCGAAAGAAATAAAAATAGAACGTTCGGGGGCGTTGGACCCTTTAAAGAAATTAAATGAAATTAAAAATTAATTAATTATTTATTGAAATAAAAGAAGTGTTTTTTAGGTTTTTTTTTGTATTTATGAAATAAGAAAATTAAAATTAAAATTAAAAGAAACCCTAATTCTAAGTTATTTTTAATTATTTGAGAAAAATGTTAAAGTTTAACTTAATTTACTAAAGAATTTATGTACATGTTTATTTACAAAATAAATTAGTAGTTAATAATAATAATAATGATGAGAAAATTATTTATTAAAAAAAAAGATGAAAAAGTTAAAAACCCTAATTTCTACATATTTAATTTATTAAGAAAAATATTAAAGTTTTGAAACCTAAATTAATCTAATTAATTGTTTAAAGTTTATTTACAAAAATAATAATAGTAAAATTAATATTAATAAAATAAACATTTTTTGATTTTTCTGTATTTTATATTTATTATGAAAATTATTTTATGGAATTAAAAGAAAACAATTAAAAAACAATTAAAAGAATAAAAAGGAAAAACAAATAAAAATTAAAAATTGAGCAAACCATAGGGGGTGTCTGGCCCAAGGGGAGGTTTTTTGAAGTATTGACTCCTGAGTACCGTGGTCTGCATTCTTTGGCCATTGGATTGAGTTTCATGCATAAGTTGTTCTACTTTGGCCATTTGGCTTTTGGCTTTTGGCTTTTGGCCATTTGTGTTCTGGCTTCAACGTTCCTTTAATGTCTGGCTTAATGTCTGCCTCGCCATGTATTGGTGTCATGCATAAGTTTTTCTAGTCTGGCCATTTGGCTTTTGGCCTCAACGTTCCTTAATGAACCTGCCTGGGATCCTGTCTAAATCTGCAGTGTTGAATCTCACAAACACATCAAATAAAATCATAAAATGCAAATAAAGCCAATATATGAAGAAATTTAATGTTTAGGCACAATATGGCATGTATGAATGATTATACCCTTTTGATCATGGAGATCAAATCAACCTTACCCTTACTGGAAAAGTAGTGACATGAATGTTTTTATGCCCTTTGGATCATGGAGATCAAGTCAGCCTTACCCTTACTGAAGAAGTAATAAGATGTTGGTTTGTAACTGAGATGGCTTTGTTTGTAGTGAGAGAGGGATTTGTAATAAGGATTTCAAGGTTTTAGGGTTCTTGAAAGAGTTTGATATTCCAACAGGGTTGTGGCAAGGTTTTTTCTCTCTTTTTTTCTTCCCTCTTTTTTCTTTTTTTCTCTCCTGGTTTGTGTGACAAGAAGGTGATTATATAGTGGAAATTAGGGTAAAGAAAATGGGCTTTGAATGTGCAATTGGGCCTCCAATATTCACTTGAATTCGTCACTTTCCAGGCTAAATCGCAGGGACTTAAGTGCATTTTTTGAAGTTGAAATGTGAAAACAAAATGTAGCCGGCATCGAGAACTAACTCCTATCCGAAAATCGACTCAATCGGATAAACGGTGAATTAGTTATGAATTTTTGAAGTTTCAGCTCAGACAAACTTATTTTGGGCTCCAGTGTCGACTCTGACACGTTCTTCAATAAAAAACTGGTATTGATCGGTGCATAATCCGGTCTCGACTTTTGAAGCAAAGTTGTAGATCTACGAGTCAGGGACCTTTTGTAAAAATATGAGCCCAATCCGATAAAAATTGACCGAGTTATGAATTTTCGAAGTTTCGGCCCAGATGAAATAATATTCAGCATTCAGGATTTTCAGCGTGTCACGCACTCTGAGCAAAAAACGAAGGCCTTTTGAATATCGTTTGAACTCAATACCTTCTGTGAAAATGTAGCCAACTCAATTTGTGAAATTTTGGCACCGGAACCAGCTCGATACGATGAAAATCGACCAAGTTATGATTTTTTGAACATGACGCAAATAAACTTATCACAAATTTTCTGCACGAAAATACTTGATAAATCCACATTTTTGAAGACCTTCTGATCGAAATTGGCTTCCAGCCGTGAGAGATGAAAACGTAGATAATGTCAAGACAGAATTTTGGCCACCAGAACGGGTTCAAAACGAGTCACGATCTTCAAGTTATGAATTTTTTAGCGCGTAAAAACTGCACTTTCAGCACACTTTTTTCACCATATTTCTTCGAGAAAACTCACACATTCGGATACCTTCTTCAAAGAATTGACTCTTGAGCCGAACCTGAATTTGAGAATATGTTACCAGAGATATCTTGACGAAAGAACACCTGAATATAACACGCCGGGTTGGACTTGTGAATTTTCTTGAAATGTTTTGAGAAATATGGGAGGGCAAATTTTGGGGTACAACAGTTGCCCCTGTTCAATCTTCTTAGACCTGAGGATGCAGATTGGCCGGCGTGCCTTTCGTAATCCGAGGGTAGAAGATGATTGAACACTAAAGTGCCCAGAAATTTACGCTCACATGGTAGCAGTGCGGTGATGGGATGGGCTTATAGATGCCATTTAGAGGTTGCTGGATAGGATGATGGGCTTATAGATGCCATCTGGATGTTGATCGCGTAAGAGATTCTTTAGCGAGAACCTGCATACCTGCAAAAGAAAAATGAGTACCTGACACGTTGCAGGAGCTGGTTTTCAGATGCTTGGTATAGAGGTGTCCTGACTGGTTACAGGAGCTGGATCTGGAGCTTCACAAGATGATGAATGAACCAGGGATGGTTACTACCTTAGCGTGAACGGTAAGAGAACCTTGGGCGACTTTAACTTCAACAACGCTCGTTGAGAAAAATCTTAGCGGAAATTAACATCTCGGCAGTATCGGGAAGAGGACCATAGGCAATTATAATCTGAAAGGGAATCACCTCACTCACCGTCGGAGAGGGAACTATAGGAAATTATAATCTGAAAGGAATTATCACCTCAATCACCGTCGGAGAGGGGACCATTAGGAAATTATCACCTCACTCACCGTCGGAGAGGGAACCATAGGAGACTATCACCTCACTCACCGTCGGAGAGGGAAACATCTGAAAGGGACTTACCACCTCACTCACCGTCGGAGAGGGGACCATAAGAGACTATCACCTCACACTCACCGTCAGAGAGGGAAACATCTGAAAAAGGAATTACCACCTCACTCACCGTCGGAGAGGGGACCATAAGAGACTATCACCTCACACTCACCGTCGGAGAGGGAAACATCTGAAAAAGGAATTACCACCTCACTCACCGTCGGAGAGGGGACCATAATAGACTATCACCTCACACTCACCGTCGGAGAGGGAAACATCTGAAAAAGGAATTACCACCTCACTCACCGTCGGAGAGGGGACCATAAGAGACTATCACCTCACACTCACCGTCGGAGAGGGAAACATCTGAAAAAGGAATTACCACCTCACTCACCGTCGGAGAGGGGACCATAAGAGACTATCACCTCACACTCACCGTCGGAGAGGGAAACATCTGAAAAAGGAATTACCACCTCACTCACCGTCGGAGAGGGGACCATAAGAGACTATCACCTCACACTCACCGTCGGAGAGGGAAACATCTGAAAAAGGAATTACCACCTCACTCACCGTCGGAGAGGGGACCATAAGAGACTATCACCTCACACTCACCGTCAGAGAGGGAAACATCTGAAAAAGGAATTACCACCTCACTCACCGTCGGAGAGGGGACCATAAGAGACTATCACCTCACACTCACCGTCGGAGAGGGAAACATCTGAAAAAGGAATTACCACCTCACTCACCGTCGGAGAGGGGACCATAAGAGACTATCACCTCACACTCACCGTCGGAGAGGGAAACATCTGAAAAAGGAATTACCACCTCACTCACCGTCGGAGAGGGGACCATAAGAGACTATCACCTCACACTCACCGTCGGAGAGGGAAACATCTGAAAAAGGAATTACCACCTCACTCACCGTCGGAGAGGGGACCATAAGAGACTATCACCTCACACTCACCGTCGGAGAGGGAAACATCTGAAAAAGGAATTACCACCTCACTCACCGTCGGAGAGGGGACCATAAGAGACTATCACCTCACACTCACCGTCGGATAGGGAAACATCTGAAATAACTTCTACTGAGTCTTCATCAGAAAAATCTGTTGGGAGTCGATTTAGCTGGACTAGAGAAGGCCTTGGACTGGATAATAAATCTTTGGAGTCGATTAACTGAACCGGTCTAGGTCTTGAAATATGATTGAGAATTTCAACTGCATTTTTCCTGAAAGGTAAAGGTCAGTCATATGCAATGCATGATATGGATCAAGCAATGATGTTCTCAATATAAATGAGATTCGTATGATATGGTGCAGTGCGTTTATGCATGCTATGATGATGTATGTGAATGTTTTATGTATGTTTTTGTCTAGGGAAGTAAATCCTTGACAGGCGCCAGGAAGTCGTATCCTGGGCTGATGTTGAGGAAGAGATTTTGCTTCCGCTGTGGATGATTGTTGCAAGAATACCGGTAGGAGAAGATAACTCTGTTAAGGAATAAACTTGGCAAACGAAATAATTCTGCGGGAGAAAAGATACTCTAGCGATCATGCTGGGGAGTGCTACTCTGTGGGGATAGCGATGCTTTGCTGAGTTGATGAAGATAACTCCGCTGGGGATATCCTTGTTGTCGGAAGTGTTGATAGACTTCGCTGGGGGTAGGAAGATACTTTGCCGAGGATGCTCTTTCTGTGGCTTTTGGCTGAGGATAACCCAGTTATATCCTGTTACGGAAATAACTCTTTAAATCAAGCCGGGACGACGCGTTCGTGCTCTTCGAGGGATAAGCTTCCAGAATCTACTGGGGATAAGTTTGCTGCTTGGGGAGATATGAATTCCAACTTTCCTGGGGAACTGGATTGGGCTCTTCTGGGGAGTTTTGATATGCTGGGAATGATCCCTTTGAATGTTGGTATACCGTCGAGGAACAATCTTTATGCCGAGACTGCCGGGGATGCTTGTTAAGAATATATGCTGCTGGGGAAGTATTGAGATCTGCGGGAGAATACTCCATTTCCTTGAGATTTGACAATAGCTTAGAGAAGAACGTACTGACTGCTGACTCTCTGGGGAATTTAAGATGTACTGGTCATGTTCTTTAGCTGAACCTACCTTGGTACCTTTGGAGGACAGAACAATTAGCTTGCTTGGACAGCTCGTCATTGCCCCTGTTTCTGAGGTGGGAGAGGCAGACCTGAGAGGTGCTGATAGCTTGTTGATGGACAGACCTTCTTCTGGTAGGCAGGTGACGAGATGACAGGACATAGTCGTACGCTTTGATCCCTAACTTTTGCCTGGACCGCCCTTTTGGGTTTTCAGTCCACCGGGATACCCATTTTTGCCCAAGCCGCCTTTTCAGGTTTTCGACTTGCCGGGTGTACAGATTTTTTCATTTCATCCCTTCATTTTGCCCGAACCCTTTTGGTTCGCCGGGAAGCCCTTATTTTTGCCCAGGTGTGTCAACCTAGCGGGTCTTTGATTTTGCGTAGTATTTTCGACTATGTCCACGCTCTTAGAATGTAGGGAATTTCCCCTGTTTAGAAGTGTTTTGTCACCAGAAGATGTTTGATCAGGCGAGATTTATTGTTGAAATGCTCCCAGTGACTCAGGTGGAGATTTGCCCCAGGCTGGTTGGCCTTTTGAGAGATTCTCCGAATCTGGACTGGACTGCCCCAGATGATGGACAATAGTCATGCCGTGCCCCTTGATTGGAAGTGCTTTTGTTCACTAGGTATTTCTCGTGCGAATTCCTATGCTGTTCAAACAAAAAGTCATATGCAAACAAAGTTATGTTAAAAATGCAAAGCTTATGTCTGTCCTGAAGATTTTGAAGATGCATTCTTTTTCATAAAACAAGTAAATGTTTGTAAAACGTAATGTCAACTCCGTAGTTACCGTAGGCCTTCAGGAGTCAGGATACCTTTCGTAACAGTATGCTTTCGAACTAACCCATGCTTCAGCTAGGACTTTTAAGGGTTATAACGTGGCTTGGTTCACGGTTTAAGAAACAAAGGATAAAGGCTCAAAGTATTTGTACCCACCCGCTCTTCGTGATGTTCTCCAAACCTAAACTCAGTTGATCGTGCGTTAGACCTTGCTTGAGTCTTTGCTTTGATGTTCCAATAATGGTTCAGCTGTCGATGATTTATTCTGAATAGGCAGTCATCATTTTTTTTGCTTTGATTGAGGGTTTGTGAGACCTCTTTCTTGATTTTGTTATCCCTTTCTTTTTTTGCCTGAACTGTTTCCTTTTTGGAATTACAGTCAGCGGGATGCCCCGGTTTCATAAGTCCCCTTTGTAGGTTTAGACTTTTTGGGCTTTTTGTTTATGATTTTTTTTTATAACAACTGCCTGTCTTTATGATTGTTCTGAACCATCACTGTTTTTTTCGTAAGGATCTCTTTAGTGCCATTCGTTATGCACTTGGATCAGCTGAGAAGACTACCCTGCCCCAGGTTATGATTAAGGGTTTTGATTTTCGAAAATAAAACTCCTACTTCTTTGGCTCTGATGGGTTGACGAGGGATTATCATCCTTATAACTCCAGTGTTTAGGGGTTGAAACAATGCCTGTACCTCATCAGCGGGGTTTGTTCAAAAGCATACTGTAAATCATGGTATCGTTTTCGTCATCCTCCCTCAAGAGGCTTAGGATTAAAGATCAAGAGTTGTCATCAGAAAAAATATGAAAACAGTTTGCATATAGTGAATGCGAATATATTGATTCAAAACAGACATAAGCGATGCATTAATGAAGTAACAACGTTTGACATGAATAAATGTTTAAACAATCAAAGAAAAATGCAACTTGAACATTCGAATGAACAAAAGTTTTCTAGTTTGACTTAGTCCCTTCAGATGGGAGATTCTCAACAGAAGCATTTCATTTGGCCACCCGGCATGAACTCCAGCACCCTTCCGTCGATCAAGTCTTGGATCTTGTTCTTCAAGCTCCAACAGTCATTGGTGCCATGTCCAGGACTGTCAGAATGGTAGGCACATCTTTTATCAGGGTTATAAGTAGGAGCAGAGATGTCAGGATTCTGGGGAGGACCCTTTAAAGTAATCAGATTGACCTCCAACAAGTGTTCCAGCATTAGAGACGGTGGTATGCCAGTCTCAGTGAAATGTCTTCCAAGCGTGTATCGCTTGCGTCGGTTACCCCGTTGATACTGGGCTTGTGAAGTAGTAGCAATTTGGAGAGGTTCATTCTTCACCATACCAGACTTTGGTCCTCTTGGTGGCTGATCAACGACTTGGTCCCTGACTTGGGCTGGTTGCTTCATGTCTTGATGAAGCTGACTGATCATGGCTCTCAACTCTCCTTGCTCCTGAGCTAAACCTTGAATGAGGGCCCTTTGCCCCAGCATCTGAGTTTTTAATGTGTCTACCTCAGCTTGTAGACGTTTCAGCTATTCGTCCTTGTCCTCTTCAGGACTTTTTCTGATCAGATTCCCCATGAGGAGTGCCCTCAACTCTTCCTGCCCCTTGGATAGACCTAAGAAGATTTCCTTGAACTGAGACTCTTGAGCGTGAAGGTCCTGGTTATCTTGTTGTGAGGCCATTGCTGAAATAAACAGCGAGAAAGGTAAGTGACCTGCAAAAGGGATACCTGTAATGCGATGATGTGTATGATATGCATGCAATGTTTTCAAGGACCTCGCAGGGTAAACAGAGAAACTTGTTAGAGTTGAGAACCAGTAACTTGATTGACAGAACTTCCTGTTGTTGAGAGTCCTTCTTCAAGGGTCAAAGGCTCACCATATCTAGTGGGTCATAGCCCCTGACAACCTTGGCTAGAGGAAAATAAATCCTCTTTGCCCCTTGCTGGGATAGTTGTTCATCATGACCTGCATCACAAGCCCTTGAGATCCTTGAAATGGGTTAGGATGTATGCAGGATGCATGCAATGGTATGATGTTATGCTATGCATGGGGTAACGTGGGTGAACCCTGTTATGAGTCCTGATTAAGGACTGAAACAAAACCTGCAAGAAACAAGTGTTAGGTCACAAGCATGCAGATAATCAAGTACGAAGGCACACAAGTCACGCAAGAGAAGCCCTTAGAGTTTAGGCCAGCATGAGGTCTAGGTACTACCCTCTTTCAGTTTGTTGGTTCATACCTGTCCTAATCAAAAGTAACCGGGTTCTTAGAGGATCCCAATATCATTGACTACCCTCAATCGGTCATAACTCCAGCATCGCAATCTTTTCTTGCGGCCAGAACCATCACGAGAGTTTAGCCTCAATGGGCGTAGCATACTGCTACTGTTCTAAAGGCCAAGTTGTGTCAATTAAGGTTCTAAGGTCTGTTGGTGCTTAATGACTCCTTAGAAGACCCATATTCTCCTTGTTGCGACACAAGGGATATCGGTACAGACTAAGGTGTCACACCAACGTAGCCACTGCTTCACCTGTGTCGGTCTACGCCGGACAGGTCCCTCACAGCTTATGCTACCTAACAGGGTATCCCCAGATCCGGGTCAGGATCTATGTAACTCCGATACAACCCACAATAGTAAAGCAAGCAAAGAAGACAATTGAAAACACAGTGATCTTAATCCTAAGGTACACCTCACTTTAAGTTTTAGTCCCCAGCAGAGTCGCCAGTTCTGTGATCGGTGGATCTGGAACTGACTGTTTAACGCTGGTTCGCGAAATGTCGCGGAAGCAAGAGTCGCCACCGTCTTTTATTTTCTCCAAATGGAAAGGACAAAAGCACAGAAAAATTCCTTTAAAGAGATTGCTCTCGGTTCGGGAGGTAGGTTATAGAAAGGGAAGGTGTTAGCACCCTTTCTATCCATGGTTATCCATGGGCTCTTAGATACTTGCTCATTGTGTTTTCAAAAATGTTTTGTTTGCTTTTCAATGTGGGTTTTAAAAAAGTTTCTTTAAAAAATTTCAGTTCGACTCTTGTATCAGTCCTCAAGAGTGTTTGAAAAATTGCTTTCGAAAGCTTTTTGAAAAGGTGTAGGTGTGAAAAGTATTTTTGAATTTGTTTTGAATTTAGAGCAAGTATTTAGAGTCGTCTACCTACCCTAAGGAATTCGTCTGTGTAGATGTCCTTTAAAGTAGTGCCATCCCACCATTGAGAGGTAGGTAGCACCACCGTTGGAGGTGTTCGGGTCAATTCGAGGTTCGGGACATGGTGATCACCAGAGCAATAGGAAGACACCTTAGAAGCTACCCTCATGCCAGGTTCCCGGATCATGAGGACTTACTAAGACATCCTCTACTCGACGATCACCTTTCGAGGCAAGGCAACAGTGAGGCGTACCCTAGGGGTGGTGTGTGATTTGTGTGTCAGATTCATTTATTTTTGTCTTGTCAGGTTATTGGTGATCTAACGTTTTGTTTTTATTTTTTGTCATTTATTCTTGCATGCATTTATTTAACAGTTAAAAAGTGCGGAAAGATAAAATTCCTAAACTATTACAAAGGCGCGGGTCCACATCGCCAAATTAAACCAGGACCCGATTTGACATAAAATAAAGAAATAAA
This sequence comes from Vicia faba, assembly GCA_948472305.1. NCBI lineage: Eukaryota > Viridiplantae > Streptophyta > Magnoliopsida > Fabales > Fabaceae > Vicia > Vicia faba. Next base: position 142,615,298 of record OX451736.1, read on the forward strand.
ATGCGGGAAATATAAAATGTCCGAGTTACATGGCTCGAGCAATTACATAATATTTGAAAGAAAATAAATGTGCGAAAGAAATAAAAATAGAACGTTCGGGGGCGTTGGACCCTTTAAAGAAATTAAATGAAATTAAAAATTAATTAATTATTTATTGAAATAAAAGAAGTGTTTTTTAGGTTTTTTTTTGTATTTATGAAATAAGAAAATTAAAATTAAAATTAAAAGAAACCCTAATTCTAAGTTATTTTTAATTATTTGAGAAAAATGTTAAAGTTTAACTTAATTTACTAAAGAATTTATGTACATGTTTATTTACAAAATAAATTAGTAGTTAATAATAATAATAATGATGAGAAAATTATTTATTAAAAAAAAAGATGAAAAAGTTAAAAACCCTAATTTCTACATATTTAATTTATTAAGAAAAATATTAAAGTTTTGAAACCTAAATTAATCTAATTAATTGTTTAAAGTTTATTTACAAAAATAATAATAGTAAAATTAATATTAATAAAATAAACATTTTTTGATTTTTCTGTATTTTATATTTATTATGAAAATTATTTTATGGAATTAAAAGAAAACAATTAAAAAACAATTAAAAGAATAAAAAGGAAAAACAAATAAAAATTAAAAATTGAGCAAACCATAGGGGGTGTCTGGCCCAAGGGGAGGTTTTTTGAAGTATTGACTCCTGAGTACCGTGGTCTGCATTCTTTGGCCATTGGATTGAGTTTCATGCATAAGTTGTTCTACTTTGGCCATTTGGCTTTTGGCTTTTGGCTTTTGGCCATTTGTGTTCTGGCTTCAACGTTCCTTTAATGTCTGGCTTAATATCTGCCTCGCCATGTATTGGTGTCATGCATAAGTTTTTCTAGTCTGGCCATTTGGCTTTTGGCCTCAACGTTCCTTAATGAACCTGCCTGGGATCCTGTCTAAATCTGCAGTGTTGAATCTCACAAACACATCAAATAAAATCATAAAATGCAAATAAAGCCAATATATGAAGAAATTTAATGTTTAGGCACAATATGGCATGTATGAATGATTATACCCTTTTGATCATGGAGATCAAATCAACCTTACCCTTACTGGAAAAGTAGTGACATGAATGCTTTTATGCCCTTTGGATCATGGAGATCAAGTCAGCCTTACCCTTACTGAAGAAGTAATAAGATGTTGGTTTGTAACTGAGATGGCTTTGTTTGTAGTGAGAGAGGGATTTGTAATAAGGATTTCAAGGTTTTAGGGTTCTTGAAAGAGTTTGATATTCCAACAGTGTTGTGGCAAGGTTTTTTCTCTCTTTTTTTCTTCCCTCTTTTTTCTTTTTTTCTCTCCTGGTTTGTGTGACAAGAAGGTGATTATATAGTGGAAATTAGGGTAAAGAAAATGGGCTTTGAATGTGCAATTGGGCCTCCAATATTCACTTGAATTCGTCACTTTCCAGGCTAAATCACAGGGACTTAAGTGCATTTTTTGAAGTTGAAATGTGAAAACAAAATGTAGCCGGCATCGAGAACTAACTCCTATCCGAAAATCGACTCAATCGGATAAACGGTGAATTAGTTATGAATTTTTGAAGTTTCAGCTCAGACAAACTTATTTTGGGCTCCAGTGTCGACTCTGACACGTTCTTCAATAAAAAACTGGTATTGATCGGTGCATAATCCGGTCTCGACTTTTGAAGCAAAGTTGTAGATCTACGAGTCAGGGACCTTTTGTAAAAATATGAGCCCAATCCGATAAAAATTGACCGAGTTATAAATTTTCGAAGTTTCGGCCCAGATGAAATAATATTCAGCATTCAGGATTTTCAGCGTGTCACGCACTCTGAGCAAAAAACGAAGGCCTTTTGAATATCGTTTGAACTCAATACCTTCTGTGAAAATGTAGCCAACTCAATTTGTGAAATTTTGGCACCGGAACCAGCTCGATACGATGAAAATCGACCAAGTTATGATTTTTTGAACATGACGCAAATAAACTTATCACAAATTTTCTGCACGAAAATACTTGATAAATCCACATTTTTGAAGACCTTCTGATCGAAATTGGCTTCCAGCCGTGAGAGATGAAAACGTAGATAATGTCAAGACAGAATTTTGGCCACCAGAACGGGTTCAAAACGAGTCACGATCTTCAAGTTATGAATTTTTTAGCGCGTAAAAACTGCACTTTCAGCACACTTTTTTCACCATATTTCTTCGAGAAAACTCACACATTCGGATACCTTCTTCAAAGAATTGACTCTTGAGCCGAACCTGAATTTGAGAATATGTTACCAGAGATATCTTGACGAAAGAACACCTGAATATAACACGCCGGGTTGGACTTGTGAATTTTCTTGAAATGTTTTGAGAAATATGGGAGGGCAAATTTTGGGGTACAACAAGAGTCAAGGTGATTTATTTTCTCCTAAGCCTCAATCAGGCGCTGATCACTTAATTCCTAATTCAGATGATTGGAAAGAGATTGCCATCAGACATACAGAAGAAAGCCGGAGGTTGGAGGCTCAGATTGCCAGGCTCACGGGGAAGCGCCAGCGTATAGAGTGATCTCCATCAGTTCTTTTTCTCAGGATTTTAGATTGTATTTCCTCTTGTACTTGAGATCATTGAAACTTGTAATCCATTTTGGAATTATTATAATAAAAAATTTCAGTATTTCAAAAGCTTTATTACTTTGATGTTTGCAATATGTCTATAAACTTTAAATCCCTTGAAATATTAAATAATGAAGTAAAAATAATCATATGCATTGCATATCATGCATCATATTGCACACATTTCTTGCATTTATTGTGCATATCCAGGTGTCTTACCGAGCTTCTTTACTTCATTCAGCAAGCTGACTCATCACTATAATACTCGGGCTAATTTTAAGAAGAAGATGGACAACTTAGAACAAGAGAATCGCGAGCTGCACGAAGAAGTTTCTGCTTTGAAGGCCGGCATGGCCAATCTGACTGCTCTGATGGAAGCTCTAGTGGCTGCTCAGAATCAGTCACCGAGTGTTCAACCTTAACCAACAAGAGCAACTACTGAAGCTCCGACTGTTCCTGTATCTGCTGCTTCGGTTGTTGTTCATAATCGCATGCCTCAAGGTTATCCATGGGGAATGCCAGAGAATTTTGTGCCTGAAGGTTTCAATCTTGGTCCTCAAGATACTCCAGTGGTTCAGACTATTGTTACTCCAACACCTCCTGTGGTGCATGTTGTTCCTGCTGCACCTCCTTCGGTGAATATGGTTCCGTTTGTTAATGATGATGTGTGTCGTCCTTTCCCTCCACCGAGTAAAGACTTGGGTCTTTATGACAGATGGATGATTTTCAAGAGTAGTTTGACAAAATGCAGAGAGAGATGAAGGCCCTCAGGGTAAAAGAGCTATTTGGACAGAATGTGAATGAGCTATGTTTGGTCTCAAATGTTAAGATACCTGCTAAGTTTAAGGTCCTGGAATTTGAGAAGTATAAGGGAAACACTTTCCCTCGTGCTCATCTGGTGATGTACGTGAGGAGAATGTCTACCCATACTGATGATCAGCGTCTACTGATTCACTTTTTTCAGGATAGTTTGACTGGTGTTGCATTGAAGTGGTATATGAGTTTGGATAGCGCCAATATCCATACTTTTAATGATTTGGGAGAAGCATTCATCAAACAATACAAGTACAATGTGGACATGGTGCCTGACCGTGATCAACTTAGTGTTAGAACAATGTTTGAATCTACTACCCTATATTTAAGTTTTGATGATAACAAAGTGAAAAGATATAGTATTTATAAGGTTCATGAATGAACTATATGCTGCCTAAAATTATTATGTTCTGACTTGCAGATACTCTGATTGGTATAAGCAAGATCACGTCTTTTCAGCATCAGAATTTGTTTTCATACACCAGCATCAGAAGTTGCTACATCAGAATGTCAAGATCAGATAATCAACTCACGTACATGCTGAAGCTTGATGAACAGAACTGCGCGTAAACACTCTGATACAGAAACACAATAGTTCATCAGCAGCGAAGCAGAATCAGAATGAGCCAAGCCAGAACTTGCGTTAAAGAAGCAACGATACTGTGCATTGAAAGCTAATTAATTCCAACGGCCTCATTCTAGACAAGATCTGCTCAAAAAGGAAAGCTTGTTATTAGCATTGAATCAAGAATATTGCATTCAACGTTCATCTTCTCAAGTGCTATATAAACAAGGCTTTGAAGATTATAATGGCTAATGCTCTCCAAATCTCTACACGCACAAAGCTGAACAATAATCTTCATCTACCAGTTTTGCTAAACCACAAACTCTGATACTTCATTATTGTTTAGCAATCTAGTTTCTAAGCTTCATTTTGTGTATACATCACAGTTGTGATAAAGTTTTGTAGAAAACATTCACACACATTGTTTTATACCTTTGTAAGAAAGTGTTGCCTTGACAAACCGGATTGTGGTTTGAATCAAGAAGGCTTTAGCAGTTGTTAAAGCAGTCTGTAATATTCAGTTGAATATAGTGAATTAAGACCTCGTTGGAGAGAGGCGAAATCACCTTGACGGGTGGACTAGAGTAGTTTGAGATCAAACGAACCAGGATAAAAATATCTTGTCAATTGCTTTAGATTTCAGTTTTACAATTCAACCCCCCCTTCTTGTGTTTTTCACCCCTTCAATTGGCATCAGAGCGCCTGGTTCTGAGCTAAAACACTTAACCGTGTCAGTACAAGATCCAGCGTCAGAAAAACACAATGGCAGGAAACAATTCTCACTTCACCAATGACAATAATGAGGACAGAGACAGATTCAGCGGCAAACCTCCAGTCTTTGATGGAGAAAACTTTGATTACTGGAAAGACAGGATTGAAAGCTTCTTTCTAGCACATGATGCTGATCTGTGGGATATGGTGACTGATGGATACACGCACCCTGTGAATGCAACTGGTCAGAAGATTGATAGAAAATCAATGACCGATCAACAAAAGCGTGACTTCAAGAATCACCATAAGGCCAGAACCATCCTCCTCAGTGCCATCTCCTATACTGAGTATGAAAAGATCTCCAACAGAGACACAGCAAAGAATATCTTTGATTCTCTCAGAATGACGCATGAGGGCAACGTTCAAGTCAAAGAAACAAAAGCTCTAGCGCTCACTCAGAAGTATGAGGCGTTCAAAATGGAAGAATCTGAATCCATTGAAACTATGTTCTCTAGATTCCAGATTCTGGTAGCTGGTCTCAAAGTTCTGGAAAAAGGATACTCTACTGCTGACCATGTCAAAAAGATAATCAGAAGTTTACCCAAGCAGTGGAGGCCTATGGTTACTGCTCTGAAGCTAGCTAAAGATCTCAAGAAGATCACTCTGGAGGAACTTATAAGCTCCCTCAGAAGTCATGAGATAGAGCTAGAAGCTGACGAGCCTCAGAAACAAGGTAAGCCTTTAGCTTTAAAATCTAATAGAAAATCTGAGTCTAAGGTTTTGCAGGCAGTTGAAGAAACATCTGATGGATCCTCATCAGAAGAAGACGAACTTTCCCTTCTCTCCAGAAGAGTAAATCAACTGTGGAAGCAAAGACAAAGGAAGTTCAGGAATCCCAGAAGATCTGATCAGAACGAGTCTTCTTCCAGATTCAGAAGGACAGATTCTTCCTCTGGATACAGAAGATCTGAAGGCTCCTCCAGTAGCAAGAAGCCAAACACCAAAGACATCATCTGCTACGAGTGCAATGAGCAAGGACACTACAAGAGTGACTGCCCAAAGCTTAAGAGGGAAAAGCCCAAAAAGAAGTTTGGAAGAGAGAAGAAGAAAAGTCTCATGGCCACATGGGATGAATCTGACTCGTCTGAAGCTGACTCAGAATCAGATGATGAAAGGGCAAACATAGCGCTCATGGCTAACATCTCAGAAGATAGTGAAGCCTCTGAATCAGACTCAGAATCAGACACAGAAGAGGTATTTCCTAACTTCGCTGTTAATTTTACAAAGGCTGAACTTGCTGAAAGCCTCAATGAAATTCTGGAACGCTATCAGCAGATTAGAGCTAAATTCAGAGACCTGAAAAGGAGTCTTGAATCTGACTCTAATAAGTCTGAGAGTCTCAAATTGGAAAACTCTGAGCTGAGAGATAAAATTTCAAAATTAGAAAACTCTTTACAAAACTCTAAGAAGGAACCAATTTCTGAAACTCCCAGCAACGCTGATGATATCATCAAGGAGTATGATCATAGTTTCCAGAAGTTCTTAGCTAAAAGCATAGATAGAAGCAGAATGGCTTCAATGATCTATGGAGTTAGCAGAAACGGCAGGAAAGGAATAGGATACCAAGGTAAGGTTCCTACACCTAAGAATGTCATGGATTTAACCATTAAACACACTCCTCTAAATTCACACTTTGTGTATGGTCACACACACGACATCAAATATACTAGCAGTAAGCACTCTGTGAAACCAAAATTCAACCAGAGTTTTGGTAAAACTAACAAGTCAGGACCCAAGAAGATCTGGGTACCTAAGGATAAAATAATACATGTTGCAGATATCTTTAGCAGCAAGTCAGAAACACCAGTCATGGTACCTGGACTCTGGCTGCTCACGACACATGACGGGAAGAAGGCATATGTTCCAAAGCCTGGAACTTAAGCCTGGAGGCCACGTTGGCTTTGGAGGCAATCAGAGGGGAAATATTATTGGCTCTGGAACTGTAGGTAATGGAAATCTTCCCTCTATTAATAATGTTCTGCTAGTAGATGGATTGATGCATAATCTGTTATCCATAAGTCAATTAAGTGATAACGGTTATGATATAATCTTTAATCAAAAATCATGTAAAGCTGTTAGTCAGAAAGATGGGACTATCCTGTTTAATGGTAAGAGGAAAAACAACATTTACAAAATCAAACTTTCTGAACTAAAGAGTCAGAATGTAAAATGTCTTCTGTCTGTTAACAACGAGCAGTGGATCTGGCACAGAAGATTGGGGCATGTTAGTATGAGAAGAATATCTCAGATTAACAAACTCAATCTGGTCAGAGGACTTCCTAATTTGAAGTTCAATTCAGATGCTCTGTGTGAAGCATGTCAGAAAGGCAAATTTGCAAAACCTTCTTTTAAATCCAAAAATGTTGTTTCCACCTCTAAGCCATTAGAACTTCTGCACATTGACTTATTTGGACCAGTTAAAACTGCTTCAGTCAGTGGTAAGAAGTATGGGTTAGTAATCGTAGATGACTATAGCAGATGGACATGGGTAAAGTTCTTAAGACACAAGGACGAGTCACACTCTGTGTTTGTTACCTTCTGTAACCAAGTTCAGAATGAAAAAGATCTTAGAATCGTTAAAGTCAGAAGTGATCATGGTGGAGAATTTGAAAATAAAGATTTTGAGTCATTCTTTAATGACAAAGGCATTCTGCATGATTTCTCTTGTCCTAGAACTCCCCAACAAAATGGAGTTGTAGAACGAAAGAACAGAACATTGCAAGAAATGGCCAGAACCATGATCAATGAGACAAACGTTGCTAAGACTTTCTGGGCAGAGGCAATAAACACAGCGTGCTACATTCAGAATAGAATCTCAATAAGACCTATTCTGGAAAAGACTCCATATGAATTGTGGAAGAACAGAAAGCCCAACATTTCGTATTTTCATCCATTTGGATGCACTTGCTTTATATTAAATACAAAGAATTATTTGAACAAGTTTGATTCTAAGGCACAGAAGTGTATTATGTTAGGATACTCTGAACGCTCAAGAGGGTACAGAGTATACAATACAGAAACACAGATTGTGGAAGAATCAATCAGTGTTCGTTTTGATGACAAGCTTGACTCTGAAAAGTCAAAGCAGAATGAAAATCTTGCAGGTATAGAAATTGAATTTGCAGGTTCTGAAGACAAGTCATCAGAAGCTCTCAACACAGACATTCCTTCAACGTCTGAAAGGAGCACTGCTAGAAATCCTCCAACAGCTGCTGATCAACCTCAGAAGAGATTGCCCAGAAGCAGTTTGGATCACCCAGAAGAGACTATCCTAGGAAGAAAGGAAGATCCAATCAGAACAAGAGCAAGCTTCAGAAACTCTGAAGAAACTCTTATGGGACTTGTGTCTCTGATTGAACCTTCTTCTATTGATGAAGCACTTCTGGATAATGACTGGATTCTGGCAATGCAAGAAGAGCTGAATCAATTCACCAGAAACGACGTATGGGATCTCGTTCCCAGACCAAAAGGATTCAACGTCATTGGAACAAGATGGGTGTTCAGAAACAAGCTAAATGAACAAGGTGAAGTCATCAGAAACAAGGCACGACTGGTTGCACAAGGTTATAGTCAGCAAGAGGGGATAGACTATACAGAAACCTTTGCCCCAGTCGCCAGGTTAGAATCTATCAGACTTTTAATCTCATTTGCTGTTAATAGAGGCATCACTCTGTATCAGATGGATGTCAAAAGTGCATTCTTAAATGGTTATATAGAAGAAGAAGTTTATGTTCACCAACCCCCAGGTTTTGAAAATACAAAACATCCAGAACATGTTTTCAAACTAAAGAAGTCACTGTATGGTCTGAAACAAGCTCCCAGAGCTTGGTATGAAAGGCTAAGTAACTTTCTGCTTGAAAATGAATTCACCAGAGGGAAAGTGGACACTACTCTATTCTGTAAAACAGTTAAGAGTGACATTTTAGTCTGTCAAATTTATGTTGATGATATCATTTTTGGTTCTACTAATCCTTCTCTTGGAAGAAAATTTGCTAAGTGTATGCAAGCAGAATTTGAGATGAGCCTCATGGGGGAACTGAAATTCTTTCTAGGAATTCAGATCAATCAAACTCCAGAAGGAACTTACATTCATCAGAGCAAATACATCAGAGATCTTCTGAAGAAATTTGACCTCTCAGAATGTAAGCCATCAAAGATTCCAATGCATCCCACGTGCATTCTGGAAAGAGAAGAGGTAAGCAAAAGTGTAGAACAGAAAGTCTACAGAGGTATGATTGGTTCTCTCCTCTATCTGACTGCTTCAAGACCTGATATCTTATTCAGCGTATGTATTTGTGCTAGATTCCAATCAGATCCTAGAGAATCTCACATAACAGCTGTTAAGCGAATTTTCAAGTATCTGAAAGGTACTACTAATCTGGGTTTGTTTTATAGAAAATCTAGTGATTACAGCTTAGTAGGCTACTGTGATGCTGATTTTGCTGGAGACAGAGTGGAACGTAAAAGTACTTCTGGAAGCTGCCAGTTTCTGGGAGAAAATCTGATCTCTTGGTCCAGCAAAAGGCAATCAACAATTGCTCTGTCAACAGCAGAAGCTGAGTACATAGCAGCAGCAGGATGTAGCACACAAATGCTCTGGATGAAAAGTCAGCTTGAAGACTTCCAGATTTTTGAGAGTAACATTCCTATACTTTGTGATAATACTTCTGCTATTTGCTTAAGTAAGAATCCTATTTTACATTCTAGAGCTAAGCATATAGAAATAAAGCATCATTTCATTAGGGACTATATTCAGAAAGGTATTTTGAACTTAAAATTTATAGATACAGACCATCAATGGGCTGATATCTTTACTAAACCCCTTTCAGAAGATAGGTTTAATTTCATTCTGAAACATCTCAGCATGAAAGTATGCCCAGAATGAAAATGTTTTAATTCCATATATTTATCTTCAGAATGTAATTATATTTCTGTGAACTTCTGATCAATCTCCTTTCAGAAAGATAGAACATGCAGATTGTATCAGATGCAAGTCTAAAGATCTGAGAGTCTAATCTCAAAGACAGACGTGCTGATCACTACATCAAACAAGTGTCATCCAATCATCAGCAAATCTCTGAAGCAGAACGCGTGCACGCTTCTGAGAAGGCAAAGCGCTGATTGGGTGCATTGAGACACATGTCTGGTAACCGTTTTTAAGTATCTTTCTCAAATCCCCCAAAATCAGCAGGCATTTAATGAAAAGTAATCACGCTTTTTAAATAGCAATCATTATTTTTTTCTCTCTCTTAAAAACGTTTATTTTTTCAAAATAATCTTGAAAACTCTATTTAAGCACATTAATCCTTCATTCTTATTCTTTACGCTTTCTCATTAACACTCAAGCTTTTTCTGCATATTTCTGAGTTCATCTCCTACAAACCTTTTTCTCTCAAATCATTCTCAAAGCTTTTTAGTGTGAACAATGGCATCCTCCAGCATTTCTGCAGGCAATCAGAAGAAAGCAACCTCTGAACCATATCAGGTGCCTATCAGAACTCTTCTCACTCCGGTAAAGAACCTTGAAGTGCTTTCTGAGTTAATCATTGACTTCGAAAGTTTGAAGGAAAATGGATTTGACCTAACTGAAGAAATTAGGGCTCAACAGTGGGAGAGGTATTTCGATAGGTTGGTTGGACCAACATTCCCAGCGCTAGTCAAGGAATTTTGGATTCACGCCAAAGTTGCAAAACATCTAGTCATTTCTTCTGTTATGGGAAAGAAGATAGTGATTTCTGAAGATCTCATTGCAAAGCTAATCGGTCAAAGTGGTGGTGGAGTCCGTTGTGTGGACATGGCTGAAAGATGCCCTGATGTAGGTGTGGTAGCCAACAGAATTTTCACTCTTGGAATGCCCAGCAGCAAAATTAAGGATCTGAAGGACCACTGCAGAGTATGGGCTAAGATTGTTCTGGGATGCTTCAACCACAGGAAACCAACAAGTTCTCCTGATTATATAAACGTGGATCAGCAGTTTCTGATCTACTTTATTGATCAGAGGGTAAAGATCAATCTGGCACACTTCTTGTTCAACCATCTCAAGACCAGTGTCAAAGAGACAAGAGAAGAAGAAAGAACCAAGAGAGACTGGATACCGTTTGGAAGGCTTATATCAGATATTCTGACAGAGAATAGGCTGATTGAACATCTGATCGAAGCTCAGGAGATGAGCACTATTGAACCAACCATTGGGAAACCGCTGAACGCTAAGAATCTGAAAAAGATGAAGCTGATAGAAAATATTCAGAAGGAACCCAGAGCTACTTCAACTGCTGATATCTCCAGCAGAAGAGTGCCTCTGAGTGATTTTCCGGTATTTTCTGAAGTGGAATCCAAACCAGAGATGTTTCTCAGGTATCCAGATACGTACAAGGAAGAAGATACAGGTTCAAAGCTGAAGATCAAAGATCTGAGTCAAATCCAACCAGAAGTGACTCAGAAGAAGACAAAGAAGAGGAAAGCGCCAACAGAAGGATCATCTCATCAGACTCCAAAGAAAAGAGGTATTTCATCTGCTGCCCCTATCTCAAAATCTTTTACTATTCCAACATCTGCTGCCCCTTCCCAAACCTCTCACAGAATATCCATCCCAATCCCTACTATTGATGAAACCATACCAGAAGACCCTTCTGAGGCCTTACTACTCAGAAGACCCAGAACCAAAATTCCCAAACAACCAACAGTTTCAACAACACCAGCACTTGACCGAGTGCTAGCTGATATTGAGCGTGAACATGCTTCTGCTCAACCAAATTCTGAACCACCAAATATTCCTCCTCCACAACCAGAACAACAACAACAACCAGAACCAGAACCACAACAACAACAACCTCTCACAGAAGAACCTTTGATCCCTGAGCAATCAGAGATTCCACCTCCTCAACCAGAAAATAATCCACCTTCACCACAAACAGAGTTTCACCATTCCAAAACCCCCTCTCCTCATAAATCTGACCCTCACTCACCTCAACCTTCACCGCTGGCAATCCAGTTGCCATGTGGAACCACTATTGTCATGCCCCAGTTACCATCTTCAGAGGAATCAACACCTCCAAATACTCCCAAACCACCATCCACTCCAATCGAAATATCTGACTCTGATTCTGATACCCTTCCTCCAAAACAAACAGCCTCTCAGCAAACCTCTGAAAACCTCAGCAGAACTTTCATTGACTTAACAAGTCTTGAACGTCTTGCTGATTTAAGACACAAAATTGCCATTCCCAAACCAAAGCAACCAGATGTTGGCTCTGGTATTTTTAATTTTGAAACAGGTGTGCTGCAATGGATTGCTTCTTTGAAGCAAGTCTGTCCTGGGATGATTGACCCAGCTGCTTCTGATCAGCTCTGGTCACAGTTCAGATTATGGGTACGTGCTGAAGCCCTCAAGTTGCAGGATGTCAACTATGAGCAGGCACAACAGAACTTCAGCAAGCTGCTGAAGGAAGTTGAAAGTCAGCTGCCTCAGGAAGTTGTGCTCCCTCTGGACAGTGAATCTTGGTCTGAGAAACAGCAAGCTGCACAGGTGCAACCATCAGAAGAAGACAAGACCATTCAGGCTGAAAGTCAAGCAGAAGATGTCGCTGAAAGTTCTGAGAAGCCTCCTCCTTCTGATGCTTCTCAAGCTGCCTTGGACAGGCAGGCTCTGGAAGAATTAAGGCTGAATGACTTGCGTCTACAGCAGCGGATGGAAGAGAACGATCAGAAGATGAAAGCACGAATGGATGTGCAGGACAGCATGATTGACACTGTTGTCAACATGGTTCAGAAGCAGAATTAAACTTCTGAAAAGATTCAAGCGATGTTGGAGAGCCTGTTCTCACGCATGCCCCCTCAACCTTAAATCTTTTTCATGCATAACTTTTTCATGTTTTCTTCATTTTCTGATGTACTGTTTTGACTATGCTTTGTAATATTTTTCTTCCTCTGATTCTGAACTATTTTAATATAATCTGTTTTTTTTCTGATCTAAATTGTTTTAGCACATCACCAACACTTTTTGATTGCTGACAAAAAGGGGGAGAACAAGAATGATATTTAAATCAATAACGGGCTAACTAGACAGAAATTCTCAAACATGCTAACTCTATTACTTGAAATGTTTTTTTTTCTGTTTTGTTTAAAGTCTACAGACACAAGGAAGCTCCTGGACACTCTGAAGCCTAGAAGCTCTAATCAAAATGTAGAAGCTCTGATCAATGTTGCTCTGATCAATATGAAGTTCTGATCGACCTAATACTCTGATCCAAAGCAAAGCTCTGACAGGAAAAGCTCTGAAGCTCTGCTCTCTGATAAGTCAAAGACTCTTATAATCTGATGCTCAAAGAAAGAAAAAGATCTGATCCTGAAGAACACGTATATCAAAGGGAAGTAACAAACTCAGGGGGAGTATCTCTTAACTCTGACTTCTCCGTACTTCTTATTCTGATACATATCCAGATACCTTTTCACGTTATTTTTCATTTAAAATATCTAGTTTTTGTCATCATCAAAAAGGGGGAGATTGTTAGAACAATGTTTGAATCTACTACCCTATATTTAAGTTTTGATGATAACAAAGTGAAAAGATATAGTATTTATAAGGTTCATGAATGAACTATATGCTGCCTAAAATTATTATGTTCTGACTTGCAGATACTCTGATTGGTATAAGCAAGATCACGTCTTTTCAGCATCAGAATTTGTTTTCATACACCAGCATCAGAAGTTGCTACATCAGAATGTCAAGATCAGATAATCAACTCACGTACATGCTGAAGCTTGATGAACAGAACTGCGCGTAAACACTCTGATACAGAAACACAATAGTTCATCAGCAGCGAAGCAGAATCAGAATGAGCCAAGCCAGAACTTGCATTAAAGAAGCAACGGTACTGTGCATTGAAAGCTAATTAATTCCAACGGCCTCATTCTAGACAAGATCTGCTCAAAAAGGAAAGCTTGTTATTAGCATTGAATCAAGAATATTGCATTCAACGTTCATCTTCTCAAGTGCTATATAAACAAGGCTTTGAAGATTATAATGGCTAATGCTCTCCAAATCTCTACACGCACAAAGCTGAACAATAATCTTCATCTACCAGTTTTGCTAAACCACAAACTCTGATACTTCATTATTGTTTAGCAATCTAGTTTCTAAGCTTCATTTTGTGTATACATCACAGTTGTGATAAAGTTTTGTAGAAAACATTCACACACATTGTTTTATACCTTTGTAAGAAAGTGTTGCCTTGACAAACCGGATTGTGGTTTGAATCAAGAAGGCTTTAGCAGTTGTTAAAGCAGTCTGTAATATTCAGTTGAATATAGTGAATTAAGACCTCGTTGGAGAGAGGCGAAATCACCTTGACGGGTGGACTGGAGTAGTTTGAGATCAAACGAACCAGGATAAAAATATCTTGTCAATTGCTTTAGATTTCAGTTTTACAATTCAACCCCCCCTTCTTGTGTTTTTCACCCCTTCACTTAGGGCCATGATTTAGAAATACAGGGAATCGTTCAAAGAGTATGCACAGAGATGGCGTGAGGTAGTCGCCCAAGTGATTCCTCCCATGGAAGAGAAGGAGATGACTGAGATTTTCTTGAAGACACTGGGTGATTTCTACTACGAGAGGATGGTAGCAAGCGCGCCAAGTGACTTTACTGAGATGGTAGGAATGGGTATCTGCTTGGAAGAGGCTATAAGAGAAGGTCGTTTAATGAAGAGTGAAGGATATGGAGGTGAGAAGAAGCCATCTTATGGGTTTACCAAGAAGAAAGAGGGGGATGCAAATGATGTTATACAAGAGAGGAGGGTAAACGCTCCTAGAAGGAATTATCAGCGTCATCAGCAAGTCGCCTCAGTTACTCCTGTTATGAATGCCACTCCAACTACCGTTGCTTATCAGAGACTGTCCCAGTAGGGGAATCAAGGGTATAATCATAGAAGGGAGAGTTATGACCCTATTCCAATGACCTATACAGAGTTGCTACCGGCCTTGATTCAGAAAAAGTTGGTCCAGACACGACCACCTCTCGTCATACGATTACCATTGCCTTGGTATTACAAGGCATATCAAACATGTGCTTTTGATCAGGGGGCACCAGGGCATAGTATTGATAATTGTTATCCTTTGAAGAATGAGGTGCAGAAATTGGTAAAGTCAGGTGTTCTATCTTTCAAGGACATGGGACCTAATGTGAAAGATAATCCTCTACCCAAACATGGGGGAGTAAATGTTGTAAATATGGTGGCCGTTTGTCCAGGCGACTTCCGGATTTTTGACATTAATCTGGTTAGAGGAGATTTGATGAAGATGCATGCAGACCTCTGTGAATTTAGCTACTACACGCATGACCATTCCGGGTGTGCTATTTGCAGTATAAATATACAGGGTTGCGATAAGATAAAGGTTGATTTACAGGAGATGATGGATGAGGGCCTCATCCACATAATTAGGCCTAGGGTAGAGTATGAAGAGGAAGTGAATATGGTTTCTGCATGTCCTGGTGAATTCATAATTTTTTATGTGGAGCATTTGAATGAGGACCTCGTGCAGTTGCACGCTACCTTCTGCCATACGGCTGGTCAGGTGGAGCACCAATATGGATCTTGCCTAGTTTGCTGTCGAGATCCCCGAGGATGTTCAATCATGAAGGAGGGTGTTCAGTTGCTGTTAGACAATGGAACTACCAAGATTACGGGTCAGAGGGATGATTATCATGAGGTTGGTATGGTTGAAGTTTATTTAACGGAAGAAGAGTCATAGGAAGAGTATACTTCCACAGATGAGTATTTTTCTTCAGACGAAGATTTGTTTTCCAGAAATGACTTATTGATGACTGGTTGTGTTGAAGAAGTGGTAAACGTCATTGTGCCTTATTTTGGTGCACCCGCTCATTTTGAAGTAGAGTACCATAGCAAGCCATCTATTACCCAATTGGTAATTAGTTTGCCAGGTCCTACCCCCTACAAGTCAGATAAGGTTGTGCCTTACAAATACAACGCTACAATCTTAGAAGACGGGGTGGAAATTCCCATCCAGCCAATGCCCGATGTTGGGAATATAGCTGAAAATAGCAGGGTGACCCATAGCGGCCGTGTGTTTGTGCCGGTTGTTCGGAGAGATGTTGCTGCTGGAAAGAAAATTGCCGAGAATGATGAACCTAAGAAGGCTACGAGTGAGACTAGTGGAGCTACGGTAGAGAAATAAGTGGATGATATTTTAGAGATAATTAAGATGATAGACTACAGAATTGTAGATCAGCTACTGCAGACTCCTTCAAGAATATCTATCTTAGCTTTATTGATGAACTCCTCTGCTCGTAGAGAATCCCTGATGAGAGTACTGGACCAAGCTTTTATGGAGAGTGACATGCCAATAGATCAATTCAGTAGCGTAATTGGAAACATTACGTCATGTAATAACTTGAGTTTCTGCAATGATGAATTACCAAATAAAGGGAAGAATCACAACCTGGCCCTCCACATATCTATGAACTGCAAGAATGATTCTCTATCCAATGTGCTAATTGATAATGGATCTGCGCTGAATGTTATACCGAGGAGTACTTTCATGAAGTTGAAATACCAAGGCACACCTATGTGCCCGAGTGGCATCATTGTGAAAGCATTTGATGGGTCGAGGAAATCTGTCATCGGTGAAGTGGACTTACCCATCCATATAGGCCCACATTTGTTCCAGATAACCTTCCAGGTCATGGACATTATTCCTGCGTATAGTTGTTTGCTAGGAAGGCCATGGATACATGAAGCAGGGCCTGTCACTTCAACCTTACATCAGAAGCTAAAGTTTGTGCGTGAAGGGAAGGTAGTAACCATAAGTGGGGAACAGGCATTGTTGATATCTCATTTGTCCTCCTTCAGTATTGTAGAAGCGGATGAGGCTGCTGTTGGAACCCAGTTCCAAGCCCTATCCGTTGACAACATAAGGAGTGTTGTACCCCAAAATTTTCCCTCCCATATTCTTCAAAGTTTTGACAAGCATCATCTCAATTTGCTCAAGTCTACTCAAGGGTTGCACAGTCCTAACATCTCCTAAGCCAGTCAAAACTAGGGTTTTGGTTCTTGCAATGAATCTGAGGTTTTCAAGGGTCCAATCAAGTCTCATAGGCCTATACACATTGTCAAGCATCTACATCCCAAGTTTCAAGACTCACAACATCAAGTTGCACAGTCAAAAGCCCTATTTGGTTCACAATCAACTACAGGGGCAAAATGGTCATTTGGCAGTCAAAAGTCAAGATTTTTGGTCAACATTTTATTTTGAAGCCACAATCATCATTTGATCAAGTCTTGATCATGATTCCACAAGAATGGCTCAAAAATCATCAAAGATGCAAAAGTTTCCATTTTTGGACAGTTGAAAAGTCAACTGTAACTTGACCAAGGCATAACTTTTTCATGGTTCATCAGAAAAATCCCATACAATGCTCATTTTTAAGGGGATGACATTTCCTACAACTCATCTTCACATTCCAAGTCCAAGAAATGCTCTCACAAAAAGTTATCAATTTCTACATTATAGGTCATTTTCAAAAGTCAACAAAAAGGCATTTTAAGTCAAAGACCATAACTTGAGATTGGTAAATCCAAATGACATGGTACCAAAGGCATTGGTTAGAGGACTTCAATACCTTTCCAAAATGTCCAAGAACATGTTCATATGATCAAAATTGAGCAAGATATGCATTAGAGAAGTTGGGAAATTTTTGTGAAATGGCAAAAGTCAACTATCCTTAAAACTTCAATTTTTGACAAAAGGGCCCACTTTCTTCCACTTGATTCAGCCTTGTCATGCCATACACGTGTCCCATGATTAATTTCAAGATCAAACATTTATTTTTCCATTTTATTTAATTTTTATTGATTTAATTCATTTTAAATCCATAATAATTCAAATAAAATCAAAGAATTAATGGAATGGCATCTTGGTGACTTGAATAGCTCTTATGTGTCATGTTCCAGCTAACAATTTCGTGCCAAGCCTTTTGGTGCACAAAATCTTGGTTTTGCTTCAAGTTTGGAAAGTCCTTTAATGGTGGTCAACCAAGATCTCAAGCCTTCAATACACAAGATACAAGCTCAGTTGGTGACCTAATTTCATTCATACCTACATATTCAAGCAGTACAAACCTCATTCATGACCGAAGCATCACTGAAACGGCCAAAAGCAAAACCAAAAAATTGTCCAAAAAGTGAGAGACCAAAAACTGTGTTGCAAACATTCTCATACAAAACTAAGCACGTAGCCTTCTTCCTTGTCATACCCTGAAGCTAAGGCGATCACAAACGCGTCCTAAGACCACCTATCAAGCGCTGTAAGTTGTCTCGAACTCACCTCTGAACATGGCATCTCAACCCCTTATTCTTGCGCCTTTTCCTTAATATTTTGGCATATTCGTGTTCACCATTAAATTTCCAGGCATCCTGTATTATTCAATTGTGTTGTGGTAGCCTAGATCTCCCTACCCGAACCAAGGGTTTTGGGGGTTGCAATTTGGGGTTTTGTTTTACAGGAATAATTGGTATAAGCCATAGCCATGGATGGAGTCAGGAGATTGAGACGAGCAGGATGATGGCTCTGGCTGACATTTTCGTGGACTAGAGCTCAGTATAGGAGAAGGCAACGGATTTTGTTGCGGAACCTAATCCGCAGGAAAAAAACACAGGGGATCTTGGAGAAGACGATGATGTGTCTTCACATCATTGGCCAGTTTAAATTAAAACGCGCGTTTTTTTAATGTCTAGGATATTGCTTGTTTATTTCATATAATATTATTTGCTTAGTATAATGACAATTGGACTGACTTGGCTGAGTGGAGGGCGCGCATACATATGACCCTTGGGACCTGGGTTCGAACCCCAGGTCCCCCCAAAATTATTATTTGTTGTTTTTCTTCACATAATTGTGTGCAGGGCTCAAAAGAAATTGTACCATATACCTCCAGTCCACAAAGCGCCATGTGGCCTCAAGCGTGGATCCTGTGGCCAAAGATGCAGAACAGCATACACCTTGGTCAAAGCACACGCAACCAATCTCCAAAAGTCAATGGACTGAGCTCTTAGTGGGCTTGAAAATGGCCAATACACCTTCAAATCTGACCCAAACCCCCCCTTGGGTTTGCATCTTATATTTTTTTTATTTTTCTTTCATTCAATTGCTTCATTTATTTTTATTGTTTTTTTAATTAAATACTAACCAGCAAATTAAATTAATTAACATTTTTCATAATAAAAATTCAAAATAACTAAAAAAAATGTAAATATTTCATTTATTACTATTATTATTAATTTCACTCTTTTATTTTGTAAATAAATTCTAAATATAATTAACTTAGTTTAATTAGAATAATCTTAATCTTTTTTTTTACAATAAATAAAAAATGAATTAGACTTAGGTTTTTCTTTTGATACTTTTAATTTCTTGTTTTATTTTATTTCATTAAAAATATAAAAAACACAAAAACATTTTTTTTTCTTTTAATAAGTTAATTAATTAGTAATTAGGCTTAATTTCATTAATTGCAAAAAAGGACAAATTCAATTCTCTTTCTCAAAAAAGGGTCAAAACCCTAAGGACGTCCCGATTCAATTCTTTCGCGCGCAGTTTATTTTAATTCAATATTTTATATTTATGTATCTGCTCAGAAATGTAATAGTTAATTAGAACTTTACCGCTTTATTTACTTTTCTCGCACTTTATTTCCAAACGGGTTTTTGTTTTTGGCGATGTATAGACCCGCGCCTTGTAATAGTTAGATTTACCTTTTCCGCACTTTATTTTCCACACTCTTAATTGTTAAAAAATGCATGAAAGACTTGTATGGCAAATAAAAATCAATTTGTAGCTCACAAATAACATGTACAAGATAAACATAAACTGAATTCAACATACATACACATGCCACTTCTAGGGTACGCCTCACTGGTTGCCTCGATGTGGTCGTCAAGTATAGGGTGTTTTAGAGGTCGCCCTTCTGTCTAAAGATCCAGTTGCCTCGAAACAGTTGCCTCGGATAAAAGGATCTAAGACATTAGGGTTACCACTAAGGTGTCCTACCATTGCTTTGGTGACCACACATGTCCCTAATAATCGAATTGACCAGAATAACTCCAACGATGGTGATACCTACCTCTCAATGGTGGGATAGCACTATCTAAAGGACTCTTACACAACCTAATTCCTTAGAGTAGGTAGATTCTCCTGGGTACTTGCTCTTTCAAACAAACAAAAACATATTTTCGCACCCCACACTTTCAAAAAGTTTTCAAACAAATATTTCATACACTCTTGAGGACAGATACAAGAGTTACCTAGAAATTTTTCAAACGAAACTTTTTCAAAACTCACACACACTTGAAAAGCAAACAATTTTGAAAACATAAGAGCAAGTACCTAAGAGCCGGTGGATAACCACGGATAGAAAGGGTGCTAACACCTTCCCTTTCTATAAATCTACCTCCCGAACCGAGAGACATCTCAAAGAAGGAATTTTGCTGTGCTTTTGTCCTTTCCATGTTGGAGAACATAAAAGACGGCGGCGACTCTTGCTTACCGCGACATTTCGCGAACCAGCTTAAAAAACAGTCAGTTCTATTTCCACCGATCACAGAACTGGCGACTCTCTGGGGACTTTATAAAGTGAGGTGTACCTTAGAATTAGACCACTCTTATGTTTTCAATTGCTTGCTTTGTTTGCTTTAATATTGTGGGCTTGCCTTGGAGTTTCATAGATCCTAACCCGGATCTGGGGGATACCTTTTAGAAGTAGCAACAAACTGTGAGGGAACTGTGTGGGGTATACCGACACGATTGAAGCAGTTGCTATGTTGATGTGGCACTTTGGTGAGTACCGGTAACCCTTGAGTCAAGTCAAGGAGAGTACGGGGCCGCCGCGTGGTGTCGTGAAGCATCAACTGACCTTAGGAACCTTACTTGAACCATCTTGGCCTCTTTAGGGGTAGTGAGATGACCGACTTTGGTTCAGTCCAAAGTTGGTTGATACTCGATACTACACTCATTGAGGGTTGTTTTCTTGGAATATTTTAATCGCCAATTCAGTGGCTAAATCAAAACAATGAACATAGAAAACAACCCAATGATATTGAGCTCCTTAGAACCTGGTTACTTTTGATAGGACAACTTTGAGCCCACTAACTTTAAGAGGGTAGTACCCCAAACTTCATGCTGGCCTAAACTCTAAGGGCTTTCTGGTGTGACTTGTGTGCCTTATCATGTTTGCTTTCTGTGAATACTTGTGGTGTGTCCTTATCATAACATCATAGCATCATACAACATCATGTGCATTTACTAACCACTTCAAGGGTTCGAATCTTCATCTTTGTTCTTGTTTTGTAGGACATGGAATCTCTCCGTAGAAAGACAATTCAGATCAACCTTGTAAGGATCCCTCCTCAGCTTAAGGAGCTTACATCCAGGATTCCCGAGAACTCTTCCTTCAATGAAAGGCATGGTAGACTCATCAGCTTGGTCAACACTAACATTGAGGAAGATATGATGAAAGTCCTCTTCCAGTTCTTTGACCCCTTGCACCACTTTTTTACTTTCCCGGATTATCAATTAGTACCTACTTTGGAAGAGTTTTCTCAGCTTCTGAGGGTTCCCATTCTCAGTCAACTACCCTACAACGGTACGGAAATGGAACCAAAACTTGAAGAGGTTGCTAAAGCTCTATACCTACAACCATCTGACATCAAGGGACATTGGGAAGTTAGAAGTGGTATCAAAGGATTCTTGGCAAAGTTCCTGTTTGAGAAGGCCCAAGAATGTTGGAATTCCCTTGACCTACAAGCCTTTGAAGAAGTTGTGGCACTCCTTATCTATGGGTTGGTGTTGTTCCCGAATCCGGATCAGCTTATAGATATCAATGATGTCAAGATCTTCATGTCCAAGAATCCTATACCTACGTTGCTTGGGGACATCCTCCACTCATGTTACACTCGAACCATGAGAAAAAGAGGTGTTCTCATGTGCTGCAGTCCTCTCCTGGCAAGGTGGTTTATTTCTCACCTTCCACAATCAATTTTAAAGAACGAGCGGGGTTTGAGATGGTCACAACGATTAATGACTCTTACACGTTCTGATATACATTGGTGTTCTCGGTCTAGAGAAAATGTCACCATCATTGATCGTTGTAGAGAGTATCCTAATGTTCCTTTACTTGGAATCAGAGGAGGTATTACTTATAACCCCTGTCTGGCTTTGAGGCAGTTTGGATATGCTCGGAGGGATGGCCCTCATGACATGTTGATTCTTGACATAGTTTTTGACTTCGACAACGATGCACAAGGACTTCGCCAGAGATTCATCAGAGCTTGGAGGATGCCCAACAAGGTTGATAGTAAGACACTGGGGCACAAGAACTCCATCCCCCTGGAGCCTTATCTCAAGTGGGTACGAGCCCACTCCCAAAAGCTAGTGATGCCATATCCTCATGTTCTCCCCGTGATCAAAGAGCCAGTTTTGGAAGGAGAGGTGCCCTACACCATTCAACATCCTGACATGCCAACATCCTGGGAAGAAATGCAGAAGAGCTGGATCCAACTCAAGGAAGAACGGAATTCTCTTGAAACCAGCCTACATGCCAGTGAGAAGAAGGTCTTGGAGCTCACCCCCCCTACTTCACGAGGAAAAGACTCTCAACACTTACATAGCCCCAAAGAGGATGCGCAGTGTCTTTTGGGATTAATTGTTTTGTAATGTTTTGCCCATGAGGCCCTGATGTACTGAACAAATTATTTCTTAATATAACGTGCGTTCCTTTTTGTCTACAACGAATTTGAACTTTCGAACCCTTGAATGCATTGCATAAATAGCATATCATGCATCATGTGCATAACAGGTACCCTTTTTCTACAGGTTGCTTAATCTTCTTCGCTGTTTATTTTAGCACTCAATCATCATGTCTTCCGAGCCTACTACCGAACAAGCTATCAAGGCCCTCCAGGCCCAAAACACCCAATTCCAGGAGCTGGTCATGAGCTTAGCCCAGGGTCAGCAAAAGTTGAAGACTCTGCTCTTGAAGGAGAAAAAGAAGAAGAAGAAGAGGACTGTGCTATTTAACACTGGACGGAGGTTTGGGAACACACTGCAGAATGAGGCTGATCAGGCTACTCCATCTGTTGGGGAAGACAGCCCACAAGGGAGAGAGGTTCCTAGTCCCGTGGTCTCCGACAACGAGATGGATTTCAATGACGAACAGTACCCTCTTGCTGAGGACAGGTACAAACAGCTGGAGGACCGGTTAAATGCCATGGAGATCCAACGCGTGCCTGGGCTGGATTTTGGAGATCTAGGTTTATCTTCTAGGGTGGTGATCCCGCACAAGTTCAAGGCGCCTGCCTTTGCAAAGCACGACGGGGCTTCCTGCCCTAAGCTGCACCTCTGTTCTTATGTAAGTAAGATCCAACCTTACACTGCAGACAAGAATCTCTGGATCCATTTATTCCAGGATAGCCTTTCAGGGGCTCAACTCGAATGGTTCTATCAGCTGGATGAAGCCAGTATTTGAAACTGGGAGGACTTGGCTACTGCATTTTATAAGCAGTATCAGTATAATTCCGACCTCGCTCCCACGCGTACCCAACTCCAGGGTATGTCACTTGGGACGGGTGAAGGTTTTAAGGAGTACGCGCAGAAGTGGAGAGACCTGGCTGGCAGGGTGCAGCCATCGTTGACTGACCGTGAACTCGTGGACATGTTCTTGGGGACCCTGTCTGGTCCATTTTTCAACCATCTGATTGGTAATTCTTCTGCAGGGCTTACAGACCTCATTCTGACTGGTGAGAGGATAGAAGCGGGTATCAAGTCGGGGAAGATACAGAAGGGTGCCTCCTCGAGTACTAAAAAGGAGCCCTTCAAGAAGGAAGCTAGTGTTGTTTATGGTCCAAGGAGACAGAGTAAACCGGAACGCCACCAAGCTGTCAACGCGGTGGTAATTTCAAAGCCTACTGCTGCTCCTCAGCAATACAACCAGCCAAGCGGTGAGAGACCCAAAAGGCAGTACACTCGGCTCAGTATGACCCTCTCTCAGATATTGCCGCAACTGCTGTCAACCAATCTGGTAACTGTCAAGGAAGCTCTGAAGGTTGTGAACACCACATCTCCGAAGTACAACCCCAACGCCCGTTGCGCTTATCACTCTGATAGCCCGGGGCATTCTACTGATGATTGTTGGGCTCTGAGGAATAAGTTGCAGGACCTTATTGATGCTAAGGAAATACAGTTCGAGGCTCCCGAAAGGCCCAATGTTATGACTGCTCCCATGCCCTAGCATGGGGTGAATGCTGTGGAAGAAGACCGGTATGTGGCCTCCGTGGATGAGATTGTTACTCCGTTGTTGACCGTCAAAAGGAACCTGTTGCTAGCCGGTTTATTTTTGGGATGTAGCAAAGGTTGCCTTCTATGTTCTGTTTCACCCGCTGGTTGTCCTTTGTTGAAATCAGGTATCCAAAGCCTGATGGATAATAAAGAGATCTTGTTCGAGAAGATTGCTATTCCTGCTGTCCCTGCTGAAGAAGTTTCTATCGTCACCATTTTCAACAACCCTCCTAAGGCTCCCTCAAAGAAGCCTGTCAAAATTATGCATGTTCACAAGATTGCTCCTATCATCATCACTGTTCTGGGGCCCATCCCCTATAAGTCTGACAAAGCTATCCCGTGGCACTATGGGGCAGATGTTTATGTGCTGGGAGTAAAGCAAGAGTTTGATACTAGTACCGGTGTCAGCAATATTATCGGGCCTGCTAAAGTTACTCGTAGTGGTAGGCTCTTCTCGCCTGATATTGCGCCACCAGCTGTTCAGAGACCTCTTGTCATCACACCTGCAAGTGTGCCTACTTCCCTGCCTGACCAAGTTCCTGGTTCTACCCCTGCTGCCGAGTCATCTGACGCTCGGGGCAAAGGGATTGCTACTGATGTGCCTGCCCGGACGGAGGCACCGAAGACTGTCAACGTTGAAGCTTCCAAGCAAGAGATGGAAGATATTCTCAAAATTATCAAGAAGAGTGATTTCAATGTAGTTGAGCAGCTGGGACACACCCCCTCTAAAATTTCTATGCTATCACTGTTGTTGTGTTCAGAGGCCCATGCCAAGGCCCTGATTTCCTTCCTGAAGACGGCCCATGTGCCACAAGAGACGTCTGCTGATCAATTTACCGATTGTGTGGCCAACTTAACTGCTGACAATGATTTGGGTTTCTCCGACGCCGATCTGACGGCTAAGGGGAAGAATCACAACAACGCCCTGCATGTCTCCATTGAATGCAGGGGCACTACTCTTGCCCATGTGCTGGTTGACACTGGTTCCTCGTTGAACGTATTACCCAAGAAAGCTTTAGACAAGTTGGATTGCGAGGGTTTGGAGCTGAAGCCTAGTAACATTGTTGTCCGGGCCTTTGACGGGTCCAAAAGGATGGTACATGGTGAAGTTGACATTCCAATCAGGGTTGGTTCTCAAGTTTTTGATTCTACTTTCTATGTGATGGACATCCGACCATCCTATTCTTGTTTGCTGGGTCGTCCATGGATCCACAAGGCTGGAGTTGTGACCTCCACATTACATCAGAAGCTTAAGTACCCGGTCAGAGGGAAGATCGTAACAGTCCAAGGGGAAGAAGAATATATGGTCAGCCATCTCAACTCGTTCCGGTACATAGAGATGGATGGGGAATTCATTGAAACCCCCTTTCAACACTTTGAAGAGGTGCCTCAAACATTGGCAGCAGCAGAAACTGTGACTGAAGAAGATTCTCCTTTGAAGATGGCTTCCTTAAAGGATGCCCGGGCTGTGATTGAGAAGAGTGAGTGCGCAAACTGGGGCCGACTTCCTGATTTCACTCCGAAGATTGACAAATTTGGTTTGGGTTTCACTGCAGAAGCTCAGAAGGCTGTTCGTAAGGCAAGGATTGGAAGACCTCCTATATTCATCACCAACCCGGGAGTGAATGCTATTGAAGACGACGTGGAGGAATCTGAATTCGACAGCTGGATCTACCCGACGACCAACGGTGGGCCAAGCAACTGGACTGAGAAAGACTTTACACCTATTACTTTTGTCACTCGGTAATGAACTCCTTTGTTTTGAATTTGTAACAAACAATAATTTGAAACTTTATGGCCCGGTGTCTTACCCGGGGCACCGTGGTTTCATTTGTGAGGGCTTATTATTTGTCACTTTCATATATCATGAATAAAAGCATTAGACGTTTTTCGCATTTCAAATCTTGCGCTCATTTTCTTTCTTTATTATATATTGCAAAACAGCTATATTTACACACACTCACTTATACAGGTTCCAATCCACTCTGGATCTCACTGGTAACGACTCTGCTACTGCCAGTTATGACTTCGAAAATCCGATCAACTTAGCCGAAGACGAAGGTGAAGATGATTGTGAAGTGCCTGGTGAGCTTGCAAGACTGCTACTCCAGGAAGAGAGGGTCATTCAGCCACATGAAGAGCCAGTGGAAATGGTAAATCTGGGTACTGAGACAGACAGAAAGAAGGTCAAGATTGGTGCCAATCTGGAGTCTAGTGTGAAACAACGGTTGATTCAGATGCTGCATAACTATGTGGAAATCTTTGCTTGGTCTTACGAAGAAATGCCTGGGTTGGATACCGACATTGTGGTTCATCATCTGCCTACCAAGGAAGAATGCCCTCCGGTAAAACAGAAGGTCCGCCGTATGCGTCCAGAGATGTCCGAGAAAATCAAGACTGAGGTTATGAAACAATTTGACGCCGGTTTTCTAGCAGTGAGTTCTTACCCTCAGTGGGTTGCCAACGTGGTTCCAGTGCCGAAGAAAGATGGTAAGGTCCGAATATGTGTTGATTACAGGGATTTGAACAGGGCAAGCCCCAAGGATGATTTCCCTCTGCCTCACATTGACATTCTGGTTGACAACACTGCTCAGCATAAAGTATTCTCCTTCATGGACGGCTTCTCCGGTTATAATCAGATTAAGATGGCTCCTTAAGACATGGAGAAGACCACTTTTGTTACTCAGTGGGGCACCTTTTGCTACAAGGTCATGCCTTTTGGGTTGAAAAATGCTGGGGCAACCTACCAACGTGCCATGGTTGCTTTGTTTCATGACATGACCCATCATGAGATTGAAGTATATTTCGACGATATGATTGCAAGGTCCCAAACTGAGGAGGAACACCTTGACCATCTACAGAAGCTGTTTGACCGTTTGAAGTTGTACAAGCTGAGGTTGAACCCAAACAAGTGCACCTTCGGGGTGAGATCTGGAAAATTGCTAGGCTTCATCGTAAGTGACAAAGGTATTCAAGTGGACCCTGCCAAGGTGAAA
This sequence comes from Vicia faba, assembly GCA_948472305.1. Classification (NCBI taxonomy): domain Eukaryota; kingdom Viridiplantae; phylum Streptophyta; class Magnoliopsida; order Fabales; family Fabaceae; genus Vicia; species Vicia faba. The sequence goes on from OX451736.1 coordinate 142,642,391, forward strand.
GCCATACAAGAGATGCCAACTCCCAAGACAGAGAAAGAAGTCAGAGGCTTTCTAGGACGGTTGAACTACATTGCCCGATTCATCTCACATCTAACTGCTACCTGTGAACCAATCTTCAAGCTACTGAAGAAAGATCAAGTAGTACGTTGGAACGATGAATGTCAGGCCGCTTTCGAAAGAATCAAAGAGTATCTCCAAGAGCCACCCATCCTTATGCCACCGGTTGAAGGGAGACCTCTAATCTTATATTTGACAATACTTGACAGCTCAATGGGGTGTGTGCTGGGGCAGCATGACGAGTCTGGCCGAAAAGAGCACGCCATTTATTACCTTAGCAAAAAGTTTACCGACTGTGAGACCCGATACTCACTGCTCGAGAAAACTTGCTGCGCTTTGGTATGGGCTGCTCGCCGGCTGAGACAGTACATGTTGACTCACACTACTCTATTGATTTCAAAAATGGATCCAATCAAGTACATCTTCGAAAAGCCTGCTCTGTCCGGAAGAATAGCAAGATGGCAAATGATCTTGACAGAATACGACATCCAGTACACGACTCAGAAAGCAATCAAAGGAAGTGTATTGGCAGACCATTTGGCACACCAAGCAGTGGATGACTACCAATCTATGAACTTTGAATTTCCAGACGAGGATATCATGGTAGTGATTGATTGTGAAGTACCTGGACCGGATGAAGGACCTGAGGAAGGATCCCGATGGTCTATGCACTTTGACGGAGCCTCAAACGCTTTGGGTAATGGTATCGGTGCTGTGATCATATCTCCAACTGGCTCTCATACTCCACTTACTGCCCGGCTATGTTTCAACTGCACCAACAACATGGCGGAGTATGAAGCATGTATCATGGGTCTTCAAGCTGCAATTGACTTAAGGATCAAGTTTCTGAGTGTCTTCGGAGATTCCTCTCTCGTGATCAATCAGATCAAAGGCGAGTGGGATACGAAACACCCAAATCTCATTCCTTACAAAGAGTGTGTGTTGACATTAATCCCCCATTTCGAGGAGATAACCTTTGAACACTTCCCAAGAGAGGAGAATCAGTTGGCTGACGCGTTAGCTACGATGTCTTCTATGTTCAAAGTCAAATGGGACAACGAGGCTCCCCGGATCATTATCTGGAAATTGGATGAACCTGCACATTGCTGCGATCTTGAGGCTGAAGAGGTAACAGAAAAACCTTGGTATCATGAAGTGAAGAGGTACTTAGAAGCTCAAGAATACCCCGAGGGTGCATCCTTCAATGACAAAAAGTTTCTGAGAAGGTTCGCGACAAAGTTCTTCCTCAGTAACGGCATTCTTTACAAACGAAACCATGATTCAACCTTACTGCGTTGTGTGGATAAGACTGAAGCAGAAAGGATCATGATAGAGCTACATGAAGGCACCTTCGGAATGCATTCCAGTGGACATACCATGGCAAAGAAAATCCTTCGGGCAGGATATTTCTGGCCCACAATGGAAGCTGACTGTTACCAACATTCTCGGACATGTCATAAATGCCAGATCTATGCTGATAAAGTGCACGTTCCTCCAGTTCCTTTGAATGTCTTGACAACACCTTGGCCTTTTGCAATGTGGGGCATTGATATGATCGGCGAGATCATACCTACGGCATCCAACGGGCACCGCTTCATCCTGGTAGCAATTGATTACTTCACAAAGTGGGTCGAAGCAGCTTCCTATGCTACCGTAACCAAGAACGTCGTGGCATGGTTCATTCGGCATAACCTGATCTGTCGCTACAGTGTACCTGAGAGGATCATTACGGATAATGGTACCAATCTTAACAACAAGATGATCACTGAGCTCTGCGAGCAATTCAAGATACAGCACCACAACTCTTCTCCCTACCGGCCGAAGATGAATGGGGCTGTAGAGGCAGCCAATAAGAATATCAAGAAGATTGTGCAGAAGATGACAGTGACCTACAAAGATTGGCACGAGATGTTACCGTTTTCTCTTCATGGGTACCGTACCTCAGCAAGGACGTTAACAGGGGCAACACCCTTTTCCTTGGTCTATGGCATGGAGGCAGTCTTGCCTATTGAAGTCCAGATACCCTCTCTCCGGATAATGAAGGATGCAGGTTTGAGTGAAGATGACTGGATCCAGACTCGGCTTGATCAATTAAACCTGATTGACGAAAAGAGACTCACTGCTATTTGTCATGGTCAAACGTACCAAAAACGGATGATCAGGGCATTTAACAAGAAAGTCAGACGACAAGAGTATCAAGTCGAAGACCTGGTAATCAAGCGCATCATTCTTCCTCAAAGTGATCCCAGGGGCAAATGGACCCCTACGTACGAAGGGCCATTTGTGGTTAAAAATATCTTCTCAGGAGGAGCTATGATTCTAACCACCATGGATGGTGACGACCTTCCTCACCCCGCCAATGCAGACATAGTAAAAAGATACTACGCATGATAAAAGACCCGCTAGGTTGACACACCTAGGCAAAAATAAGGGCTTCCCGGCGAACATAAAGGGTTCGGGCAAAAATAAGGGATGAAATGAAAAAAATCTGTACACCCGGCAAGTCGAAAACCTGAAAAGGCGGCTTGAGCAAAAATGGGTATCCCGGTGGACTGAAAACCCGAAAGGGCGGTCCAGGCAAAAGTTAGGGATTAAAGCGTAATACTATGCCTCATTGGATCACCTTGCATCCAGAATTCGGAATCAACTATCAAGTTCAGACGACATCAATCAATCAGCTTCATCTTCAACTAAGCAGCAAAGTGATGAGACGCTTGAAGACATAAAGGCGGTAGCAGAGTTGGAACCCAGTGGGATTGTTCACATAGCTGTTTTGTTTTCCTTTTTCACAAAATTGTATAAACTCTCTTGTTCGGCGGCGTTCTCTTACTAGGACGTCAGCCTCTTGTACATAAAACGCCTATTTACATGCATATCTCAAAATCAATACAACTTCAATTTTTCAGACAAATTGCCAATTGTTTTTCCTTTTTCTGTTTTATTTTGCAAAGAACGTCCAATGTTCATTTTTGATATATGCATTTGACACTAATTGCTAATCATAAATATTTGCATACGAAACAAAGGACTAATTACGGGTGACATTAGAAACAGGGGCAATCAGAATTGTCTAAGCGATCTAGTTGCTCTGTCCACCAAGGTACCAAGGTAGGTTCAGCTGAAGAACATAACCAAGATACCCCCACTCCCCATAGAGTAAAGCAAGTCAGCAATACTCTCCCCCGAGCAGAGTTGGTCTCCCATCAGCCCTGAAAAGGCACAGTATCTCCAGCAAGTCAGCAACGCTCTCCCCAAGCAGAGTTAGTCTACTGTCAGCCTTAAGGAAGTTGGGTATCCCCAGAAGATCTCAACATTCCTCAGCGGAGTATGCAGATTGTTCCTAACAAGCATCCCCGACAGTCTTAATATAAGATTGTTCCCCGGCGGAATACCAGACACCCCAGTGGAGCCACTTCCCCAGTATAGTTCAAAGGTTTCCCCAGGAGAGTTGAATCTATATCCCCAGTAGATTCTGGAAGCTTATCCCCAGTAGATTCTGGAAGCTTGTCCCTTGCAGAGAACATATGTCTCTCCCCGACCATATTCAAAGGTTATTCCCCACCAGAGCTTATAACTGGGTTATCCTCAGCTAATTACCACGGAAAGATCGTCCTCGGCGAAGCTCTTCCCATCCCCCAGCGGAGTTCATCAAATTCCCCAACAAAACTTCTCAACGAAATCCCCAGCGGAGTTATCATCAAATCTCAGCGAAGTATCTCTTCCCACAGAGTAATTCCCTGCAGAGTAATCTCTTCACCAAGTTTATTCCCCAACGGAGTCAACTTCCCCTACCGGTATTCTTGCAATCTTCATCCTCAGCGGAAACGAAGAACTATATTCTTCAAACATCAGCCCAGGATTCAGTTTCCCGACATTCGTCAAGGATTTATTTTCCTAGACGAAAATACATTCATAAACATTTCACATTTCATATCTCCTATTTACATACATGATAAAGTGCATACGCATCATATCACACAATTTTGAGAACATCATGACATCATGCATTTCATACATCATGACATTGCATATAACTGATGTTTTGCCTTTTCAGGAAAAAGGTCAACCCAAAGTTGATTACTATCAACTGTCACAATTCCAGATTCAATTCATGTATCTAGCCAGGGCATATCTGTTGATGACAAATTCCAGATTCGATTCCTGTATCTAGCCAGGGCATATCTGTTGATGACAAATTCCAGATTCGGTTCCTGTATCCAGCCAGGGCACATCTGTAGACAACTGATTCCAGATTCGATTCCTGTATCTAGCCAGGGCATATTTGTAGGTTGAAATTCCAGATTCTATTCCTGTATCCAGCCAGGGCACATCTGTGAGCGATTGTTTGTAGATTCGATACCTGTATCTAGCCAGGGAATGTCTGCATGAAGAGTTTAGAGATTCGATTCCTGTATCCAGCCAGGGCATATTTGTAGACGACTAATTCCGGATTCGATTCCTGTATCTAGCCAGGGCATGTCTAAGAGCGATTGATTGTAGATCCGATACCTGTATCTAGCCAGGGCATATCTGCATGAAGAGTTTAGAGATTCGATACTTGTATCCAGCCAGGGCATATTTGTATACGACCAGTTCCGGATTCGATTCCTGTATCTAGCCAGGGCATATCTGTGAGATTGTAGATTCGATACATGTATCCAGCCAGGGCATGTCTGCATGAAGAGTTTAGAGATTCGATACCTGTATCTAGCCAGGGCACGTCTGTAAGCAACCTTTTGAAGTTCCGGATTCGATTCCTGTATCTAGCTAGGGCACATCTGTGAGCGATTTTTTATAGATTCGATACCTGTATCTAGCCAGGGCACGTCTATAAGCAACCTTTTGAAGTTCCGGATTCGATTCCTGTATCTAGCCAGGGTATATCTGTGAGCAATTGATTATGGATTCGATACCTGTATCTAGCCAGGGCATATCTGCATGAAGAGTTTGAAGATCAACCCCTGTAACAGGCCAGGAAACCATCTTCCTTTCTCAAAGTACGCAAGTTCTCGCTAAGGAATCTCTTACGCGATCGACATCTCCCGATGGCATCTTTAAGCCCATCTCCACAACTATCCATTACATTTCCAAATGGCATCTATAAGCCCATTACCGACAAGGTTCTGTCACATCTCCAAATGGCATCTATAAGCCCATCCTCCCATCCACCATCCTTCTAAATGGCATCTGTAAGCCCATTCCCGACGTCACATTGCTGATATCCTACTATGCGAGTGCAAATTCCTGGGCACTTTAGTGTTCAATCATCTTTCACCCTCGGATCACGAAAGGCACGCAAGCCAATCTACATCCTCAGATCTAAGAAGATTGAACAGGGGCAACTGTTGTACCCCAAAATTTTCCCTCCCATATTCTTCAAAGTTTTGACAAGCATCATCTCAATTTGCTTAAGTCTACTCAAGGGTTGCACAGTCCTAACATCTCCTAAGCCAGTCAAAACTAGAGTTTTGGTTCTTGCAATGAATCTGAGGTTTTCAAGGGTCCAATCAAGTCTCATAGGCCTATACACATTGTCAAGCATCTACATGCCAAGTTTCAAGACTCACAGCATCAAGTTGCACAGTCAAAAGCCCTATTTGGTTCACAATCAACTGCAGGGGCAAAATGGTCATTTGGCAGTCAAAAGTCAAGATTTTTGGTCAACATTTTATTTTGAAGCCACAATCATCATTTGATCAAGTCTTGATCATGATTCCACAAGAATGGCTCAAAAATCATCAAAGATACAAAAGTTTCCATTTTTGGACAGTTGAAAAGTCAACTGTAACTTGACCAAGGCATAACCTTTTCATGGTTCATCAGAAAAATCCCATCCAATGATCATTTTGAAGGGGATGACATTTCCTACAACTCATCTTCACATTCCAAGTCCAAGAAATGCTCTCACAAAAAGTTATCAATTTCTACATTATAGGTCATTTTCAAAAGTCAACAAAAAGGCATTTTAAGTCAAAGACCATAACTTGATATTGGTAAATCCAAATGACATGGGACCAAAGTAATTGGTTAGAGGACTTCAAGACCTTTCCAAAATGTCCAAGAACATGTTCATATGATCAAAATTGAGCAAGATATGCATTAGAGAAGTTGGGAAATTTTTGTGAAATGGAAAAAGTCAACTATCCTTAAAACTTCAATTTTTGACAAAAGGGCCCACTTTCTTTCACTTGATTCAGCCTTGTCATGCCATACACGTGTCCCATGATTAATTTCAAGATCAAACATTTATTTTTCCATTTTATTTAATTTTTATTGATTTAATTCATTTTAAATCCATAATAATTCAAATAAAATCAAAGAATTAATGGAATGGCATCTTGGTGACTTGAATAGCTCTTATGTGTCATGTGCCAGCCAACAATTTCATGCCAAGCCTTTTGGTGCACACAATCTTGGTTTTGCTTCAAGTTTGGAAAGTCCTTTAATGGTGGTCAACCAAGATCTCAAGCCTTCAATACACAAGATACAAGCTCAGTTGCTGACCTAATTTCATTCATACCTACATATGCAAGAAGTACAAACCTCATTCATGACCGAAGCATCACTGAAACGGCCAAAAGCAAAACCAAAAAATTGTCCAAAAAGTGAGAGACCAAAAACTGTGTTGCAAACATTCTCATACAAAACTAAGCACGTAGCCTTCTTCCTTGTCATACCCTGAAGCTAAGGCGATCACAAACACATCCTAAGACCACCTATCAAGCGCTGTAAGTTGTCTCGAACTCACCTCTGAACATGGCATCTCAACCCCTTATTCTTGCGCCTTTTCCTTAATATTTTGGCATATTCGTGTTCACCATTAAATTTCCATGCATCCTGTATTATTCAATTGTGTTGTGGTAGCCTAGATCTCCCTACCCGAACCTAGGGTTTTGGGGGTTGCAATTTGGGGTTTTGTTTTACAGGAATAATTGGTACAAGCCATAGCCATGGATGGAGTCAAGAGATTGAGACGAGCAGGATGATGGCTTTGGCTGACATTTTCGTGGACTAGAGCTCAGTATAGGAGAAGGCAACGGATTTTGTTGCGGAACCTAATCCGCAGGAAAAAAACACAGGGGATCTTGGAGAAGACGATGATGTGTCTTCACATCATTGGCCAGTTTAAATTAAAACGCGCGTTTTTTTAATGTCCAGGATATTGCTTGTTTATTTCATATAATATTATTTGCTTAGTATAATGACAATTGGACTGGCTTGGCTGAGTGGAGGGCGCGCATATATATGACCCTTGGGACCTGGGTTCGAACCCCAGGTCCCCCTAAAATTATTATTTGTTGTTTTTCTTCACATAATTGTGTGCAGGGCTCAAAAGAAATTGTACCATATACCTCCAGTCCACAAAGCGCCATGTGGCCTCAAGCGTGGATCCTGTGGCCAAAGATGCAGAACACCATACACCTTGGTCAAAGCACACGCAGCCAATCTCCAAAAGTCAATGGACTGAGCTCTTAGTGGGCTTGAAAATGGCCAATACACCTTCAAATCTGGCCCAAACCCCCCCTTGGGTTTGCATCTTATATTTTTTTTTTCTTTCATTCAATTGCTTCATTTATTTTTATTGTTTTTTTAATTAAATACTAACTTGCAAATTAAATTAATTAACATTTTTCATAATAAAAATTCAAAAAAACTAAAAAAAATGTAAATATTTCATTTATTACTATTATTATTAATTTCACTCTTTTATTTTGTAAATAAATTCTAAATATAATTAACTTAGTTTAATTAGAATAATCTTAATCTTTTTTTTTACAATAAATAAAAATGAATTAGACTTAGGTTTTTCTTTTGATACTTTTAATTTCTTGTTTTATTTTATTTCATTAAAAACATAAAAAACACAAAAACATTTTTTTTCTTTTAATAAGTTAATTAATTAGTAATTAGGCTTAATTTCATTAATTGCAAAAAAGGACAAATTCAATTCTCTTTCTCAAAAAAGGGTCAAAACCCTAAGGACGTCCCGATTCAATTCTTTCGCGCGCAGTTTATTTTAATTCAATATTTTATATTTATGTATCTGCTCAGACATGTAATAGTTAATTAGAACTTTACCGCTTTATTTACTTTTCTCGCACTTTATTTCCAAACGGGTTTTTGTTTTTGGCGATGTATAGACCCACGCCTTGTAATAGTTAGATTTACCTTTTCCGCACTTTATTTTCCGCACTCTCAACTGTTAAAAAATGCATGAAAGACTTGTATGGCAAATAAAAATCAATCTGTAGCTCACAAATAACATGTACAAGATAAACATAAACTGAATTCAACACACATACACATGCCACTCCTAGGGTACGCCTCACTGGTTGCCTCGACGTGGTCGTCAAGTATAGGGTGTTTTAGAGGTCGCCCTTCTGTCTAAAGATCCAGTTGCCTTGAAACGGTTGCCTCGGATAAAAGGATCTAAGACATTAGGGTTACTACTAAGGTGTCCTACCATTGCTTTGGTGATCACACATGTCCCTAATAATCGAATTGACCAGAATAACTCCAACGATGGAGCTACCTACCTCTCAATGGTGGGATAACACTATCTAAAGGACTCTTACACAGCCTAATTCCTTAGAGTAGGTAGATTCTCCTGGGTACTTGCTCTTTCAAACAAACAAAAACATCTTTTCGCACCCCACACTTTCAAAAAGTTTTCAAACAAATATTTCATACACTCTTGAGGACAGATACAAGAGTTACCTAGAAATTTTTCAAACGAAACTTTTTCAAAACTCACACACACTTGAAAAGCAAACAATTTTGAAAACATAAGAGCAAGTACCTAAGAGCATGTGGATAACCACAGATAGAAAGGGTGCTAACACCTTCCCTTTCTATAAATCTACCTCCCGAACCGAGAGACATCTCAAAAAAGGAATTTTGTTGTGCTTTTGTCCTTTCCATGTTGGAGAACATAAAAGACGGTGGCGACTCTTGCTTACCGCGACATTTCGCGAACCAGCTTAAAAAACAGTCAGATCTATTTCCACCGATCACAAGGAGAAATGAGAATTCCATGGTTTCAATGAAGGACGCGCAGCAGGTTGTGCGCAATGGTCATAATGCAGTTTGGGGGAGAATTGTGGATCCACCCGTGAACAAGAACATAACTGGTTTGGGTTTCTCTTCGAAGAATGGCAGAGTCGAAGGTTTGAAGTCAAAGTCTACTATAAGCAGCTATCATGATGTTTTCCGCAGCTGAGGTTAACTCCATCCAACTGATTCTGGAATTAATGTTGTCGAAGAGGATGAAGCAGACCAGGAAATGCCAAATTATGTGACGCATGGAGTCAGGGTTCAGAATTGGGTCACCATTGATATTCCCCCTTGCACGCATATTTCAAAGTAATTTGATTTGATTAATCTTTTTTTCTTGAAAAGCTTTCACTCTGCCCAATGTGGAAGTATTAATGTTGTAGGGCTTATCTGTTTGCTGTGACTGTTAAGATCATTAATAAAAGTTGACTTTGTTTCCCAAATTGTGTTTTTATTTTTTGCTTTTTTATTGGAAATGGTAATAAAAAAGCCCTTTCAAAATAAATAATAACTGCAATTCAATTTGCATTATCACTTGTTATGTGTCAGTTTCTAAAAGCAATCATAAATCATATGTGCAGATTAATTAAAAAACCCGTTGAATACAATGACCCTGCACCCTCTCCCAACTTTGAATGTCCTGTGTTTGGGGCCGAAGAAGAAGATTATGATGAGATTCCATAAGAGGTCTCACGGTTTCTTGAGCACGAGGAAAATACCATTCAACCATATAAATAGCCTTTGGAAGTGATCAATTTGGGTTCAGAAGAAGACCCGAAGGAAGTCAAGATTGGAGCATCGTTGTATCCCGATGTGAAGAGAAGTTTGATTGAGTTGTTGAAAGAGTATGTGGATATTTTCGCTTGGTCTTACCAAGATATGCCTGGTATAGATATAGATATTGTCGAGCATCGTTTACCGTTGAAGCCAGAGTGTCCTCCAGTTAAACAAAAGTTGAGAAGAACTCACCCAGATATGGCAGTAAAGATCAAAGAGGAGGTTCTAAAGCAGATTAATGCTGGTTTTCTTGTGACGTCAGTGTATCCTCAATGGATTGCTAATATTGTCCCAGTACCGAAAAAAGACGGAAAAGTCCGCATGTGCGTAGATTACAAAGATCTAAATAAAGCTAGTCCAAAAGATGATTTTCCATTGCCTCACATCGACATGTTAGTGGATAGCACAACAAAATTCAAAGTATTCTCGTTCATGGATGGATTTTTCGGGTATAATCAAATAAGAATGGCTCTAGAGGACATGGAAAAAACAACGTTTATCACCCCCTGGGGAACATTCTGTTACAGAGTGATGCCCTTCGGGTTGAAGAACGCTGGTGAAACGTACCAGAGGGCTATGACAACCCTATTCCATGATATTATGCACAAGGAAATCGAAGTATATGTTGATGATATGATTTCCAAATCCCAGACTGAAGAAGGGCATATAGAAGATTTGTTGAAGTTGTTTCAGCGTTTGAGGAAGTATCGTCTCCGCTTGAATCTAAATAAATGCACCTTCGGTGTTTGATCGGGGAAGTTGTTAGGTTTCGTTGTTAGCCAGAAAGGAATTGAAGTTGACCCTGATAAAGTCATAGCAATTCAAGAAATGCCAACACCAAGAACTGAAAAGCAAGTCATAGGTTTCCTCGGGCGTTTGAATTATATTTCCAGATTCATTTCCCACATGAGTGCAACATGCAAACCGATCTTTAAGTTGTTAAATAAAGATCAAGGTTGTGTATGGACGGAGGACTGCCAAAATGAATTTGAAAGTATTAAGGAATATCTGCTTGAACCTCCTATCTTGCTCCCTCCCGTAGAAGGAAGACCGTTGATTATGTATCTGACAGTGTTAGATAAATCCATGGGTTATATTCTGGGACAACCAGATGAAACAGGGAAGAAGGAGTTCGCCATCTATTATCTCAGTAAAAAATTCACTGATTGTGAGTCGCGGTATTCCATGCTGGAAAAAACATGTTGTGCTTTGGCCTGGACGACAAAGCATTTGCGGCAGTATATATTGAATCACACTACTTGGTTGATCTCCAAAATGGATCCAATCAAGTACATTTTTGAAAAGCCTACTCTTACTGGGAGAATTTCTCACTGGCAGATGTTGTTATCTAAATATGATATCGAATACCGCACTCAAAAGGCTATTAAAAGTAGTGTGTTGATAGATTATCTTGCTCACCAACCAGTGGAAGATCACCAGTCTGCAGAATATGAATTCCCTGATGAGGATGTGATGTTCCTGAAAGTGAAAGATTGTGATGAACCATTACCTAGGGAAGATCTGGACCCTAAATTTCGTTGGAGTATGATATTTGATGTAGCTGTGAATGCTTATGGTAAAGGAATTGGTGTTGTGATTGTCACTCCTAATGGATCTCACATTCCTTTTACTACATGGTTAACATTTGATTGCACTAATAATATGGCAAAATACGAGGCTTGCATCATGGGTCTCAAAGAAGCTATTGATCTCAGAATTAAAATTCTCGATGTGTATGGTGATTCAGCTTTGGTAATAAATCAGATTAAAGGAGAATGGGGCAGTCGTCACCCTGGCTTGATCCCTTACAAAGATTATGCTAGAAGATTATTACCATTCTTCAATAAAGTTGAATTCCATCACATCCCTAGAGACGAAAATCAAATGGCAGATGCTCTGGCAAATCTGGCTTCTATGTACCAAGTGAATACATGGAATGATATACCCCAAATTACGGTTCGACGGCTGGATAGGCCCGTTCATGTGTTTACAACAGAGGAGGTAGCAGATGAAAAACCTTGGTATTATGATATCAAGCATTTTATTCAGACTCAGAAACACCTGATTGGTGCGTCGAGGAAAGATAGAAAAACATTAAGAAGATTCAGGCAGTTTCTTCCTCAGTGAAAATGTGTTATACAAGAGAAATTATGACATGGTCTTGCTCAGATGCGTGGATAGACACGAAGCAGACATGTTTATGCACGATATTCATGAAGGTTCATTTGGCACTCATGCCAATGGACACTCAATGGCTAAAAAGATGCTAAGGACATGTTATTATTGGATGACAATGGAATCTCACTGTTACAAATTTGCAAAGAAGTGCCATAAATGCCAGATTTATACAGACAAGTTCCATGTGCCTCCAACACTTCTCAATGTGATTTCCTCCCCGTGGCCTTTCTCTATGTGGGGTATTGACATGATTGGGATGATAGAACCCAAAGCTTCGAATGGGAACCGTTTTATCTTGGTAGCAATTGATTACTTCACCAAGTGGGTGGAGGATGCTTCATATGCCAATGTTACTAAGCAGGTGGTTGTGCGCTCCATTAAGAATAATCTTATATGCCGGTATGGTGTGTCGAGCAGAATCATCACTGACAATGGCTCGAATTTGAACAACAAGATGATGACAGAACTGTGTGAATAACTCAAGATTGTCCATCACAATTCACCTCCATACATGCCAAAGATGAATGGGGCTATTGAAGCTGCTAATAAGAATATCAAGAGAATTATCCAGAAGATGGTCGTTACTTATAAGGATTGGCATGGGATGCTTCCTTTTGCTCTGCATGGATATCGAACATCTTTCTGCACTTCAACAGGAGAAACCCCATTCTCCTTAGTGTATGGAATGGAAGCTGTACTCCCAGTCGAGGTAGAGATTCCCTCATTGCGTGTGATAATGGAAACCAAGTTGACGGAAGCTGAATGGGTCCAGAACAGGTTTGACCAATTGAATTTGATTGAGGAAAAGAGAATGATAGCTTTGTGTCATGGCCAGTTATATCAGAGAAGAATGAAGACAGCTTTTGATAAAAAGGTCAAACCTCGTGAATTCAGAGAAGGTGACCTCGTGCTCAGGAAGATCATGTCTTTCAAAACTGATTCTAGGGGAAAATGGACTCCCAATTTTGAAGTCAAGAAATACTTCGCCTAAAGAAATAAAAGAACAGCTCGCTATGTTGAAAACCCGAAAGGGAGGCTTAGGAAAAAGGAGTGTCTCGGTAGGCCGAAAACCCGAAAGGGCGGTCTAGGAAAAAATTAGAGACATAAACAAAATAAATTTCCCGCTAAGTTGAAAACCCGCAAGGGCAGCTTAGGCAAAAGTTAGGGATTTTCTTGGCAAGTAACTATGTCAGACAAGACTTAATCGTTGAAGCAACAATATTCTCGGATCCTCACCATACTTTAACAAAAGCTGCTGCTCAGGATTTCAAAAGTTGTTAGGGGGGATAGTGGTCATTGTATCTCAATGTATCTTTTCCATTATGTATTACCATTTCCCAAACTTTGTAATCATCTATGGAGTCTCTCCATTCGCAGACTACCATTCTATTAATGAAATTCGAGCTTTTACCTAATTCTTTGTGTTTCTTATTTTATTTAGCTTGCAAAGAGTCCATTTATTACTGATAATAATTTTCAAAGCAAAGAGATTAAATAACAAAATTGATTTTTCAAAAAAAAAAGGATTTTTACAATTTACTTTTACTTTGAGATTTGTGATGAAACAATGACAACAAAAATGGTGATCCCAGGAATGGACAAACTCCGGTTGTTTTGAGAAGTTTTGTTCCCCTCGGGAAAGTCTACTCGGGTTGTTTTCGCCGTATTGGGTTTATGGTTCCGGTATCCTCGGTCCAGTTTTGGATTCGTTTCTCCTCTTTTCTGAGTTTTCATGATGTGAATTTTCAATCCGTGTTTTTCTCCAGTGAAGTGGGTCTGAATTCCCCAGCGAAGTTTGACTGTTTCAGTGTCAGTCTGCTTTATTTGAGACTGGTCTTGCAATCTCTAGTAGGCATGTTACTTTTGAAAAACCACTGGTTTTCCTGATGAAGCCTGAAGAAGGATGTTCTACCCCAGTATCTGTTTGATTTGTCCACCTCCGAATTATGTTTCTCCTTGGTAAAGTTAAAAGCAAGAAGTACGTTTGGTTTCCGCAGCTGGACTTTACCTTTCTTCGAATGATCATCTTGGTTGAAGCTTAGCCGAGTGATGTTAGTGCCCGAGGCAGTTTTTCCTGGTTGTTCCCCATGTTGTGTGTCTGTTTTGTCAACATGCACACGAAAACACTCATACATTCATACATGCACCATGCATAGTTAAAATTGACAAATCATTGTTCATTGACATTTGTTAATATTTTTGTTGACATATTACCCTGTTTTGAAGAGATAAGTTACCCTCTTTTCATTAGAGCGTCGGTCTTAAGCAGAAAACGCACACTCTTTCAATTTCTCTACTGAGTTGTCCCTCATAGAAGATTTTTGCTTTAAACCTTCTGATACAGTTCCTTGTTTGGACGGATCTTGTTTTCCCTTTTGAGTTTATTTCTCAAAGGATGTATTCTGGTTGACTGTTTCATTTCCAGTTTATTTCTGGTTTGGGTCTGTGGCTCCGCGACAATATTATTTACTTTGGAAATATCCAAAACTCCAAGCTTTGGTTGGTGCATTTATTTTGCACAAGAAGACTTTATCCCCTTAGCGAGAATATCATGGAATCTCCCCAGGAAGTCATACCTCTTGCCCCAAAAAGTCATTTCTTTTTACAATCCTCCGTGACCGCAAATAGCAAGTTCTCTTTATTTGAGGAAACTCATGTATGATCCTTTCCAGGCGGAGTGCCTCGGTTAAAGAAAAAGTTGAGACCCGTTCTAGGCGAAACACCAGAATCTTGGGAAAACTCGTTATCTTTTTGCTATCTTCAGTGAACGTTGATAGTTCATCATCAATGAACGGCGGTGATACGATATGTTCTCTTTCTACCTTCAGTGAAATTTGGTAGACCATCGGCAATGAACGTCCATGTTTGTTATCTTTTTGTTATCTTCAGTGAACGTTGATAGTTCATCGTCAGTGAACGGCGGTGATATGATATTTTCTCTTTCTACCTTCAGTGAAAGTGGGTAGACCATCGGCAGTGAATGTCGATGTTTGTTATCTTTTTTCTATCTTCAGTGAACGTTGATAGTTCATCGTCAGTGAACGGCAGTGATATGATATATTTTGTTTCTACCTTCAGTGAAAGTTGGTAGACCATTGGCAGTGAACGTCGATGTTTGTTATATTTTGCTATCTTCAGTGAACGTTGATAGTTCATCGTCAGTGGTGAACGGCGGTGATATGATATTTTCTCTTTCTACCTTTAGTGAAAGTTGGTAGACCATCGGCAGTGAACGTCGATGTTTGTTATCTTTTTGCTATCTTCAGTGAACGTTGATAGTTCATCGTCAATTAACGACGATGATATGATATATTCTCTTTCTACCTTCAGTGAAAGTTGGTAGACCATCGGCAATGAATGTTGATGTTTGTTATCTTGCTACCCTTAGTGAACGTTGGTAGTTCATCGTCATTGAACGGCAGTGCCATGATATATTATCCCTCTACCTTCAGTGAAAGTTGGTGGGCCATCGGTAGTGAACGTCGATGTTTGTTATCTTTCTTGCTGCCTTCAGTAAACGTCGGTAGCTTCACCTTCGGTAGAAGTTGTTGTGTCCTTTGACCATCCTACCATCCTCTCTGATTCAGTTCTTTTGGACCACCAGTGATTTATTTTCCTGGTGGGGTTGCTCCCTTATTTCTTTATTATAGTTACACCCCCAGTGTTATCTTTGCGTCTCTTTGGTCCTGTTCATATGCATTCATATGCATAAGAATTTGCATGGCATCTTAGGGCCAAAAATAGGGTTTGTTTTATATTTAAGTGTCTTCGATCGCGTCGATATGAAGATTTTTAACCTTCATATCTCCGGATAGAAGAAACTTAAATAAAGGCAACTTTGTACCCCAATTTTTGCCCCGAAGATCCCTTCATCATACCATGTTGATTTATTCACAACAAGATCACACTAGGATTCTTTGTTCCCCTCCCTACTTTGAGTTTTGCCCCTTTTGAGGGATTACCAAGCACCTGGACTTATGTTCCTTTTGTGATCATTAATATTGTTTTTTTCTTCATTTAACTAATAAAATGCAATGTTGGTTTGTCTTGCTTTTTATACATGTAGGTGAAGGCAAATGAGTTTTAACAAATTACTCCAAGGGTTCATGAGTTTATTTCCATGCCCTAGCCAATAAAAGCTTGAGAAGTTAAAACCTTATCATTGAAGTTGTTTTGGAAGAAATGGTATGGCAAGGTTTATTTTGGTTCACCATATTTCAAAGTTATCAAGATTTATTCAAAAGTACAAGGGGTTGATTGGAGAAGCTGTTATGTTTGGACAAGGCCTTGTTCATATTGGTCACAAGGGAATAGTTCTCTCAAATTTCAAGATATAGAAGTGGTTTTGGTGGCTAAGAGTTCTCATTATCATCCTCAACAACTTCTATTCACAAATCAAGAATATTGGTACAAGAAGTTTGTTCAAACTTGTCAAAGTTCCTCAAGGCATTTTCTTGATCTAGAAGCTAGGGTTTTGAACTTCAAAGGAGTATATCTTGCTCATCTTTTGATATTTTTGAATGATTCCAAAGACATCCTTCTCTTCAAAGAGTTATCAACAAATCAATTCAAAAGTTCCAAGGATTTTTCATGTGGAAGAAACTTGTTGAAGAAGAAATATTACAAGTCCTTCAGATGAATCCCCAGTTTTTCACGTGTGACTTCAAATGATCATAACTTGGTCACTTTTTATCACCTTGAGCCCATTATTTTCCATAATCATCTTTAAGATGTGAACTTTATTCCTTCTTTTATGTGCAAAGTGGGAAAATGGATGGAGGTTGCCTTAAATATGCAAAAGATTATAGGCCATTTCATGATTTTTGGCCAACTTCAACAAGTCATAACTTGCTCAATTTTTGGAGATTTTGAATGGTTCAAGTTTAAAAATGTCATTCAAGAGATCTACTTCATTCCATATTTTTTGGTCAAGAGAAAATTTCAAGTGGAAGGCCATGTTTGGATGTAAAAGATTATAGGTCATTTCATGATTTTTGGCCAACTTCAACAAGTCATAACTTGCTCAATTTTTGGATATTTTGAGTGGTTCAAGTTTCAAAATTTCATTCAAGAGATCAACTTCATTCCATATTTTTTGGTCAAGAGCAAATTTCAAGTGGAAGGCCATATTTGGATGCAAAAGATTATAGGTCATTTTTAAAGAAGAATTTGAAATATTTCTAAGTATGGAAAGTCAACCCTTTTCTTCAACTTTGACTCAATGCAACTTTCAGCTCAAGCATCCATTTGATTCCATTCTTTTTCCATTGCAAAGCTTGTAATCTCGTCTTTCTAAAGCATCGAGAACCATGCCCTAAGACCCCTTGAGTTGGAAATGCCATGGATTTGAATTTGGTAACTTGAAACTGAATTTTCCACAAAGTCAGAATTTTGAAATCCATAATGTGACTTCTAAACATAAGATTTATGCGCATTTTTTATTTAAACTTGATTAGAAAACTTACCAGAAGTGATTAGCACCCCAAAACGCAAGATTTGGTTGAGTTTTGATGGAAATGAAGTCACATTTCACTCGTGCTTGGCCTTCATTCAATTTTCCTCCAAAATTCCTTGTTTCTTCCAATTTTCATTCTCATTCACTTCCCTATAAATAGAGGGTCATCCCCCATTCATTTCTTCAAGCTTTGAGAGCCAAAAAATCCTGCCAAAATCTCACAAGAACCCATCTTTTTTTAATTCAGTTTCTGAGATTTAAGCTCCCTTTTCCAAAATTCTTTGCGCATTCATCATCCTTAAGCATCATACAAACTCTCCAGCACTTAAACCAATCAAAACGAGCCATAATTCAAGTTACAGAAGTCCAGTTTCAGAGCTTCTTCCTTGAACTTCAAAAAGGTAGAATTCTCCACCATTTGGATCCAAATCAAGCACTAATCTATTCTACTCCCTCTCCTGATTCTAATGTTGCTTACCATTTTTAAATCCATTGAGAATTGAGATTAAAAATCTCAAATTGAAGGTGCTCGCTATTTTTTGAGTTTTTTATTCATATCTCTCTCCATATCTTATATAAATTTGGCGTGATGGTGGTGTTAGAATTGTCTTGAAGAGACGAGTTTAATGATACTAGCCTGGGATTCTAATTTTTCCATTTGAAGGATCTCATAAAATCCCCATTGCAGGGTGTCTGGAGGTTGAAGACGATGACATGTCTCGTCTCAGCCAATGATAGCGTGTCAAACGTTTTAATTTCATTTGTTGCCCTTTTTCTGATCCTATGCTTATCTCACTAAAGTCCATATCAATCACAACGCGTCTGGTCCACTGGATCAGCTTACTAACGTGTTTTGACTATAATTTGATGGTCCACATCTTTTTGGTTTTATTTTATTTTCTTATTTTTTATTTTTTATTTATTAAATTTTTAAAAAAAATTCATAACTCTTTTATTTTTTATCCAAAAATTATGAAAAAATTCACAAAAATACTTTGAATTATTTCTGATCTCATGACTATTTTTTCATATTTTTATTTTTATATTTGATATTTTTTTTTATTTTTTGAATCATTTACTTTCTTTTAATTACTTAAAAAATACTTTCTGATATTTTTTAATTGTGAAAAAATTCATAAATATTATTTTGCATATTTTTGACTTTCTGAAAATTTTATGGAATTTTATATTGAGGTTTACTATTTTTGACCTATTTTCTATTTGTTTGAGCAATTTTAAATAATTTAAAAATAGTTTCTGACTTTTAAAAATTACCAAAAATTTTATAAAAACATTTGGATCCATTTCTGAATTTTCTATGGTCTTACTTTTTATTTTTGATTAATTTGAACATAGTTGATATTTTTCTCTTTATTTTCTATTTTTAAACATTATTTTTTACCCTTTTGTATATATTAAAATGTGATATTATTTTGTGACTATTTTCTGGTTGATCTTGAGTTAGATTTTGGATCATGAACTTTATTAACATCATTGTATCTATGGTATTGAGTTTAACTCCAAAAAAATGGATGAATGATTTTAATAATAGTTTGATTAAAATTTAATTCAAATTTATATTGTTGTCGAAGTCCTACAATGTTTTAGCCGAAGTATGCTCAAGTATGCAATAGTCGAAGTGTTAGGATTGTTATCATATCGAATTGGACTTGTTTGTTAAGCCCAATTGTTTAAGTTAGTTTGTTCCCTAAGTTAGCTTGTGTAATGAATATGTGTGTAAAAACCCATTAGTTTAGTGTGTTAGTTTTTTTATAAATAGCATATTAGTATTTCATCATTGCAACACTCTAAATTCTAATTAGGATGAGAGATATTGTTTGTTATTCTGTAACACTTGTAATTCTGTTTCAAAGAAAAAGTAAAGAATGACAGTTTATAACCAATATCATTGTATTCTTCTTGCTTCTCTTTTCTCCTATTCTTCTGAGTTTCTTTCCGATAAAAAAACGGATTATACTTTATTATTCTGGCATCAATTTTCACAAAAGAGTTTAACCCCTAATAAAATATGTCACATTATTGTTCTTTTGTCAAGTTTTACAACGGGTTAAATTCTTAGCAATTTTATAAGAGGTTAAATTCTTGACACAAAAATCTTAGCAATTTTATAAGAGGTTAAATTCTTGACACAAAAATCTTAGCAATTTTATAAGAGGTTAAATTCTTGACACAAAAATTACTATGCTCTATAATGAAAAGTGATTTTACCCTCGTATAATTGTGTATTATGAGGTGATTTTTTTGCAGAGCAGTGAGCAACACTTCTAATTTCAAATACATCATGTATGCAACCAATATATGCCATATTTGCATCATGATATAAGTTTTTATGAAACAATTAGAAGATAAGGAACGAAGAGTTCTCTAGAGACAACAACCCTAATGCAACACAATGTTCATTAATTATAAGAGTTCCAAGAGGGTAGGTAAAGCTTAATTGTGATAGAGCTCAGAAAGAGGGGTAGGTAAAGCTAAATATTATTTACTTACTTTTGTTTTTATTTTTATCATGATCTTTATATGAGAAAAAAAATAGTCTGTCACTTGATAAGGCTTTGAAGCTTAGGAATAAGAGTGGCATTCCAAAAGGTGTTAGAGTTGGTTTTACATATGGGTTTGGTGACTCAAGAACCTTCACTATTTGCAACACTATATAAAAATACGAAAAATGTCCTTAAATATTTTAGGTGATTGTTTCAACCACTCTAAGTGATGAAAAAATATTTTATAAAAATTTAAAAATATCTCTAAATTTAAAAGTATATTTTCGGGCGCATTCAAATATACAAAATCTATATGTAGGTTGTATTAATCCGAAAATATACTTGTGATGGTCTCTGTTTAAGCATGAAATCATTGGGTAAAATGTGAAAACAATATTCATGTTTTTTATTTGTTCAAATTAAGTAGGTGGAAAAAGAAGTGCACAAAATATATTTCCCTGTACATATATTATATTTCAGCAACATTAAACTTTTCTGCTATATACTTTTGATCGAAATTCACTCTTCAAATTGTTAAGTGTGCATTTCAGATGATCTTTCAAATGATCTGTAGAAAAAAAAAAACGTCTATGCAAGATGTCACGTGATAGATAATATATTGTTCCATCATTATTTTGTACTTTTATGTTAATCTCCTTGCTGGTTTTATTATGAACACTCTTGAAACACTTTAAGAGAAGCTACAATCTATTGAGATAGTAGACAATGGAACAAAATGAAGGTGACCAGTTCCGAAAGTATATGCAAAATGTTTAAACAGAGACCACCATTTTACGGAAGTATATTTCCGAACTATTTTTTTGACAAAATGAAGGTGTGACGCAGTTACATATGAATTTGATTTGATGTATTTCCGAAAAGATATAATACAAATAATTCTAACATCAGACGTCAAACTTACATAAATCCTGCCGAACCGTTGTGATGCGCAACATTAGCCGCCGTTCTGTTTCAAATGAATTATATTTGATGTAATTATTTTACAAAACCATAAAACTTGGAGTTAAGAGAGACAAATATCATTATAATGTCTCAAAATTTACCAGTATACACTCAATGAACTGAAACAACTTTTCATACAATATTTGAATTTCAAGAATTAATTTTTATCAACGAGGCTCCCCATCCCCCACGCACCATTAAAAAATTGAACAAACTCAGTTCAGCAGTAGTTTATCAACTCAGCAAAAGATGCAAATATGCAAGTATGTGTTAGAAATTTGGGTATGATAATCCTAGATAACTTCGAAGAATCGTGTTCGTACACTTTCCGAACAAAGTATTTCGATCCTATTCTTGCCTGGGTTCACGAAATCTTTGTGGGGATAATTCTCGAAGAACAATCTGTTTCTGACAAAAGAAAACTGATTACAAATGTAGAGAGAAAATATTGTTTTTCGTCTTTGAAACCGAGGCCAAATGACTCCTTATATAGGAGATCAATAACTGAAACCGAAAAGACACACCTGTTCGAAAACGGTTATGTCGGTTGGGGAAAAGGATTCAAAATTTTCGAACGGGGCGCTGCCCCGCACTCCGCCAGGGGCTTCGCCCCTTGCAACCTCAACGGGGCGCTGCCCCGTATCCCGCCAGGGGCTTCGCCCCTTGGAACCCCGTTTCAATTATTCATATTCAATTATACATTGGCTCGACGAGCGTGCACTCCGCATTTCCCTAACTCGTTTCCAAGCTTAACGCATAATTGCATCGGCCTTTAGTAAATCACATTACTACTAAAATACATTTGTGATACTAAAATCACCAACAATATACCGTGATCCCTGAGGTATTCTATTTCAAACGCAGTATATATGCAAAGATGCAATTAGTTTCATTCCTATATTCCTATAACAGATGACATGTATATTACAACCTATCTATGTGTTTCAATAAACAAGTATGTTAGATGATAACTAGCCCAAAAGTGCAAAAAGATGGCAAAAGCAACACCGAAGAGGCACTTTTACATTAATATAATGGACTACATTAGCAAAATAGAGTTATACTGCACCAACTTATTTAATACTACCTCCGTCTCTAAATATAAGACCCTCTTGAATAAATTGCGAAAATTAAAAAAATTTGTTAGGATAATAAATTTATTGACTATTTTGTATAATTTTACAAATTTATCTTTAGGAGAGATAAACATTTAATGTGTATGCAACTATATTTATTATATATTG
This sequence comes from Vicia faba, assembly GCA_948472305.1. Lineage (NCBI taxonomy): Eukaryota > Viridiplantae > Streptophyta > Magnoliopsida > Fabales > Fabaceae > Vicia > Vicia faba. The sequence continues at coordinate 142,664,623 of OX451736.1, forward strand.
TAGAAAAATAAATAATATAATTAGAGATATGTTTGGATAAAAATAATTAATGCACTTTAAAAATTGAAGAAAATCTTATAAAAAGAGACAAGAAAAAAACTCAAGAGATAGTAATGATAGCTTAATACGAGATACAAGTAAAAAAGCCAAAATAGAACTTTTTGTTCAAAAAATAGAAGTAAGACATATTAGATCAGTAATGTTGTGAGGAAGTAGCCAAAGACCAAATATGTGAAAAGAAAATGGGAGGATCTACTTCAAGAGCTACCAATTAGGATGCCTGTTCAGAAGTGTAAACCATTGTCTCGCCAATAACTTCTCGCGTTTTTTAGAGAGCGTGTATGTTTAATCTTCAAAAACAGTCTGTAAGCCCTCTCTGCTAGGTTTGAAGCAAGCAGCTCGTTACTTAGTTTACTGGATAGAAGCCTGCTAGGGCAGAACCCATTGCGCAAAGTCTCCTCCGTAACAAGAATAGCATTTTCAGGTTGTCCTATGTTGTAAAAGACCACTGATGATGTACTCATAAACTTCAACATCTGAACTATATCCACATTCTTGCCTCTACAGCAAAGACACTAATCATTATCGCGTACCATGTACCAACCATGAGACAGATGAAAATTTCAATTCAAACATAGTATCAAATTTAAACATGAATGAGTCTTAAGCTACCAACTACATACAACAACAACCACCAAGCCTTATCTCATTAAGTGGGATCGGTTACACGCATCAATTTTTACCATAATCTTCTATCTAGGACTATGCTTCTATCCAAATCGTTTATTTTGAGGTCTTTCTTAATAACCTCTCTAGTCTTTCTCTGCCTCTAGTTGTTTGACTTCTCTCCATCTGATCTGATCTACCAATTACATACAACAACAATAACAACAACAATCAAGCCTTAGCTCACTAAGTGGGTCGACTACACACATCAACTTTCGTCATAATATTCTATCTAGAACCATGCTTGTATCCAAATTATTTATCTCGAAGTCTTTCTTAATAACTTCTCTAGTCTTTCTAGGTCTTTCTCTTGTTTGACTTCTCTGAATCTGATCTACTTTCTTTAGTCCTCACTAATGAATATACAGGTCCACCACCTAAGTGTTAAGCAACCAATTACATACATTTACACAAAAATAAATATTCATCTTGCAGGTTGAGATCGTTGTTGCTCATTTAACAAAACCCTAACATAGATTTCAGAACTCTAATCTAGGTTTCAGAATCATGCGATAAACTCTACTATAGGGAGTAGTTTACAAATCTGTAAAATCATTTCTTTATCATTCGACTATAGAATTATTTATTATTTGGGTTAAGTTGCTTTAAGCCTAGTTGTTGTGAATCTGACTCTTGTCCTTCCAATATATCAAAGTAAAAACAAATTAAGCAAAACAATTTCTGGAAACGATAAAGAAATGATAAAAATTAAACAAAACATCCTCAAAGGCCTAATGCACTTCAACATGCAAAAAGCATCTTCTTTAATGCTTAATCGATAATATTCATATTGATTTCATAGTTAGACGACTTACTATATTGCACTATCTTATTCCAACTATATTTGGATGTACTTTCTCTAATTAAATAGACTTTGTTCTTACTTTGCATAATAATATTTCCAAAGACCTATTTTGGCTCAGAAACAAATGATCAGAGTATTTAATTATGTACTAGGGTTTTATTCAAATAATATTACTCTTAACCAGCACTGTAAGGTCATTTATGCTCCTAACAGTTCTATTTGCATCATTGTTGATAACTATCCTTTTTGAATGACATCCAAGTTTTAAAATCGACCAAAGTTCTCACTGGCATATCATCTTGAAGAGAAAAACCAACCATATTTTCAAAGGAAGCTACCCAACAACTATTCAAATTCTATGGTTTAATTACACTTTATTGAAAATCACAGGATATACAGGTAAAAGACTCAACAATCATGATGTTTCATATTTCCTTTGTTTCAGTGATGGAGTCGGGTCTTACAACCTATTGTATTAGACAAAGTAGAATTTCAACAACTTGCAACTCACAAGGAAAGTTTGCATGCATGGGCCCACAATTTCCTAAAATAGTGTAGAATTTGAGTTGTGTTAACCAGCCTTAGTTGTTATGCCTAAGTTAGTTTTTTTCAAAAGTTAAAAATAAATTTGTTAATAGGCTATGCCACAATTTTACACATTTTGTTGTAAGGAATCACCCTAGAACCAGATAAGCTATAAAGATATAGCATACCACCCATTATATTTAAAAATCACTGTCCATCAAAATTTCGGAACCAGAATGAGATATAATATACTCTTAGAATATGTGAGTTGCGCCTAGCACATCCTTACAAAAACGGTTTGTAAGGTAAGGAGTCCCATTTATAAACACATGTTCAAGCCATATATTGTCCGATGTGGGACTCTTAATACCTCTAAATGCTGGATGGTCTAATAGATCTTAGATGAGGCTCTGATACCATCTTAAAATGTGTGGGTTGGAACTAACATATTCATACAAAACCGGCTTGTAAGGTGAGAATTACCCCAGTTATAAACACATGTTCAAGCTATATATTGTTCGATGTGGGACTCTTAACACATATTGTTCTGGACTGAGTTTGCACTTGAGCCAAACAACATACAAGGCTCAATTCAACCATGTTGCAGGCGAAGACCAGCAAGAATGAGACTGCCCTTGACTATGTCAGGCATCGACTTCACCCTTGCACCGAGGACATGCCCCCTGAGCCTTCCTCGCCATAGGTCTGTCGAGGAGTGTTAACGGCTCCCAAGAGGTCTTGACGGGCACCCTCTTTGTAGGGCAGACGCCCAAGTTTCCGAGTATCCCGGAGTCATCTTGACCCCGAAAATACCACAACCATGTCCTCCTAGTAATTCGGAGCAGTCCACTCAAGAGGGAGACCGCGTGCTGGTCTCCACTACTCACGTAGATCCTGATATTCTTCATTATGGGTCTGGTCTGTCAGTCCAATATGGGGACCTTGACCCAGTGCTGGAGGATATAAATATCTAGGGGTGTTCGCGGTTCGGTTTGGATCGGTTTTAAAGCAAAAACTCATCTGATCCAAAGATTAATTCACTTAAGGTTCGGTTCGATTTTGAATGATATATTTAAAAAAATCTAATCTGATCCGATCCAATTTTATGCGGTTTAATTTAGATCAGTTTTTGGATATCCAAATTATACATTATATTTTTATTAATATTATAAAACTACTAATAAATCATAGATTTGATATAATATATAACATATAGTATATTAAAAGTTAATATTACAAAATGAGAGTGATTGATTATGCTTGAAATAATAAAAATAAATAGATTATACCAAACTAATAAATATTATTAAAAAATTATTATCATCTAATAATAAATTCACATAACATGTCATACTAATAAAAAGTAAATAAGTATCAAAATATATTTATGCGGTTCGATTTGGTTTGGATCGGTTTTGAAAAATTCATCCGAAATCCAATCCGAACCGATCGGTTTTTATAAAATAACATCCAAACACAACCAATAACTTTCGGTTTTTTATGGTTTTTGGTTTTTTGGATCGGTTTTCGGTTTTTTATTTGGATTGGTTTGGATTTGAACACCCCTATAAATACCCTTTCAAGTGAGAGGGTTAGGTATTCATTCATCCATACTTTAACATTCTACTTGCACTTTCTTTGAACCTTACTTTGACATCAGAGTGTCTTGCAGGTATCCCACCACTTCACATTCAACCGTTATCCGACTTGAAGCTTGTGGGCCTCGACGATCTCTTCTGATCAGGTACGATCAGTGACGTCGTCTATGGGAACAAGGTTTCCCCGTCTTTCATTCACGAAAGACCAAAGCAACACCTTCAACCTTCAGGTTGTCATGGCCGACCAAACTTTCAACAATGATTAGAACATTCACTTTGCCGACGCGGGAGACAACAATAACGTCGTCTCCCCCGAGCAAGACCTCCGGGATGGGAGGACTGCATCTTCCTCCACCCTCTCACAACCACGCGACGACACCCATCATCCTCGACATAATTTCGAGCCAGTCGCGTATCAGGAGATCTCCTTTCCCGAACACGCTGACGCCACGACCAGATCCTTGTTCGCGATGATCAACCAGACGAACGATATGATCATCACGCAAGGTGAGCGCTTCTCCCCCGCGGAGACACGGACGAGACGACTCTCGAAGCCCTTCTCTCTGCTGAACTAGGAGAGGTCCTGCATTGGAGAGGAGCCAGTTCGAAGCTGTCATGAAACGCGGTCATACCCCCTGCACAAAGAGCGAAAACCCCCTGAACTTAAAAGAAACAGGGGCGAGGAAGAGAAGAAGTCTCGGCCGAGGAACCATCTCTGGGACCAAAACTGACACAAAGACCGCCGCTACCACCGGTCTCCATCTCGCTCCCCGGAAAGAAGCGACGAAGACGACCCCCGCGTTCCACTATCCCAGACCATCATGGAGGCCCATATTCCTAAAGGGATGGAGAAGCCTCCCGTTCTGAAGGAATACGACGGTATTGCTGACCTTGTCAACCACATCGACGGCTTTGAAGCCATGCTTCACTATCACAATGTCGGGGGGCCCATTAAGTGCAGGTTGTTCCCCATGACGCTGAGGAAAATGGTCATAGATTGGTATAAGAATCTATCCCCAGGTCGATCACCTCTTGGAGGAATTTGAAGAACTAATTGATCAGCAGCTTCACTGCATCTCGTCGGTACCTAAAGACTCAGGAAATCGTACAGAGGAGCAATGAGACCCTCAGACAATACATTGATCGGTTCAATTGTGAGGCCATTCAGGTCCCATGCACCGATCACATGAAGAGATACTTTCTCGAGAGGGGACTCCTCCCGGGAAATTAATTTAGAAAGGTCGTTGGCATTTAAGACTCTCATGTCTTTTGATGCACTCCTTGAAAAAGCTCGGGCGTACATGGACTACGAGGAAAAAGAGGATGTTAACAACGCTCGCGAGTCGAGGAATCACGGACAAACTAACGTCCCACGACACAGTGACGCGGGCCCTTCTCAATGAACAGAGGAAAAAGAGAAAGGAGGAGAAATCTCACGACCCACACGAGCACAGAGGACCTGTCGGGCGCTTCACTGAGTACACTCCGCTGACCGTTTACTGCGAGCGTATCCTTGTAGAGTGATCCAATGCTGAATTCAAGGATGGCGGGGTCAGGCGTCCTCGACCCACCCCTACAAAGCCTGGGGCTGACAGAACAAATCAGTGTCAATACCATCGGAGCCACGGTCACCTGACCGAAGACTCCGTCCACTTGAAGAATGACATCAAGACTCTCATCAAGGCAAGGAGACTCGGGATTTACAAGCGGAACAATGCACCTCGCCGGAATACTCACGAGGTTAAAGAAATTGAGGAGGATACCCGACCATCCGATGAATCTGGTCCCCTCTAGGTAGCCTTCTGCATCTCAAGTCCAGAGGACTTCAACATTCCCAACAGTCTTGAAGATGACGAGCCTTTGTTCACCCACAACAGATGGGAGAAGTTCCCCTCTACCATTGTTATATAGGTCAGGGGATTCATTAACATTTTGATAAATTCAGTGAAGAGGAAACTCAACGAACTGGTAGATGCAACCTCAATCCAGGCGGTAACTATGAAAGATTCAAGAGAAAATCTGAGCCGACCACCTTCTATCTCGAGGAGCTGCCCGGCGGAGCCCCCAACTCCAGAATTCCTCTACTAGTGAGGGAGAAGATGGCCAATTTTGATGTACATTGATGAGTTCTAAATTTTTATGAATTTGAGTGTGAATAATTATCACTCAACGGCTTAATTCATTTGCTTTTTGTCAATAAACCTCAACTTTAGTGTATATTCGGTATAGTTTACGTTATAGTGTATTTATTGCGTTATTGTGTAAATACCATTGAGTTTAATTTATTTGATCTCATTCTTGTAGGTATTCAAGCATTGATATTTAGGCATTGTTAGATAGAGCATTGAATAAGCTTTCCAATGCTCCTGTCCGTGCGCGAATCAGAGTTACGGTTTAAAACTTATGGCTGAATCTGTGCTGGTTTTTCAATTTTATGTCATCTGTCATCGGGTGTTGTACCCTAATATTTACCCTCCCATTTTTCTTCAAGGAATTCTTTCAAGGGTCCTCAGATACTCAAGAATCTCAAGGGTTGACCAGTCAAGTGCTCCTCTTAAGCCAAAGGTCTACAACTAGGGTTTTGAGTTTCTCAAGGAAATTTGGGTTACAAAGCTCTCAAATGATTTCCATGGTTCTAAATAGGTCTCCAACAAGGTAAATTTCAAGTTTCAAGTCCTACATCACAAGTTTGCTCAGTCAATGGCTCAAATGATTGAAAATCAACTGTATTAAGTAAAAAGTCAACTATGGTCAACATACAGTCAAACTTCAAGATTTTTTGTCAACATCAAAATTTTGAAGTGATATTCATAATTTTATTAAGGATTTATCATGATTCCCCAAGGAAAGCTCTCAAATCATCAAAATTCAAGAATTGTCAAATTTAGGTTTCCTTATGAGAAGTCAACTGAACTTTGACCAAGCATAACTTTCACATGCTTCATCAAATTTTCCCCAACCAAATCCCATTTTGAAGAAAATTGAATTCTCTACAACTTTGCTTTTATGCTCAAGTCGAAAAAAGGCTTCATTTGAAAAATATGAGCTAATACATTATAGGTCATTTTCAAAAGTCAACAAAAGACACGTTTTGTCAAGGCAACTTACATCAAGATAATGTCTCCAAATACAAAAATGATAAAAATAAAAATTGTAGAGGACATCTTGAGCTTTTCAAAAAGTCCAATATCACCTTCAAAAGATGAAATTTGAGCAAATGATGAGTTTCACAAGTTGGGAAATTTTGAGGAAATTCATGAAATGTAAAATGAGCAAACTTGAGATTTTGAACTAGTGGGCCTAATTTTTGATGTTCAAACATGTTCATAAGATGTTATAGGACCTCTAAATCCATTCACATATTTATCATGATTTTATTTCTTTTATTTGAATTTTTATTCATTTAATAAATAAATAAAATCAAATAAATGTGAAACAATGGTATAAGGGCTTGGGCCTCTTGATTCCAATCATCTACAGGCCCAATAACTCATGACAACCTGTTTACAACATGCCAAACTCGTGCAAAGTTCAAAAAGGCAAAGGAAATCTCAAATTTGTCAAGTTTTCAATGTGTTTGATCTTTGTCTTATCATGGATTGATGGCTTGATCTCATGCCATATTTGATGGCTCATTTCCTTCCTCTATATAATGCAAGCAAGACATATCCAAAGGGACACGAAAATCATTGCATAAACAAACCTCCAAAATTCCATAAAAATTAAAAAGCAAGTGTAAGATCAGTAACCTAAGTTCTAGCTACTTTCACTCAAAACCAAGGCTAGTATTCACTTCCTGAGGATCAAAGGTGTTGATCCAAGTCCATATTTGCCTCCCTCGAGCACCAGGACACGATCTATCCATCGCGCGAGTTGACAAAGTTGGTAAAAATCAAAACTATGATTTCTTGTATTTTTAGTCATTTCTAATATGTTTGATCTGCTCATGTGCATCATTAGAATAAGGTTGACATGCTACATGTAAGGTTTAACGCTGAAATCACAGTTTTCCATTGTTAGGGCTCAAAAAGTTGTTGAGCCTCAATTGTGCCATTGGATTCGTAGTATGTTAATTAGTGGGTCTAGGTCGTTAAATCCATTGTTTTAACGCGTTTTTGCAGGTTTGGTGTTTGGGACGGCCGGAGGTTGACTCTGACGTCCCTGAGTTTTGGTTGACTCCGGTAGGACTAGCGTGGCATAATGAAGCCTTCTGAGTGGTTGATTCAAATAACAAGGGGTCCACTTGTGCGCACGTGTTTGCTTGCCTAACATTAGCTTTCGTTTTGTATTATATTTTTATTATTTGATTTACACACCAGATGTACAAGCCACCCCAGTGGCAGCACACTTGCACTTAAGTCTCTTATACACCTGATCCCGAGTTCGATCCAGGCGTGAAGCGTTTTTATTTTTCATATGATCTTCTTACAGATCTGGTACAATCTATCCAACATGCATGCCATACGCCTCCTCAATCATCACCATCTGATCCCAATTCAACAATCCAGATCTGATGTCCACGCTATACCCTCAGGGACTTCCCACACGAGATCCAGCGCTGAGAACTGTTTGGGCCTAGTGAATTTGGTTTCCTACACCTCCCAGATTTCTTTTTGCAGCTCATGCCCATTCATCTTTTTTTTTGCACTTTCTGGCCCATTCACTTTTTTTCTTTTGTTTCAACTAATTATTTTCTTTTAAACTAATTTTTATAAAAATCATAAAATCAAAAAAAATTAGATTTAGTTTTCTTGATTAATTCATTTAATTTTTTATAATTAAAATTAATTAATTTAATCATAATTTGGTTTTTATTTATTAATTTACTAATAAATTAATTAGAATTAGGTTTAATTTTTATTAATCACTTCAAATATTTTTCTAAACAAAAACAACAAAAAATATTTTTCTTAAAATACTTAGAATTTTTTTTAGGGTTTTTCATCTTTCCCTTTTTCCATCTCCGCGCATTTGTTTATTTTTCGCATTTATATATTTTTGTAACTGTCAAAGGAATGTAATAGTTAAATTTAGGGTTTCTTTACTTTTTCCTCCGTTTATGGTTTGTACTCCCTATCCCCGAAGCGATGTAATAGCGTAGTTTATTTCCCGCATCTTTATTTTTTGCACTTGTATATATTTAATTGCTAGCTTAATAGGATTGGATGGTAAGACTTAAAATCGAATGTTAGAAAACCTAATCTCAAGACAAATAACTGAAATATCAAAACACTTTGCACATACGCACCTCTAGGGTGACCCTCACTTGTTGCCTCAGATTTAAAACAGTCACGTCTCTCGAATGTGGGATGCTTTAGCAAAGGTCCTTTGGTTAAAAGATTGTAGTCCCTCGATGACCCTTCGATGCTACCTCGGTAAATGATCTTAGTACCTTAGGATAATTGCTAAAGTGTCCTACCAGTTACCTTCGTGATTGTATGATGACCCACGCCTGTCCCTCAAACATCCAATGATATGGCTACCTACTAAATAATGGTAGGATAGCACTACCTAAAGGAAAGGAGGAAAAAAACAAAGACCTTTTGAATAGGTAGATAGCTCCCAGTCGCTTGCTTATAAACAAAACAATTTATCGCACATACACTCTTCTTCTAAAATATTTTCAAAAATCAAACATTTTGTATACGTTCTCAATGATACGAGAATCATTACAAAGTTTTCCGCACTAAGGCATTTTTCCAAATATTTTGCAAACACACAAACACAAAGCATTTTCAAAGTGAGCTAGAAACTAAGAGCCTGTAGATAACTATGGATGAAAAGGATGCCAACACCTTCCCTTTTCATAACCGACCCCCCTTACTCAAAATCTCAAAAGTTCTTTCTTGTTCTTTTCACCCTTTCCTTTATTAGATAAAAGAAAAGTCGGTGGCGACTCTTGCTATCCACAACATTTGAGATAAAAGGCAAAACTAAAAGTCAGTTTTCCCACCGTATTACAGTACTGGAGACTCTGCTGGGGATAACTAAAAGTGGTGTTACCTTAAAGATAGTTCACATTTAAATGTTTTCTTTGTTTGATTTGCCTGATTTATCTTTAAGGGTTGTTTGGGTTATTCTTGTAAAGACCCTACACCCGGATCTGGGGCATTTTAGGTAAGTAGCAATATATCGTGAAAATTTTACGGCATACACCGATACGGTTGAAGTGATGGCTATGTTAGTGCGACACATTGGTTGATTCTGGTGTCCCTTGAGTTAAGTCAAGGAGAATGTTGGGCTGCTGCGTGGTGTCATAAAGCACTAACTGATCGTAGAACCTTAGTTGACACAACTTAGCCATTAGAAAGTAGCGAGGTATGCGACTTTGGTGCATACTGAGTTTGGTTGATACTCGATGCTACACTCATTAAGATCGGACTCTCAGGATATTTCGGCCGCAAATCAGATGCTTATGCTGAAACAATGCCTGGGAGAAAGATCAGGGATATTGAGACTCCTAGAACCCGATTAATTTCTTTTAGGACATGTTGAGCCAACTAAAACTTCAAGAGGGTACTTACCTACAAACCTCATGCAAGCTTAAACCTAAGGCCTTGTTTGTTTTTCTTGTGTATGATTAAATTGTTTGAACATAACATTATAGCATCATAACATCATAACATATCATTTTCTAACCATTTCAAGGACCAAGGAATTTATCTTTGTTCTGTTTTGCAGGCTATGGCCTCCTCTCGCAGAAACACTATCTGTATCAACTTTGTGAGGGTTCCTCCCCAACTTAAGGAATTAGTCTCAAGGATTCTCGAAATTTCTCCATTTATCAAAAGGCATGGTTGACTACTCAGTCTGGTTACTCCGGGTTTTGATGAAGATATGATGAGTGTTTTGTTCCAGTTCTTTGACCCTGCACATCGTTGCTTCACATTTCCCGATTATCAGTTGGTACCCACTATGGAGGAGTTCTCCCAATTACTGGGAGTGCCTGTTCTTAATCATATTCCCTTCACCAATTTAGAGGAAGCTCCGAAACCAGAAGTTATTGCAGCAGCCTTACATCTGAAGCGGTCCGACATTATATCCAACTGGGAAATGAGAAGTGGAGTAAAGGGATTTCTGGCTAAATTTATGTTTGAGAAGGCTTAACTATTTCTGGATGCGATGAGTTTCCAGGTTTCTAGGAGATCTTAGCTCTTTTAATCTATGGGTTTGTGTTATTCCCTAATCCAGACCAACTCATAGATGTGAACACCGTCAAGATTTTCCTTGCTCGTAATCCTGTGCCTACCTTGCTCGAAGACATTATGCATTCTCTTCACACTCGTACTATGAAGAGGCGAGGAACTCTCATGTGTTGTATTCCTCTACTATATAGGTGGTTTATTTCACACCTTCCCCGCTCGGTAATGAAGAATGAACAAGGTTTGAGGTGGCCGCAAAGAATAATGTCACTTTCTCATACAGACATTTACTGGTATTCCCGATCTCATGAGGATGTCACTATCATTGATCATTGTGGGGAGTTCCCTAATGTTCCACTCCTTGGCATTAGGGGAGGTATAACTTATAACCCTTCTTTGGCTCTACGTCATTTTCGTTACGCTCGAAGAAATGGTCCTCATAACGCACTTATCTAGGGTATTATGTTCGACTACGAAAGTGATTCTCAAGGTTATCGTTGGAGGTTCATACACGCTTAAGGCATGGTAAGTAAGATTGATAGTAAGGATTTAGGGCAGAAGAATTCCATCTCTCTGGAGCCTTATCTCAAATGGGAACGAGCTTGTGCTCAAAACCTCATGATGCCATATCTAGCTGTCTTACCAGTGATCATGGAGCCTGTTGTCGAAGGAGACGTTTCTCGCACCATCCTCTATCCAAACATACCTACTGACCTTGAATAATTGTAGAAGTCTTTTATTTAACTGAAGGAAGAACGGGACACCTTTGAGACTCAATTCTATGCAAGCGAAAAGAAAGTGTTGGAGCTCACAAAGCAACTTCACGAAGAGCGAATTCTTAATACATACATCAACACAAAGAGGAAACGTCCTTGGGAGACTTGAGTCTTAGATTTTAGGAGTTCATATTGTTGTCTCTTTGAGACCCTTTTGTTTTCATTTGTAAGCCTAAAAGGCAATTGAAATTTGAATTCACTAATAAAATCTTTGTTTCTGTTTCCTCTGGGTTAGCAAACTTAAATTTCCTAAGGTCCTTGAAATCATTGCATTTACATATCATGCATCATGTCATAACAGGTTTGTCATACATGTTTCTCATTTTCTTGCTATTTATTTCAGCAGAAAAATGGCCCTCGAAAAAACTGTCAAGGATCTCCAGGATCAGCATGCACAATTCCAAGAAACTCTTATGAATCTGGAACAGGGGCAGAAACATTTGTTGGTGCTCGTCGCCAAGAAAAAGAAGACAAAGAAGTCGGTTGCTCTCCTTAATATGGGGGGAAGGTTCAAGGTTCCTGCTCAACCAGTTCGAGTTGATGATGTCTCCTCTGAAGAAGACGACAACCAAGAAGAAGATGGTAGGAGCATCAAATATGAAGGAAGAAACAACCAGGGTTATGAGAATGCTCATGAAGATGAAGACTATTATGATGAACATTATCCTCCTGCAGATGACAAGTACAAGCAGTTAGAAGATAGACTCAAGGCAATGGAAATCCAGAAGGTGCCTGGATTAGATTTTGGTGAATTAGGTCTGGTTTCGGGGGTGGTCATCCCACATAAGTTCAAGGTCCTTGTCTTTGTTAAATATGATGGGGTCTCTTGTCCCAAACTTCACTTGAGGTCACACGTCTGAAAGATTCAACCTCATACTGTTGAACGGGAGTTATAGGTCCATTTATTCCAAGAAAGTTTGGCTGACACTCAACTTGAATGGTTCTATCAGCTGGAGGGAACCAACATCTAGACATGGGAAGACTTGGCTGCTACTTTCTATAAGCAGTATCAATATAACGCTGACCTGGCACTGACCCGTGTGCAACTGCAGAATATGTCCATGGGCTCTAATGAAGGGTTCAAGGAATATGCACATAAATGGAGGCACTTGACTGGAAGGGTTCAACCTCCCTTGACTGATCGGAAGATGGTAGATATGTTCATGGGCACTCTGACAGGCTCATTCTTTAATCTGTTGATTGAAAGCTCGTCGTCTGGTTTTGTGGAGATGATTTTGACTGGAGAAAGGATTAAAAGAGGTATCAAGAGTGGGAAGATTTTGATGCCCGTATCTTCTAATGCTGTGAAGAATCCATTTGGAGGTAAAAAGGAAGTCAATGGTGTCTATGGCCAGAAAAGCCGTAGTAAAAGTGAATGCCATCAGTCTGTGGTGTAACACCCCAATTCTACCCAGAAATTATAAATACAAATCAGAGTCATAAAAATTCATTCAACTAAATCAGGATGCCACAAATTCAACTTTAAAAGCACATTGCATTAATCGTGGATACATAACACTTTAAAACTTCGGATGAACTGTCAGCATAGTAATTTAGTCGCTTAAATCAACAATTTAACATCTATGCAGCAGAATTCTTAGTAACATCTTTATCCATCGTTACAGCAACTTCGAAACAACGCATACTTAATAACAATCAAATTAAAGTTCAACAACTGAAATAATCAATGATTAAATGCAACAAGCATTCATCCCCTCGAGTGTTACGTATCAGAGCAATGACACCGACTCAAACTACTGAAGGTATACAACCTTCACTCTTGATTACCTACACGTTACCAACGTAAGGGTAACATTCAAACAGAAGGGGTGAGATATCTAACAATATAATAAAACGTATGATAATTAATAAATTATATTAGATTACATAACATCACCACTTCTCATCTTATAAACAACAATAATCGCAATAGAAATACCAACGATAATACACATTCACCACATCAATACACAGCTTCTTTATGCACTCATATAATGCGACTCAATACTATGCGAATGCATGTGGTACCATTGGAGCAGAACTCCCATCTTAAAAATCTGCCAATAATTAGAGGCATCAACAAGGAATAAGCCTTCATCTTAATATTCTCCAATACATGCCATCTTAACGAGCATAAGCTCCATCTTGAAATGCAATGTATGCGACACCATCATGAATGAAATAATAACACCATAATTGACAACATCTAAACACAACATCATCATTGGCCAGAAGCCTACATCTTAATAGCTGCCAATTATTAGAGGCATCTCAACATCTTTCATCAACATCATTCATCAACATCATTTATCAACATAATTCATCAAACATCATTTATCAACATAATTCATTAAACATCATTTATCAACATAATTCATCAACATCATTTATCATTATAATTCATTAAACATCATTTATCATCAACAATTCAGCCATACAACAATACAACAATAAATCTTTAATCTTGCAGCGTTGACCATATGCCTAGAACATGATATTGTCTATAATTAATTAATCATCTAAGACTTACTTCTAAATTATCAAACCTCTACATATTATCCATTATGTAATACTACATTATTATCATCGTTAATCCTACTGTTACAAACCAAACAGTAATCTATACTCATCTCATCCTCCTCATTCTTGACAAAAATCAACATAGCGATTAACGCGGGAACTAACTCTAATCCTAATTTGGATACTAGGATTAACCTTCCTATTATTCATTTTAATCCTTAAGAATGAAGTTCATCGCGTTAGCTAACCAACGCTTCGAACGACACCTCAAACGGAGTCCGAAAATTCAAGTTACAGCTTTTGGAAAACGAATCAGTCAAAGCCAGACAACATGGATTGACGCGTAATGCCTTGGGTCGACGCATACTGGACTAAACACGCTACATGAGTCGACGCGTAATCTCTTGTATAGACTCATACTGAGTCTGCAACACTGCAAGTATCGATACATGCTCCTTCGTATCAACTCATCATGAGTCTAGAAGCCTTCATGTATCGACGCATGACTCCTTCGTGTCGACTCATCCTGAGTCTAAAAGCCTTCATGTATCGACGCATGACTCCTTAGTGTTGACTCATCCTGAGTCTAAAAGCCTTCATGTATCGATACATGGCTTTTGGGGTCGACACATACTGTTCTGTCACAGATATTTTCTGCGATTTCACTGCATTTTCACTACGGTTTCCATACTTTAGGCCCTAAAAACATCCTCTAATCATAGATAATCATCAATTATAATTGTCCTATAATTCTACATCAATTAAACAGCATTAGGGTGTCATTATTCATCTTTCAATCATCGATTCTCATCATACAACAACATATAATTCAATCATGAATAAGACAACATTTTCACATCTAATCCCATAAATCAATCATCATAAACCCTATTATAGAGTCAGAATCTCATCCTTACCTTGGATTAAAGGTTGCTCTACAACTTTTCCGGTTGATTTCCGTTCTGCCTCTTTTCCTCCTTTCCAACAACTTTCACGTTCTTTCTCTTCTAACCCTTATTCTTTCTCTCTTATTTCTTCTTCTTTTCTCCTTATTATTTCTAACAATAATAAAATAACCCTATTATTCTCAAAATACCTTAATGGGCTTAAGACCACTACACCCCCTTATTACTACTTTTATCCTTTAAAACAAGCCCACATCAAATAATATTATCCTTCTCATATTATTCCACAACTTAATAAAATAAATAAATCCAACTAATCACAACACATCAACTAACATCATGACACAACTTCACAATTATTCCAAAAATAATTTAATTAAATAATTATTTAAATTACGGGCGTTACAACTCTTCCCACTTATAATATTTTCGTCCTCGAAAATTTACCTTAATCAAACATTTCAGGATAGGAGTCCCGCATCTTGCTCTCCAACTCCTAAGTCATGCTTTCACCGACATCTCCTAGCCAAACCACTTTAACCAAAGCAATCTATTTTCCCCTCAGAGTCTTTATTTCACGATCCGCGGTCCGTACAAGCATCGTCTCCATCGTAAGATTATCCCGTACTTGCATATCATCCATATGAATCACATGAGATGGATCTGAAATATACTTCCGGAGTTGCGACACATGAAACACATCATGAAAATTTGAAAGATTAGGCGGTAAATCCACTCTTTAAGCAACATTCCCCACTCTCTCCGAAATCTGATATGGTCCAATAAAACGAAAAGTGAGCTTCTTAGACTTCAATGCTCGCCCAACACCAGTCACAAGTGTAACTCTCAAAAATACATGGTCACCCGCTTGAAATTCTAAATCTTTCCTTCGCTTGTCATGATAACTCTTCTGTCTACTTTGGGAAGCTTTCATCTTTTCTCGAATCAACTTCACCTTCTCAGTAGTTTCACGAACAAGTTCAGGTCCAAGTACCACGCTTTCACCAGATTCATGCCAACATAAAGGAGCTCTATATCTTCGGCCATACAACGCTTCAAAAGGTTCCATCCCAATACTGGAATGGTAATTGTTATTATAGGCGAACTCTATCAATGGAAGATAAGTATCCCATGAACCTCCCTGCTCAAGAACACATGCCCTTAACAAGTCTTCCAACGATTGAATAGTCCATTCAGTCTGACCATCTGTCTGAGGATGATACGCTGAACTCAACCTCAACTTAGAATCCAACACTTCTTGCAAACTCTTCCAAAAATAAAAAGTAAATCTTAGATCTCTATCTGACACAATGCACAAAGGAACACCGTGCAGCTTCACAATCACACTAGTGTAAATCTCAGCCAACTTCGACACTGGAAAACTGATGTTAATAGGAATAAAATGAGCCGACTTTGTAAGCCTATCAACAATCACCCAAATCGAATCATGTCCTCTTAAATTATTAGGTAAACTCGTCACAAAGTCCATCGAAATGCTATCCCATTTCCATTCTGAAACTTCCAACGGTTACATCAACCCTGCAGGCTTCTGATGTTCAACTTTCGACTTCTGACAAGTCAAACATGCATACACAAACCGAGCCACATCACTCTTCATCCCAGGCCACCAAAACAAACCTTTCAAATCTTGGTACATCTTTGTAGCTCCTGGATGAATACTCAACCTACTTCTATGACAATCTTTAAGTATCACTTTCTTCATCTCAGCATCATTAGGAATACAAATCCGGTTACGAAATCTCAACACACCTTGTGCATCTAACTTAAAATCACTATTCTCAGAATGATCGATCCCAACCATCGAATCCACCAGTTTCACATCCAACTTCTGAGCTTCTCTGATACTGTCTAGAAATTCATTATTAATCTTAAACATACCCAACATAACACTTCGCGACGTAACCTCGCAAACTAAGCTCATATCTTTGAACTGTTTAATTAATTCCAACTCTTTAACCATCATTGCCGACATATGTAAAGTCTTTTGACTCAACGTATCATCTACCACATTCGCTTTTCCTGGATGATAATTCAAACTGAAATCATAATCCTTTAACAATTCCAACCATCTTAGTTGCCTCATATTCAACTCCTTCTAATCGAATAAATACTTTAGGCTCTTATGGTCACTAAACACTTCAAATCTAGAACCATAAAGATAATGCCTCAAAATATTCAACACAAAGACAACTGCAGCAAGCTCTAAATCATGCGTAGGATAGTTCTTCTCATGAGTCCTTAACTTTCTTGACGCATAAGCAACTACCTTATCATTCTGCATAAGCACACCTCCTAAACCCATCTTAGAAGCATCATAATACACCACAAAAGGCTCTCCTGGATTAGGTAACGTCAAAATCGGAGCCGACGTCAATCTCTTCTTCAATTCTGTAAAACTTTCTTCGCACTGAACATCCCACACAAAAACTCTATCTTTACAAGTTAACTTAGTTAACGGAAGTGCCAACTTAGAAAAACCTTCGATAAACCTTCTATAATAACTAACTAATCCCAAAAAGCTTCTAATCTCAGTAGCTGACTTCGGAGTTTCCCATTGCAACACAATATCAACCTTCGATGGATCTACAGCGATGCCACTACTTGAGATCACATGACCAAGAAAACTAACCTCCTTTAACCAGAACTCACACTTGGACAACTTTGCATACAACTTCTTCTCTTTCAAAACTTGCAATACTACTCTTAAGTGTTCAGTATGCTCTTCTTCTGACTTAGAGTAAATCAAAATATCATCAATAAACACCACCACGAACCGATCCAAATAAGTATGAAAGATATTATTCATGTATTCCATGAATACTCCAGGCGCATTAGTAACACCGAAAGGCATCACCGAATAATAATGTCCATAACGCGTTCTGAAAGTCGTCTTCTGGATATCTTCATCCTTCACTTTAATCTGATGGTAACCCGACCTCAAATCAATCTTACTAAACACACGAGCATCCAACAATTGGCCCATTAAGTCATCTATTCTTGGAAGCGGTTACTTGTTCTTAATCGTCACTTTATTTAACTGTCCATAATCAACACAAAGCCTCATACTTCCATCTTTCTTTTTCACTAACAACACTGGAGCACCCCACGACGATACACTTGGTCTTACAAACTTCTTTTCAAGTAACTCTTGCAATTGCTTCTTTAACTCTGACAATTCAGATGCAGACATCCTATATGGTGCCATAGACACAGGTCTGGTACCAGGTATAAGATCAATAGCAAATTCAACTTCCCTCTCCGGCGGTACATCAGGAATTTCATCGGGGGAAACTTCAGGAAATTCACACACCACCTGCAATTCCTCAATTATAGCTTGAGCCTCTACAGATAGCGACGCCATCAACAAGAACATCTGTGCTTCCTCTTGCATCAACTTTCTCAACTGTTTAGCAGACAACAGACTATCTTCCTCTTCTTCAAGAGTAGAAAACCTCATAGACTTGTTGTTGTACCCCAAAATTTGCCCTCCCATATTTCTCAAAACATTTCAAGAAAAATTCACAAGTCCAACCCGGCGCGTCTTATTCAAGTGTTCTTTCGCCAAGATATCTCTGATAACGTATTCTCAAATTCAGGTTCGGCTCAAGAGTCAATTCTTTAAAGAAGGTATCCGAATGTGTGAGTTTTCTCGAAGAAATATGGTGAAAAAGTGTGCTGAAAGTGCAGTTTTTACGCGCTAAAAAATTCATAACTTGAAGATCGTGACTCATTTTAAACCCGTTCCGGTGGCCAAAATTCCGTCTTGATATTATTTATGTTTTCATCTCTCACAGCTGGAAGCCAATTTTGATCATAAGGTCTTCAAAAATGTAGATTTATCAAGTATTTTCTTACAGAAAATTTGTGACAGAAGTTTATTTGCGTCATGTTTAGAAAATCATAACTTGGTCGATTTTCATCGTATCGAGCTGGTTCCGGCGCCAAAATTTCAAAAATTGAGTTGGATACATTTTCACAAAAGGTATTGAGTTCAAACGGCATTCAAAAGACCTTCGTTTTTTGCTCAGAGTGCGTGACGCGCCAAAAATCCTAAATGCTGAATATTATTTTATCTGGGTCCAAACTTCGAAAATTCATAACTCGGTCAATTTTTATCGGATTGGGCTCATATTTTTACACAAGGTCACTGACTCATATATCTACAACTTTGTTTCAAAAGTCGAGACCGGATTATGCTCCGATCAATACCAGTTTTTTATTGAAGAACGTGTCAGAGTCGACACTGGAGCCCAAAATAAGTTTGTCTGAGCTGAAACTTCAAAAATTCATAACTAATTCACCGTTTATCCGATTGAGCCGATTTTCGGACAGGAGTTAGTTATCGATGTCGGATACATTTTGTTTTCACATTTCAACTTCAAAAATTTCACTTAAGTCCCTGCGATTTAGCCTGGAAAGTGACGAACTCAAGTGAACATTGGAGGTCCAATTGCACATTCAAAGCCCATTTTCTTTACCCTAATTTCCATTATATAATCACATTCTTTTCACACAAATGAAGGGAGAAAAAAAACCATTACCACAACACTGTCAGAATATAAAATTCTTTCAAGAACCCTAAAACCTTGAAATCCTTATTACAAATCCCTCTCTCACTACAAACAAGCCATCTCAGTTACAAACCAACATCTCACTACTTCTTCAGTAAGGGTAAAGCTGGTTTGATCTCCATGATCAAAAGGGCATAAAAGCATTCATGTCACTACTTTTCCAGTAAGGGTAACGTTGATTTGATCTCCATGATCAAAAGGGTATAATCATTCATACATGCCATATTGACCTAAACATTAAATTTCTTCATATATTGGCTTTATTTGTATTTTATGATATATAATAATTTATTTAATGTGTTCATGAGATTCAACACTGCAGATTTAGACAGGATCCCATGCAGGTTCATTAAGGAATGTTGAGGCCAAAACACAAATGGCCAAAAGCCAAAAGCCAAATGGCTAAAACAGAACAGCTTACACATGACACCAATACATGGCGAGACAGACATCCTGAGAAGGTTAAGGAACATTGAGGCCGGAACACAAATGGCCAAAAGCCAGAACACAAATGGCCAAAAGCCAAAACATAAATGGCCAAAACAAAACAGTTTACACATGACGCCAATAGCTGTTTCACCCCTCCAATCAGGCTCGTATACTCCTAAACTCTCTCTCTATTTTTATTATTTTCCTTTAATTAATTAATCGTTATTCTTTTTATTAATCACTAACCAATTAACATTTTTTCCTAATAAAATCAAAAATACAAAAAATATTTTATTTATTAAAATTAACTTCATCACTTTTATTTTTGTAAATAAATTAATTTAATAAATTTAGCTTTAATTAGATTTAACTTTTAATATTTTTTGCAATATTTAAAATCAATTTAGAATATTAGGTTTTTATTAGCATTAATTCAATTTATTTTATTTCTTTAAAAACTCAAAAATCCAAAAATATGTTCATTATTTAATTTAATTTAATTGTTCATTTAATTTAATTCCATTTAATTCAAAAATAACCAAAAAATCACTTTCTTTCAAAAAAGGGTCAAAACCCCAAAAAAAACTCGCATCCGATTTAATTTCCCGCACGCGATCCATTTTTCTATATTATTGTACTTGCTTCCGGAATGTAATAACTTTAATTAGGACTTTATTTATTTATTGCTTTATTTTACTTTCCGCAATTTAAATTAAAGGGTTTGTTTTTGGCGATGTAAATACCCGACGCCTTGTAATAGCTTAGATTTAATTTCCCGCAATTTACTTCCCGCACAACTATTAACTGTTAATATGCATGCAAGACTTGGATGAAATTAAAAACAACTCGTAGATCAGCATGATACATGTACAAGATAATATAACATGAAAACAACACACAAGCACATGCCACTCCTAGGGTACGCCTCATTGGTTGCCTCGAACGTGGTCATTAAGTATAGGGTGTTTTAGAGGTCGCCCTCCTGTCTAAAGATCCAGTTGCCTCGAAACGGTTGCCTCGAATAAAAAAGGATCTAGGACTTTAGGGTTACCGCTAAGGCGTCCTACTATTGCTTTGGTGACCACACATTGTCCCTCATAATTGAATTGACCTGAATAACTCTAATGACGGTGCTACCTACTTCTCAATAGTGGGATATCACTGTTTAAAGGACTCTTACACAGCCTAATTCCTTAGAGTAGGTAGATCTCATGGGTATTTGCTCTTTTCAAAACAAACAAAAATAACTTTTCACACTAACACTTTCAAAAAGTTTTCAAACAAATTTTTCATACACTCTTGAGGACAGATACAAGAGTTACTTAGAAATTTTTCAAACGAAACTTTTTTCAAAATCCACTCACACTTAAAAAGCAAACAAATTTTTGAAAACATAAGAGCAAGTACCTAAGAGCCCATGGATAACCATGGATAGAAAGGGTGCTAACACCTTCCCTTTCTATAAATCTACCTCCCGAACCGAGAAACATTCTCAAAGAAGGAATTTTGCTGTGCTTTTGTCCTTTCCATATTGGAGAACATAAAAGACGGTGGCGACTCTTGCTTACCGCGACATTTCGCGAACCAGCTTAAAAACAGTTAGTTCTATTTCCACCGACCACACTTGTCATAACAGTTAATATGAACATAGTTATGCTCTAACCAGTTCATACCCAAAATCACATCCAAACCTCTTAACGGTAAACAAACCAAATCAGCAGCAAAGTCTCAGTCGAAGATCAACAAGGGACACTTCAAACACACAAAATAAGTAGTTATCGACCCCTTGGATGGAGTACCGACGACCATTTCTCCATTCATAGAAGACAACATAAGACCCAATCTTTCAACATAATCAGCAGCAATAAAACAATGAGTAGCACCAATATCAATAATAGTAATTAAAGGAGTACTATTAATGAAACATGTACCTCTGATAAGTCCGTCCTCAGCAGCTTCTTGATCCTCAACCAAAGCGAACACTTTACCACTTGTCTGCGCCCTCTTTGGTTTCTGACACTGACTACCGATGTGCCCTTCTTCACTACAATTGAAACAAATCACATCCTTATGCTTGCACTCAGACAGAACATGTCCGTTCTTACCACAACGGAAACACCTCTTTATTTCAGTAGTACACACATTACTCTTATGCCAAGGTTTCCCATATTTAAAACAAATCACACCAGCAGGAGCATATCCTCTACTAGTCCTCTAACTCTGAGAAACCTTCTGTTTACCCTTACCAGCTGGGGTATTATAAGGCTTACCACGATTCTATTGGTGCTTACCCCTCTTCTCACTGATAATCTTGTAATGAGCATTATTATCCTCCTCATAAATCCTACAACTATCAATCAAATCAGCAAAGACACGAATCTTCTGGTATCCAACTGTCTTCTTGATCTCTGGGCACAACCCGTTCTCAAACTTGATACATTTCGAAAACTCAGCATCTGCCTCAACATAGTGCGGATAAAACTTAGCCAACTCAGAAAACTTTGCAGCATACTCAACAACTAACATATTCCCTTGCTTCAGCTCAAGGAACTCAATTTCCTTCTTAACACAGACATCTTCAGGAAAATACTTCCTCAGAAATTCCCTACAGAACACAGCCCAAGTGACATTCTCACCTGCAGCTTCCAATCTCTGACAAGTCTCTAGCCATCAGTCATCAGCCTCGACTGCTAGCATATGAGTACCATACCTAACCTTCTGTGCTGGAGTGCAGTTCATCACACAAAAGATTCTCTCAATCTCTTTCAACCAATCCAATTTTCCATCAGGATCATACTTCCCCTTGAACGTAGGCGGATTCTCTCTCTGGAAAGTCGCCAAACTATGATATCCAACATTCCTGTCAGCATTCGGCTGATTTTCCATCGCATGAGCCATTGCTTCTAAAGCAGCAGCAAGTGCAGCATCATTCCTTCCATCCATCTCAACTTATCACTACAACATAAACAACGATTAGAACTCAAATTAACAATACTCGATTGTTAGACAACAACAACTTAACAACAAGGTCGGACCAACCTTTGCTCTGATACCAACTTTGTAACACCCCAATTCTACCCGGAAATTATAAATACAAATCAGAGTCATAAAAATTCATTCAACTAAATCAGGATGCCACAAATTCAACTTTAAAAGAACATTGCATTCATCGTGGATACATAACACTTTAAAACTTCGGATGAACTCCCAGCATAGTAATTTAATCGCTTAAATCAACAATTTAACATCTATGCAGCAGAATTATTAGTAACATATGTATCCATTGTTACAGCAACTTCGAAACAATGCATACTTAATAACAATCAAATTAAAGTTCAAAAACTGAAATAATCAATGATTAAAAGCAACAAGCGTTCACCCCCCTCCCCGAGTGTTACATATCAAAGCAATGACACCGACTCGAACTAATGAAGGTATACAACCTTCACTCTCGATTACCTGCATGTTACCAACGTAAGGGTAACATTCAAACATAAGGGGTGGATATCTAACAATATAATAAAACATATGATAATTAATATATTAAATTAGATCACATAACATCACCATTTCTCATCTTATAAACAACAATAATCGCAATAGAAATACCAACAATAATACACATTCACCACATCAATACACAACTTCTTTATGCACTCATATAATGCGACTCAATACTATGCGAATCCATGTGGTACCATTGGAGCAGAACTCCCATCTTAAAAATCTGCCAATAATTAGAGGCATCAACAAGGCATAAGCCTTCATCTTAATATTCACCAATACAGGCCATCTTAACGAGCATAAGCTCCATCTTGAAATGAAATGTATGCGACACCATCATGAATGCAATAACAACACCATAATTGACAACATCTAAACACAACATCATCGTTGTCCAGAAGCCTACATCTTAATAGCTGCCAATTATTAGAGGCATCTCAACATCTTTCATCAACATCATTCATCAACATCATTTATTAACATAATTCATCAAACATCATTTATCAACATAATTCATAAAACATCATTTATCAACATAATTCATCAAAATCGTTTATCATTATAATTCATCAAACATCATTTATCATCAACAACCCAACCATACAACAATACAACAGTAAATCGTCAATCTTGCAACGTTGACCATAGGCCTACAACATGATATTTACTATAATTAATTAATCATCTAAGGCTTACTTATAAATTATCAAACCTCTACATATTATCAATTTTGTAATACTACATTATTATCATCATTAATCCTATTGTTATAAACCCACTAGTAATCTATACTCATCTCATCCTCCTCATTCTTCACAAAAATCAACATAGTGATTAACACGGGAACTAACTCTATTCCTAATTTGGATACTAGGATTATCCTTCCTATTATTCATTTTAATCCTTAAGAATGTAGTTCATCACGTTAGCTAACCAACGCTTCAAACAGCACCTCAAACGGAGTCCGAAAATTCAAGTTACAGCTTTTGGAAAACAAATATGTCAAAACCAGACAACATGGATCAATGTGTAATGCCTTGGGTCAGCGCGTACTGGACTGAACACGCTACATGAGTCGACACGTACTCTCTTGTATTGACTCATACTGAGTCTGCAACACTGCATGTATTGATACATGCTCCTTCGTATCGACTCATCCTGAGTCTAAAAGCCTTCATGTATCGATGCATGACTCCTTCGTGTCGACTCATCCTGAGTCTAAAATCCTTCATGTATCGACGCATGAATCCTTCATGTCAACTTATCCTAAGTCTAAAATCCTTCATGTATCGACGCATGGCTTTTGGGGTCAACACATACTGTTCTGTCACAGATATTTTCTGTGATTTCACTACGTTTTCACTACGAGTTCCATACTTTAGGCCCTAAAAACATCCTTTAATCATAGATAATCATCAATTATAATCATCCTATAATTCTACATCAATTATACAGCATTAGGGTATCATTATTCATCTTTCAATCATCGATTCTCATCATACAACAACATATAATTCAATCATGAACAAGACAACATTTTCACATCTAATCCCATAAATCAATCATCATAAACCCTATTATAGATTCAGAATCCCACCCTTACCTTGGATTGAAGGTTGCTCTACAACTATTCCGGTTGATTTCCGTTCTTCCTCTTTTCCTCCTTTCCAACGACTTTCATGTTCTTTCTCTTCTAACCCTTATTGTTTCTCTCTTACTGCTTCTTCTTTTCTCCTTATTATTTCTAACAATAATAAAATAACCATATTATTCTCAAAATACCTTAATGGGCTTAAGACTACTACACCCCCTTATTACTACTTCTATCCTTTAAACAAGCCCACATCAAATAATATTATCCTTCTCATATTATTCCACAACTTAATAAAATAAATAAATCCAACTAATCACAACACATCAACTAACATCATGACACAACTTCACAATTATTCCAAAAATAATTTAATTAAATAATTAATTAAATTACGGGCGTTACATGTGGGAGCGGAGCGGTGTTGATCTCTGTAACACCCCATTTTTATCCGGCAGATAATAATAAAATCAGAGTTCAACATAAATAGGATGCTATATTTTTCAACTTGAAATCAAACTTCATTTAATCGCATATAAAATAGATACATAACAATTAATTTGGATGAACCGATAACAATATGATTTATTCTTTAAAATCAAACAACTTTTTATTGATAAGCAGCGAAATATACATATTCAACTTCAATTAACTTAACATCTTTATTCAACTAAAACAACTTCAAGAGAACAGTTACTTCATTTAAACAACTTAAAGATTCAGCAACAGAAATAATAATCAACAACTAAACATCAAGCGTTCATCCCCCCCCCCCCCCCGAGTGCTACGTATCAGAGCAACGAAACTGACTCGAACTAACGAGGTAACAACTATCCTTCTTGATTACCTGCAGGTTACCAACAGAGCGCAACATTCAAATAGAAGAGGTGAGATATCGAACAATATAATTGAATGTATGATAATTAATATATCATAATCAGTTCACATAAAATCACCACTTCACAACTTTCAAACATATTTAATCTCAACAAAACATCAACACAATATAACAACTAATTCACAACCTTTAGGTGATACATGTCACAACAAGTCAACAACATAAAGCAACAACAAATCTATCTTCATCACGACTCAAGATGCAACATCAAATGCGACTTAATTACAATGCACATGTATGTGGTACCATCGAAGCAGAACTCCCAACTTTAAAATTTCCAATTAATAGAGGCATCAACAAGGCATAAGCCTTCAACTTAATATTTTTCTAATACAGGCCAACTAAATAATGCAAATGTATGTGACTCAATGAATGCAACAATCACATACAACAACAACAATCACCGTCACAAAGGCATAAGCCTATATCGTTACTATACCAATAATTAGAGGTACTCATCGTTGCTTCAACACTGGCCATAGGCCTACAACTTAATCAACTTATCAATCACAACATATTCAACAACAATAATATATTCGACAACATTGGTATAAGCCTACAACTTAATCAACGTATCAATGAAAACATATAAACAACAACATATTCGACATTGGCCATAGGCCTACAACATAATATTGCTCATAATTATTCGGACAATTCTCGACTATACTGGTTAATTACTTATCTAAATGCTTATTTCTAATTACAAAACTTCTACAAATTATTATACTATAATACTACATCACCATTATCATTGATATTA
This sequence comes from Vicia faba, assembly GCA_948472305.1. NCBI lineage: Eukaryota > Viridiplantae > Streptophyta > Magnoliopsida > Fabales > Fabaceae > Vicia > Vicia faba. The sequence goes on from OX451736.1 coordinate 142,691,397, forward strand.
TTATTATTAACCAAGTATTATCATAAGATTGTCATGTCATCATCATACTTCATCACCACAAAACATCATGGTGATTCAACACATGAAAGCTAACTCTATCATAAATTGGGTACTATAATTATTCTTATTATCCTTAATTTTAGTCTTTATAAATATAGTTCATCGCATTAGCCTTCCAACGCTTCGAACGACGCATCAAACAGAGTTACGGTTCAAAAGTTATGGAGTTTTCAAGTTTTTAAAATACTGTCAAACTGTGAGCAATTGATTGTACTAACATAAAAATCGATTGCATCCTGTTCTAGAGGCCAAAAATCACGTTTTTAAGCAGTGCAATCAATTGCTCTTCTGCTACAATCGATTTCTTACTGAAACAAAAGCAAAAATCCTAATTTTTAAGCAGTGCAAATCGATTGCTCTTCTACTGCAATCGATTGCACCCTGTGAAAAACGGTTTTACGAATTATGTAAAGTGTAGTACGAAAACCCATTTGTTTCAATTCCAAAGACACAAACTTCATGAAATAATACATAATCAAACATCCAGATATCATTGCTATCAACATACATCAATTACCACACAATTCAAAGCATCAATTTATTGATTATAGTCAATTTCATATAACCAACCCCACATATCATTTATCATATACCCAATTATAGAGCAAGAATCCCACCCTTACCTTAGATTGAATGCAGCTCTAAGAAACTTCAATGGAATTTCTAGGAATTCGGCACTAGCAACAACTTCCTCTTGTTCTTCTTCTCCTCTCAAAACCCTATTCCTCTTTCTCTTCTTTTCTTCATAACACTATCTTCTCTAATTCTATTTCTAATATAATAATATTATTTTACTTATCTCATAATAAATCTAAATGGGCCTAAGTGACATACCCCCTTATTACTTCATAACACTATAATTTAATCCCAATATCATAATTAAGCTAAATAATAAAAATAATGCCTCAACTTAGTTCCACCAAATTAAATCTAATTATTTATCATGCCACTAAATAAAATAATTCTGACTTCGACGATAAAAATTCGAATTAATATAAAATATTCAAAACAATATTTAATTAAATAAATAATTAAATATCGGGGTGTTACAATCTCCAATCCGGCGCCTATTAAACAACAACAACAGGGTAACCAACGAAGGCCTGACGCTCCGCCAAGGTAATTTACCAAGATTTGCGTGCCTTTATCTCAGGCATTACAATATTTGTTAAAGGCTGAACTCATTTCACTGCGTGATCCTCCTCGGAATCCCAATACCTCCTCTCCAAAGTATAATCCAAAATGTGAGGCGTGCTTATCATTTGAACAGTCCTGGGCATGACACCAACAACTGCTGGGCCCTAAAGAGAAAGATTCAGGACATGATCAATAATAAGGAAATTGAGTTCGATCCTATGAAGACTCCAAATGTGATTACTGCACCTATGCTCAAGCATGACAAGTGCGTAAGTGTTGTTGAAGATATGTTGTATATTACCTCTGTAAGTGATGTGGCTACTCCTCTCTCTACAATCAAGAAAAATTTGTTACTACTCCTTTTTGTATGATATTCAACTCTGGATTACAAGCTATATGCCTTTAGAAGGAGGATGACGAAAAATAATACCATAATCTCATACAGTATGCTTTTGGACAGACTTTGTTGACGATGTACATGTGTTGTTTTAAATCCCAAAACAGTGGAGTTATAAGGAAGATAATCCCTAGTCAACCCCTTTGAGCCAAAGAAGTAGGAGTTTTCTTTTCCGCATAAACTGAAACCTTTTAATCATAACGTGGGGCGGGATAGTTTTCTCAATTGATTCAAATGTGCATTCAATCACAAGTTGTCACTTCACAATGAAAATATCCTTCTGAATCAAAAGATGGTGTTGATTCCCCATAAATAAGGTAGTCTTTAGAAAAGCCCACTAGGTCAAAACCTATGAAGAAGAATTAAGAAAAAAACCGGGGCATCCCGCTGACTGTAATCTCAAAACAAAGAACAGTCAGGAAAAAAATTAGGGATAGTAAATAAAAAAAGAGGTCACTACAAATCCTCGACAATATGAAAAATGTTACAAAAATGACTGCCTTCCCAAATAAACTTCTATTATCCGAACCATCACCAAAATATCATTCCAGATTCTAGTAGGAGATAAATGCACGATCTACTGAGTATTAGGACTGGAGAACATTATGGAGAATATGTTGGGTACAAATAAACTTTGAGCCTTATCTTTTGTTTCTTAAACCATGAATCAGACCACGTTACAAACCTTTAAAAGTCCTAATTGAAGCATAGGTTAGTTCGAAAGCATGATCTTACAAAAGGTATCCTCACTCCTGTAAGGTTTACTATAGATCCCGAGTTGAATTCATATTCTTACAAATTTTTGTTGCTCGTTAAAAGTGCAGTTTTCAAAAAAAAATCTCAAGATAGACATAAACTTTGCATGGTTTTAATAACACTGTTTGCATATGGCTAATTGTTTGATAGCAGATAAATTTGCACGACGAATATCCAATGAACGAAAACTCTCTCAATAAACAAGAATCATTTCAAAGAGAAAGACACCTCCAATGACAAATCTCTCACAATCAAGGAGCACGGCATGATCATTGTCCAAGACATCTGGGGAAGTCAAGTCGAGATTCAAAGAATCTCTCAAAGAAATGTTGAATAACCAGGGGAAAATCTCCATCTGAATCACTCGAGGGGCAATGTTACGTTGGTCGTGGGCTTGAACAAAATACACTATGAAGATCTTGGGTACCCCCAAATTGCTTTTAATATGAGATGGTGTCAGTATCATGTCTTCGGATCCTTCCATGACAGTTCTTAGAAAATTCTGAGACTTGACCAAAGATCTTGGGCACCACCAAATTTCTTGTTTGTGCCAGTAGTATCAGATGGTGTTAGTATCATATCTTCGGATCCCTCCATGATAGTTCTTAGAGACTGGATCAAAAGATCTTGGGCACCACCAAATTGCTTGTCTGTGCTAGTAGTATCAGATGGTGTCAGTATCATGTATTCGGATCCCTCCATGACAGTTCTTAGAGACTGGATTAAAAGATCTTCAGTATCACCAAATTGCTTGTCTGTGCCAGTAGTATCAGATGGTGTCAGTATCATGTCTTCAGAATCTTCTATGACATTTCTTAGAAAAGATACATAGGAAGTTCAAGACTACCAGAAATGTGATCAAAACTTCAAAAAATCAAGTGCACCATACTAACTCTAGGGGAAAACAGACTCCCACATATTAAAGATCACGTACGATCAAACAATTAATTTTTGGCGTTTCTACAACACTTACTACCACAGACAGTGACAATTCTCCACACCCTATGAACACGAACATAGTCAAAAAATACTACGCTAGGTTGACATACCTAGGAAAAAATAAGGGAATCCCGATGAACCAAAAGGTTCAGGCAAAAATTAGGGATATATGCAAAAGATTGTTCACCCGGCAAGTCGAAAACCTGAAAGGGCAGCTTGGGAAAAAGTGGGTATCCTGATGGGCTGGAAACCCGAGAGGGAGGTCCAGGTAAAAGTTAGGGATTAAGGCGTACGACTATGTCCCATTATCTCATCATTTTGTATATAAGTAAAAGATTTGTCACTCTGATAGAGTTTAAACTATCTGCAAATCCCCACAAGGCCAATTTCATAGATGTCCCCACAAGAGTTACATGAATCACATTATCCCCGCAAATTTGGATTCATGCAATCCCTTACCAGAGTTTCAATCTCTAGAGAACTCTCTCCCAGCTGATTTGGTCTTAAAAGAAGAAGCCTTATGGAATTCTTCCTAAAGAATTCATTTCACCAAATAGATTGTCAAATATTCTCTTCAATAGGGTTTATTTCCCCAACAAAACTACAAACTCCCTAGTTTGAGTTTGCCTCTCAGATTACTAAAATTCAACAGACAAGACCCCTTAACCTTCGGTTAAGTCATTACAACCCCCAACGTAGTCGTTACTATCCCTGAAAGTTACTACGAATCCTGGACCCAACTAGATACTAGTTCAACTTCATCTCTTTCAAAGTATAGTTACTACAAAGCCTGGACCCGACCAGATAAAAGTTCAACTTCATTCCTATCTAAGCAAGTTACTACAAAACCTGGACCCGACTAGATACAAGTTGAAATCCATCCTACCCTTAAATTTCTTAAACCTGGACCCGACCAGTAAACAACTCAAGTTACTGAAGATTGGACCCGACTAGATACCAGTTGACCCAAGTTCAAAATTACTGAAACCTGGACCCGATCAGTTAACAACTCAAGATACTGAAGCCTGGACCTGACCAAATAACATTTGACCTTAATTTTCAAGTTACTGAAGCCTGGACCCGACCAGATACCAGTTAACCTCAAGTTTAAATTATTGTAAAGCCTGGATCCGACCAGATAACAATTAATCTCAATTTTAAGTTACTAAAGCCTGAACCCGACCAAATAATAGTTTGACTTCTTAAATTGCTGAAACCTGGACCCAACCAGATAACAGTTTGAGTTTCTAAAACCTGGACCCGACCAGATAATAGTTAATCTCAATTTTAAGTTACTAAAGCCTGGACCCGACCAAATAATAGTTTGACTTCTTCAATTGTTGAAACCTGGACCCGACCAGATAACAGTTTGAGTTTATGAAACCTGGACCCGACCAGAAAATAGTTAATCTCAATTTTAAGTTACTAGAGCCTAGACTCGACCAAATAATAGTTTGACTTCCTTAATTGCTGAAACCTGGACCCGACCAGATAACAATTTAAGTTTCTGAAACCTGGACCCGACCATATAACAGTTAATCTTAATTTTAAGTTACTAAAGCCTGGACCCGACCAAATAATAGTTTGACTTCTTCAATTTCTAAAGCCTTGACTCGAACAGTTAAAAGTTCAAGTTACTGAAACCTGGACCCAACCAGATACCATTTAACCTCAAGTTCAAAATTGCTGAATCCTGGACCGGACCAAATAGCAGTTTAATTCCTACAAAATCAATAGCAAAACTCCTCTTCCCCGGTAGAGTTTGACACTATCCCCAGTGAGTTGCTGTAAAGCCTGGAATTCAACCAGATAACAATTAACTTCCTTATCCCCAACAATTTGGTGTGAAACTTGGAATCCGACCAGATAACAACTAACTTTCATGAGATAATTCCTCACTAGAGCAACGGGCGACTAGAAATCATGAACTCTTACCCAAAGCAGAAATCAACACACTCCAATACGGTATTCTCAAACAAAGTCAATATCCCCCATCAGAGTTCTCCTCAAAAAAGCAGGAATCCCTAGCGGAAGAATTTTTAACAAAGTATGAAGATATGTATATTATTCATCTCCAATAGCAATCTAGGATTTGACTTTCCGAAGCTGCTCAACATTTGTCAACGATACACTTCGATAACATTCTGCATTCATAACATCACGTTACATACATGACAAATGCATACAACACAGTCTCATTTATTTTGAGAACATCATGCATACATCTGCATGCAACTAATCCCTTTTTTTACCTTGCAGGAAAAAATTTCAGTCAACAATCAAAGGCCTCTTATGGTTAAGATTTACTTCTTTCAGTTAAAGACAGGAAATTATCATCAACATTTCCCAAATTGGTCAGAGATTAATTCCTGAAACAAGCCAAGGCAACTATCTCTACGACCAACAAAAAGCGGGTTCTGAATTAATACCTGAAACAAGATAGGACAACTATCTGTGGACAACTGATTATAGATTAATACCTGAAACGAGATAGGACAACTATCTACATGAGCATATTGAAGATTAACTCCCAAAATAGGACGGGGAAACTATCTTTCTTTCTCTTTAGTTAGATACAGATCAATTCCCGAAACAGGACGGTGTGACTATCTTTATCACCAATGGCATGAACTCTCGAAATAAGACGAGTTTACCAACAAATTGATTATAGATCAATTCCCAAAACAAGACGGGGCGATTATCTACATGACAAACACTTCCTTCAAGACACTTGTTGTTTCAGTTTAAATCGACCATTGATTTATCCTGATTATGTTCTAGTATACACTTTCCTTGGTTCAGTTAAATTTCTCTGAAGATTTATACTGATTCGTTATCCAGTGAAAGATTTTTCAAGACATCTGTTGTTTTAGTATAAGTCGATCAAAGATTTATTCTGATATTCCTTCCAATCTCTACCTACAGTCACTTTGGATGGCATCTATAATCCCATCTCGAACGACTCCCTATCATTCTAGATAGCATCTATAAGCCCATTTCCGACAATTCTCCATCACCTCTGGATGGCATCTATAAGCCCATATCCGATAGTACTTTTCATTATTTTCCAAATGGCATCTTTTAAGCCCATTCCTGATATAGTCAACCAACAACACCAGCAAGTGCAAATTTATGGGCACTCTAGTGTTCAATCATCTTCCACCTTCAAGCTACGAACGAAGACATGCCATTCTCACTTTTCAGGTTCAAGAAGATTGGACAGGGGAAGCTGTTGTACCCCAAAATTTTCCCTCCCTTTCTTTTAAAATTTTCTTCTAGGGTTTGTCAACTATTCAAGATTTCTCAGACCTCCAAACATGTCAATTGATTCATCAATGGTTCAAGTTTGCAAGTGCTCAAAGTTTCTATTGTCCTTTAGTATTGAGCTAAGGTTTTAACTATTAAAGATGTGACGCCTGTTGAGATCAAAAGCTCGTGTTTCAATGGTTGCACAATATTAATTCCTGTATTTGAGTTTATCTCGAATTAAGGGTTTGGATTCATGACGGGACGAATGAGGGTCGTGATGATTCAAACTTTGGTTTTCAGTCAGCATTCACTAAGGAAGCTTCGATTGGGATTTAATTTCATGATTTTACAAGTTTGTTTTATTCTGAGAAATATGAGCATTATTCAACTCTCTATGATTCCAGGCATGTTTATCGTGGGCAGTGCAAGGATACTGAGTCTCTTATTTCACAAGATAGAATTCTTGGATTCTTCTTTCACATTTTTTCTTTCAAACGCATTACATTTTATTTTACATTTTACATTTTATGCTTACATTCTTATTCTTTATTTTCCAGTATTACAAATTACATCATAAATCTCTTTCAAAACATCATATTTTATTTTTTCTATTTTTCTTTCAATATTATGAATCATATCATATTTATTTTTTCTTCTTCAAAAAACATTACATTTTTTATTTTATTTCACATCTACAATTCTTTTTATAAACTACATCACAATTGCATCACATTATTCTACTATTTGCATTTTGTTTATTCTCTTCAACGCTACAAATTATTCCACATTTTATTTCAATATTACAATATTTATCTTTTCTTTCAAACATTTATTTCCAAAATATTCACACTATTCATTTCCAAATATTCATTGACATTCATTTCCAAAATATTCATTAACAATTCAAATTTCCCAAGCATAATTCAAGTTCAACCAAATGAAAAAAGCCTCATACAAAATGGATTTAATCATGGGTCTAAAACTTTTGTAAATCATAAATTAAGTTGGTTCACAAAAAAAGGTACAAAGAAGAATCAAATCAGATTTCAAAGAGATTCATCATGTTCTCACGCAACAAAAAAAGAGGCCTCGTAGTTGTGATTGTTCAGAACTGTAAATGAAAAGTCATAGGCCTAGGATACTTTACGACAAATCTCAAAACAATATTTTTCTTGGTTCACAGTAAAGAGAAGAAGAACTCAGAAAAAATGTTCATCACAGTACAAGAGCTATCAAACTCAGTTGTTAAAGCATCACAGTTTTATCAAAGCCATAAGCCACAAAGTCAAAAAACTAGAAAAGTTCAAAGCCTGTAAAAAGTACAAAAACCAGTACAGCAGGTACAGAACTCAACAGCCAGCAACAATAACTTGTACAAAAAAATAACACAGCCAAAGCAACAAGCAAACGATACACCAAAGCAACAAGCAAACAGTATAGCAAGTACCAAAAGCTAGCCTTTATCACAATTGAATAACAGTCCAACAAGAAAACGTTCATACAAGCAACAAGTACAGCAAAAGTAACAAGTCAAGAATAGCCATGCCCTCAAGTCAGCGTAAAAACTTATACAAGAAAAAGGAAGCCAAAACCAGTATAAAAACAGCAACACTGTTTTCAAAAGGGGGACACGGTTCACAATAAGAGAGAAATCATTCACAGAAAATATACAGAGAATAATACATAGGCCATAAAATCCCAACAAACAGCAACACTTACAAGCCCTTAAAAATTGTTTACAGAAAATATACAAAGAATTATACAGAGGCCAGAAAACCCCAACAAACAGCAACACTTAATAGCCCCTTAAAATTGTTTACAAAAATATACAGAGAATCTCCTTTCCCAACATATACAAAAACATATAGAGGCCAGAAAAACCAACAAAAGATCCACCATCAAACCCCTCAAATCGTTTTCAAACCAAATTCGCAAGCAAGTATACAAAAGCAAATAACAACATCAAAAACCCAAACAATTTTTTTCACATCATTTTCGTAAAAACCTAACCCTTCAGAAATTTGTAAAAGAAAGAAGAAGGAAATATCTCACCCAAAAAACAGCATCCAAATCCAATTCGGAACCATTAGGGTTCTGTCCTTCCCTTTTAGATCTACACAAGAATATGAACAATCTACAAAAATCAGTCAAAGATCTGTAAAGAGGAGAGAAAGACGATTCCAAAAAAGTAAGAAAAATGAGGTTTGGAGCACCGTAGTCATTTCCGCCATCGTGAAGCGATTTCTGGCACAGTGGCATCTTCTTCTCCGGTGAGGATAACTAGAGAGGAAGAAAGTGAGATAAAATTTATAGCAAATGAATCATTTTTTCTTTGTTTTGTTATTTAAGCCTCGTAACATTTTTGTTGGGCCACATCCAACGAATTCCCAGGCCCAATATCCTTTTCAGCGTGCACAACCCCTCACTGTGCTATTTCATTAACAATCTCTATTTGGGCCTCACCCTAAACCAACACGCAGGCCCAATCTTTTCACTCACACATGCACCTCCCTCTCTTCAGTATACCACGCTGGCCCAAATCACATATTTTTTATTTCTTTTGCTGTGTATAAAAACTGTCAATGGGCCAGGCTCTAACCAAAAATTCTTGTTTTACTAACAAACACTCAAATCAAACTTTCACCCCCTGACCATTTCTATTTATTTTCTTTTCATTTCATTTTATTATTATTTTTATTAATATTAATATTAATATTTATTTTATTAATAAAAGGGACAAAAATATTTTATTTATTATTCATACTATATACATATACTTATATTTTATTTTTTTTCCTTCCAAGACAAAAAGACAAAATATTTTCCTATACAAACTTAATTCTTTTTTTTAAAATTAGAACTTAGGTTTTCTTTTAATTGATTAATTTTTACTAGTTAAATTAATATTCAAAACCTTTTCATAAGAAACCCTAAAAAATATATCTTTTTCTAAATTAACTTAGGTTTAATTTTAATTAATTATTTTTTCTTTTAGCTAATTAGTTTAAAACCTTTTCCTTAACAAAATTCAAAACATAAACATTTTTCTTTTTTATACGTCATATTTATTCCCTTTTCCATTTATCTCTTGTACATTATATTCATATCATTATTTGTACATTATATTCATTCCATTTCTTGTACATAATATTTATTTCAATTCTTGTTCATTCAATTCAATATGGTTGTAATAGATAACTAGGGTTTAAATTCTTGAAAATTCCCCATTTATAAATTTGTATACCCCATCCCCAAATGATGTAATAGCGTAGAATTTACGTTTCCGCAATTTATCGCTTTCATAAATGCTAGTAATTAGGGTTTGTGTGGAAAGTTAAAATCAACAATAGAAAACCCTAATTCAAGATTAAACCAAGCATGAAATACAATACACTTGCACACTTTGCGCCTCTAGGGTTTACTCCACTTTGTTGCCTTAAAAAATGGTCATGATATGCATGTGAGACATCTTTGCAAAAACAATAAAAAATACAAGATCATAGTCCGTCGATGACGCTACGAATGTTGCCTTACAAATGATCTTAGTCCCTTAAGAGAAATGCTAAGGTATCTCACAACATTGTTATATATGACTATACGATGACCCGCGCCCGTCCCTTCACATCCAAAGATAAGGCTTCTTACCAATCAATGGTGAGGTAGCAATATCAAAGGAAGAGATAAATGAACGAAAGACTTTTGAGTAGGTAGAACATTCTTAGTTTCTTGCTCGCAATCCATCTTCAAAAACAAACATCTTTTCAAAAACACTAAACACTTTCAAAAACATGAAATATTTTCAAAAGTCCAACAGTGTGTATGCATTCTTATAGATACGAGAATCATTACAATGTTTGCCTACACGGAGGTGCTTTTCAAAAATACTTTCAAAAACCCACCACAAACACATTTCAAACAAAGAAATTTCAAAAGTGATCTAGCAAGCAACTAAGAGCACATAGATAACTATGGATGAAAAGGGTGCTAACACCTTCCCTTTTCATAACCTACCCCCCTAACTCAAGAAAATATCTCAAAGGTCTTTCCTATTCTTTTCACCCTTTCCTTCATCGTATAAAAGAAAAGTCGGTGGCGAATCTTGCTATCCGCAACAATTGCGATAAAACGCAAAACAACTAGGTTAGTTCTCCCATCGTATTTCACAAGGATATCGTGATAAAACTTTTAGCATACAAAAAATGCGGGCATAGACTTTATTCCTATAAAAATATATCCATGTTAGTCCACTATGCCTAAGCTTCCTTATTTTGTAAGGTCCTTTTTCATTCAGGCGCAATCACATTAAGCCTGTTATTCGTACCTACTCGGAGAAAAGTAACCGGTTAGTGACTCTAATCTCAAGCATGGGGTTCTGGTATATGAATAGGTATAACCCCTTTATTTACCCAACTCTGGTTGTGGGGGATCAGACCGTAATCTGCCTTACCTAGTCCAGCACCAGACACCACTAACCAACCAACAATGGGCATAAACCTTTTATTTTCTTTTTGTTTCCTTTTTTTCAATATTTTACAACAATTTTTAGTTAAGTGACTATGTGAGAGTCACCTAACTCAGTTGTATTTTTAGTTAAAGAACAGAAACAAAGATCATTCACTTATTTTCATCGGTCCCCTGCGTAGAGCATGCTTAGGTCGGAGCTGACTGCTAAGATAAACTACTAAAAGACCTTTGTTACAATAAAATAAAGCTACAGTATAGGGGGTAACGAGATTAGTTCTTATATTTACAAAGTTTATGGTGCTAAAACGATACCGATTTTTCAAAAAGAACTCCCAAGTCAAACACATCCTACTCTGAACCTGTCTTAAAACTCAAAAAATTTAGAACACACTATTTTCTTTGGCACAAAAAATTTTGTTGGGTAAGGCTAAAAATGGGGAAATAAGGATGCACAACGCAAAAGACTCATCAAGCACATGAATTTTATTAAAAACAAAACAAGCAAAGCAACTAAAGTACTAGAAAGCGATAAATACTTAAAATAAAGAAAAAGCGATAAAAATCTCCTCCCACACTTAAACCAGACATTGTCCTTAATGTTCCGATAAAAGAGTAGGAAGGAGTAACCTGGATGGTGCTAATAGAGTCCGTTGGTTCCCTCGTTGTCCTGTGTGGAAAAATCGGCACGACGGCTCCTGCTACGACGTCGACTCTCTCTGGAAATCTTAAGTCGGCCAACTCTTTCGGGAAGAGCAGCGTTTTCTTCCTGTAGCTGGCGGGTTCTATCTAACAAGGCGCCTTGAGAGGCTTCCATCGAAGTGAAATTCCTCTCGAAGCTAGACTGTTGACGATGCTGCTCGGGCTGGAAGGTAAGCTGGGTCTCCATAATAGTACGCAAGGAGCCTGCATTTTGCACTTGAGATGCTTGCATGAATTCCAGGTTATCCTCAAGCTGCTGTTGCATGGAGGAAATAAAGGTATCTCGCCTCTACTCTCGAGCCATAAGCTCTCTCCACATGTCCTCAGTGACATAGAAACCAGGAGCTGAACCTGCAGGTGGGTTAGAAGAAGAGGATGTGGTGTGTGTAAGTGGTGCATCATGAACAGGTGACTGCTCATGCAAATCATACTCATCATCAGTGTTGTTACCCTCCTCCAAAGGAAAATTTGTGGGTAATGGACCAGTAAAAGCTGGAGCACTCAAATCATAGGTCCACTTACGCTTAAATCGCACATCAGTGCGTCGAGTGTAGGGAATAACAACACTGGGTATAGCCACACCATTAATCATAAGGAGAGAACCACCTTCCTTCCTAACTTTACATAATCGCATAGCTTTTAAAAAGTTTAAATTTATAATGCAGGGAGGAAGTGCTTCAAGTGTAGCAAGCTCAGTGCCCAAACCTAGGGCACGAGCAATAGAAGTAACCAGGCCACCAAAATAAATTGCCCCCCCCCCCCCCCCCCCCGCCCCCCTTTTTCAAAATGAAACTCATATGGGCGATCATAAAAGGTACGGGGTTAATTTTGGTGTTTGTGAGACACCCCTGCATAAAAATGAGTTCTTTAGCATTTACTTTGTTTGGATTTTCCCGGCTAAAAATAGTGTATGCCAAAATATAGCGGAAAACACGTATTGTCGGGTTGTGGATACTCAAAGCTAAAAGGCCATCAAAAGAATTAGCATGTTGGTTTGACAATTTAAACCAAAAGGCATAGCCTTCGAATATCTAATCTGAATCCAAGGGTGTTTCACAAATTTCACCATCCCCATGAGGCATCCCCAACAATTCTGCTAACCCGTCAGTGGAGTACTTATATTCAACATTAAAAAGTCTAAATTTCACTTTGCCCATAGTGCTAGCAGTGTTGGGTCTGACATTATAAATTAGATAACTTAAAAACTCATGTGTCATCCTCGGGTAGGTAGGTGCTTTCTAAGTAAAAATATCATGCATGTCTACTTTATCTAATAAACTAAAAATACTATGATATATCCCTAAAGTATACAGATAATCTTCATCGATATACCTGGTAGAGTAAATCTCCTGTGTCTGTAATTTTTCAAGCAACTTCTTTTGTCTCTCTCCCGGCTTCCCCACATGAAGAATGTACCGGTTGAACTCCATTATTGTTGTTTTTGAAAGTAGAAGATGGGAAATGGGTTTTTATAGTGATAATGGATAAAAATGAGTGTTAGTGGATTTTTAATGGTGAGAATGGAATGAGGAAGATGGTGATGTGAGTGGGTTTTAATTGTAGTGGGAAAGTTATGGCATTTAATGGAGTTTTAAGGTGGTCAAAAATTGGGAAAATGAGTTTTTAAAGAGGAAGAAGAAGGGAAAAATGGAGTTTTCACGGAATAGAGTCGTTATAGCTCTAGACCCCACTGCAGGCGCTGAGGAAGGTCCGCAGGCGCGATCTTTGAAAAAGCGGTCTGGGCCGTTTTTTCTTAGATCGGGCCTTGGATCTTGTAATTTTCTACCTACCTAGGGGGAGGGGGTGCTCAAAGCATCTCCCGTAAATTCATATATATATTTTTTTTCTTCTTGCTGCATGCATGATATGAATATAAAAAGTTAAAATAAAAAAATAATCACACAAATAATAAATGATAAAATAATAAAAATATGTCTATAAGTGGTCATGGCAAAATAAAAAGTGAGGTGCGAAATAGAAACAACATAAAAAGTTAGAAAATAAAAAAAAAATGCCAGGAAATGAATAATAGTAATAATAATACGAATGGCATCTCTCAATCAGCGGGAACAGTGTTTCCAGAACCTCAGACCTCAGCTAGATGGCGCCTAAGATCAGTGATCTCTTGAGATAACAAATCAGACTCAGATGCATGAGTGGCATCACAGGCCTCAATGTGCAAAGTCAGATCGGCAACCTCCTAACGAAGTGCGGCTAACTCGATACGCATAGCAGCAAGCTGTGAATGAACATCTGGTTCTTATAAACTAAAATTGTTAGAATACACAGTGGCCAAGGGTGCCTCTGGCGCAGGTGTATACTCAGGAATAAAAGTCTCTATAGGCCCATCGATAGTCTCTCCCCATCCATCTAAAGATACACCCAGTTTGATGGGTTGTAGACACAAGTCATTGGAGGATCAGGCAAGGTGAAATAGTGGACAATCTCTTCATTGATTAGGAGTCTGTACTGGTGAGGGTGAAACGAGACCCGTCTTATCAGGCCATGATCCAAGCAAAAGTCAATTTCCATAAAGTAACTACCACAGTAGGAGGTCAAATGGTATAACTTGCTATCCAAGCGTAAAGCAGATGCTATCTGAGTCACGTTACCACTCGCATGTATGGATCCCTCGGAAGATCTAGCAGTCATGTGCAAACTCTTAATCAAGAAGTTGCCTCTTGCTATAGAACGAGATTGGCTGATACATAATAGGAATAGCAGATCTTCGGCACTAATAAGGTCGTCAGCATCACTTCTTCTCAAAAAGGTATGGCAAAGGATCATCTGAAAATACCTGAAAGCTTGGTCATGAATCTTCTTGGACAATTGAGTAGAGGGATCAGGGCTACCTCCACTAGAGATTTCGCTCCAGAACTTGTCTATGCTCCTATTCATGTAATAACTCAAAGGAAGCTCAGTGATAGTGTTTGGACTACTCTGAAAACCCAATAAATCACCAAACTTCTTCATGGTGAAAGTGTACTCGGTCCCAAACAGCCTAAAACTGACGTATCCTCTGTCATATCCGCTACTCATGTATGGATCATAGTCGAGTGAGCTAAGAAACTCCAAGGTGAGGTTTCTGTAGGTCACATTAAAATCATCAGCATACTCCTCCCACTGAAGCTGGTTTCACAAGTATTTCACACTTGCTTCAATTCCTAGTGCTTTCATGCAGTTCGGGTCGGGATACCGGGTAGGTAACATTGGACGTGCAACTAAGGTAGCATAGCGTCTCCTTTATGCATCATCCCTAAAAACCACGTGCATGTCATCAACGTGTGTCATCCTGAAAAGTATAGTTAGAGTATCTGGACCTGAAAAAGTATTATAAAGATTAGTCCGTATAAAATTGATTTGTGATAAAAATAAAATAAATGAAAAATAAATGAAAAGGGAAACCATGAGTTTCCTCCCATGTAGCGCTTGTTTAACGCCATTAGCTCGACGCTTAGATCTCACATTTCGAAAGTACGCATTGGTGGGTCTATTTATGTGTGGCTGGAGTATTCAACTGGAACGTCTCCTCCGTTATAAAGCTTCAATCTTTGTCCGTTTACCACGAAGGGGTAAAAGATTTATTTTTTATTTCAATTATCCTAGATCTCAAGATCTTTGATATTTCAAAGGGACCGGTCCATCTTGAGCGTAGCTTACCAGGGAAAAGTCGCAACCTGGAATTAAAAAGAAGAATAAGATCGTCTATGTTGAAGTCTTTTTTAATGATTCTCTTGTCATACCAAATTTTTATTCTTTCTTTGTATATTATGGAATTTTCATAGGCATTGAGACATAGTTCCTCTAGTTTATGGATATCGAGGATAAGTTTTTCTCTGGCTGCTAAGTAGTCTAAGTTCAAGGTTTTTATAGCCCAATATGCCTTGTGATCTAATTCAAAAGGTAAGTGACATGATTTTTTGTAAACCAACTGGTAAGGGGTAGTTCCAATGGGGGATTTATAGGCTGTTCTGTAAGCCCATAATGCGTCTTTCAGTTTTTCAGACCAATCCTTTCTGGATATTGAGATGGTTTTCTCCAAGATCTATTTGATTTCCCTGTTGGACACCTCAACTTGACCACTAGTTTGCGGGTGATATGGTGTTTCTACTTTTTGTTTTACTCCATATTTACTCAAAAGCTTGTCAAAGATTTTGGATATAAAGTGTGATCCTCCATCACTTATGACAAGGCGGGGTATTCCAAACCTTGGGAAGATGTTGTTCTTAAATAACTTGATCACTACTCTGGTGTCGTTTGTGGGTGATGCAATAGCCTTAATCCATTTGGACATGTAGTCCACAACTACTAGTATGTATTCATTTCCCATGGAGGATGGAAATGGTCCTATAAAATTTATACCCCATACATCAAAAGTTCCACTTCTTGGATATTCCTTAAGGGAATTTCATCACGTCTTGAGATGTTCCCATTGTGTTGGCACCGGTCGCATTTGATAATGTTGGCATGAACATCACGCCACAAAGTTGGCCAGTAGAGGCCTGCTTGAAGGATTTTAGCATATGTTTTGGACGTGCTTGCATGTCCACCATATGGTGCAGAGTGACAGTGTTTGATGATGTTTTCTACTTCCTCTTCTGGGACACAATGTCTAAATATATTTTCTATGCCTCTCTTAAATAGGAGTGGTTCATCCCAATAAAAATGTTTAACATCGTTGAAAAACTTCTTTTTCTGTTGGTAGTTCAGATCAGGGGGTATGATATCGGCAGCTAGATAATTTACAGAATCAGCGTACCGAGGTACACTTCTCATTATTGAAACTTTCTCATTTATGTAAGGCTCAAAGTTGTCTATTTTAGCTACTACTCTATCATAGGTGAAATCATCATTTATGTGTCAGCGACTACATTCTCTGTGTCTTTTTTATCTCTAATGTCCAGATCAAACTCTTGGAGTAAAAGGATCTATCTGTGTAACCTAGGTTTAGCATCCTTTTTGTTTAGCAGGTAAAAAATAGCAGCATGATCTGTGTAAATAATGATCTTAGCTCCAACCAAATAGGATCTAAACTTATCAATTACAAAAATCACAACTAGAAATTCTTTCTCAGTTGTTGCATAATTAAGTTGGGCAACATCTAGGGTTCTACTAGCATAATATATGACACATAATTTCTTATCTTTTCTCTGCCCTAGAACAGCATCAACGGCATAATCACTAGCATCGCACATGATTTTGAAAGGTTGTGTCCAATCTGGAGGTTGCATGATTGGAGTTGAAATCAGTGCTTACTTCAAAAAGGTCGAAGGCTTCAATATATTTCTCATCGAAAATAAATTCGACGTCTTTCATTAGAAGATTAGTTAAAGGTTTTGTTATTTTGGAGAAGTCTTTGATAAAATTCCGGTAGAAACCATCATGTCCAAGAAAACTTCTGACTTCCATAATAGTTTTAGGTGGCTTGAGGTTCTCTATTACTTCTATTTTGGCTCTATCGACTTCAATTCCCTTTTCAGAGACAATGTGTCATAATACTATACATTCTTTAACCATAAAATGACACTTCTCCCAATTTAATACAAGGTTTATCTCAATCCATCTTTCTAGGATTTTCTCAAGGTTAGAGAGACAATCTTTAAAATCAAATCCACATACCGAGAAATCATCCATGAATACTTCCATAATTCCGTCAAGATAGACTATGAAAATTGACATCATACAACGTTGGAAAGTGGCTGGCGCGTTACAGAGTCCAAAGGGCATTCGTCTATAGGAAAATGTTCTGTAAGGATAGGTAAAGGTCGTTTTTTCTTGATCCTCAGGGTGAATAAGGATTATGAAAAATCCAGAGTACCCATCTAGATAACAAAAATACGAGTGTCTAGCTAGACGCTCTAGCATTTGATCTATAAAGGGAAGAGGGAAATGATCTTTCCTAGTTGCTTTTTTTAACTTTCTGTAATCTATACACATACACCAACCTCCTTCTATTCACTTGGCAACATGTTCACCTTTCTCATTTTTTGTGACTGTGGTGCCTCCTTTCTTAGGTACCACATGTACAAGACTTACCCATTTACTATCTAAAATTTGATAAATTATACCAGCCTCTTGTAACTTAAGAACTTCTCTCTTAACAACATCACTCATTATAAGTTGTATCCTCCTTTGATGTTATCTAGAGGTTTTAGAATCTCCCTCCAACATAATTCGGTGCATGCACACATATGGGCTTATTCCTTTTAAATCATAGATGTTATACCCTAAGGTTGAGGGATATTTTCGCAAGATATCCAAGAGTTGTTTTGTCTCGTCTTTATTTAAGGTAGCACTAACTATAACATGAAGATTCATTTCTTCATCTAATAAGTCATATCTCAGATTCTTAGGTAGTTCTTTAAGTTCTAAAGATGGTTTCTTAGGGCAAGTCATAGGATCTGGGGTAAGGGCTAAACATTCGTAGAGGTTGTCATCAAAGTAGGGTTCCAGTCTTTCAAATCCATCGTCCTACCAAATAGGGGTTGAAGGTAACTTGATAGTTTCGACAGGTTCTTCTTGATCCAGTTCCAATATGCACTCATCAATGATGTCAATGGCATAACATGCATCTCCCGTGATTGGTACCATTAAGAGCTTCGAAAGAATAAATTCTATCTTTTCATCACCTACCTCAAAAGTCAATTTTCCTTTCTTAACATCTATTATGGCTCCTGCGGTTGATAGGAAGGGTCTACCTAGAAGGATTGGGATTTCGTCGTCTTCTTTAATATCCATGACTACGAAATCTGTTGGGATATATAAATGACCTATTTTAACTGGTATGTCTTCTAGTATGCCTATAGGATATTTAACTGATCTATCGGCCAATTGAAGAGACATTTTAGTCGGCTGCAATTCTCCTAAGTTTAGCCTCTTACAAACTGCCAAAGGCATTAGACTAACGCTAGCTCCTAGGTCTAAAAAGGCTTTATCAACCATGTGATTTCCTAGGATACAAGGTATGGAAAAACTTCCTAGGTCCTTTTCTTTCTTGGCAAGTTTATTTTCGGAAATGAAATTGCACTCTAAATGTTTAGGATCGTCCAATCTACGTTTGTTGGTCAGGATGTCTTTTAGGAATTTTGCATAAGATGGTATCTGAGTGATAGCTTCGGTAAAAGGAATCTCCACATGGATCTTCTCTATAACTTTTATAAATTTTTTATATTCATTATCAATCTTGGTTTGTTTAAGTCTTTGTGGAAATGGGATCGGAGGTTTGTATGGGGTGGCAATGTATACCTTTTATCTTTAGTTTCGATTCCCGGGTCTCTTTGCTTTTCAGGTTCCTCTGGTTCCTCTACTTGGTCCGAAGGCAATAAACTTCCCTTGGGTTGTTCGGGTACGCTTAATGTTGGGTATGTTGGTTCATTGTAAGCAATCCCACTTCATAAGGTAATGGCATTAGCTTTCCCTTTGGGATTCGGTTGAGGTTGTTCAAGGAATTATCCTCCGGGTGTAATTTGAGGAGCTTGTGTCTGGGCTACCTGGGAAATATGGGTTTCAAGCATCTTGTTATGAGTAACTATCTAGTCAATCTTAGTTCCTAATTGTGTGATTAGTTCATTTATATGAATGTTCTAATTCAGAAACTCTTTATTTTACTGAGTCTGGGCCGAAATGAAATTGTCCATGATTTTCTCAAGGTTTTGTTTCGGTGGTACAACTTGCATAGGTTGATTTAGACTTTGGGCTTGGAAACCTTGGGGTCTCTGAGGCGTAGAATTTTGAATTGGGTTGTTGTTTTTATAGGAAAAGTTTGGGTGATTCCACCATCCAGGGTTGTAAGTGTTTGAGAGTGGGTTTCCTTGGGTATAGTTGACTTGGTATAAGCTAGATCCATTCAACAGGTTACAGTCTGAAGTTTAATGTCCTTGAGTCCCACAAAGTTCACATTACGAGTGTATTGCAGCTATAATGTTTGGGCTCTGAGACATGTTTTCAACTTTTAAGGCAAGAGCGTCCATTTTGTCTTGCACCATGTCCATGAAACTTATCTCATGTACTTCTCCTTGGGACTCCTTTTTGTCTATTATTGATCGTTCTGCTCCCCATTGGTAATGGTTTTGGGCCATATCCTCTATGAGAGCATAAGCTTCAGGGTAAGGTTTTTTCATCAGTGCGCCACCAGCGGCAGCATCGATAGACACCTTCGTGTTGTAATGGAGTCCGTTATAGAAGGTGTGGATGATTAACCTCCAGGCCATGGTGTGGACAAGCTCTCAACATGTCTTTATATCTCTCCCATGCTTCGAAAAGTGACTCTCCTTGGTTTTGAGTAATTCTAGTGATTAGGTTTCTAAGGAATGCGGTTTTGCTTGGCGGAAAATATCTAGCAAGAAAAACTCTCCTAAGGTCTTCCCAAGTCGTTATTGAATTGGCTGGAAGGGAATCTAACCAATCACGTGCTTTATCTCTAAGGGATAAAGGGAATAGTCTTAGACGAACCACTTCTGGTGAAGCACCATTGGTCTTTAGAGTATCCGCTAATTGGATAAAAACTTTCAAGTGTTGATTCGGGTTCTCTGAGGCGAGACTAGCAAATTGATTTTGTTGCACTAGTTGTAATAATGAGGACTTTAATTCGAAATTATTGGTGGTGATGGCAGGGTTTACTATACTTGAACTAGGCTTCTCGTCTGATGGTTGGGCAAATCATTAAGGGATCTTCGGTTACGATCTTCGGCCATAGTTCTCTTTATCCTACAGAGAAAAAGACGTGTGTTGTACCCCAAAATTTACCCTCCCATATTTCTCAAAACATCTCAAGAAAAATTCACAAGTCCAACCCGGCGCGTCATATTCAGGTGTTCTTTCCCCAAGATATCTCTGATAACGTATTCTCAAATTCAGGTTCGGCTCAAGAGATAATTCTTTAAAGAAGGTATCCGAATGTGTAAGTTTTCTTGAAGAGATATGGTGAAAAAGTGTGCTGAAAGTGCAGTTTTAACGCGCTAAAAAATTCATAACTTGAAGATCGCAACTCGTTTTGAACCCGTTCCGGTGGCCAAAATTTCGTCTTAACATTATCTACGTTTTCATCTCTCACGGCTAGAAGCCAATTTAGATCAGAAGGTCTTCAAAAATGTGGATTTATCAAATATTTTCATACAGAAAATTTGTGACAGAAGTTTATTTGCGTCATGTTCAGAAAATCATAACTTGGTCGATTTTCATCGTATCGAGCTGGTTCTGGTGCCAAAATTTCACAAATTGAGTTGTCTACATTTTCACAGAAGGTATTGAGTTCAAACGGTATTCAAAAGGCCTTCGTTTTTTGCTCAGAGTGCGTGACACGCTGAAAATCCTGAATGCTGAATATTATTTCATCTGAGCCGAAACTTCGAAAATTCATAACTCGGTCAATTTTTATCGGATTGAGCTCATATTTTTACACAAGGTCCCTGACTCATAGATCTCCAACTTTGCCTCAAAAGTCGAGACCGGATTATGCTCCGATCAATACCAGTTTTTTATTGAAGAACGTGTCAGAGTCGACACTGGAGCCCAAAATAAGTTTGTCTGAGCTGAAACTTCAAAAATTCATAACTAATTCACTGTTTATCCGATTGAGCCGATTTTCGGACAGGAGTTAGTTATCGATGTCGGCTACATTTTGTTTTCACATTTCAACTTCAAAAATTGCACTTAAGTCCCTGCGATTTATCTTGGAAAGTGATGAACTCAAGTGAACATTGGAGGCCTAATTGCACATTCAAAGCCCATTTTCTTTACCCTAATTTCCATTATATAATTACCTTCTTTTCACACAAACTAAAGAGGAGAAAAAGAAGAGATAAAAAATCTTGCCACAACACTTAGAATATCAAATTCTTTCAAGAACCCTAAAACCTTGAAATCCTTATTACAAATCCCTCTCTCACTACAAACAAACCATCACAGTTACAAACCAACACCTCACTACTTCTTCAGTAAGGGTAAGGCTGGCTTGATCTCCATGATCAAAAGGGCATAAAAGCATTCATGTCACTACTTTTCCAGTAAGGGTAAGATTGATTTGATCTCCATGATCAAAAGGGTATAATCATTCATACATGCCATATTGTGCCTAAACATTAAATTTCTTCATATTTTGGCTTTATTTGCATTTTATGATTTTATTTAATGTGTTCATGAGATTCAACACTGC
The DNA here is from genome assembly GCA_948472305.1 of Vicia faba. Lineage (NCBI taxonomy): Eukaryota > Viridiplantae > Streptophyta > Magnoliopsida > Fabales > Fabaceae > Vicia > Vicia faba. Next base: position 142,713,251 of record OX451736.1, read on the forward strand.
AGATTTAGACAGGATCCCATGCAGGTTCATTAAGGAACGTTGAGGCCAAAAGCCAAATGGCCAAAAGCCAAAAGCCAAATGGCCAAAAGCCAAAAGCCAAAAGCCAAAAGCCAAAAGGCAAATGGCCAAAAGAACAACTTATGCATGACACCAATACATGACGAGACAGACATCCTGAGAAGATTAAGGAACGTTGAGGCCAGAACACAAATGGCCAAGAGCCAGAACACAAATGGCTCTGAAACCCAATCCAATGGCCAAAGAATGCAGACCACAGTACTCAGGAGTCAATGAACACGCACGTGATGCCAGAAAGTCAAACAAGGCTTTTTGTCTAATGGGCCAGAATACTTCAAAAAAACCTCCCCTTGGGCCTGAAACTCCCCTTGGTTTGCATCCTTTTTAATTTTATTTTCTTTTCTTTTCTAATTCTTTTTTAATTGTTTTAATTGTTTTTTTTGCCATAAAATAATTTTCTATAATAAAAACAGAAAAATAAAAAATACAAATATCTTTAATTATTATTAATTTCATCACTAACCTATTTTTTTGTAAATAAACTCTAACAATTAACTTAGTTTAATTTAGGTTTTTAAACTTTAATCTTTTTCTTAATAAGTAAAAAGTATCTAGAATTAGGTTTTTTTGACATTTTCATCTTTTTCTTAAATAAATTATTAATCATTATTATTTATCATTATTATTAATTATCATTAATTTTGTAAATAAACATGTAAATAAATAAATTAACTAGTAAATTAGGTTAACTTTAATATTTTCATTAATAATTAAAATAATCTAGATTTAGGGTTTCCTTTTAATTCTTGTTCTTTATTTTTCATAAATACAAAAAACACTAAAACACTTTCTTTTCTTTAATTAAATAATTAATTGGACTTTAATTTAATTTAATTTCATGCAAAGGGTCAAAACCCTCAGACGTTCTAATTTTAATTCTTTTCACGCATTATTTCTTTCGATCATTATATAACTGTTTCTCAGATGTAATAGTAATTAGGTTTATCTTTCCGTATTTACTTTCCGCATCTTTATCAAAAACGGGTCTTTGTAATTTGGCGATGTATAGACCCGCGCCTTGTAATAGCGTAGGATTTTACTTTCCGTCATTTAAATTTCCGCACTTTTAAATTCTAAACTTTGCATGAAAGAATGTATGACCTAAAATAAAAACAAGCGTAGATCACCATGATACATGTACAAGATAAAACATAACTGAAAATAACACACAAATTCACACACCACTCTTAGGGTACGCCTCACTGTTGCCTTACCTTCGAAACGTGGTCGTCGAGTATAAGACGTTTTAGAAAGTCCTTATGTCCATGACATGATCCAGTTGCCTCAGAATGGTTGCCTCGAATTAAAAAAAGATCAATGGCATAAGGGTAGCTTCTAAGGTGTCCTACTGTTGCTCTGGTGACCACACTGTCCCTACAAACGAATTGACCCGAACACCTCCAACGGTGGTGCTACCTACCTCTCAATGGTGGGATGGCACTATCTTAAGGACATTTACACAGCCTAATTTCTTAGGGTAGGTGGATGAATCATAGATACTTGCTCTCTAAAAAACAATCAAAACTCTTTTCACACCGACACTTTCAAAAAGCTTTCAAAACAATTTTTCAAACACTCTTGAGGACTGATACAAGAGTTATTCCGGAATCTTAAACGAAACTTTTTCAAACTCACTCACAATTGAAAAGCAAACACTTTTGAAAACACAAATGAGCAAGTATCTAAGAGCCCATGGATAACCATGGATAGAAAGGGTGCTAACACCTTCCCTTTCTATAAATCTACCTCCCAAACCGAGAAACTATCTCATAAGGAATTTTGTTGTGCTTTTGTCCTTTCCTTGTTGGAGAAAATAAAAGACGGTGGCGACTCTTGCTTCCGCGACATTTCGCGAAACCAGCGTTAAACAGTCAGTTCCAGATCCACCGATCACAGAACTGGCGACTCTGCTGGGGAACACTTTAAAGTGAGGTGTACCTTAGGACTAAGATCACTTGTGTTTTCAATTGCTGTGTTTGTTTGCTTTATTATTTTGGGTACTATTTCGGAGTTACATAGATCCTAACCCGGATCTGGGGATACCCTGTTAGGTAGCATAAGCTGTGAGGGACCTGTCCGGCGTAGACCGACATGGGTGAAGCAGTGACTACGTTGGTGTGGCACCTTGGTCTGTACCGATATCCCTTGTGTCGCAACGAGGAGAATATGGGTCTTCTGAGGAGTCATTAAGCACCAACCAACCTTAGAACCTTAAATGACCCAACTTGGCCAATAGAACAGTAGCAGTATGCTACACCCATTGAGGCTAAACTCTCGCGATGGTTCTGGCCGCAAGAAAAGATTGCGATGCTGGAGTTATGACCGATTGAGGGTAGTCAGTGATATTGGGATCCTCTAGAACCCGGTTACTTCTGATATGACAGGTCTTAACCAACAAACTGAAAGAGGGTAATACCTAGACCCCATGCTGGCCTAAACTCTAAGGGCTTCTCTTGTGTGACTTGTGTGCCTTCCAACTTGACTATTTGCATGCTTGTTATCTGACACTTGAGTTTCTTGCAGGTTTTGTTTACAGTCCTTAATTAGGACTCATAACAGGGTTTACCTATATTACCCCATGCATAACATACCATCTTACCATTGCATACATCCTGCATAAAGACTAATCCATTTCAAGGATCTCAAGGGCTTGTGATGCAGGTCATGATGAACCAACGGTCCAGCAAGGGGAAAAGGGGATTTATTTTCCTATAGCCAAGGTTGTCAGGGGCTATGACCCACTGGATATGGTGAACCTTTGACCCTTGAAGAAGGACTCTCTACAACACGAAGTTACTTCAATCAAGATACCAGATTCTAATTTTAACAAATTTTCTTGTTTACCCCGCGAGATCCTTAAAAACATCGCATGCATACATACACATCATTGCATAACAGGTACCCTTTTTTCTACAGGTTGCTTACCTTCTTTGCTGTTTATTTCAGCAGTCTCATCATGAATCCGGAAACATCTACTGAGCAATCCATCAAGGCTCTCCAGGCTCAGAATGCCCAGTTCCAAGAGCTGATCATGAGTTTGGCCCAGGGGCAACAAGATCTGAAGACCCTGCTTTCGAAAAAGAAGAAGAAGAGGACGGTGTTGTTCAACCCTAGACACAAATCTGGGAATGGATCACGAAATGAAGTTGAGCAGACTACCCCATCTGTTGGGAAAGACAGTCCCCAAGAAAGGGAGGTTCCTAGTCCAGTGGTCTCCGACAACGAGACCGATTACAATGATGAGCAGTACCCTCCAGCTGAGGACAGGTATAAACAGTTGGAAGACCGGCTAAGTTCCATGGAGATACAAAAAGTGCCCGGCCTGGACTTCGAGGATCTAGGTCTGTCTTCCGGGGTAGTAATCCCGCACAAGTTCAAGGCACCTGCCTTTGCAAAGTACGACGGGGCATCCTGTCCTAAGCTGCATCTCATGTCTTACACAAGGAGGATCCATCACTACACGGCTGACAAGAACTTATGGATTCACTTATTTCAGGATAGTCTGTCTGGAACCCAACTCGACTGGTTCTATCAACTGAATGGAGCTAACATCCGCAGCTGGGAGGATTTGGCCATTGCATTCTACAAGCAGTACCAGTACAATGCCGACCTTGCTCTCACGCGCACTCAGCTTCAGGGAATGTCTATGGGTGCAGGTGAAGGTTTCAAAGAATATGCTCAAAAATGGAGGGACCTTGCTGGAAGGGTACAACCACCTCTGACTGACCGCGAGCTCGTTGACATGTTCTTGGGGACCCTGTCTGGTCCATTCTTCAACCACCTGATTGGGAATTCTGCTGCTGGGTTTACAGATCTGATCTTGACCGGGGAAAGAATAGAAGTTGGCATCAAGTCGGCGAAAATACAGAATGGTGACTCCTCGAACACTGAGAAGAAACCATCCAAGAGAGAATCTAGTGTTGTCTATGGCTCAAAAGGGCAGAATAGGTACGAACACCGCCAAGATGTCAACGCGGTGGTTATTGCAAAACTGACCGGCGATCCTCAGCGTCACAATCATCAAAGGGAAGAGAGACCCAAAAGGCAATTCACTCCCCTCGGCATGACCTTGTCACAAATATTTCCACAGTTGCTGGAAACCAAGTTGGTAACTCTCATGGACCCTCCAAAGAATCCCAACAGGACGCCTTCAAGGTATAACCCCAACGTTCGCTGCGCTTATCATTCTGACAGCCCGGGGCATGCTACAGATGATTGTTGGACTTTGAGAAACAAGGTTCAGGATCTGATCGACGCGAAGGAAGTCCAGTTCGACTCTCCAGAGACTCCGAATGTGACCACTGCTCCCTTGTCAAAACATGGCTAGGATTGGAAACTTTTGTTCATTTGAATGTTCAGATTGTAATTTTCTTTGATTGTTCAAACATTTTATTTCATGTCAAATTTGGTTATTTCATTAACGCATTACACATGTCTGTTTTGAAGTAATTATTTCGTATTCACTATATGCAAATTGTTTTCATATTTTTGTGATGATCAACTCTTGATTGAAAATTCTAAGCCTCTTGAGGGAGGATGACAAAAACGATACCACGATCTTTACAGTATGCTTTTGAACAGACCCCGCTGATGAGGTACAAGCATTGTTTCAATTCCTAAACACTGGAGTTATAAGGAAGATAATCCCTCGTCAACCCCTATGAGCCAAAGAAGTAGGAGTTTTTCTTTTCGAAATTTAAAACCCTTAATCATAACCTGGGGCAGGGTAGTCTCTCAGTTGATCCAAGTGCATAACGAATGGCACCAAAGAGGTCCTTACAAAAGAAAAGACAGTGATGGTTCCGAACAATCATACAGACATGCAGTCATTACTTCTCAAAATAAAAACCCATTAAGTCAAAACCTATGAAGGAGACTTACAAAACTGGGGCATCCCGCTGACTGTAATTCCAAAAAGAAACAGTTCAGGCAAAAAACAGGGATAATGAAAGAAAAAGAAAGAGGTCTTACAAACCCTAAACCAAACAAAAATGACTGCCTATTCAAATAAACGTTCAACATCCGAACCATCACTGGAATTTCAGAGCAAAGACTCAAACAAGGTCTAACGCACGATCAGCTGAGTTTAGGTTCGAAGAACATCACGAAGAGCGGGTGGGTACAAATAATTTGAGCCTTTATCCTTTGTTTCTTAAACCGTGAACCAGGCCACGCTACAACCCTTAAAAGTCCTAGCTGAAGCATGGGTTGGTTCGAAAGCATACTGTTACCAAAGGTATTCTGACTCCTTAAGGCTTGCTATAAAATATTGAGTTGACATCACATTTTACAAAATTTGCTGGTTTTACTGAAAAATGCATTTTCAAAAACTTCAAGACAGACATAAGCTTTGCATTTTTAACATAACTTTGTTTGCATATGACTTTTTGTTTGAACATCATAGAAATTCGCACGACGAATGCCTAATGAACAAAAGCACCTCCAATCAAGGGGCATGGCCTGATCATTGTCCATCATCTGGGGAAGTCCAGTCAAGATTCAAGGAATCTCTCAAGATGCCAAACAGCCAGGGGCAAACCTCCGCCTGAGCCACTTGGGGCATTGGACATGAATTCCCAACAACAAATCTTGCATGACCAAACATCTTCTGGTAGCGTGGCAACACAAGCAGCCAGGGGAACCTCCCTGCATTCTAAGAGCGTGGACATAGTCGAAAAAATACTACGCACGATAAAAGACCCGCTAGGTTGACATACCTAGGCAAAAATTAGGGCTTCCCGGTGAACCAAAAGGGTTCGGGCAAAATAAGGGATGAAAATGAAAAATTTGTACACCCGGCAAGTCGAAAACCTGAAAAGGCGGCTTGGGCAAAAATGGGTATCCCGGTGGACTAAAAACCCGAAAGGGCAGTCCAGGAAAAAGTTAGGGATCAAAAGCGTACGACTATATCCCGGCATCTCGTCACTCGCCTACCAGGAGAAGATTTGTCAATCGGTAGTTATCAAGCACCTCCACAGATACCTTCTCTCGCAGAAACAGGGGCAATACAAATTGTCTAAGCGATCAAGCTGCTCTGTCCTCCAGGCACCAAGGTAAGTTTGGCTGAAGAAGGTAACCAAGATGCCTTAATTCCCCAGAGAGTGAGCCAAGATTCAACAATTCTCCCCAAGCAGAGTTGGATTCCCATCAGCCCTGAACAAGGCACCATATCTCCAGCAAGTCAGCAACGCTCTCTCCCAAGCAGAGTTAGACCACAGTCAGCCTTAAGGAAGTTGGGTACCTCCAGCAGATCTCAACATTCCCCAGCGCAATATACAAACATTCTTAACAAGCATCCCCGACAGTCTTGATCTAAGATTGTCCCCCGGCGGTATATCAGACATTCAGTGGAGCCACTTCCCCAATATATCCCAAAAATTTCCCCAGGAGAGTCCAGTCCGAAAGTTCCCCAGGAAAGTGGAATCCATATCCCTAGCAGGAAGCTTATCCCCAGTAGATTCTGGAAGCTTGTCACCTGAAGAGCACGAACGCGTCTCCCGGCTTTATTCAAAGGTTATTTCCCTACCAGGATATAACTGGGTTATCCTCAGCCAATTACAACGGAAAGATCTCCTCGGCGAAGTTCTTCCTATCCTCAGCGGAGTTCATCAAATCTCCCAACATAACTTATCAACGGTATCCCCAGCGGAGTTATCCTCATCAACCTCAGCAAAGTACCTCTCTTTCCCCACAGAGTTACCTCCCCGCAGAGTAATATATTCGCCAAGTTTATTCCCCAACAGAGTCATCTTCTCCTACCGGTATTCTTGCAATCATCATCCCCAACGGAAACGAAGAATCTCACTCTTCAACATCAGCCCAGGATTTGACTTCCCGGCATCCGTCAAGGATCTATTTTCCTAGACGAAGATACATTCATAAACATCACATTGTTATACATCATGATACATGCATATACGCATCATATCATACAATCTCATGTGTTGAAAAATATTATTGCTTGATCCATATCATGCATTGCATATGACTGACCTTTACCTTTCAGGAAGGATACAATTAAAAGATCAGCTATGTAGACGAATACAGTCAAAAGAGACCAACCCAGTCAAAGAATACAAATCCAGTTAAATCAATGCCTAAAGATTTCTCTGATACAACTCGTCGTTATAGACACTCGTCGTTATAGACACTCGTTGTTATAGACACTCGTCATTATAGACACTCATCGTTATAGACACTCGTCGATATAGACACTCGTCGTTATAGACACTCGTCGTTATAGACACTCGTCGTCATAGACACTCGTCGTCATAGACACTCGTCGTTATAGACACTCGTCGTTATAGACACTCGTTGTTATAGACACTCGTCGTTATAGACACTCGTCATTATAGACACTCGTCGTTATAGACACTCGTTGTTATAGACACTCGTCGTTATAGACACTCGTCGTTATAGACACTCGTCGTTATAGACACTCTTCGTTATAGACACTCATCGTTATAGACACTCGTCGTTATAGACACTCGTCGTTATAGACACTCGTCGTTATAGACACCCGTCGTTAAAGACCACCCGTCCATGGAAATAACCTGTCAGTAAAGACAACTCACCAACCTTCCTGAATTCCAAACTCGATTCCTGTATCTTGCCAGGGCACGTCTGAAGAGTTTGAGGATCTGATTCCTGTATCTTGCCAGGGTGTATCTGTTGACGACTAACATTACCAGACTCGATTCCTGTATCTTGCCAGGGCACGTCTGAAGAGTTTGAAGATCCGATTCCTGTATCTCGCCAGGGTGTATCTGTTGACGACTAACATTACCAGACTCGATTCCTAACTAGCCAGGGCAGATCTACATAAAGAGTTTGAAGATCAACTCCTGTAACAGGCCAGGTAATTATTTTTCTTTCTCAGGTACGCAAGTTCTTGCTAAGGAATCTCTTACGCGATCGACACCTAGATGGGATCTATAAGCCCATCCACATACCAACAGCCTCAGAATGACGTCTATAAGCCCATTCCCGACAAGGTTCTGTCACACTTCCAGATGGCATCTATAAGCCCATCCTCCTATCCATCATCTTTCCAAATGGCATCTGTAAGCCCATTCCCGACATCACATTGCTGATACTCCACTATGCGAGTGCAAATTTCTGGGCACTCTAGTGTTCAATCATCTTCCACCTTCGGATCACGAAAGGCCCGAAAGCCAATCTATATCTCCAGGTTTAAGAAGATTGAACAGGGGCAACTGTTGTACCCCAAAATTTGCCCTCCCATATTTCTCAAAACATCTCAAGAAAAATTCACAAGTCCAACCCGACGCGTCATATTCAGGTGTTCTTTCCCCAAGATATCTCTGATAACGTATTCTCAAATTCAGGTTCGGCTCAAGAGATAATTCTTTAAAGAAGGTATCCGAATGTGTAAGTTTTCTTGAAGAGATATGGTGAAAAAGTGTGCTGAAAAAGCAGTTTTTATGCGCTAAAAAATTCATAACTTGAAGATCGCGACTCGTTTTGAACCCGTTCCGGTGGCCAAAATTCTGTCTTGACATTATCTACGTTTTCATCTCTCACGGCTGGAAGCCAATTTCGATCAGAAGGTCTTCAAAAATGTGGATTTATCAAATATTTTAATACAGAAAATTTGTAACAGAAGTTTATTTGCGTCATGTTCAGAAAATCATAACTTGGTCGATTTTCATCGTATCGAGCTGGTTCTGGTGCCAAAATTTCACAAATTGAGTTGGCTACATTTTCGCAGAAGGTATTGAGTTCAAACGGTATTCAAAAGGCCTTCGTTTTTTGCTCACAGTGCGTGACACGCTGAAAATCCTGAATGCTGAATATTATTTCATCTGAGCCGAAACTTCGAAAATTCATAACTCGGTCAATTTTTATCGGATTGGGCTCATATTTTTACACAAGGTCCCTGACTCATAGATCTACAACTTTGCTTCAAAAGTTGAGACCGGGTTATGCTCCGATCAATACCAGTTTTTTATTGAAGAACGTGTCAGAGTCGACACTGAAGCCCAAAATAAGTTTGTCTGAGCTGAAACTTCAAAAATTCATAACTAATTCACCGTTTATCCGATTTAGCCGATTTTCGGACAGGAGTTAGTTATCGATGTCGGCTACATTTTGTTTTCACATTTCAACTTCAAAAATTGCACTTAAGTCCCTGCGATTTAGCCTGGAAAGTGACGAACTCAAGTGAACATTGGAGGCCCAATTGCACATTCAAAGCCCATTTTCTTTACCCTAATTTCCATTATATAATCACCTTCTTTTCACACAAACCAGAGAGGAGAAAAAGAAGAGAGAAAAAATCTTGCCACAACACTGTTAGAATATCAAATTCTTTCAAGAATCCTAAAACCTTGAAATCCTTATTACAAATCCCTCTCTCACTACAAACAAGTCATCACAGTTACAAACCAACACCTCACTACTTCTTCAGTAAGGGTAAGGCTGGCTTGATCTCCATGATCAAAAGGGCATAAAAGCATTCATGTCACTACTTTTACAGTAAGGATAAGATTGATTTGATCTCCATGATCAAAAGGGTATAATCATTCATACATGCCATATTGTGCCTAAACATTAAATTTCTTCATATGTTGGCTTTATTTACATTTTATGATTTTATTTAATGTGTTCATGAGATTCAACACTGCAGATTTAGACAGGATCCCATGCACGTTCATTAAGGAACGTTGAGGCCAAAAGCCAAATGGCCAAAAGCCAAAAGCCAAATGGCCAAAAACCAAAAGCCAAAAGCCAAAAGCCAAATGGCCAAAAGAACAACTTATGCATGACACCAATACATGGAGAGACAGACATCCTGAGAAGATTAAGGAACGTTGAGGCCAGAACACAAATGGCCAACAGCCAGAACACAAATGGCTCTGAAACCCAATCCAATGGCCAAAGAATGCAGACCACGGTACTCAGGAGTCAATGAACACGCACGTGATGCCAGAAAGTCAAACAAGGCTTTTTGTCTAATGGGCCAGAATACTTCAAAAAAACCTCCCCTTGGGCCTGAAACCCCCATTGGTTTGCATCCTTTTTAATTTTATTTTCTTTTCTTTTCTAATTCTTTTAATTGTTTTTTTTTGCCATAAAATAATTTTCTATAATAAAAACAGAAAAATCAAAAATACAAATATCTTTAATTATTATTAATTTCATCACTAACCTATTTTTTTGTAAATAAACTCTAACAATTAACTTAGTTTAATTTAGGTTTTTAAATTTAATCTTTTTCTTAATAAGTAAAAAGTATCTAGAATTAGGTTTTTTTGACATTTTCATCTTTTTCTTAAATAAATTATTAATCATCATTATTTATCATTATTATTAATTATCATTAATTTTGTAAATAAACATGTAAATAAATTAATTAACTAGTAAACTAGGTTAACTTTAATATTTTCATTAATAATTAAAATAATCTAGATTTAGGGTTTCCTTTTAATTCTTGTTCTTTATTTTTCATAAATACAAAAAACACTAAAACACTTTCTTTTCTTTAATTAAATAATTAATTGGACTTTAATTTAATTTAATTTCATGCAAAGGGTCAAAACCCTCGGACGTCCTAATTTTAATTCTTTTCACGCATTATTTCTTTCGATCATTATGTAACTGTTTCTCAGATGTAATAGTAATTAGGTTTATCTTTCCGTCTTTACTTTCCACATCTTTATCAAAAACGGGTCTTTGTAATTTGGCGATGTATAGACCCGCGCCTTGTAATAGCGTAGGATTTTACTTTCCGTCATTTAAATTTCCGCACTTTTAAATTCTAAACTTTGCATGAAAGAATGTATGGCCTAAAATAAAAACAAGCGTAGATCACCATGATACATGTACAAGATAAAACATAACTGAAAATAACACACAAATTCACACACCACTCTTAGGGTACGCCTCACTGTTGCCTTACCTTCGAAACGTGGTCGTCGAGTATAGGACGTTTTAGTAAGTCCTTATGTCCATGACATGATCCAGTTGCCTCGGAATGGTTGCCTCGAATTAAAAAAGGATCAATGGCATAAGGGTAGCTTCTAAGGTGTCCTACTGTTGCTCTGGTGACCACACTGTCCCTACAAATGAATTGACCCGAACACCTCCAACGGTGGTGCTACCTACCTCTCAATGGTGGGATGGCACTACCTTAAGGACATTTACACAGCCTAATTCCTTAGGGTAGGTGGATGACTCATAGATACTTGCTCTCTAAAAAACAATCAAAACTCTTTTCACACCGACACTTTCAAAAAGCTTTCAAAACAATTTTTCAAACACTGGAATCTTAAACGAAACTTTTTCAAACTCACTCACAATTGAAAAGCAAACACTTTTGAAAACACAAATGAGCAAGTATCTAAGAGCCCATGGATAACCATGGATAGAAAGGGTGCTAACACCTTCCCTTTCTATAAATCTACCTCCCGAACCAAGAAACTATCTCATAAGGAATTTTGCTGTGCTTTTGTCCTTTCCTTGTTGGAGAAAATAAAAGACGTTGGCGACTCTTGCTTCTGTGACATTTCGCGAAACCAGCGTTAAACAGTCAGTTCCAGATCCACCGATCATAACGTGCTCAAGTGTAGCGTTTGAATTCCACTAAAGGATCTACTAAGTTTATGGTACTGTGATTCTTGTGCATTTACCGGCTAATAAAGCCTTAGTATAAACAGGATAAAAATAGGGTACAAAATTTGATGAAGTTTGATCCCCGGTAACAACGCCAAAAAACTTGATCAGTCTGTTTATAGAGTCTAAAATCTAACTGCAAGTGCACATCCTATCAAAGTAATATAAAGGATTGTTGAACCACAGAGACAAATCTTTAATCTATCAACTCTATTGTTAAGTTGTTTATCTAAGGCGAATCAGTTTAGTTGAGGGAGTATAATGCAAAGGAAATAAATAGATAAAGTAAATTCAGCCGAAAAAAAACAGGCTAGAATGTAAATCACATTGGTCAAATAACATTTCAATTTATATTTAATAGAACTACTCATGGGGAAATATTTTCCACTCTAGTGAAGGAACAATTTGAAGGAAACTTGTCGCTTTCGCTAACTAAGAACCGAGTTTACTCTCTAATCAAATCCTTCTATTGTCACTTATAAAAGGGTGCTTCAAGCATTAAAGCAGCAAACCTATTCTTAAGAAATTAGTTTCTTAATTTAGTAAAAAAGTGGTTTCAACTTGGAATGATTGACATAAAGAGATTCTTGGCTTTCACTCGAGAATCGGATTGTAAACTTATAAACGCGTATGAAAATAGTTTCAAAGTCTTTTTCTAAAAGTGTCAAAGATCCCTAATTAACCAGTCAAAACACTTTCGCCCTTTTTGACCGGTTGAAAACTAATCAAGTTTACTCATTGAAATGGACGACTTTCGATCTTATCCAAAAATATTAAGTACGGAAAACTCGTGTTAAAAGTTAAAACATCCCCCTAAAGTGTTTCTACTGATACGGTGTTGAAATGTTATCATGACAATGATCCTTACATTCCAACCTTAAAATATTTACTCAGACATGGAAATAAAAGCAAGCATATTAAAGTTGATTGAAATAAACATAGTAATAAAGGCAAGGCAAGTAAATAAAATACGTAATGCAAGTGCGAGACAAAGCGATTAAATAAAATAAAGAACTTAAATAAAAACCTACTCCAAATCAGAGTCTTTAAATCTGGTACAACTGGAAAGTAAAGGCTTGAAGTAAAATGGTGGCAAGATTGCAAATAAAAGAAATTCTCCAACCTAATCAAGACTATGGTGCAATAATCCTCTGATGTGGAGAATTATTGCTTTTACACAAGTGAGTATATGCTTAGCATTGCAAGACTAAGTTGGATGATGGAAAATGAAATGAAAACTACTATTTATAGAAGTTTTCTAGGCTATGCTTTGACAGAATTTCCCCCTAACTCTTTTTGGGCAGGAAAAAGCTTTCCAAAGACCGCAGGCGTCGAGGCCCCTCTGCGGGTGCTGAGTGAACCAATAGAGAGATCGTGGGAGACGTGGCAGTTATCCCCTGGGTGGAGTGGGACACGTCACGGCGCTCCCTACAGCGGTCGCTGAGCTGAACGCCATGTGTAGGTTTTCGATGAAAATCTCGATTTCTTGGCCTTTTCGCTTGGTTTCTTCAAGAAAAGCTCCAAATGGGAAAGTTTCCTGAAAACAAGATAAGTACAAGCATAACGCAAGAAAATAATACTAAAAATAATGAAAAGCATATGTTATTTGAGTCAAATGTGCAGTGCGATCAGGTGTTATCAGACATGAGTGTTTACGAAGGAGGTGAGATTGCCGATTTGAGAGTAGATGTTCATAAGTGGAGCTATTTTGAATTAAAAGGTGCTATTAAAGAGCTAGGTTACGCTGACATAGAGAATATATATTATAGGGATCCTACTGTTGGGATGAATATGTTCGTTGATGACAAAGGGGTATTAGATATTGCTGATCTATATAGGGTTCATCTTAGTGTTGAAGTCTTTATTTAACACACGTTGTTAAAGCCTGGTTATGCTGATGAGACCGAAGTTATGTTTGATGAGGTACCCCTTAATGTGATAGTTGATGAGGCAGAAGTTGTGCTTGAGGAGATGTTGAATGAAACTGATAAAAGGGAAGATGATGTTAGGGAAGATGATGTTAGCATGGATGGTGTTAGGGAAGATGATGTTAGGGAAGATGGTTTTCATGCAGTAGGAACTGATGATAATATGTCAATGGTTGGTGAGGTTGAAAGTGATGATATTGGACATAGGGTTGGTGAGGTTGATGATGTTGTAAGACTGACTGATGATGATGATGAAAGTTCTGATGATAGAACCTTCAATTATGATAGTGCAACAGAGGTAGTATTTGATGATGACTCTGATGAATATGACACTGAATTGGAAGAGGAAGAGGGTAACCTAATTAACTATGAACAAGTGGAAAGAAAAAAAAGGTAAAGAAAAGTGTGAAGCAAACAAAGAAGATATCAAAGGAATTGATGATGAAAGTGATGATCTAGGAAGTGACTGTGATAGTGATGATAACATTAGAGTTAGGAGAAATAAGTATCCAATTTTAAGCTTAAAAAGGATATGTCCAATTACAAATGGGAAGTGGGAACCTACTTTAGTACAACAGAAACTTTCTAGGAAGCTATTACCTCTTAAGCAGTCCAATCTGGCAGAAATTTAAAGTTCATTAAAAATGACAAGACCATGATTAGGGTTAGGTGTAAGGAAGGATGTGAATGGGAATCTTATTATGCTAAATTATCTATTGAGGATTCTTGGCAACTAAGAAAGGTAGTAGACACTCATAGTTCCAGTAGAGAATATAATGTGATGTTGATGAAGACTAAATGGTTGAGCAAGAGGTATATCTCTATTTTTAATTTTGCATTGATAGGTATTTCATGTTATAAATTCTCATGTTACATTTTTTATGACATAGGGATTATTTTCTGCAAAGGAAGAACTGCTGCCTAGAGTTGAACAACGGTTTTATGTTAGGCATCTCTACAATAACTTCAGGAAGAGGTATCCAGGAAAAAAACTAAAGGAAATAATATGGAAAGCTGTCAAGTCAACTTACTACCAAGCTTGGGAAAGAGAGATGAAAGTAATGAAAGAGCTCAACGGACAAGCATACAAACACGTGATGAGCACCCCTCCAAGGCTTTGGAGCAGATCATACTTTAAGACTGATAACAAATGTGATGTTGTTCTCAATAATATGTCAGAAAAATTTAATAGTGTCATCCTGGAGTCTAGGGCCAAACCGTTGATAACCATGGTAGAAGAAATTAGGATATACATGATGGAAAGATGGGCTACAAACAGGACGGGATTTCAGAAATTGGCAGATGTTGAAGTGTTGCCTAACATTGTGAAGAAGGTTGAAAAAACAAGTTCATACACAAACATGTGGCTTATCAGGTAAATTGCTTTAAACAAATTTCTTTAAAGTGTATATATTTGAAGTGTATTTATATTTGGAATGTGTATTTACATGTTAGGATGTCTGTTGAGCATATATTTTAAGTGAAGCATCTGGAAAACTCAGTTGAAAAATTCACAGTCAACTTGAAGGAAAAGTATTATTCATGCAGAAGATGGGAGCTAACAGGTCTACCTTGTGTTCATTCACTTGCAACAATCAAAAGTAGGAACCACAATATTGATGACTACATTCCTGATTACTACAGGAAAGCAAGATATATGCAAGTGTACAAACCTGTAATATATCCTGTTAATGGCTCAAACCTATGGTTGAGAATAGAGTATCCTAATATTTTGCCCCCCAAATTTAGGAAAATGTCTGGAAGGCCAAAAAAAGGAGGAATTTAGAACAAGGTGAGATAGACGGTTCTGATAAAAAAATGAGAAGGACATGATTCATTAAAAAGTGTAGCAGGTGTAAGAAAGCAGGAAACGACAAGCTTACTTGCAAGGTACCATCTACTAGTCAAGCATCCCATCCAGCTCAAGCATCCCAGTTAGCTCAAGCATCTCAATCAACTCAAGCATCCCAACCAGCTCAAGCATCTCATCCAGCTGAGGCATCTTAGACAGCTCAAGCATCTCAGTCAGCTCAAGCATCCCAGCCAGCTCAAGCATCCCATCCAGCTCAGGCATCCCAGCCAGCTCAAGCATCTCATCCAGCTCAAGCATCCCAGTCAGCTCAGGCATCTCAGCCAACTACTTCTCAATCATCTAAGAAAGTGAATCTCAAATCCAAAAAGTTGCAAGTTAGAAGGCCAAATTCACCTTTTGTCCCACCTGGTCTAACAACTAGGTTGAATGCATCAAAAACTATTGTAGGTCCAACAATAAGAAGGACGACACCTACTAAGAGAGCTGCAAAAAAATGGAAAGCTTAGATTAATGTCTTTAATGTGATAGTTCTGTTAATGTTAACTTTAGTTAAGCTATTTTAAAGTGTTTTGAACCTATACTACGTAGTGGTGTTTTGGTCCTGTAATATCAGGTTTTTTAGACCTGTAATTTCTAGTGGTGTTTTGGACATGTAATATCAGGTTTCTTGGACATGTAATGTATGATTTTTGGACCTTTAATATCATGTTTTTGAACCTATAATATCAGGTTTTTTGGACATGTAATTTATGAATATTAGTGGTATCTACCACATTATAATTATATATTGTTGTTGACTTTATTCAATTGATTTTGTATGTCATGGTATGACTGTGAATGAAAACACAAAACAGAGTGTTACACCTGTTGCATACTAATTCAAAATGATACTTTGTTCCATTTGGAAACACCAAAATTCATTACAAAATGTTACAAATTAAACATACAAATTCATCAATTAACAACATCATCTTCTTCTCAAATGATATTACAAATTCAAAATGTTACAAACGATACTGGAATTTACAACATCATCCAAATGACCAAAATAAACAAAATACAAAACATTTTTTTTCCAGAATTCATCGTCTTCTTCATTTCAATTTGTAACCCCCTTATCTTTTGTTTCGGTCCATCCTTTCATTCCTTTAAAGACAGTATCTCTAATTTTGCTGCATCAATGTCATTTTGAAGCTTCCCCAACCTACTATTTTGCTTCTTTATAAACTTCTCTTTCTCATCCACCACATCTTCATAGAACCATTGAAATTATCCACATCCAGTTTCAGATGAACACTGTGTTATTCCAAATTTGGATAGATCAGAAAAAAATAATATGAATAACCCATTTAATTTCTTTCTTACCTTATAATGACGACATCCCTAGAGTTACTTCCCAAAATTCATGAGAGTTGAAGCCCTTCGAAGAACAACCATGTCTCCACAGCCACATATGGTTTTCCATCGCAAATTTCCATCTAAACATCCACCGCTCTTGACATTCGAATCGTATGAATAGTGACCTGAGTACGTTAATGATGATTGCTTCATTTTCCTCAAGCAATTACAGAATCAAAAGGGGAATAAAATTTTTGAACCCTAGAACTTGGGGGAGTCTAGGTGTAATACGGTGGGAGAACTGACTTGGTGTTTCGCGTTATATCGCAATTGTTGCAGATAGCAAGAGTCGCCACCAACTTTTCTTTTATCCAATAAAGGAAAGGGTGAAAAGAACAGGAAAGACCTTTTGAGAATTTTCTTGAGTTCGAGGGGTAGGTTATGAAAAGGGAAGGTGTTAGCACCCTTTTAATTTGTAGTTATCTACAGGATCTTAGTTGCTAGCTCACTTTTGAAATGCTTTGTTTGAAATATGCTTGTGATTGTTTTTGAAAGTATTTTTGAAAGTTCCTTCGTTTAGATGAACTTTGTAATGATTCTCATCTCTATAAGAATGCATACAACGTGTTGACTTTTGAAAGTGTTTCATTTTAAAAGTGTTGGTGTGTTTGATAGATGTTTGAAAATGGTTGTTATGGATTTTGAAAGTATTTTTGAAAAGTGACTTCGTTTAGGTGAACTTTGTAATGATTCTCGTCTCTATAAGAATGTATACAAAGCGTTGACTTTTGAAAATATTTCATGGAAAGTGTTTGTGTATTTGAAAGATGTTTGGTTTGAAATGTATTTTTGAAAAGTGCTTTCGTTTAGGAGAACTTTGTAATGATTCTCGTCTCTATAAGAATGTATACAAAGTGTTGACTTTTGAAAATATTTCATGGAAAGTGTTTGTCTATTTGAAAGATGTTTGGTTTGAAATGTGTTTTTGAAAAGTGCTTTCGTTTAGGCGAACTTTGTAATGATTCTCGTCTCTATAAGAATGTATACAAAGTGTTAACTTATGAAAATATTTCATGGAAAGTGTTTGTGTATTTGAAAGATGTTTGGTTTGAAATGTTTGTGAGTAAGCAACTACGAACGTTCTACCTACTCAAAAAGTCTTTGTTCATTTCCTCCTCCTTTAGATATTTCTATCTTACCATTGATTGGTAAGAAGCCTTATCATTGGATATGAAGGGACGAGCGTGGGTCGTCGTATAGTCATAGAAGGCAACATTGTAGGATACCTTAGTAATTTTTGTAAGGGTCTAAGATCGTTTACCGGAGGAAACATCGAAAGGTCATCAAGGGACTACGATCTTGTAATTGAGGGTCTTTGCTAAAGTATCCCACGTTCAAGGGACATGACTATTTATTTCTCAAGGTAATAAGTATGGGTTAACCCTAGAGGTGCAAGTGTGAGAAGTGTTTGTTTTTCATGTATTGTTTGTCTTGTATTAGGGTTTTCTATTTGTTGATTTTAGTCTTTCCATACAAACCCTAATTACTAGCATTTATATTGAAAGCGATAAATTGCAGAGGTTAAAGTCTTATGCTATTACATCATTTAGGGGATGGGGATACAAATTATGAATGGGGATGAAAGTAATTAAAACCTAATTACTATTACAACGAAATTGAATAAAAAGTCTCAAAATCAAGATTTTTGGTGTTTAGGCTGACATGGGCCGTGTCATGTGACACGGGAACCCTTGTCAAGACCCTATAATAATCATACATGTCTTTTTTTGTCCCAACTGAGATGACACGGGCACCCGTGTCAGGACCCTGTCCTACCACTTTGCCAAGTTTTTAGTCCTAGTATGAGGAACACGGGTCGTGTCCTGCGACCCGGGCACCCGTGTCAGAATCCTGCCTTGCCATTTGTGATCGGTGGATCTGGAACTGACTGTTTTAAAGCTGGTTCGCGAAATGTCGCGGAAGCAAGAGTCGCCACCATCTTTTATTTTCTCCAAATGGAAAGGACAAAAGCACAGAAAAATTCCTTAAAGAGATTGTTCTCGGTTCGGGAGGTAGGTTATAGAAAGGGAAGGTGTTAGCACCCTTTCTATCCATGGTTATCCATGGGCTCTTAGGTATTTGCTCAATGTGTTTTCAAAATTGTTTGTTTGCTTTTCAATTGTGGGTTAAAAAGTTTCTTTGAAAAATTTCAGTTCGACTCGTACGTCAGAGTGTTTGAAAAATTTGTTTTGAAAGCTTTTGGAAAGTGTCGGTGTGAAAAGATTTTTGTTTGTTTTTGAAGAGAGCAAGTATCTACGAGAACCTACCTACCCTAAGGAATTCGTCTGTGTCAACGTCCTTTAAAGTAGTGCCATCCTACCATTGAGGGGTAGGTAGCACCACCGTTGGAGGTGTTCGGGTCAATTCGAGTTTATAGGGACATGGTGATCACCAGAGCAATGGGAAGACACCTTAGAAGCTACCCTCATGCCAGGTTCCCGGATCATGAGGACTTACTAAGGCATCCTCTACTCGACGATCACCTTTCGAAAGGCAAGGCAACAGTGAGGCGTACCCTAGAGGTGGTGTGTGCGATTCGTGTATCGTTTTCATTGATATTTGTCTTGTCATGTTCATTGGTGTTCTACGCTTGATTTTATTTTAAGTCCATACATTCTTTCATGCTTTTGTTAACAGTTAAAAGTTGCGGGAAAAGTAAATCTAAGACTATTACAAATGGCGCGGGTCCACATCGCCAAAATTAAACCGGACCCGATTTGACGGAAAGTAAATAGAGCAAAAGAAATAAAAGTGCGAGAAGTTTAAGTTACAACGCTTTGGGAGAGATACATAATGAATTAAGCGAAATAAAACAAATGTACGAATAAAATAAATTACGAACGAGGGCGTTGGACCCTTTTGCAAAAAATTAATATTAATGAGGAATTAAAATTAAAATTAGATGTTTTTGTTTTTTTTTGGTATTTTTATGTTTTTTTTAAGATTTAAAAGAAAAAAGAATTAATTGAAAATAACTAACCCTAATTCTAATGGTTTTTAAGCTTGTTATGAAAATATTAAAATATAACCTAAATTAAACCTAAGCTAATTTATGTACAATTTAATTGTGAAAATAAAATAAGTAATATAAAAAAGAAAAATTGAAAGGAATAAAATTTATTAAACCTAAATTCTATATTTTTTATATTTTTATGAAAAGAATTAAAGTTGCAACCTAAATTAATACTAAGTTAATTTACATGTTAATTTATTTATGAAAATAATTAAGTTAAATATTTATTATATTTGTCATCTTTTCTGATTTTTTGTGATATTTTTATATGTATGGTAAAAATAATTTATTAAATTAAAACAATAAAAATAAGAATTGAAAAAAATAAATAAAAAGGAAATTGCAAACCAGGGGGGTGGAAGTCCCAATTTAGGAGGTGTGGGCCTTAGCAATCTGGCCCATTTAAGCTTGGATCCGTTTGACTTTTTGCTAGCCTGCTTCAGCGTTGACTGGAGTTCATCATACTCCTTGGATCTGGGCCATTAATCTGGTCATCAGGGAGACGTGTCACACTTGATCTAGAGGTGCATGGTACATCTGGTCATTAAGCGCTGCATGGGATTTGTGAATGAAAAATAATATTGAAATTTACACAGACCTGGGGTTCGAACCCAGGTCTTGGACGTTGCATGCATAGGTACCTGCCACTGAACCACTTTAATCACATTTAATATATATTATCAAATAAACAATATAAAACAAAAGTGGATGAAGGCTGGAAAACGTGCGCGAATTTTAAACGTGCCAATCAACGCGTGACATGTAGTCATCTTCTCCACCTTCCCTGAAAACAAAACCATATGGCAACGGTTTCTTAAGCGTGGTTCAAGGTTGCTTTAGAGAAAATAGCGACTAGCGCTATACAACTCATAAATTAATCGCGACCATGGCTTCTTCTTCGTCTAAGTCTACTGATTGCAATGGTGGTGGTCTGGAGTCCTGATTTTTCCTAATTTGAGAAACCCCAATTTCAAGCTTCTGTAAACCCTAACAGTTGTCAATGGCAAATCTCCAAATATGGCATGAAAACGAAATTAAACTACATGATTAGCTTCAGAATACGTTAGTTAACATGAATGCATAGAAAAAACATAATGAAAATGGCTGAATGTGAAGATACGATTATGCATTTTGTTTGACACAGCTTGAATCCATGGTACCAATTCTGGGCGTTTTGATGGATGTTAATGATTGGAATGCGTTCAGGGGACCACAAGGAAGCTTTTAGAATCAATATTAGGACTTGAATCAACCTCGAACACTGATTTCAGTTTTGAGTTTTATGGAGAATTTTCAAGTTTGTCTATGGTCTTTGGGCGCAGCATTCAGTGTGTGGGCATTAGGTTTTGACTCAGCACTTATGAGAGAAGGGAATTAGGTCATTAGCTGGCCTTGATCCATGCCCATGAGAGAACTAGTCCTAGGTTTTTCACCATTAACAAACTTTCCCTTTTTTAAGCAAAACCAAGACTTGGTGTACAATCTAACCCTAGCATGAGTTTGTGAGCTGGCACATGATATATGGAAGCTATTCCAATTCAAATGACACTATTCCATTGATTTTTAAATTTTATTTGAATTTTTAAAGATTTAAAATGAATTAAATTATCAAAAATTAAATAAAATAGAAAAATCAATGTTTGATCTTGAAATTAATCATGGGACACGTGTGTGGCATGACAAGGCTGAATCAAGTGGAAGAAAGTGGGCCCTTTTGTCAAAAATTGAAGTTTCAAGGATAGTTGACTTTTGCCATTTCACAAAAATTTCCCAACTTCTCCAATGCATAACTTGCTCAATTTTTAAGCTTTTCTCATGTTCTTGGACATTTTGGAAAGGTCTTTGAGTCCTTTAACCAATGCCTTTGGTCCCATGTCATTTTGATTTTCCAATCTCAAGTTATGGCCTTTGACTTAAAGTCCCTTTTTGTTGACTTTTGAAAATGACCTATAATGTTGAAATTGATAACTTTTTGTGAGAGCATTTCTTGGACTTGAAGTATGAAGATGAGTTGTAGGAAATGTCTTTCTCTTCAAAATGAGCTTTAGATGGAATTTTTCTGATAATCCATGTGAAAGTTATGCCCTGGTCAATTTCAGTTGACTTTTTCAGCTGTCCAAATAAGGAAACTTTTGCATCTTTGATGATTTCTGAGCCAAATTTTGAGAATCATGATCAAGCATTGATCAAATGATGTTTGTGGCTTCAAAATGATATGTTGACCAAAAATTTGAACTTTTGACTGTCAAATGACCATTTTGCCCCTACAGTTGACTGTAGTGCAATTTAGGGTTTTGACTGTGCAATTTTGAGCTGAATGCCTTGAAACTTGATATGAGCATGCTTGACCATGTTTGTAAGCATATGAGACTTGATTGAGCCTTTGAAAACTACCTTTTCTTGATCAGACTCAAAACCCTAATTTTGACTGTTTCGGAGGCCCTTGCACTGTGCAACCCTTGGGGAATTTTGTGACTTGGCTTGGAAATTTCTTGAAGAATATGGGAGGGAAAATTTTGGGGTACAACAGTTGCCCCTGTTCAATCTTCTTAGACCTGAGGATGCAGATTGGCTGACGTGCCTTTCGTAATCCGAGGGTAGAAGATGATTGGACACTAGAGTGCCCAGAAATTTGCGCTCACATGTTAGCAATGATGGGGGAATGGGCTTATAGATGCCATTTGGAGGTCGCTGGATAGGATGATGAGCTTATAGATGCCATCTGGATGTTTGATTGCGTAAGAGATTCCTTGGCGAGAACCTGCATACGTGCAAAACAGAAAATGAGTACCTGACACGTTGCAGGAGCTGATTTTTAGATGCCTGGTATAGATGTGTCCTGACTGGTTACAGGAGCTGAGTCTGGAGCTTCAAACGACGATGAAAGAACCAGGGATGGTTACTACCTTAGCATGAATGGTAAGAGAACCTTGGGCGACTTTAACTTCAACAACGCTCGTTGAGAAAAATCTTGGGTGTCTTCTACTGGGATAAGAATCAGGGAGATCTTAGGGTCGATCTGACTGAACCAGAGAGGCCTTTGACTGGGTAAGAATCAGGAAAATCTTAGGGTCGATTTAACTGAACCGGACAAGGTCTTGAAATATCTTCAACTGGATAAGCATCAGGGAGATCTTAGGGTCGATCTGACTGAACCAAGAGAAGGCCTTTGACTGGATAAGCATCAGGAAAATCTTAGAGTCGATTTAACTGAACCGGACAAGGTCTTGAAATATCTTCAACTGGATAAGCATCAGGGAGATCTTAGGGTCGATCTGACTGAACCAGAGAAGGCCTTTGACTGGATAAGCATCAGGAAAATCTTAGGGTCGATTTAACTGAACCGGACAAGGTCTTGAAATATCTTCAACTGGATAAGCATCAGGGAGATCTTAGGGTCGATCTGACTGAACCAGAGAAGGCCTTTGACTGGATAAGCATCAGGAAAATCTTAGGGTCGATTTAACTGAACCGGACAAGGTCTTGAAATATCTTCAACTGGATAAGCATCAGGGAGATCTTAGGGTCGATCTGACTGAACCAGAGAAGGCCTTTGACTGGATAAGCATCAGGAAAATCTTAGGGTCGATTTAACTGAACTGGTCTAGGTCTTGAAAGATGATTGAGAACTTAGCTGATTCTTTCCTGAAAGGTAAAAGTCAGTCATATGCAATGCATGACATGGATCAAGCAATGGTGTTCTCAATATAAACGAGATTCGTATGATATGATGCGTCTATGCATGCTATAATGATGTATGTGATGTCTTATGTATGCTTTTGTCTAGGAAAGTGAATCCTTGACGGGTGCCGGGAAGTTGTATCCTGGGCTGATGCTGAAGAATAGATTTTGCTTCCATTGGGGATGATAGTTGCAAGAATACCGGTAGGAGAAGATAACTCCGTTGCGGAATAAACTTGGCGAATGGGAGATTCTGCGGGGAGAAAAGATACTCTAGCGACCATGCTGGGAAGCAATACTCTGTGGGGATAAAGATGTTTTGCTGAATTGTTGATAATAGTTTGCTGGGGATAGGAAGACTTTGTCGACGACACTCTTTCCGTGGCTTTTGGCTGAGGATAACCCAGTTATATCCTGTTAAGGAAATAACTCTTTAAATCAAGCCGGACGACGCGTTCGTGCTCTGCGAAGGATAAGCTTCCAGAATTTACTGGGGATAAGCTTACTGCTTGGGGAGATATGAATTCCAACTTTCCTGGGGAAACTAATTGGACTCTCCTGGGGCGTTTTGATGTGCTGGGGAAGTGATTCCTTTGAATGTTGATGTATGCCGCCGGGGAACAATCTTTAGACCAAGACTGCCGGGGATGCTTGTTAAGAATATATGCTGCTGGGGAATATTTGAGATCGGGAGGGTACCCAACTTCCTTGAGGTTTGATAATAGTTTGGAGAAGAATGCACTGACTGCTGGCTCTCTGGGGAATTTAAGATGTACTGGTCATGTTCTTTAGCTGAACCTACCTTGGTACCTGGGAGGATAGAACAATTAGATTGCCTAGACAACTCCTTATTGCCCCTGTTTCTAATGTCCCCTGTAATTAATTCTTTGTTTCGTATGCAAATATTTATGAGCTAGCAAATTATTGTCAATGCATATATCACAAATTGAACCTTGGACGTTCTTCGCAAAACAAAACAGAAAAGGAAAAAACAAAAGGCGCATTTTAACTGAAAAGTATATTTGTATTGATTTTTGAGTGGCCTGTGAATAGGCGTTTTGTATACAAGAGGCTGACGTCCTAATAAGAGAACGCCACCGAGCAAAAAGGGTTTATACAAATTTTGTACAAAAGAATAATAAAACAGCTGTGTGAAATAAATGATTCACTGGGTTTCAACTCTGCTATTGCCTTTATAACTCCGAGCGTCTCATCACTTGATGACCTTGGTTGAAGGTGAAGCTGACTGATAGATGCCGTCTGATCTTGATGTCGATACCAGATTCTGGATGCAAAGTGATCAATGAGACATAACATTACGCTTTTATCCCTAATTTTTGCCTGGACCGCCCTTTCTGGTTTTCAGTCCACCGGGATATCCATTTTTGCCCAAGCCGCCCTTTCAGGTTTTCGACTTGCCGGGTGCACAGATTTTTTCCATTTTCATCCCTTCATTTTGCCCGAACCCTTTTGGTTCGACGGGAAGCCCTGATTTTTGCCTAGGCATGTCAGCCTAGCGGGTCTTTTTTTTTTCATGCGTAATATTTTTTTACTATGTCTGCATTGGCGGGGTGAGAAAGGTCGTCACCATCCATATTGGTTAATATCATTGCTCCTCCTGAGAACACATGTTTAAACACAAATGGCCCTTCGTACGTAGGGGTCCATTTGCCCCTTGGATCACTCTGAGGAAGGATGATTCTCTTGATTACCAGATCCCCAACTTGATATTCCTGTGGTCTGACCTTTTTGTTAAATGCCCTGATCATTCGTTTTTGATACGTCTGACCATGACAGATAGCAGCAAGTCTTTTTTCATCGATGAGGTTGAGTTGATCAAGTCGTGTCTGGATCCAATCATCTTCGTTCAGATTTGCATCCTTCATTATCCGGAGAGAGGGTATTTGCACTTCGATTGGCAAGACTGCCTCCATACCATAAACCAAAGAGAAAGGAGTTGCTCCGGTTGACGTCCTAGCTGAGGTACGGTACCCATGTAGAGCGAACGGTAACATCTCGTGCCAATCTTTATAAGTCACTGTCATCTTCTGCACGATTTTCTTGATGTTCTTATTTGCTGCTTCTACAGCCCCATTCATCTTCGGTCTATAAGGAGAAGAGTTGTGGTGCTGTATCTTGAACTGTTCGCAGAGCTCAACGATCATCTTATTGTTTAGATTGGTACCGTTGTCTGTAATAATTCTCTCAGGGACGTCGTACCGACAGATCAGGTTATGCCGAATGAACCGTGCTACAACAGTCTTGGTTACCGTAGCATAGGATGCTGCCTCAACCCACTTCGTGAAGTAATCAATTGCCACTAGGATGAAACGATGTCCATTAGATGCCGTAGGTTTAATCTCACCGATCATGTCTATGCCCCACATTGCAAACGGCCAAGGCGCAGTCAGAACATTCAGGGGAACTGGAGGAACATGCACCTTGTCTGCATAAATCTGGCACTTGTGGCATGTCCTGGAATGTTGGTAACAATCGGCTTCCATTGTGGACCAGTAATATCCTGCCCGTAGGATTTTCTTAGCCATGGTGTGTCCACTGGAATGCGTACCAAAGGTCCCTTCGTGTAGCTCTTCCATGATCCTTCCTGCTTCAGTTTTATCCACACAACGCAATAAGGTTGAATCATGGTTTCGTTTGTACAAGATGCCGTTGCTAAGGAAGAACTTGGCTGCAAACCTCCTCAGGAACTTCTTATCATTGACAGAGGCACCTTCAGGGTATTCCTGAGTTTCCAGATATCTCTTCACTTCGTGGTACCAAGGCTTCTCAGTCACCAATTCAGTCTCGAGATCACAACAGTATGCCGGTTCATCCAGTTTCCAGATGATGATCCGGGGAGCCTCATTATCCCATTTGACCTTGAACATTGAAGACATTGTAGCTAACGCGTCCGCCAATTGATTCTCTTCTCTTGGAAAATGCTCAAATGTTATCTCTGTGAAGTGGGGGATCAGGGTCAACACACATTCTCTGTAAGGAATCAAGTTTGGATGTTTCGTATCCCACTCTCCTTTGATCTGATTGATCACAAGAGCGGAATCTCCGAAGACACTCAGAAATTTGATCCTCAGGTCGATCGCAGCTTGAAGACCCATGATACACGCCTCATACTCCGCCATGTTGTTGGTACAGTTGAAACACAGCCGGGCGGTGAGTGGAGTATGAGTACCTTGTAGAGATATGATGATGGCGCCAATACCATTTCCCAAAGCGTTGGATGCTCCGTCAAAATGCATAGACCATCGGGATCCTGGTTCAGGTCCTTCATCCGGTCCAGGTACTTCACAGTCAGTTACTATCATAATGCTTTCATCCGGAAACTCGAAGTTCATTGATTGGTAGTCATCTACAGCTTGATGTGCTAAGTGGTCTGCCAATACACTTCCCTTGATGGCTTTTTGGGTCGTGTACTGAATGTCGTATTCCGTCAAGATCATCTGCCATATTGCAATTCTCCCAGACAGAGCAGGCTTTTCGAATATGTACTTTATAGGATCCATTTTTGAGATCAACAAGGTAGTGTGAGTCAGCATATACTGTCTCAGCCGGCGAGCAGCCCATACCAAAGCGCAGCAAGTTTTCTCAAGCAGTGAGTATCGGGTCTCACAGTCGGTAAACTTTTTGCTAAGGTAATAAATGGCATGCTCTTTTCGGCCAGACTCGTCATGCTGCCCCAGCACACACCCCATTGAATTATCAAGCACTGTCAGGTAAAGTATCAAAGGTCTCCCTTCAACTGGTGGCATAAGGATGGGTGGTTCTTGGAGATATTCTTTGATTCTGTCAAAAGCAGCCTGACATTCATCATTCCAACGTACTACCTGATCTTTCTTCAGCAGCTTGAAGATTGGTTCACAGGTAGCAGTTAGGTGTGAGATGAACCGAGCAATGTAATTCAGACGTCCTAGAAAGCCTCTGACTTCCTTCTCTGTCTTAGGAACTGGCATCTCTTGAATGGCTTTGACCTTAGCAGGGTCCACTTGAATTCCCTTGTCACTTACCACGAAGCCTAGCAACTTTCCAGATCTTACCCCGAAGGTGCACTTGTTCGGGTTTAACCTCAGCTTGTACAGTTTCAAACGGTCAAACAGTTTCTGCAGATGATCAAGGTGTTCTTCCTCAGTCTGGGACCTAGCGATCATGTCGTCAACATACACTTCTATCTCATGATGGATCATGTCATGAAATAAAGCAACCATGGCACATTGGTAGGTTGCCCCAGCATTCTTTAGTCTAAAAGGCATGACTTTGTAGCAGAAGGTGCCCCACTGAGTAACAAATGTAGTCTTTTCCATGTCTTCAGGAGCCATCTTGATCTGATTGTAGCCTGAAAAACCATCCATAAAAGAGAACACTTTATGCTGAGCTGTATTATCAACAAGGACATCAATGTGAGGTAGAGGGAAGTCATCCTTGGGGCTGGCCCTGTTCAGATCCCTGTAATCGACACACATTCTGACCTTGCCGTCCTTCTTAGGTACCGGCACCACATTAGCAACCCACTGAGGGTAAGAAGTCACTGCAAGAAACCCGGCATCAAACTGCTTCATAACCTCGGCTTTAATCTTCTCAGACATCTCTGGACGCATACGGCGGACCTTTTGCTTAACCGGAGGGCAATCTTCTTTAGTTGGTAAGTGATGGACCACAATGTCGGTATCTAATCCGGGCATATCTTCGTAGGACTAGGCAAAGATCTCCATATAGTCATGCAGCATCTGAGTCAACCGTTGCTTCACGCTGAGCTCTAGGTTGGCACCAATCTTTACCCCTTGCTTGTCTTCTTCAGTACCCAAGTTTATTATTTCCACTGGCTCTTCATGGGGTTGAATTGCCCTCTCTTCCTGTTGTAACAGTCTTGCAAGTTCACCAAGCACTTCGCAATCATCTTCACCTTCGTCTTCGGCTAAGTTGATCGGATTTTCGAAGTCATAACTGGCAGTAGCAGAGTCGTTACCATTGAGATCCAGAGTGGATTGAAACCTGTATGAGTGAGTGTGTGTGTAAATACAGCTGTTTTGCAATATGTAAAGGAAAAGGAAAGACAGAAAAGGAGCACAATATTTGCAATGCGAAAAATATGTCCAAGATTTTCATTCATGATATATGAAATGACAGTTTGTATGCCCTCACAAATGATACCACGGTGCCTCGGGTAAGACACCGGGCCAAAGAGTCTATCATTGTTTATTACAAAATACCAAAACATAGGAATTTATTATTTAGTAACAAGAGAAACAGATAAGTTGTCCTTTGCACTCCAATTGTTGAGTCCACTGTCGGTTGCCGGGTAGATCCAGCTATCAAACTCAGCATCGTCCACTTCGTCTTCGTCCCCAATAGCATTAACCCCATGAGAAGGTAGGGGAGCTGTTACCACATTAGGCTTGTCAGATGCCTCAAACTGTACCTCCTTGGCGTCAATAAGGTCCTGCAGCTTGTTCTTTAACGCCCAACAGTCATCAGTAGAATGCCCCGGACTATCTGAATGGTAAGCACAACGAGCATTCGGGTTGTACTTAGGAGATGCAGTATTGGGAAACTTTGGAGCCTCCCTGACAGTCACTAAATTGGAGGATAGCAACTGTGGCAGGATCTGTGATAAGGTCATGCTCAAGCGGGTAAACTCTCTCCGGGGTCTTTCAACCTTCTGAGGATGGTTTGGCCGGGGAGCAGCAGCAGGCTTAGCAATCATTACCGCGCTGACAGATTGGTGGCGTTCAGGTCGCTCTGGTCTCCGGGAGCTATATACAGCACTAACCTCCTTTTTGAAGGGTTTCTTTTCAGCACTGGAGGAGGCAACCTTCTGTATCTTCCCCGATTTTATACCGGCCTCGATCCTTTCACCAGTCAGGATCAGATCAGTAAACCCAGCAGAGGAATTACCAATGAGATGATTGAAAAATGGACCAGATAGGGTCCCTAAAAACATATCCACCAGCTCCCGGTCCGTCAATGGTGGCTGCACCCTGCCAGCCAGGTCTCTCAATTTCTGGGCGTACTCCTTAAAACCTTCACCCGACCCTAGCGACATACCCTGGAGCTGGGTACGTGTAGGAGCGAGGTCGGAATTATATTGATACTGCTTGTAAAAAGCAGTGGCCAGATCCTCCCAGTTACGAATGCTGATTCCATCCAGCTGATAGAACCATTCGAGGTGAGTCCCTGAAAGACTCTCCTGGAAGAAGTGGATCCAAAGGTTCTTGTCTGCTGTGTAAGGCTGGATCTTCCTTACATAAGAACGGAGGTGCATCTTGGGACAGGAAGCCCCGTCATACTTCACAAAGGCAGGTGCCTTGAACTTGTGTGGAATCACCACCCCAGTAGATAACCCCAAGTCTCCGAAATCCAGTCCAGGCACCCGCTGAACTTCCATAGCCTTTAATCTGTCCTCCAGCTGCTTGTACCGGTCTTCAGCAGGAGGGTACTGTTCATCGTTGAAGTCTGTTTCAGTATCAGAGCCCACAGGAGTAGGGACCTCCCTTTCTTGGTGACTACCTTCCCCCACAGATGGAGTAGTCCTTTCAGCCTCAACCTGTAAGGTGTTCCCGAGTCTGCGCCCAGTGTTAAATAGCACAGTCCTCCTCTTCTTCTTAGTCTTCTTCAGAAGCATGGTCTTCAACTCTTGTTGACCCTGAGCCAAGCCCTTGATCAGCTCCTGAAATTGGGCGTTCTGCGCCTGAAGAGCCTTGATAGATGCCTCGGTTGATGATTCAGGGTTCATGATGCTGAAATAAACAGCGAAGAACAGTAAACAACCTGAAAAGAAGAGTACCTGTGATGCACATGATGAATGATATGTGTTTATGCAATGCATTCAAGAGTTCGAAAATTCAAATTTGTTGTAGACCAAAAGGAACACACGTTATTATTAAGAAAATCATTGTTTAATACATCAAAGCCTCATGGGCAAAAGTACAAAAAATCAAATCAATCCCAAAATATGTTGCGCATCCTCTTTGGAGCTATGTAAGTGTTGAGGTTCCTCTCCTCATGCAACAGGCGGGTGAGCTCCAAGACCTTCTTTTCACTGGCACGCAGACTAGTCTCAAGAGAATTCCGCTCTTCCTTAAGCTGGATCCAGCTCTTCTGCATCTCTTCCCAGGATGTGGGCATATCAGGGTGCTGAATAACGTGAGACACTTCTCCTTCCAAGGCAGGCTCTTTGATTACTGGAAGCATGTGAGGATAAGGCATTACTAACTTCTGAGAGCGGGCTCGTACCCACTTGAGGTAAGGCTCCAAAGGGATGGAGTTCCTGTGCCCCAGTGTCTTGCTGTCTATCCTACTAGGCATCCTCCAGGCTCTGATAAATCTCTGGCAAAGTCCTTGAGTATCGTTGTCGAAGTCAAAAACTATGTCAGGAATTAACATGTCATGAGGACCATCCCTCCGAGCATAACCAAATTGTCTCCAAGCCAGGCATGGGCTATAAGTAATACCCCCTCTGATTCCAAGTAAAGGAACATTAGGATACTCCCCGCAACGATCAATGATAGTGACATCTTCTCTGGACCTAGGGCACCAATGTATATCTGCATGTGTAAGAGTCATCAACCGTTGTGACCATCTCAAACCCCGCTCATTCTTCAGGACTGATTGTGGAAGGTGCGAAATAAACCACCTTCCTAGGAGAGGAGTGCAACACATAAGGACACCTCTTTTTCTCATGGTTCGAGTGTAACATGAGTGAAGGATGTCCCCCAGCAACGTAGGTATAGGATTCCTGGACATAAAGATCTGGACAGCACTGATATCAATGAGCTGATCTGGGTTAGGGAACAACACCAAACCATAAACAAGGAGGGCCACAACCTCTTCAAAAGCTTGCAAGTCAAGGGAGTTCCAACATTCATAGGCCTTTTCAAACAGAAACCTGGCTAAGAACCCTTTAATACCACTTCTGACTTCCCAATGTCCCTTGAGGTCAGATGACTGTAGGTGCAAGGCTTTAGCAATCTCTTCAAGCTTAGGTTCCTTTTCTGTACCGTTGAAGGGTAGCTGATCAAGGATAGGGATCTTCAGGAGCCGGGAGAACTCCTCCAATGTAGGTACCAACTGATAATCCAAGAAGGTAAAACAGTGATGCAGAGGGTCAAAGAACTGGAACAAGACCTTTATCATATCTTCCTCAATGTTGGTGTTGACCAAGCTGATGAGGCTTCCATGCCTTTCACTGAATGAAGAGTTCTCGGGAATCCTGGATATAAACTCCTTAAGCTGAGGAGGGATCCTTACAAGACTGATTTGAATTGTCTTTCTACGAACAGTTTCCATGTCCTACAAAACAAGAACAAAGATGAAAATTCGAACCCCTGAAATGGTTAGTTAATGCATATGATGCTGGATGATGTCATGATGCTATGATTAAACACACCACAGATATGTACAAAGACAAACATGTAAGGCACACAAGGCACACAAGACAAGCCCTTAAGGTTTAAGGCCAGCATGGGGTCTGGGTAGTACCCTCTTGAAGTTGGTGAGTTCAACCTGTCCTAATCAAAGTAACCGGGTTCTAAGGTTCCCAATATCACGGGATTGCTTTCATTGTTCATCGTTTCGATTTAGCCACTGAACTGGCGACCGAAATATTCCAGGAAAGCAACCCTCAATTGAGTGTAGTATCGAGTATCAACCAACCTC
Organism: Vicia faba; assembly: GCA_948472305.1. Classification (NCBI taxonomy): domain Eukaryota; kingdom Viridiplantae; phylum Streptophyta; class Magnoliopsida; order Fabales; family Fabaceae; genus Vicia; species Vicia faba. Next base: position 142,745,463 of record OX451736.1, read on the forward strand.
GGACTGCACCAAAGTCAGTTATCTCACTACCCTAAAGAGGCCAAGATGGTTCAATTAAGGTTCCTAAGGTCTGTTGATGCTTCACGACACCACGCGGAGGCCCCGTACTCTCCTTGACTGAACTCAAGGGTTACCGGTACACACCAAAGTGCCACATCAACGTAGCAGACTGCTTCAACCATGTCGGTATACCCCGCACAGTTCCCTCACAGCCTTGTTGCTACTTTCTAAGAAGGTATCCCCAGATCCGGGTTAGGATCTATAGCACTCCCAAGCAACCCACAATAATAAAGCAAGCAAAGAAGACAATTGAAAACATAGTTATGACCTAGCCCTAAGGTATACCTCACTTTAAGTTTAAGTCCCCAGCAGAGTCGCCAGTTCTGTGATCGGTGGATCTGGAACTGACTGTTTTAAAGCTGGTTCGCGAAATGTCACGGAAGCAAGAGTCGCCACCGTCTTTTATTTTCTCCAAATGGAAAGGACAAAAGCACAGAAAAATTCCTTAAAGAGATTGTTCTCGTTTCGGGAGGTAGGTTATAGAAAGGGAAGGTGTCAGCACCCTTTCTATCCATGGTTATCCATGGGCTCTTAGGTACTTGCTCAATGTGTTTTCAAAATTGTTTGTTTGCTTTTCAATTGTGGGTTAAAAAGTTTCTTTGAAAAATTTCAGTTCGACTCGTACGTCAGAGTGTTTGAAAAATTTGTTTTGAAAGCTTTTGGAAAGTGTCGGTGTGAAAAGATTTTTGTTTGTTTTTGAAGAGAGCAAGTATCTACGAGAACCTACCTACCCTAAGGAATTCGTCTGTGTCAACGTCCTTTAAAGTAGTGTCATCCTACCATTGAGGGGTAGGTAGCACCACCGTTGGAGGTGTTCGGGTCAATTCGAGTTTATAGGGACATGGTGATCACCAGAGCAATGGGAAGACACCTTAGAAGCTACCCTCATGCCAGGTTCCCGGATCATGAGGACTTACTAAGACATCCTCTACTCGACGATCACCTTTCGAAAGGCAAGGCAACAGTGAGGCGTACCCTAGAGGTGGTGTGTGCGATTCGTGTATCGTTTTCATTGATATTTGTCTTGTCATGTTCATTGGTGTTCTACGCTTGATTTTATTTTAAGTCCATACATTCTTTCATGCTTTTGTTAACAGTTAAAAGTTGCGGGAAAAGTAAATCTAAGACTATTACAAATGGCGCGGGTCCACATCGCCAAAATTAAACCGGACCCGATTTGACGGAAAGTAAATAGAGCAAAAGAAATAAAAGTGCGAGAAGTTTAAGTTACAACGCTTTGGGAGAGATACATAATGAATTAAGCGAAATAAAACAAATGTACGAATAAAATAAATTACGAACGAGGGCGTTGGACCCTTTTGCAAAAAATTAATATTAATGAGGAATTAAAATTAAAATTAGATGTTTTTGTTTTTTTTTGGTATTTTTATGTTTTTTTTAAGATTTAAAAGAAAAAAGAATTAATTGAAAATAACTAACCCTAATTCTAATGGTTTTTAAGCTTGTTATGAAAATATTAAAATATAACCTAAATTAAACCTAAGCTAATTTATGTACAATTTAATTGTGAAAATAAAATAAGTAATATAAAAAAGAAAAATTGAAAGGAATAAAATTTATTAAACCTAAATTCTATATTTTTTATATTTTTATGAAAAGAATTAAAGTTGCAACCTAAATTAATACTAAGTTAATTTACATGTTAATTTATTTATGAAAATAATTAAGTTAAATATTTATTATATTTGTCATCTTTTCTGATTTTTTGTGATATTTTTATATGTATGGTAAAAATAATTTATTAAATTAAAACAATAAAAATAAGAATTGAAAAAAATAAATAAAAAGGAAATTGCAAACCAGGGGGGTGGAAGTCCCAATTTAGGAGGTGTGGGCCTTAGCAATCTGGCCCATTTAAGCTTGGATCCGTTTGACTTTTTGCTAGCCTGCTTCAGCGTTGACTGGAGTTCATCATACTCCTTGGATCTGGGCCATTAATCTGGTCATCAGGGAGACGTGTCACACTTGATCTAGAGGTGCATGGTACATCTGGTCATTAAGCGCTGCATGGGATTTGTGAATGAAAAATAATATTGAAATTTACACAGACCTGGGGTTCGAACCCAGGTCTTGGACGTTGCATGCATAGGTACCTGCCACTGAACCACTTTAATCACATTTAATATATATTATCAAATAAACAATATAAAACAAAAGTGGATGAAGGCTGGAAAACGTGCGCGAATTTTAAACGTGCCAATCAACGCGTGACATGTAGTCATCTTCTCCACCTTCCCTGAAAACAAAACCATATGGCAACGGTTTCTTAAGCGTGGTTCAAGGTTGCTTTAGAGAAAATAGCGACTAGCGCTATACAACTCATAAATTAATCGCGACCATGGCTTCTTCTTCGTCTAAGTCTACTGATTGCAATGGTGGTGGTCTGGAGTCCTGATTTTTCCTAATTTGAGAAACCCCAATTTCAAGCTTCTGTAAACCCTAACAGTTGTCAATGGCAAATCTCCAAATATGGCATGAAAACGAAATTAAACTACATGATTAGCTTCAGAATACGTTAGTTAACATGAATGCATAGAAAAAACATAATGAAAATGGCTGAATGTGAAGATACGATTATGCATTTTGTTTGACACAGCTTGAATCCATGGTACCAATTCTGGGCGTTTTGATGGATGTTAATGATTGGAATGCGTTCAGGGGACCACAAGGAAGCTTTTAGAATCAATATTAGGACTTGAATCAACCTCGAACACTGATTTCAGTTTTGAGTTTTATGGAGAATTTTCAAGTTTGTCTATGGTCTTTGGGCGCAGCATTCAGTGTGTGGGCATTAGGTTTTGACTCAGCACTTATGAGAGAAGGGAATTAGGTCATTAGCTGGCCTTGATCCATGCCCATGAGAGAACTAGTCCTAGGTTTTTCACCATTAACAAACTTTCCCTTTTTTAAGCAAAACCAAGACTTGGTGTACAATCTAACCCTAGCATGAGTTTGTGAGCTGGCACATGATATATGGAAGCTATTCCAATTCAAATGACACTATTCCATTGATTTTTAAATTTTATTTGAATTTTTAAAGATTTAAAATGAATTAAATTATCAAAAATTAAATAAAATAGAAAAATCAATGTTTGATCTTGAAATTAATCATGGGACACGTGTGTGGCATGACAAGGCTGAATCAAGTGGAAGAAAGTGGGCCCTTTTGTCAAAAATTGAAGTTTCAAGGATAGTTGACTTTTGCCATTTCACAAAAATTTCCCAACTTCTCCAATGCATAACTTGCTCAATTTTTAAGCTTTTCTCATGTTCTTGGACATTTTGGAAAGGTCTTTGAGTCCTTTAACCAATGCCTTTGGTCCCATGTCATTTTGATTTTCCAATCTCAAGTTATGGCCTTTGACTTAAAGTCCCTTTTTGTTGACTTTTGAAAATGACCTATAATGTTGAAATTGATAACTTTTTGTGAGAGCATTTCTTGGACTTGAAGTATGAAGATGAGTTGTAGGAAATGTCTTTCTCTTCAAAATGAGCTTTAGATGGAATTTTTCTGATAATCCATGTGAAAGTTATGCCCTGGTCAATTTCAGTTGACTTTTTCAGCTGTCCAAATAAGGAAACTTTTGCATCTTTGATGATTTCTGAGCCAAATTTTGAGAATCATGATCAAGCATTGATCAAATGATGTTTGTGGCTTCAAAATGATATGTTGACCAAAAATTTGAACTTTTGACTGTCAAATGACCATTTTGCCCCTACAGTTGACTGTAGTGCAATTTAGGGTTTTGACTGTGCAATTTTGAGCTGAATGCCTTGAAACTTGATATGAGGATGCTTGACCATGTTTGTAAGCATATGAGACTTGATTGAGCCTTTGAAAACTACCTTTTCTTGATCAGACTCAAAACCCTAATTTTGACTGTTTAGGAGGCCCTTGCACTGTGCAACCCTTGGGGAATTTTGTGACTTGGCTTGGCAATTTCTTGAAGAATATGGGAGGGCAAATTTTGGGGTACAACACCATTTTTCCTGTTTTCTTCCTGACACGGCCCGTGTCAGGTGACACGGTCGGCCGTGTAAAACTTCCATAAGCATTTTTATGTGATTTTCAGTGTTTACAACTTTTCTACTCTGATTTGTCCTGTTTTATTCTTTTGAAAATGAAAGTAAAATGATGTATGAACAAGGATATCACAGTTTGAGAAAACTTACCTCTTGAAGTGAAAACCCAAAATGTGTATGGATGTTTCCAGGTGCAATGTGATGATTGATTAAGCTTCCTTATACCTCCCTGAAGTTGTTTCAATCCTCACTTTGTGCTGAAAGTGTTTGGGTCTCTCCAACCAAGTCAACTTGCAAGACAATGTTTTTGAGTTTGGAAGGTGGCGATAATGATGTTACAGAAGTTGTTCTTGTGTTTGAACAACTTCTATATGATTTATGTGAAGTATTTGGATGGTTTGTTTGGGGAAAACTTGAAAGGTATAATATTCAAATATTTGGACTTCAAAGCTCAAAGATGTAGGTTTTATGAACAATTCTATTTTTTTGTGAGTGAACGGATTTTGAGTGCTTGTTTATCTTTCTATTTTTCTTGGCCTCCCTCTGTTGCAAATGCTCCCTCTATTTATAGGCAAGAGTTTTTTGAACAAGAGCTAATTAGGTTTACAAGACAACATGTTATGGTTTAGTTGGGATGCAAATATCAAACTATGTCAAGTATTCCATGGTCCCAAGATGAAGTACCAAAGCTGCTGGTATAGAAGGGCTACTTTCTATGATTTATGGTGGAGTGAAATCAGAAGTAAACAAGGTATGGGCTCAAGACAATTTTTGTACCAATAAGCTTGCTTTTCAAGAATAACAATGGTAACTTTTCACCTTAAATGGAAATTTATTTGGATAATGGCTTGTATCTCTTGGGTAATGGTTCAAGCTTTTGTGTAAACATTAAATTATGGAGATATTTGCAAGAAAGAAAGCCTGCAACATAAGATTATGTAGCATAGCATGTAGATTGGATCATGTTTTCTTCAACAAAAGGACTTCTAATTCAAGGATGGATGCCCAACTTCATGCTTTAAATCTCCTAGCTCAAGTATGATAAATTCATGCTCTTGGATGTTTTGGAAAGATTGAAACATCCTCTATAACTTTCATGTTAGCCATTTTGACAAAATCATCTTGGAACTATGTGAAAAATGCCAAGAAGTTGGGATAAAATCCTGACCAAAATCTGTTGAAAATTTCTCTAAGTGTTAGATGAAAATGTCATGACTTCAAGGGCTTATATCTTCAAATCTAAGCGTTTTTTGGACATCAACCCCCTAATACAAAGTTGTAGAATTCATCAATATCTACAACTTTCATGTTGAAAGTTTCCTTTGAATCATTTTGCATCATGGTGAAAAATTGGTATGAAGTTATGAAATAAATATGTATAAAACACTTGGGAAAATTTATAAGTCTTGAAAAGTTTGACTTTTCAAATTGACTTTTGACTTTCTTGACTTTTTGATGATCAAGCTTGATATTCTTGAATGTATTAATGAATTTTGATCTTTGAAACTTAATATTGACCAAAAAGTCAAAGTTTGACTTTTCAGTGTATAATTGACTTTTTCACCAGTTGACCAAATTTCATCTATCAATCCACTGATCTTGAGAAATGTTTTGAGCCATAAAATTAGGTCAACATGTTGTATTTGAATCCTTGAGATTGTACTTTAAGTGATTAGATCATGTATTAGGTCAAAAGGTCAATGACCATTCGTTCTTAGTCAAAACCCTAATTTGTGGTCTTAGTGTTTCAGAGGTGATTTTGTCTGACCAATTCTTGAGAAGTCATTGAGCATTGGACATCCTTTGTGAGGAATGTATTGAAAAAGAGAGGGAAAATTTTTGGGTACAACAGCTGCCCCTGTTCAATCTTCTTAAAGCTGAAGATTTAGATTGGTGGGTCTGTCATTCGTGACTTGAAGGTTAAAGATGATTGAACACTAAAGTGCCTAGAAATTTACACTCGATGAGGTGATAGTTGATGGTGTTTGGAATGGGCTTAAAGATGCCATTTGGAGAAATGATAAAGAGATGGTCAGATATGGGCTTACAGATGCCATCCAAAGTAACTGTTGATAAAGATTGGAAGAAGTACTAGAATAAATCTTTGGTCGATTTAATCTGAATGATATGTTGGAATCGACCCGTGTTAGGCCATGTCTGGAAATGTATTAGAAGGAATCCGTGTAAGATTGCTTCAGGATGAACCCGTGTGAAACTGTATCCGGAAATTTATGAGAAGGAGCCTGGGTAGGGCTTCTTCGGTATGAATCCATGTGAAACTTAATTTGGAAATATATGAGAAGGAGCCTGGGTAGGGCTGCTTCAGGATGAGTCTGTGTGAAACTGCATCTGGAAATTCATAAGAAGGAGCCTGTGTAGAGCTGCTTCGGGATGAGTCCGTGTGAAACTGCATCTGGAAATATATGAGAAAGATCCTGTGTAGGGCTGCTTCGAGATAAGTCCATGTGAAACTTCATCTGGAAACTTATGAGAAGGAGCCTGGGTAGGGCTGTTCGGGATGAGTCTGTGTGAAACTGCATCTAGAAATTCATGAGAAGGAGCCTATGTAGGACTGCTTTGGAATGAGTCCGTATAAAACTGCATTTGGAAATATATGAGAAGGAGCCTATATAGGGCTTCTTTAGGATGAGTCCGTGTGAAACATCATCTGGAAACTTATGAGAAGGAGCCTGGGTAGGGCTGCTTCGGGAAGAATCCGTGTGAAACTGCATCTAGAAATATATGAGAAGGAGCCTGGGTAGGGCTGCTTTAGGATGAGTCTGTGTGAAACTTCATCTGGAAACTTATGAGAAGGAGCCTGGGTAGGGCTTCTTCGGGATGAGTTCGTGTGAAACTGCATCTGGAAATTAGAAGGAACCCGTGTAAGATTGCTTCATGATGAGCCTGTGTGAAGCTGCATCTGGTTGCGTAGATAGCTGCTCTGTCTTGTTTCAGGAACTAATCTTGGACCTATTGAAAATTGTTGATGATAATTATCTGTTGATTGATCTTTCTTGAAAAGGTAAAGAGTTAGTTGTATGCAATGTCATGATGTATGAAATGCATTGCGTAATGATGTTCTCAAAATAAATGAGATTGTGCTATATGTGTTTCGTATGCATATGCTATGATGTATGAATGTGAAATGTCATTGAAGTGCATCTTTGTCTGGGAAAATAAATCCCTGACTACTGTTGGGGAGTTTTGGGAAGCTAAATCCCGGACTATTGCTGGAGATGAAGAGTATGTGTATCTTCCACCTTGTTTAGAATGCTTCTGCTGGGGATTCCTCTTTGCTGTTTGAAGAAACTCTATGGGGAATATTGATTTCTGCTTGGGAAATAGAGTTCAGGAATCTTCGGTTGTCCATCACTCTACTGGGGAATTTAATTCTTATTTACCCAGACTGGGGATAAAAGAGATGGTTAAACTTTCATCTTGGAGAGGATAGTTGACTGGTATCTGGTCAAAATCAAGGCTTTGCAGCAACTTTCCGGGGAGGATGAAGTTAAACAATTATCTGGTCAGATTCCAGGCTTCACAACAACTTACTGAAGTTAACTGTTATTTGGTCAAGTTCTAGGCTTCGCAACAACTTACTGAATTTAATTGTTATCTGGTCGGATTCCAGGTTTCACAACAAATTTCTGAGGTGAATGAAGTTAATTATTATCTGGTCGGATTCTAGGCTTTGCAATAACTTAATGAAGTTAACTGTTATCTGGTCGGATTCTAGGCTTCGTAACAACTTTCTAAAATTAACCATTATTTGGTCGGATTCCAGACTTCACAACAACTTTCTGAAATTAACCATTATTTGGTCGATTTCCAAGCTTCACAGAAACTTACCGGGGGATAGTATCAACTCCGCTGGGGACAACAGGTTTTGTCCGTTGATATGTAATAGTCTGAGAAAAGAATTGTGTTGGGGAATCTATAGTTTGTTGGGGAAATAAACCTTTTGAGGAGAATATTTTGAAGACCTTATTGGGGAGATGAATTATTTTGAGGAGAACTCCCCCAAGGTTTCTTTTTTCAGTTAAGACCAACTCAGCTGGGGAACGTCAGAATGGATCCGAGCCTTGATTGTATCTGAGGAGATATTGAACGAGTATCAGAATGACGTCCGTATCTGAACTGTATCAGGAAGAAAATCTGGAATGAGTGTTAGAATGAATCTGCATGTAGATGGTATCTGAACTGTATCTAAGAAGATGCATTTGAATAAGTATCATAATGGATCTTTGTTTGGATCGTATTCATACTGTATCTGCAAGAGAATCTGGAATGAGTATCAAAATGAATCTGTATTTAGATTGTATCTATACTGTATCTAGAAGATGTTAAACTATTGGCAATCTCCCTCTGTTTAGGAACTGGAGTGATGTGTGTGTTTGCTGGGAGAAGATTAAACTCCTTTATCCGCTGGTGAGTTTGACTATGTCATCGGCTGGAGGATGCCCCACTTTTGTTTGAAGTTGCTTCTGCGCTTGTCGGGGATAGCCTTGTGGAGGATTGTACCCTTTTCCGTGAAGATTATTATGTGGGGATAACCTTATAGAAGCCGCTCTGGAAACTTCACTGGGGATCACTTTATGAAAAGGACTTTTGGGGGATTTGTGGATGACTTGAACATTGTCCTATCTCCTAGAGTCCTCGGTAAACGCTGATCAGAGTGATAAATCTCCTATTGATATACAAGTGATAAGATAATGGGACATAGTCGTACGCTTTAATCCCTAACTTTTTTCTGGACCTTCTTTTCAGATTTTCAGTCCAACAGGATACCCTTTTTTCCCCAAGCCGCCTTTTCAAGTTTTTGACTTGTTGGGTGTACAATTTTTGTATATATCCCTAATTTTTTCTCGAACCTTTTGGTTCGCCAGGATGCCCTTACTTTTGCCTAGGTATGTCAACCTAACGGGTTTCTTTTCATGCATAGTATTTTCCGACTATGTCCGCGTTCACAGAGTGCGGAGAATTGTCATTGTCTATGGTAGTAAGTATTGTAGAAATGCCAGAAAATGTTTGCTTGGTCGTACCTGACCCTTTACTAGAATTCATGTTCAATGCCCTAAGTGATTCCAATGGAGACCTGCCCTTGGCTATTCAGGACTTTATGAGAGGTTTCTAGGAATCTTGACTTGAATGCCACAGATGAGCTGGACAATAACATGTCATGCCCCCTTGATTATGGGAGATTTTGTCATTGGAAGTGTCTTCCAATTTGAAGTGATTCTATTTCTTGAGAGAATTTCCGTTCATTGGATATTCTCCGTGCGAATTTCTCCGCTGTCGAACAATTAGTTATATGTAAATAGTGGTATTCAAAATGCAAAGCTTATGTTTGTCTTGAATTTTTTTCAAAAAATTCATTTTTAACAAGCAGCATAATTTTGTAAGAATTTGAATTCCACTCAGGATTTACAGTAAGCCTTACAGGAGTCAGGATACCTTTTGTAACAATATGCTTTTGATCTAACCCATGCTTCAATTAGGACGTTTAGAGGGTTATAATGTGGCCTGGTTCACGCTTTAAGAAACAAAGGATAAGGCTCAAAGTTTATTTGTACCCACCCATTCTTCATGATGTTCTCCAGTCCCACACTCAGTTAATTGTGCGTTTGAATTCCTATTGAATCTTGAATGAAATTTTGGTGATGGTTTAGATAAGTTAAGTTTATTGGAGAAGGCAATCATTTTTTTTGCAACATTTTTCCATTGTCGAGGATTTGTAGCGACCTCTTATTGATTTATTACCCCTAATTTTTACCTGACTGTTTTTTGTTTGTTTTGAGACTACAGTTAGCGGGATGCCCCAGTTTTTCATATGTCTTCTTTGTAGGTTTTGACTCAGTGGGCTTTCTTTTTGAGATATAACGACTACCTAATTTATAGGGAACCATCAATGTCTTTTGATTTAGAATGATGTTTTTGATGTCATTCGTTATGTACAAAGTGAAAGCTTGCGACTGAACACACATTTGAATTAGCTGAGAAACTACCCTGCCCCAGGTTATGATTAAAGATTTCAATTTGTGCAAAAAAGAAAACTCCTACTTCTTTGGCTCAAAGGGGTTGACTAGGGATTATCTTCCTTATAAATCCACTATTTTATGAATTAAAAGAACATATGTACATCATCAGTAAGGTCTGTCCAAAAGCATATTGTATGAGATTATGGTATTGTTTTTGTCATCCTCCCTCTAAAGGCTTACAACTTTTAACAAGATTTGAATATAAAAAAAGAGAATAAAAAGCATAGTTTAAATATAGTGAAAACGAATGGATTAATTTAAGACAAACATGTGAAATGCATTAATGAAACAAAGTTTGATATAATAGATAAGTGTTCGAACAAACAAAAGAAATTACAATTGAAAATTCAAAATGAACTAGACGCTCTCAATGATTTGGTATGGGAGTAGTGGTCTTGTTGGGAGTCTCAGGAGGGCCGAATTCAATCTCCTTGGCATTAAACATATTTTGAATCTTGTATTTCAACGCCCAACAAACATTAGTATCATGCCCAGGATTGCCGGAATGATAGGCACATCTTGCATCGGGATTGTAGTTAGGAGAAGAAGTTTTGGGGTTTGGATGAGGTTCTATCAACGTAATCAGATTCATTCTTAACATGTGTTGTAATGCCTGAGACAGTGGTATGTTGATTATGGTAAATTGTCTCTTGGGCTCATCTCGCCTTCGCTGATTTCCCCGTTGTTGTTGTCGTACCTATGCAGGATTAGAGATCAGGACTGTCCCCACAGATTGGTCGTGGTTATTCTTGTTATGACACATCTGGCCATACACAGCATTTGACTCTTTCTTCCCATTGTATAAATTCTTCTGAGTATCGGAAAATGCAGCCATTTAGATCTTTCCGCTTCTGATTCCATTTTCAACTCGTTCCCCAGTTAGAATCAGCTCGGTGAACCCGATCTAAGACATTCCAATTAGGTGATTGAAGAAAGGTCATATTTAAGTTCCCATAAAGATATCAACCAGCTCCCTGTCAGTTAGGGGTGGCTGGACCCTGCCAGCCAGGTCTCTCCACTTTTGGGCGTATTATTTGAAGCCCTCACTGGAAACCATGGCCATTCCTTGTAACTGCACTCTAGTTGGCGCCAGATCGACATTGTACTGATATTGACGGTAGAAGACGGTGGCCAAGTCCTCCCAGGTATGGATGTTGGAACCTTCTAACTAGTAAAACCACTCCAATTGAGTCCCAGACAGACTCTCTTATAATAAGTTCACCCAAAACTTTTTATCGGTGGTATGCAGTTGAATTTTACGGACGTAAGATCTCAAGTGAAGCTTAGGGCACGAGACGCCATCGTACTTGGAAAAGATTGGAATCTTGAATTTATGGGGAATGACTACCCCAGGAACCAAACCCAGATCACCAAAATCCAAGCCATGTGTTGTACCCCAAAATTTTCCCTCCCATATTTCTCAATACATTTCAAGTGAGGTCCTCAAATTGCTAAAGGAAGACCAATGGTTGACCAGACAAACTCTCTCCTAAGGAAGTCTACCTCAAATTAGGGTTTCATTTTGCATCAAGTTACTTGAGTCTAAAGGATACCAAATGCTCACCATTGTCCTAATACGTTCTCAATATCATCCATGTCAATTTTCAATCCTTGCAGAGGAAGTTTGCTCAGTCAATTGCTCAAAGGCCTGAAAATCGACCATGCTAGGGCAAAAGTCAACTGTTGCCCCCATACAGTCAAACTTCAAGATTTTTGGTCAACATTCTAATTTTGAAGTATTATTCATCATTTGATCAAGGGTTGATCATGATTCCTCAAGGATTGCTCACAATTCATCAAAATCCAAAAGTTGCTAAATTAGGGTTTTGTAGGAAAAGTCAACTCAACTTTGACCAAGCATAACTTTCTCATACTTTATCAAAAATGACCCATCCAAAGCTCATTTTTAATAGGATGTAATTACCTACAATTAATATTCATCTCCCAAGTTCAAAATATGCACTCACAAGAAGATATAAATTTGGACATTATAGGTCATTTTGGAAAGTCAACAAAAACACATTTTTTGTAAAAGCTTCATACATGAACATGGAAGACTCAATTGAGATGAGAACAAAAGGGTTGCTTAGAGGACATCTTAAGCTTTCTAAAAAGTCCAAGAACACATCTCTAGGTCAAAATTGAAGGATTTATGCATTGGCAAAGTTGACCCTTTTTGCAAAATTGCCAAAAGTCAAATGTGGCCAAAATTGCATTTTTTGTCAAATGGGCCCAACGTTTTATGCTTGCATTGAGTTTGTAACATGATCCACGACCCATGATCCTTCCCATTTGTCATTCTTTTATTTTTGTCATTTATTTTAATTTTATTTCAATTAAATTAAAATAAAATCATGAAAATATCAAAAACTAATAAAAGCTTGAGATTTGGTGCATGTTTAGGTATGTTATACAGCTGGAGATGAAATCAAATCATGCAAGCTTCAAATGGACACAAAAATATTGGATTTTCTCAATTTGGAAAGATTTGCACAAAGGATCAAATCTTGAATCAATGATCATAATTGGAGAAGATTTGAAACCAAATTGCAACCCTAATTCATTCTTGGATACATAAGGAAGGATTGCAGATCAGAAACAGGGGGATTGGAGGCGTGTAAAACACAAAGCAAGTGTCAAAAAAATCAAGAAAAGTGGAAATTTGATTTCCACGTTCCAGGCCAATTCAAAGTCTCCTAGCCATCCCAAACATTTGCTTGACATCCCATGAACGTGTTTCAACCATTAGCAAGCTCCCTCAAGCCTTGAAACGCGTTGTAAGTACCATACGGTTTCTCACTTTTCTTGATTTTGAATCCATGAATTCTGGCATCTTTAGCATGAATAATTGACATATTCTTAATCCTTATGATGATTTCAAACTATTGGTTATGTTTAATTGCATTTTTATTGACTGCATACCATAATGCCATGGTTAAGGTTCGAGCTTTGTTTTTAGGGATTTTGCACACAGGAAAAATTGGCCATGGAGAGTGGTATCATGATGCTCGTGAGGTTGCAACGAGTTGGTTGGTACCACTGGTATTGATTTATCATGCATGGATAAGATTTTGGAATGGACAAGGGTTATACCTACACCCATTGTTCGTAGGTAAATGTGTTTGGTCTAAAACTACGGAGGCACGAGGAAGATGATAACGTGGCACTCCCTGACTTGCCCATTCAAATATGTGCGTGTTTTGATAATTATTATTTTGTTTTTCCATATAATGTTTGCTTGTTGTTCCATGTACAAATAACCAAGCCAGCTCAGCTGGTCATCATGCAGCGCGAAAATGCCAAAGGGCCTTGGTTTGATCCCCAGGTCCCCATATTATTCCATATTATTTTGCTTTCTATGATCAGGTGTACAGGCGCCTCATAAATCCACCATACGTCATCAGATTTCAGCCACCAGATCATCAAAGTGCCAGATCTAAGGCTTCTCACATGAAGGACCACCATACGCCCAGTCAAGCTAGCAACATGGGATCTGGAAAAGTCAAACGGGCCAAGTGTTATTGGGCTCAGAATTTGCAAGTCACACCCCCTCCTTTGCTACAAAACCAGGCCCATTCTATTTTTTCTAATTTTTCTTTTTATTTAATTTCTTTTATTTAATTATTTTTCTAACACAAAATTAATTTCTTTTTCATAAAAAAAAATGATAAAATCAATTTCACCAATTTAGAATTTAGGTTTTATTTTATTTTATCAAATTTAATTTTATATTAGTCTAATTTAATTTAGGATTAATTCTTACTTTTTCATGTTTTTAAAATCAAATTAGAAAAAATTAGGGTTAACATGCGATTTAATTTTTATTTCTTTTCTCAATAAAACAAAAATACAAAATAGGTTTATTTAATTATTTTTTCTTAAATTCTAAATTAATTAGTAATTAGGTTTTTATTTATTCAATCAAACTTTATTTTCTCATAACAATCAAAAACAACAAAAATGATTTTTCTCTTTTAGTTTCAATTAGAGATAGTGGGGTCAAAACCCTAATTTTTCTTTCCATTCCATTCATCGCGCGCACTTATTATTTTATTATTTTTGCGATATTAATGTAAATGCTTACAGTATGTAATAGTTTGATTAGGATTTTCTTTTATGTATCGTTTTACGGGTTTTTGGCTATGTAATTAATCCCCTACCCCGAAGCCTTGTAATAGCGTAGTTTTTATTTCTCGCATTTTAATTCTTGCAAAATATTAACTGTTAGATGTATGATAATAGGGTTGTATGACAAGACTGTATGTTAAGTTAAAATGTCTAGCAAACCCTAATATGCAAAGATAATAACTGAAATCAAATCACTCGCACATGCGCACTCCTAGGGTATACTCTCACTTCGGTTGCCTTCGGTAAACGGTCATTAAGTATAGGGTGTTTTAGGGGTCGTCCTTCTGTCTAAACAAAGATCAAACACCCCGTTCGGAAATGTTGCCTCGGAAATGTCGCCTCGGAAATGTTGCCTCAAATATCATCTTAAGACATTAAGGTTATTACTAAGACGTCCTAACATTGCTTTGGTGATCTTATGTCCCTTTCGAATTGACCCTTACAACTCCAACGACGGTACTTCCTATTTATCAATAATGGGATAACATTGTTTAAAGGAAACAAGAGCATACATAATCTTTTTTCGAGTAGGTAGACGCTAGTAGGTACTTGCTCAAAATCAAACTTTTTTCACACTTACACTTTTTCAAACAAAATTTCCAAAAAAAAACACTTTGTAACACTCTTGAAGACAGAAGCAAGGGTTAAAACGAAGTAAAAATAAAAACTTTTCAAAACACACAAACACAGAAGCAATTTTTAAAATGATGAGCAAGTACCTAAGAGCCCGTGGAAAACCACGGATAGAAAGGGTGCTAACACCTTCCCTTTCTATAATCTACCCCCCGTACTCAAAATCTCGAAAAAGGAATTTTTCTGTGATTTTGTCCTTTCAAGTTGGATAAAATAAAAGTCAGTGACGATTCTTGCTTACCGCGACATTTTGCAAACACAAACGCAAAATGAAAACCAGCATTTTCCAAAACAGTCGGTTCTGCCACTGTATCATAGAACTGGCGACTCTGCTGGGGATACAATAAGTGGGGTATACCTTAGGATTAGTTCATCATAAATTGCTTCTCTTGTTTGTTTTGGTTGCTTTACTTTTAAGGGTTGTTTGGGAGTTACTATAGATCCTAACTCGGATTTGGGGACACCTTTTAGGTAAGTAGCAATAAACTGTGAGAGAACTGTATGGCGTAGACCGATACGGTTGAAGCAGTAGCTACGTTGATGTGGCATATTGGTTGGTACCAGTATCCCTTGTGGAGAAACGAGGAGAATACGGGGCTGCTATGTGTGTCGCCAAGCATCAACTGACCTTAGAACCTTTAATCGACCAACTTGGCCACTAGGAAGTAGTGAGATAGATGATCTCAATGTAAAGCTGAGAACTGGTTGATACTCTATGCTACACTCATTGAGACCATACTCTCGAGATAGTTTCGGCCGCAAGAAAAGATTGTGTGAGCTGAAACCATGACCGATGGAGGATGTTCAATGATATTGAGAACCTCTAGAACCCGGTTACTATTGTTAGGACAGGTTGAAACCAACTGAACTTCAAGAGGGTAATACCTTTGACCCCATGCAAGCCTTAAACTTAAGGGCTTTTGTGTGACTTGTTTGCCTTTACCATGTATGTTATCTGCTATACCTTTGGTTTGTTTTATCATGACATCATGCATCATAACATAACATGCATACTTCATCTTACTAACCATTTCAAAGACCGAGGGGATTTATCTTTGTTCTGTTTTGCAGATTATGGCTTTCGTGCGCAGAAACACCATCCGAGTTAACTTTGTGCAAATACCTGCTCAATTCAAAGAATTAGCCTCAAAAGTTTCTGAGACTTCTTCATTCATTAAGATACATGGTCAACTTCTTAGCCTGGTTACCTCAAAGTTTGATGAGCAGATGATGAGTGTGCTTTTCCAGTTCTTCGATCCTGTGCATCATTGTTTCACCTTCCTGGATTATCAGCTAGTTCCCACTTTGGAAGAGTTTTCTCACTTATTGGGCATATCCATCCTTGAGCAGGTGCCCTTCATAGGTTTGGAAGAGACTCCTAGACCAGAAGACATTGCTTCATCTCTGCATCTAAAAAGGGCTGATGTAGTATCCAATTGGGAAACACGAAGCAGGGTTGAAGGTTTCTTAGCCAAGTTTTTGATAGACCAGGCTCAGTTATTCTGGGATAATTTGGATTTTCAGGCTTTTGAAGATGTTTTGGCTCTCCTTATCTACGATTTAGTTCTCTTCCCGAATCCAGATTCCTTTATAGATGTGAATGCGGTTAAGATCTTCCTGTCTCGCTATCCCGTGCCTACTCTACTAGGTGATATCTTGCATGCCATCTACACGCGTACTGTGCGTAGAAGAGGGACTCTTATGTGTTGTATGTCGTTGCTGTCGAGGTGGTTTATTTCGCACCTCCCTAAGTCTGTATTGAAAAATGAAGAAGGTTTGGGATGGTCTTACAGAATAATGTCACTTGTCCATACCGACATTCTTTGGAGTTCTAAGGCTATGGAAAGCACTGCTGTCATTGATCATTGTGGGGGATACCCTAATGTCCCGTTGCTTGGGATCAGAGGGGGTATAACCTATAGTCCTTGTTTAGCTTTGCAATAATTTGGTCGTGCTCAGAGAGATGGTCCTCATGAGCTACTTCTTACGGATATTACATTTGACTACAAGAAAGACGTTGACGAGTATCGCCGAAGGTTTATACGAGCTTGAGGTATGGTGATTAGGTCTGACCCACAAGAGCTAGGACCAAGGACTTCTCTCCCTATGCAGCCTTATCTCCAGTGGGTCCAAGCTCGAGCCCAGAAGCTTGGGATGCCTTATGAAGCTGTGTTGCCAGTGATTATGGAGCCCACCAATGAAGAAGGCATTCCTTACACAGTTCTTTATCCTTACATGCCCACTGATCATGGGGCATTGAATAGGTCTTGGATTCGGCTAAAAGAGGAAAGGGATGCCTACCGGGAAAAGTACCATGAGCAAGAAAGGAAGATCTTGAAGCTCATTAGGCAGCTCGAGAATGAAAGAACGATCAATGACTACGTCAACACAAAGGGGAAGTGTCCATGGGATTTCTGATTTTACTTTTTCTAGTTTAGATTTGTTTTCCGTTTATTTCTTTGTAACGCCTCAAAGGCATTGTTGAACCTTTTTACATGTTGATCTAATAAAGTTTGTTTATTTTTGGTTTGCAAATTTAAATCTCCCAAAGTCTTTGAAATCATTACATACGCATCCCATTATCATGCACATCATTACAGTTACCATTACAGGTTTCTCATCTTCTTCACTGTTTATTTCAGCATAAATGTCTTCCGATCAAGCTATCAAAGATCTTCAGGCATAAAACGCCCAATTCCAGCAGATGTTCTTAAGTCTGGCTAAAGGGCAAGAGGATTTGAAAGCTCTCATTCTGAAAGAGAAAGAGAAGAAGAAGAAGAAGAAGAAGGTCGTTCTTCTGAGTATGGGCAAAAGGTTTGGGGATAGGTTGAAACAGCAAGCTGATTTGTCCTTTTCATCCAAGGAAGGGGAGAACCAAGAAGAAGAAAAGGGCCTCGGTCCTGCAGTTTCTGATAATGATACAGATTATGATGAGGAACAATATCTCCCTGCTGAGGATAGGTACAAGGAGTTAGAAGACCGTCTGAGTGCAGTGGAGATTCAGAAGATCCCTGGTTTGGATTTTGGAGAGCTGGGACTGGTATCGGGAGTGGTAATCCCTCATAAGTTCAAAGCTCCAGTTTTTGCCAAGTACGATGGAGTATCTTGTCCAAAACTCTATCTTTGCTCGTACGTCAGAAAAATCCAACCCCACACTGCTGATAGAAATTTGTGGGTACATTTCTTTCAAGATAGTCTGTCAGGGACTCATCTTGAATGGTTTTATCTATTGGAAGAAGCCAATGTCCGAAACTGGGAAGACCTTACTGCTTCCTTTTACAGGAAATATCAGTATAACGCCGACCTTGCTCCCACTCGTACTCAGCTTCATGGTATGTATATGGGTGCAAGCGAAGGTTTTAAGGACTATGCTAAAAAGTGGAGAGATTTGGCTGGAAGATTCCAACCCCCTTTGTCTGATATGGAGTTGGTTGACATGTTTTTGGGGACGCTATCTGGTCCGTTTTTCAATCATCTGATCGACAGTTCGTCATCTGGTTTTACCGAGTTGATCTTAACTAGAGAGAGAGTAGAAGCTGATATCCGAAGTGGCAAGATACATAAAGATACTTCATCAAGTACAGCAAAGAAGCCTTTCACCAGTAAGAAGGAAGCTAGTGCAGTCTATGGCTCGAGGGGCCAAAGCAGACTTGAACACCGTCAAGCAGTAAATGCAGTAGTGATATCAAGACCCGCAGTTGCTCCACAATGCAACAATCAACAAAGGGTGGAAAGACCACAGAGACAGTATACTCGGCTCAACATGACCTTGTCTCAAATTCTACCACAATTATTGAAGACCAATCTGGTAACTCTGAGGGAGGCCCCGAAGAATCCCAACACCATATCTCCGCAGTATAATCCGAATGCCCATTGCGCCTATCACTCCGAAAGTCTAGGTCATGATACAAACAACCGTTGGGCCTTGAAGAATAATGTGCAAGACTTTATAGAAGCCAAAGAGATTGATTTTGACGCTCCGGAGAAGCCCAACGTCATAACTGCTCCCATGCCCAAACATTATCAGGGAGTTAATGCGATTGAAGATGGTGAAGAAGGTTCGGACATCGACAACTAGATCTACCCTACAACCAATGGTGGATTGAACAACTGGACGGCGAAGGACTTCATACTTGTTTCTTTTATTCCACAGTAATTGACTTTTGTTTTGAAGTTGTAATAGACAGTTTGAAACTTTACGGCCCAGTGCCTTGCCCGGGGCACTATGGCTTTGCTTGTGAGGGCTTATTATTTGTCATTTTCATATATCATCAATAAAAGCATTGGACGTTTCTTGCATTACAAATTTTGTGCTCTTTTTTTTTTCTTTTTCTGTCTCTCGCTTTATCAAAAATAGCTATTCTCTTACATACACTCACGTATCATAATGCATATCCATATCCACTATGGATCCCATTGATAACGACTCTGCTACTGCCAGTTATAACTTCGAAAATCCGATCAACCAAGCCGAGGACGAAGGTGAGGATGATTGTGAGGTGCCCGAAGAACTTGCTAGACTGTTACTACAGGAAGAAAGAGCCATACATCCTCATGAAGAGCCAGTTGAATCAGTGAATTTAGGTACAGAGGAAGACAGGAAAGAGGTCAAGATAGGTGCAAATCTGGAGCCTAGTGTCAAGCAACGGTTGATACAGATGCTACACGACTATGTCGAGATCTTCGCCTGGTCCTACAAAGATATGCCTGGTTTAGACACTGATATTGTGGTACACCACTTTCCAACCAAAGAAGACTGCCCTCCGATAAAGTAGAAGGTTCGCCGTATGCACCCTGAGATGTATGAGAAAATTAAGGCTGAGGTCATAAAACAGTTTGACACCGGATTTTTAGCTGTGACTTCTTACCCACAGTGGGTTTCCAACGTTGTTCTGGTGCCTAAGAAGGATGGTAAGGTACGGATGTGTGTGGACTATAGAGATCTGAACAGGGCAAGCCCCAAGGATGATTTCCCGCTCCCTCACATCGATGTCCTGGTCGACAATACTAGGCAGCATAAGATCTTCTCCTTTATGGATTGTTTTTCTGGTTACAATCATATTAAGATGGCTCCCGAGGACATGGAGAAGACAACCTTCGTTACACAGTGGGGAACCTTCTGTTACAAGGTAATGCCTTTCGGGTTGAAGAATGCTGGTGCAACTTACCAGCGCGCCATGGTCGCTTTATTCCACGACATGATTCACCATGAGATTGAGGTTTATGTTGATGACATGATCGCAAGGTCCCAGTATAAGGAAGAACACCTTGACCATCTCTAGAAACGGTTGGACAGGTTGAAAACATATAAGCTGAGGTTGAACCCAAACAAATGCACCTTCGAGGTAAGGTCTGGTAAGCTGCTGGGTTTCGTCGTTAGTGATAAAGGTATTCATGTGGACCCTGCCAAGGTAAAGGCTATACAGGAGATGCTGGCTCCCCGCACAGAAAAGGAAGTTAGAGGATTTTTGGGACGTCTGAACTACATCGCCCGATTCATTTCACATCTGACTGCTACTTGTGAGCCAATCTTCAAGCTACTAAAGAAATATCAAGTGGTAAAGTGGAATGATGAATGCCAGACCGCCTTCAAAAGGATCAAGGAATACCTCCAAGAGCCACCAATTCTAATGCCTCCAGTTGAAGGAAGACCTTTGATCTTATACTTGACAGTACTGGACAATTCAATGGGGTGTGTGTTGGGGCAGCATGACGAGTCTGGCCAAAAAGAGCACGCTATTTACTACCTTAGCAAAGAGTTTACCGACTGTGAGACCCGATACTCATTACTCGAGAAAACTTGTTGCTTTGGCATGGGCTGCTTGCCGGCTGAGACAGTATATGCTGACTCACACTATCCTATTGATATCAAAGATGGACCCAATCAAGTATATCTTCAAAAATTCTGCCTTGTCCGGAAGAATAGCAAGATGGAAGATGATCTTAACTGAGTATGACATCCAATACACAACCCAAAAAGCAATCAAGGGGAGTGTATGGGCGGATCATTTGGCGCATCAGGCTGTGGATGACTACCAATCCATGAATTTCGAGTTCCCGGATGAGAACATCATGTTGGTGACCGACTGTGAAGAACCTGGACCGGATGAAGGACCCGAAGAAGGATCCCGATGGTCTATGAATTTTGACGGAGCCTCAAACGCGTTGGGTAATGGCATTGGGGCTGTGATTATATCTCCTGAAGACTGTCATACTCCATTCACCGCCCGATTATGTTTTAACTGCACCAACAATATGGCAGAGTATGAAGCATGTATCCTAAGTCTTCGAGCTACTATTGACCTGAGGATTAAGTTCTTGAGTGTATTCGGAGATTCTGCTCTAGTGATCAGTCAGATCAAAGGTGAGTGGGATACGAAGCACCCAAATCTTATTCCTTACAAAGAGTATGTGTTGACATTGCTTCCGCACTTTGAGGAGATAACCTTTGAACATTTCCCGAGAGAGGAGAATCACTTAGAGGACGTGCTAGCTACCATGTCATCTATGTTCAAAGTCAGGTGGGACAATGAGGCTCCCCAGATTACCATCGAGAGGTTGGACAAACCCGCACATTGCTGTGACATCGAGACTGAAGAGGTAGCAGATAAACCCTGGTTTCATGAGGTAAAGAGGTATCTTGAGGCTCAAGAGTACCCCGAGGGTGCATCTGTTAATGATAAGAAGTTATTGAGAAGATTCGCTGCGAAGTTCTTCATCAGTAATAAGATCCTTTACAAGCATAACCATGATTCAACCTTATTGCGATGTATGGACAAGAATGAGGCAGAAAGGATCATGGCAGAGTTACATGAAGGTACCTTCGGAACTCATTCCAGTGGACATACCATGGCAAAGAAGATCCTACGGGCTGGATATTATTGATCCACCACAGAAGTCGATTGTTATCAGCATTCTCGTACCTGTCATAAGTGCCAAGTCTATGTTGATAAGGTGCATATACCTCTGGTCCCTCTGAATGTTTTGACAACTCCTTGGCCCTTTGCAATGTGGGGCATCGATATGATCGGCGAGATCAGACCTACTGCGTCTAATGGGAATCACTTCATTCTGGTAACCATTGATTATTTTACGAAGTGGGTTGATGCAACTTCCTTTGCTACAGTAACCAAGAACGTCGTAGCACAGTTTATCCGGCATAACTTGATCTGTCGATATGGTGTACCAGAGAGGATCATCACAGACAATGGTACAAATCTAAACAATACGATGATCATCGAGCCCTACAAACAGTTTAAGATTCAACATCATAACTCTTCTCCCTACCGGCCGAAGATGAATGGGGTTGTTGAAGCGGCTAATAAGAATATCAAGAAGATTGTGAAGAAGATGACGGTGACATACAAATACTGGCACGAGATGTTACCATTCGCCCTTCATGGGTACCGTACCTCGGCAAGGACATCGACAGGGGAAACCCCTACTCTTTGGTGTATGGCATGGAGGTTGTCTTACCCATTGAAGTCTAGATACCCTCTCTCTGGATCATGAAGGATGCAGGTTTAAGCAAAGAGGATTGGATCCAGACCCGACTTGATCAGCTGAATCTAATCGACAAGAAGAGACTTACTGCTATTTGTCATGGTCAGACGTATCAAAAGTGAACGATCAAGGTTTTTAACAAGAAAGTCAGACGACAAGAATATCAAGTCGGGGATCTGGTGATCAAACGCATCATACTGCCGCAAGGTGATCCCAGAGGCAAATGGACCCCCACGTACGAAGGGGCATTTGTGGTTAAGAACATTTTCTCGGGAGGAGCTATGATTCTAACTACCATGGATGGTGACGACCTTCCTCACCCCGTCAATGCAGACATAGTGAAAAGATACTACGCATAATCAAAGACTCGCTAGGTTGACTGGCCTAGGAAAAAATAAGGGCTTCCCAGCGAACCAAAAGTGTTCGGGCAAAAGTAAGGGATGAAAATGAAAAAAAAATGTACACCCGGCAAGTCGAAAACCTGAAAAGGCGGCTTGGGAAAAAAAGGGTATCTCGGTGGACCGAAAACCTGAAAGGGCGGTTCAGGCAAAAATTAGGGATCAAAGCGTAACACTATGTCTCATTGGATCATCTTGTGACCAGACTTCGGTATCGACTATCAAGCTCAGACGGTGCCAATCAATCTGATCTACCTTCAACCAAGTAGCAAAGTGATGAGACTCTCGAAGATATAAAGGCAATAACAGAGTTGGAACCCAGTGGGATTGTTTCACATAGCTGTTTTTATTTCTTTTTCACAAAATGTATAATTCCCTCGGCGGCGTTCTCTTACTAGGACGTCAGCTTCTTGTACAAAACGCCCATTACAGGCCAACTTCAAAATTAATACAATTCATTTTCACAAGAAATTTCAACTTGCTTTTTCTTTTTCTGTTTTATTTTGCAAGATCGTCCAATGATTCATTTTTGATATATGCATTTGGAAATAATCGCTGCTCATAAATATTTACATAAGAAACAAAAGACAATTACTCGTAATTCCAAGAACAGGGGCAAACAAGAAATGTCCAAACCTTACAGTTGCTCTACCCACCAGGTACAGGGATAGATCCAGCTTGAGAATATGACTAAAGGTGCATACACTCCCCGCAGAGTAGGAAGTATCCAAAGACAGTGGTATCAACTCTCCCCAGCTGAGGTTCATAATCACGAATAAGTCGGAAAAATTCTCCCCAAGCAGAGTTTATCTATCACCAGCAATAGAAGTTCACCATCGGCGGAGTTTATTTCTTCCACAGGCAAAAATTCAATCCCCGACAGAGTTCATCATCACCAACAACAGTAATTCATCCCCAGCGGAATGGTTTCTCCAAATCGGCAGATCGTCCAACAAAATATTTCTCTTCCCCACAGAGTCATTCTACCACAGGTTTATTCTCAAACAGAGGCTCCCCCGGTGGAATATTCTCAAATAGAACGGACGCAAGTCTCCCGTTAATCATCTTCGATCACTATCCCTAGCAAGAACGAAGAACTCAACTCCTTGTATTCTCCAGCAGCGGTCCGAGATTTATTTTCCCCAGCTAGAGAACATCACAAGAACATTGCGTATCCATACATCATGGCATGCGCATACGCATCATACAACACAATCTCATTTATTTTGAGAACATCATTACTCGATACATGTCATGCATCATGAGATTACATACGATTAACTCTTTACCTTTTAGGGAAAGATACAATCAAATTCTCACAAGTATTCTCTGGTTCAGTCAAATCGACATTAAGATTTCTATTCCAGTTCAAGCTATGAAGCCCGGATCCGACCAGATAATATCTTGATTTCTCCATCATATTGTGAAGCCTAGAGAACGACCGGATAACTGTATCAAAATACTACGAAGCCTAGAATCGACCAGATAGTGGTATATCTTAAATTCAAGTTATGAAGCCCGAATTCGGTCGGATAATATCTTGATTTATCCAAAACACCATGAAGCCTGGAATCGACCAGATAGTGGTATATCATAAACACAAGCTGTGAAGCCTGAAGATCGACCATAAAACATCTTAACCCTCAGCAAGTTATTGTGAAGCCTGGAAATCGACCAGATAGCAATACAAGATACCATGAAGCCTGGACTCTACCAGATAATGGTATAAGACACCGTGAAGCCTGGATCACGACCGGATAGCGGAAAAAGACACTAAAGCCTGGGATACGACCAGATAACAGTGTAAGGTACTGCGAAGCTCGGAATTCGACCGAATAGCAGATTACCTGTCCAATTACTAAGAAGCCCGGAAATCGACCGGATATTAGTAGGCCTTAAAATCAAATGGAAGCCCGGATGCGACCGGATAACCACTTGATACCTTCTGAAGCCTGGAGCACGACCAGACAAGAATTAAGAAATTTGCAAAGCCTGGAGAACGACCAGATAGCAAGTTTAATCTCCTCTCCCCAGTAAGTGACTGTAAAGCCTGGAGCACGACCAGATAGTAGTCGATCTTATTCTCCTCAGCAAATCATTGTGAAGCCTGGAGCACAACCAGATAGCAGTTCATTTTCATCTCCTCGACTAAGAGATGATTCCCCAGTAGAGTAACAGACAACTGGAAGTTCCTAAAACTCTATCTCTCTCAAGACAAGAGACCAGCATTCCCCAACGTAGTCCTCCTTAACAACAGGTATACGGGCTCTCGCAAAGGAATCTCTTATACGATCGAAACTTCTTCTGATGGCATCTTTAATCCCATTTTGCGACATCAACGTCCAAATTGCATCTATAAGCCCATTCCCGATATCGCAAGACCAGTACCACTTCATACGAGTGTAAATTTCTGGGCACTCTAGTGTTCAATCATCTTCCACCTTCGGATCACGAAAGGCAGACAAGCCAATCTACATCCTCAGGTTTAAGAAGATTGAACAGGGCAGCTATTGTACCCCAAAATTTCCCCTCCCATATTTCTCAATACATTTCAAGTGAGGTCCTCAAATTGCTCAAGGAAGACCAAGGGTTGACCAGACAAACTCTCTCCTAAGGCAGTCTACCTCAAATTAGGGTTTCAGTTTGCATCAAGGTACTTGAGTCCAAAGGATCCCAAATGCTCACCATTGTCCTAATATGTTCTCAAGATCATCCATGTCAAGTTTCAAGCCTTGCAGAGGAAGTTTGCTCAATCAATTGCTCAAAGGCCTAAAAATCGACTGTGCTAGGGCAAAAGTCAACTGTGGCCCCCATACAGTCAAACTTCAAGATTTTTGGTCAACATTATCATTTTGAAGTATTATTCATCATTTTATCAAGGGTTGATCATTATTCCTCAAGTATTTCTCACAATTCATCAAAACCCAAAAGTTGCTAAATTAGGGTTTTGTAGGAAAAGTCAACTCAACTTTGACCAAGCATAACTTTCTCATACTTTATAAAAAATGACCCATCCAAATCTCATTTTGAAGAGGATGTAATTACCTAAAATTCATATTCAATCCCAAGTTCAAAATATGCACTCACAAGAAGATATAAATTTGGACATTATAGGTCATTTTGGAAAGTCAACAAAAACACCTTTTTTCAAAGCTTCATACATGAACATGGAAGAATCTATTGAGATGAGACCAAAAGGGTTGCTTAGAGGACATATTAAGCTTTCTAAAAAGATCAAGAACACATCTCTAGGATCAAAATTGAAGGAGTTATGCATTGGCAAAGTTGACCCTTTTTCCAAAATTGCCAAAAGTCAAATGTGGCCAAAATTGCATTTTTTGTCAAATGGGCCTAACTTTTTATGCTTGCATTGAGTTTATAACATGATCCACGACCCATGATCCTTCCCATTTGTCTTTATTTTATTTTTGTCATTTATTTTGATTTTATTTCAATTAAATCAAATAAAATCAAAATAAAATCAAAATAAAATCATGAAAATATCAAAAACTAATCAAAGCTTGAGATTTGGTGCATGTTTAGGTATGTTATACAGTTGGAGATGAAATCAAATCGTGCAAGCTTCAAATGGACACAAAAATATTGGATTTTCCCAATTTGGAAATATTTGCACAAAGGATCAAATCTTGAATCAATGATCATAATTGGAGAAGATTTGAAACCAAATTGCAACCCTAATTCATTCTTGGATACATAAGGAAGGATTGCAGATCAGAAACAGGGGGATTGGAGGCGTGTAAAACACAAAGCAAGTTTCAAAAAAATCAAGAAAAGTGGCAATTTGATTTCCACGTTCCAGGCCAATTCAAAGTCTCCTAGCCATCCCAAACGTTTGCTGGACATCCCAGGAACGTGTTTCAACCATTAGCAAGCTCCCTCAAGCCTTGAAACGCGCTGTAAGTACCACACAGTTTCTCACTTTTCTTGATTTCGAATCCATGAATTCTAGCATCTTTAGCATGAATAATTGACATATTCTTAATCCTTATGATGATTGCAAACTATCGGTTATGTTTAATTGCATTTTTATTGACTGCATACCAAGATGCCATGATTAGGGTTCGAGCTTTGTTTTTAGGGATTTTGCACATAGGAACAATTGGCCATGGAGAGTGGTACCATGATGCTCGTGAGGTTGCAACGAGTTGATTGGTACCACTGGTATTGATTTATCATGCAGGGATAAGATTTTGGAATGGACAATGGTTATACCTACACCCATTGTCTATAGGTAAAGGTGTTTGGTCTAAAACGACGGAGGCACGAGGAAGATGATAACGTGGCACTCCCTGACTTGCCCATCCAAATCTGCACGCGTTTTGATAATTATTATTTTGTTTTTCCATATAATGTTTTCTTGTTGTTCCATGTACAAATAACCAAGCCAGCTCAGCTGGTCATCATGCAGCGCGAAAATGCCAAAGGGCCTGGGTTCGATCCCCAGGTCCCCATATTATTCCATATTATTTTGCTTTGTATGATCAGGTGTACAGGAGCCTCATAAATCCACCATACGTCATCAGATTTCAGCCACCAGATCATCAAAGTGCCATATCTAAGGCTTGTCACATGAAGGACCACCATACGCCCAGTCAAGCTAGCAACATGGGATCTGGAAAAGTCAAACGGGCCAAGTGTTATTGGGCTCAGAATTTGCAAGTCACACCCCCTCCTTTACTACAAAACCAGGCCCATTATAGTTTTTCTAATTTTTCTTTTTATTTTATTTTTTTATTTAATTATTTTTCTAACACAAAATTAATTTCTTTTTCATAAAAAAAATCATAAAATAAATTTCACCAATTTAGAATTTAGGTTTTATTTTATTTTATCAAATTTAATTTTATATTAGTCTAATTTAATTTAGGATTAATTCTAACTTTTTCATGTATTTAAAATCAAATTTAGAAAAAATTAAGGTTAACATGCGATTTAATTTTTATTTCTTTTCTCAATAAAACAAAAATACAAAATAGGTTTATTTAATTATTTTTTCTTAAATTCTAAATTAATTAGTAATTAGGTTTTTATTTATTCAATCAAACTTTATTTTCTCAAAACAATCAAAAACAACAAAAATGATTTTTCTCTTTTAGTTTCAATTAGAGATAGTAGGGTCAAAACCCTAATTTTCTTTCCATTCGATTCATCGCGCGCACTTATTATTTTTGCAATATTAATGTAACTGCTTACAGTATGTAATAGTTTAATTAGGATTTTCTTTTATTTATCATTTTACGGGTTTTTGTCTATTTAATTAATCCCCTACCCCGAAGCCTTGTAATAGCGTAGTTTTTATTTCTCGCATTTTAATTCTCGCAAAATATTAACTGTTAGATGCATGATAATAGGGTTGTATGACAAGACTATATGTTAATTTAAAATGGCTAGAAAACCCTAATGTGCAAAGATAATAACTGAAATCAAATCACTCGCACATGCGCACTCCTAGGGTATACTCTCACTTCGGTTGCCTTCGGTAAACGGTCATTAAGTATAGGGTGTTTTAGTGGTCGCCCTTCTGTCTAAACAAACATCAAACGTCCCGTTTGGAAATGTTGCCTCGAAAACGTCGCCTCAAAAATATTGCCTCAAATATGATCTTAAGACATTAGGGTTATTACTAAGACGTCCTAACATTGCTTTGGTGATCTTATGTCCCTTTCAAATTGACCCTTACAACTCCAACGACGGTACTTCCTATTTCTCAATAATGGGATAGCATTGTCTAAAGGAAACAAGAACAGAAATAATCTTTTTTCGAGTAGGTAGACGCTAGTAGGTACTTGCTCAAAATCAAACTTTTTCACACTTACACTTTTTCAAACAAAATTTCCAAAAAAAAAACACTTTGTAACACTCTTGAAGACAGAAGCAAGGGTTAAAACAAAGTAAAAACAAAAAATTTCAAAACACACAAACACGGAAGCAATTTTTAAAATGATGAGCAAGTACCTAAGAGCCCGTGGAAAACCACGGATAGAAAGGGTGCTAACACCTTCCCTTTCTATAATCTACCCCCCGTACTCAAAATCTCGAAAAAGGAATTTTTCTATGCTTTTGTCCTTTCCAGTTGGATAAAATAAAAGTCGGTGGCGACTCTTGCTTACCGCGACATTTTGCAAACACAAACGCAAAACGTAAACCAGCATTTTCCAAAACAGTCGGTTCTGCCACCGTATCACACTAGGAACGACTTGAATTTCCACAACCTTCAACATATCTTCCAATTGCTTATACTTGTCCTCAACGGGTGGATATTGTTCGTCAAAGTAGTCCTCATCCTCAGAGTTTGGATTGTTGCCACCCCTAGCACGGGTACTCCTTGCATCTTCATCTTGATTTTCATTCTCTTCGGAGGAATCTTCTTCAACTTGGGCTTGTTTGGAGGGCCCTTTAAACCTCTTCCCCATGTTTAGGATTCCAGCTCGTTTCTTTTCCTTTTTCTTACTCCCTTTGGTGAAGAGTGCTTTCAGATCTTCCTGCCCCTTCGCTAAGTTCAGGAATATTTGTTGGAACTGGACGATTTGATCTTGGAGATATTTAACTGTTTGCTCTAGACTCAGTTAGTGCTTCATAACACCACATAGCGGCCCCGTAATCTCCTTGACTAGACTCAAGGGATACTGGTACCAATAAATGTGTCACACAAACATACCCATCGCTTTAACCATGTCGGTATACCCCACACAATCACCATAATCTATTGCTACTTACCTAATAATGTTCCACGATCCAGGTAGAAGATCAATACAAAATCCAAACAACTATTTAAGAGTAAAGCAAGCAAATCAAACAATGAAAGCATTTAAATGTGATCTAGTCTCTAAGTTAACCCCACTTTTAAATGATCCCCAGAAGAGTCGTCAGTTCTGTAATAAGGTGGGAGAACTGACTTGGTGTTTTGCGTTTTATCACAATTGTTACGGATAGCAAAAGTCGCCACCGACTTTTCTTTTATCCAATAAAGGAAAGGGTGAAAAGAACAGGAAATACCTTTTGAGAATTTTCTTGAGTTCGGGGGGTAGGTTATGAAAAGGGAAGGTGTTAGCATCCTTTTCATCTGTAGTTATCTACAGGATCTTAGTTACTAGCTCACTTTTGAAATGCTTTGTTTGAAATGTGTTTGTAATTGTTTTCGAAAGTATTTTTGAAAGTGCCTTCGTTTAGGTGAACTTTGTAATGATTCTCGTCTCTATAAGAATGCATACAAAGTGTTGCATTTTGAAAATATTTCAATTTGAAAGTGTTATGTGTTTGAAAGATGTTTTAAAATGGTTGTGATGGGTTTTTAAAGTATTTTTGAAAAGTGCCTTCGTTTAGGCGAACTTTGTAATGATTCTCGTCTCTATAAGAATGTATACAAAGTGTTCACTTTTGAAAATATTTCATGGAAAGTGTTTGTGTATTTGAAAGATGTTTGGTTTGAAATGTATTTTTGAAAAGTGCCTTCGTTTAGGCGAACTTTGTAATGATTCTCGTCTCTTTAAGAATGTATACAAAGTGTTGACTTTAAAAAATATTTCATGGAAAGTGTTTGTGTATTTGAAAGATGTTTGGTTTGAAATGTATTTTTGAAAAGTTCATTAATTTAGGCGAACTTTGTAATGATTCTCGTCTCTATAAGAATGTATACAAAGTGTTGACTTTTGAAAATATTTCATGGAAAGTGTTTGTGTATTTGAAAGATGTTTGGTTTGAAATGTATTTTTGAAAAGTACCTTTGTTTAGGCGAACTTTGTAATGATTCTCGTCTCTATAAGAATGTATACAAAGTGTTGACTTTTGAAAATATTTCATGGAAAGTGTTTGTGTATTTGAAAGATGTTTGGTTTGAAATGTTTGTGAGCAAGCAACTACGAATGTTCTACCTACTCAAAAAGTCTTTATTCATTTCCTCCTCCTTTAGATATTTCTATCTTACCATTGATTGGTAAGAAATCCTATCATTGGATATGAAGGGATGGGTGTGGGTCGTCATATAGTCATAGAAGGCAATGTTGTAGGATACCTTAGAAATATTTGTAAGGGTCTAAGATCGTTTACCGGAGGCAATATCGAAGGGTCATAGAGGGACTACGATCTTGTAATTGAGGGTCTTTGCTAAAGTATCCCACGTTCGAGGGACATGACTATTTATTTCTCAAGGAAACAAGTATGGGTTAACCCTAGAGGTGCAACTGTGCAAAGTGTTTATTTTTCATGTACTGTTTGTCTTGTATTAGGGTTTGCTATTTGTTGATTTTAGTCTTTCCATACAAACCCTAATTACTAGCATTTATATTGAAAACGATAAATTGCGAAAGTTAAAGTCCTACGCTATTACATCATTTAGGGGATGGGGATATGAATTATGAATGGGGATAAAAGAAATTAAAATGTAATTACTATTACAACCAAATTGAATAAAAAGTCTCAAAATCAAATTTTTTGGTGTTTAGGCTGACACCGGCCATGTCCTGTGACACGGGCACCCGTGTCAAGACCCTGTAATAATCATGCATGTCTTTTTTTGTCCCAACTGAGCTGACACAGACTGTGTCCTGTGACAGGGGTACCCGTGTCAGGACCCTGTCCTGCCACTTTGCCAAGTATTTAGTCCCAGTAACAGGGACATAGGCTGTGTCCTGTGACAAGGGCACCCGTGTCAGAACCCTGCCTTGCCATTTTGTCCTGTTTTCTTCTTGACACAACCCGTGTCAGGTGACACGACCAGCCGTGTCAGACTTCCATAAGCATTTTTCTGTGATTTTCAGCGTTTGCAACTTTTCTACTCTGATTTGTCCTGTTTTATTCTTTTGAAAACGAAAATTAAATGATGTATGAACAAAGATATCATAGTTTGAGAAAACTTACCTGTTGAAGTGAAAACCCATAATGTGTATGGATGTTTCCAGGTGCAATGTGATGACTTATTGAGCTTCGTTAGACCTCCCTGAAGTTGTTTCAATCCTCACTTTATGTTAAAAGTGTTTGGGTCTCTCCAACCAAGTCAACTTGCAAGACAATGTTTTTGAGTTTGGAAGGTGGTGATAATGATGTTACATAAGTTATTCTTGGGTTTGAACAACTTCTATATGATGTATGTGAAGTATTTGGATGGTTTGTTTCGGGAAAAC
Source organism: Vicia faba (assembly GCA_948472305.1). Taxonomy (NCBI): domain Eukaryota; kingdom Viridiplantae; phylum Streptophyta; class Magnoliopsida; order Fabales; family Fabaceae; genus Vicia; species Vicia faba. The sequence continues at coordinate 142,777,407 of OX451736.1, forward strand.
ATGCAAGGTATGAGATTCAAAGATTTAGACTTCAAAGCTTAAAGATTGAGGTTTTATGAACAATTCTGTTTTTTTGTGAGTGAAGGGATTTTGAGTGGTAGTTTCTCTTTCTCTTTTTTCTGGCCTCCCTCTATTTATAGCCAAGAGATTTGTGAACAAGAGCTGATTAGGTTTATAAGACATCATGTTATAGTTTGGTTGGGATGCAAATATCAAACTATGTCAAGTATTTCATGGTCCCAAGATGAAGTACCAGAGTTGCTAGTATAGAGGGGCTACTTTCCATGATTTATGGTGCAATAAAATCAAAAGTAAACAAGGTATGGGCTCATGAAAAATTTTGTACCAATAAGCTTGCTTTTTAAGAAAAGCAATGGTAACTTGTTACCTTAAATGGCAAGTTATTTGGATAATGGTGTGTATCTCTTGGGTAATGGTTCAAGCTTTTGTGTAAACATTAAATTATGGAGAGATTTGAAAGAAATAAGTCCTACAACATAAGATTATGCAGCATAGAATGTAGATTGGATTATGTGTTCTTCAACAAAAGGACTTGTAATTCAAGGATGGATGCCCAACTTCATGCCCTTGAATCTCCTAGCTCAAGTATGATAAATCCATGCTCTTGGATGTGTTGGAAAGCTTGAAACATGCTCTATAACTTTCATGTTGGACATTTTGACAAAATTATCTTGGAACTATGTGAAAAAATGCCAAGAAGTTGGGATAAAATCCTGACCAAAATCTGTTGAAAATTTCTCTAAGTGTTAGATGAAAATGTCATGACATCATGGGCTTATATCTTCAAATCTAAGGGTTTTTTGGACATCAACCCTATAATAAAAAGTTGTATAATTAATCAAGATATACAACTTTCATGTTGAAATTTTCCTTTGAATCATTTTGCATCATGGTGAAAAATTGGTATGAAGTTATGAAATAAACATGTATAAAACACTTAGAAAAATTCATAAGTCTTGAAAAGTTTGACTTTTCAAATTGACTTTTGACTTTCTTGACTTCTTGATGATCGAGCTTTATATTCTTGATTGTCTTGATGAATTTTGATCTTTGAAACTTAATGTTGACCAAAAAGTCAAAGTTTGACTTTTCAGTGTACAGTTGACTTTTTCATTAGTTGACCAAATTTTATCTATCAATCCATTGATCTTGAGAAATGTTTTGAGCCATGAAATTAGGTCAACGTGTTATATTTGAATCCTTGAGATTGTACTTTAATCCATTAGATTATGTATTAGTTCAAAAGGTCAATGATCAGTCGTTCTTAGTCAAACCCTAATTTGTGGTCTCAGTGTTTCAGAGGTGATTTTGTCTGATCAATTTTTGAGAAATCCTTGAGTATTGGAGATCCTTTGTGAGTAATGTCTTGAAAAAGAGAGGGAGAATTTTGGGGTACAACATTTGCCTCTGTTCAATCTTCTTAAACCTGAAGAGTTAGATTGGAAGGTCCTCCATTCGTGACTTGAAGGTGAAAGATGATTGAACACTAAAGTGCCCAGAAATTTTCACTCAATGAGGTGTTAGTTTATGGTGTCGGGAATAGGCTTAAAGATGCCATTTGGAGAAATTATAAAGAGCTCGTCAGAGATGGGCTTACAGATTCAATCCAAAGTAACTTTTGATAGAGAATGGAAGAAGTACTAGAATAAATCTTTGGTCATTTAATCTGAATGATATGCTGGAATGGACCCATGTTAAGCCGTGTCCGGAAATGTATTAGAAGGAATCCGTGTAAGATTGCTTCAGGATTAACCCGTGTGAAACTGTATCTGGAAATTTATGAGAAGAAGCCTGGGTAGGGATGCTTCGGGATGAATCCATGTGAAACTTCATATGGAAATATATGAGAAGGAGGCTGGGTAGGGCTGCTTCAGAATGAGTCCATGTGAAACTGCATGTGGAAATTCATGAGAAGAAGCCTGTGTAGGGCTGTTTCGGGATGAGTGCGTGTGAAACTACATTTGGAAATATATGAGAAGGACCCTGTGTAGGGCTGCTTTGGGATGAGTCCGTGTGAAACTTCATCTGGAAACTTATGAGAAGGAGCCTGGGTAGGGATGCTTCGGAGGATGAGTCTGTGTGAAACTGCATCTAGAAATTCATGAGAAGGATCCTGTGTAGGGCTGCTTCGGGATGAGTCCGTGTGAAACTGCATCTGGAAATATATGTGAAGGAACATGTATGGTGCTGCTTCGGGATGAGTCCATGTGAAACTTCATCTGGAAACTTATGAGAAGTGTAACACCCCAATTCTACCCCAAGCAATTAGTGGAAAATCAGTATAAAAATTTCCAATATAATCAGGATGCCACATGTTCAACGTAAACACATAAACATGTCATGCTTTTAGAATAGATACATAACACTTAAAGAAGTGGAATTAACACAACTCATGAATATAGTCTTCATAACATAAACCAAACTTTGATTAATCATGCAGCGGATTCATAAATAGTTCTCTAAATAAGATATAACGTCTTCTGAATCATAGAACAACATCAATACAATAAACTCCTCAAATAACAACATAAGGTTCAATAAATAAACAAAAAAATAAGACAAACGTTCATTTCCCCCCGAGTGCTACGTATCAGAGCAAATGACACCAAACTCGAACTAATAATGCTATCGACTACTCATCTTGGTTACCTGCACGTTACCAACAAATGGCAACATTCAAACAGAAGTGGTGAGATATAAAACTATATAGATAGGGTTATGATAAATAATATATTAGGTAAAGAATAAAGAGAATCACCACTTCATACGACAATAACCCAACACTTCACAAATCATCAACACCACAACTCAACCTATATGACTCGAATATGCAACTCGAAACTATGCGAATGCACGTGGTACCATCGGAAAAACTCCCATCATAAACATTTACCAGTAATTTCAAGGCACAAGGCATAAGCCTTCTTCATAAATCATTTTTCTAATACAGGCCTTCACAAAATCCACCAATACAGGCCTTCACAAAATCCGCCAATACAGGCCTTCACAATATTTGCTAATACAGGCCTTCACAAAATCTGCCAATACATGCCTTCACAAAATCCGCCAATACAGGCCTTCACAAATGCAAATGTATGAATGCACAACACATACAACAACATAATTAAACACTTCACGAGGCATACACCTATGTCATTACTTCACTGGCCATAGGCCTACAACGTCATCAACGTAATCAACAACAAATCATGGCAACAACATATTCATTATATATTCACTAGGATTCACACCATAAGGCTACCCACAGAATAATTCCTAATCACATTATCAATAGCAAATTCCACATATACTTAATGATATCTCGCAACAACAACACATTCATCGATCAGCACAAAATAACACAACATTGGTCATAAGATCGATAATCAACAACTTTCATAAACTGGACGAAATGACTTAATCAACTGTATCGATAATTCAGCGTAATCGTCATAATTTCAACAAAAAGACATATCCATAATTACCTACTAATTAAACTTAGTTACCCGGTCAAGTTTCATTAAATTCCGGATAACTAACTATACCGCCTGATTCGGCTACTGGTCAGTGGATTTTACACAGGAAAAGTTCATAAGTCCAAGTTTCTGAAAATTTGCTATAGCAGCTCTGACACGGGTGGCTGGGGGAAGGCGTGGAGCATAAAGGCTGACACGGGTGCCCGTGTCAGCTGACACGACCCGTGTCGGGAAGCCTGAAGCTTAAAAAAAACAGTTTTCCACCCTTCACACATGTGCCTTGTTCTTGTTCATTCCTTGTTTCAATTTACCAATTATCCTAGCTTAGCATTAACCCAACACAGTTCAAATACAATAATTAACAACACAACTTAAATCAATCATTAATTTCAATAGCAACACAACAATTTTCAACACAACATAGTAGTGAAACTAATACCCTAAACCCAAATTAAAATTCATCATACTCTCATTTATTTAGCAAGAACCCCACCCTTACTTTGGATTGAGTGCATCTCTAAGAAACTTTAATGGAATTTTTGGGAATTTGGCACTAGTAGCAACTTCCTCTTGTTCTTCTTCTCCTCTCAAAACCCTATTCCTCTTTCTCTTCTTTTTCTTTTTCCTGATGACACTATACTCTCTTTCTCCTCTAATTCTATTTCTAATATAATAGTATTATTTTACTTAATCTCTTAATAAATCCATATGGGCCTAAGAGACATACTCCCTTATTACTTCACAACACCACAAATTAAGCCCAATATCATATTTAAGCTTAATAATAAAAATAATACCTCAACTTAAATCCACCAAATTAAATCTGATTATTTATCATGCCACTAAATAAAATAATTCTGACTTCGACGATAAAAATTCGAATTAATATAAAATATTCAAAAATATTTAATTAAATAAATTATTAAATATCGGGGTGTTACAACACTCCCCCACTTAGAATATTTTCGTCCTCGAAAATAAAAGTTTACCTGGTTTAAATAACTCGGGATAGGAGTCTCACATCTTGCTCTCCAAATCCCAGGTCATACTTTCTCCAGCAGCTCCTAACCAAACAACTTTCACCAAAGCAATCTCCTTTCCTCTTAGAATCTTCATCTTGCGATCTGCGACTCGCACAAGCATCGTCTCCACTGTAAGATTATCTCGTACTCACACATCGTCCATCTGAATCACATGATACGGATCGGGAATGTACTTCCAGAGTTGCGATACATGAAACACATCGTACAAATTAGCAAGACTTGGCGGTAATGCCACTCGGTAAGCAACTTTTCCAACTCTATCCAATATCTGATATGGACCAACAAAATGAGGAGTGAGCTTATTAGACTTCAGATCTTTCCCAACACCAGTCACAAGTGTGACTCTCAAAAACACATGATCACCAGCTTGGTATTCCAAATCATTCCTTCTCTTGTCATGATAACTTTTCATTCTACTTTGAGAAGCTTTCATCTTATCTCGAATAAGTTTAACTTTGTTAGTAGTATCTCGAACAATCTCAGGTCCAAGTACCACAATTTCACCAGATTCATGCCAACACAACAGATTCCTACACCTCCGACCATACAATGCTTCAAAAGGTGCCATCCCAATACTCGAATGGTAACTGTTATTGTAAGTGAACTCAATCAATGGAAGATAAGTATCCCACGAACCTCCCTGCTCAAGAACACATGCTCTCAACAAATCCTCCAATGACTGAAGCGTCCTCTCGTTCTGACCATTCGTCCGAGGATGATACGCCGTACTCAACCTCAACTTAGATCCCAACGCTTCTTGCAAACTTTTCCAGAAATCAGAAATAAACATTGGATCTCTATCCGACACAATACACAAAGGAACACCATGCAAATTCACAATTACTCTGGTGTATATCTCTGCCAACTTCGAAATCGGATATGTGATGTTAATAGGTATAAAGTGTACCAACTTCGTAAACCTATCAAAAATCACCCATATCGAATCATGTCCTCTCAAGGTACTAGGTAATCCTGTTACAAACTCCATCAAAATGCTATCCCATTTCGATTTTGGAATATCTAACGGTTTCATCAACCCTGCAGGCTTCTGATGCTCAATCTTCGACTTCTTGCATGTCAAATAAGAATACACAAATTGTGCCACATCACGCTTCATACTAGGCCACCAAAACAAGCCCTTCAAGTCTTGATACATCTTTGTAGCTCTTGGATGAATACTTAAACTGATTCTATGACTTTCCTCAAGAATCACTTTCTTAATCTCTTCATCATCAGGGATGCAAATACGATCTCAGAATCTCAACACACCTTGCGCATCTATCTTGAAATCACCATTCTCAGATCGATCGATTCCCATCATCATATCCACCAACTTCACATCTAGCTTTTGAGCCTTACTGATACTTTTGAGAAATTCATTATTAGTCTTTAACATTCCCAACATAACACTTTATGGTGTCACTTCACAAACCAAACTCAATTCTCAGAATTGCTCAATCAACTCTAACTCTTTAACCATCATTGCCGACATATGCAAAGCCTTTCGGCTTAAAGCATCGGCCACAACATTTGCTTTTCCTGGATGATAATTCAAACTTAAATCATAATCCTTCAATAAATATAACCACCTTAGTTGCCTCATATTCAATTATTTCTGATCAAAAAGATACTTCAAACTCTTATGGTCTCTAAACACTTCGAATCTAGAACCATAAAGATAATGCCTCCAGATTTTTAACACAAAGGCAACTGCAGCCAATTCTAAATCATGCATAGGATAATTCTTTTCATGAGTCCTCAATTGCCTTTGTTGTACCCAAAAATTTTCCCTCTCATTTATCAAGACTTTTCTCACAAGACTCCTTGGACTCAAGACAAGATTAGGGTTTGGTCAGCTCAAGACACCTCATCTTGCACTAATAACCTAAAATTAGGGTTTGAGTTTGCACAAGGATTTTTTGGACCATCAATGCTTCATGTGACTTTCATGCACCATCTTGGACCCCTAAGATTGCTCATGTTAAATTTCAAGCCTTGAATCACATTTTTGATCAGTCAATTGGACAGTTGACCTAAAAATCAGTTGTATTGGGGAAAAAGTCAACCATGGCCAATTTACAGTCAAACCTCATAATTTTTTATCCAAAACAACATTTTAGACTCATATGTACCATTTGATCAAGTTTGGATCACAACTCCTCAAGAAATTTGATCAAATCATCAAAAGGGCAAAATGGTCAAAATTAGGGTTTTGACAAAGAAAGGGAAATTTCTGATTTTTAACCTAGCCAATGACCAATTGAGTTCAAACATGATTTCAAGGTTTCAATGGCATCATCTTGACCTAATCACATAATTCAAAAGATCTCAAGTTCATTGGATTGACAGATGAATTTTCCAGTCAACTAATCAAAAGTCAATTGTACACTGAAAAGTCAAACTTTGACTTTTTGGTCAAAATCAAGTGCCAAGGGTCATAATTCATCAAGATATGTCAAAATATGAAATTTGTTCACCAAGAAAACCAATTTTGAAAATTAGGGTTTTGAATTTGAAAATTTTCATAACTTAGAATTTTTCTAAGTATGGAAATTTTCTTATTTTTTCCCAACTTTTCACCATGATGCAATTTGATTCAAAGAAAACTTCCAACATGAAAGTTGTAGTCCTACATGACATATACAACTTTTATTCACAAACTTTTCCCAAAAGAAGCTTGGATCTCAAGTTATGAATTTGTAAACATAGGTCCATGAACTAAATAACTTAGTGAAAATTTGCCCTAATTTAGGCAGGTTTTGGACCCAACTTCATGGACATTTTTCACCTAGTTCCAAGAGGTATCTCAAAATTCATTTCAAATATGGATTATAGAGAACATTGCAAGCTTTCTAAAATGTCCAAGAACTCTCCAAGATCATTTTTGGTTAGGGAGAATCGAAGAAGAGAAATTGGCATTTTATCACTTTTGTTCATGCCATTTTTACAAAGTATCAAGTTGCAAATCAGATCCATGATGTTTTTACCTTGCTTTACAGGTCCTAAACTCATTCTAAAATCCATAATTAAATGAAAACTCAGAGGATAATGGCTTTATCTTTACTTTTGGAGCATTGTACAAGAAATAATTCCATTTTAGGCATAAAGGTTACAATGCCATTTTCATAAAGTGAGCTTTTGCAATATTGTCAACCTTGAGCCTTGGACCTGTCCCTTTGGTGTAAACAACTTCCAAAGGTATTAAGCAAGTTGTACCAACTCCTATCAGCTCACAAGCCAGCCAGTACAAGCATATTTGCATTGGTCACTTCACTTTTCTTCAAATGCAAGAAAAGTTACAAAAGAGGTCAGAACTTGTACAGCTGATAAGGAGTGGACTTTGTATCATTCTATACAAATATACAAACTCATTGCAAGGCTGAGGACGAATGCTTGACAACTGAAACACTCAAAAACTCCAAAACTCCATTTTCTGTTCAAACATACAACAGTTCGGCAAAATCATAGCCATTTCATTTTTGGCTCGTGCGTTTTGCCTTTTAGCATTTGAAACACTTCATACCAAAGCAGTCCAAGCATTCATCCTGCATCTGTAAGCCCTGTTTCAGCCATTGCCATTTTAAAACTTGGAGCTTGCAGCTTGACTTCTACAAAGAGTTCTAGCCATCCACAAAGCAAACTAGGCATTGGAATAGCTTGAAGGAAGTTCAAGGAAGCTCACACGATCCTCATGCCTCCCTCAAAGTCCCCACATTGTCATATCCAAATCTATCTGAAGAAGGTATTTTTCAAAACTCTATCTCTCTATTTAGGCATCCTCAAGCCACGATTTGTGAAGAAAAGATGTAGTCTATAACATGGTGAAGCTGTACATATGCATACTTTTCATTTATATTAACTGAGCTAAGAGAATTTGAAGCTTGAAGTTCATGGAAAAATTAGGTCACGAATTAGGGGTTACAAAATTCTCTCTGATCTTTGAGAGTTAGGTCACAAAATTGATATGGTTGAAATCGTGAGATTAAATGCCACAAGTTTCATGTTATGGGTTTTTGTTTTTGTGCAAGCATGAGTAAGTTACAGGTTTGAAGGAAACGCGCGCGAAGGAGAAGACAAAGGACAGGGACGAAGCTGTGCCTTGGGCTTTTTGGCATTTTTGGCCTTTTTGTTTCTGCTTTTCACACCCCCTGGATTACTTTTGCACCCCCCTGACTATTTTCTTATATTTTTGCATTTTCTTGCATATTTTTATATTTATTACTTGCATTTATTTTTTCTAATGATAAAAAATATCCAAAAATAATTTATTTATTTCCACACTTTTATTTTATTTTTTTATTATTTTTTGGCATAAATAATAGTTTGTTAGGATAATATACTTTATTTTCTTAAATAAATTGTGAATATATTTAAAAATACTATACATTTTTATTATGTTATTTATATACATAAAATATTTATTTTCATACATATTTTAATTTTTAATCTTTGTACATAATATTATTTATTATTTTCTTGTACAAAAAAATGGACAAAATAATAATATAGAACATATATTTTATTTTAATTGAAAAATTAGGGTTTCACCCTTTCAAAAATAATATTTTTTCTCTTATTTTGAGGGCTTAAATAAATCATTTTTCTCATACAAAAATCAAATACAAAACATTTTTAGCATAAATACATTTTATTGCATTTTAAATTTTGTACATTTATTTAATTCGCACAATATTCAATTGGGTTGTAATAGTATTTTAAGGGTTTATTTTGTGCAATATCCCCATTCAAAAACTTGTATCCCCCCTCCCATAATAATTGTTGTAATAGCTTAGTTTACATTTGCACAATTTATCACATTTATACCATGTTTAGTAAACTAGGGTTTGCATGACAAGAACCAAAAACAAAACAAATAGACAAGACCTAATACAAGACAAATCAAATGCATGAAAAAACAGATATTGCACACAAGCACCCTTAGGGTTTCACCCACTTGGTTTCCTAAATTTAAATGGCCATGTTACGCATGCGAAGTATCTTGGCAAAACAAAACAAAAATAATATCATAGTCCCTCGATGACGCCATACAAAGGTTGCCTAAAACAAAATGATCTTGGTCCCTCAAACATGTTAAGATACTTGGCAACATTGCTATCATGGTCATACGATGACCCACGCCCGTCCCGTTTAACATCCAAAGATAGGTTTACTTACCAAATCAATGGTAAGACAACAATGTCAAAGGAATAAAAATGCACAAGAAAGACATTTGAGTTGGTAGATAGCTTCTAAGTTACTTGCTCCATTTCCAAACAATCCTTGCTATTTTCAAAAACAAACACACACACACACATTTCAAAACAACTTACAAAACATTGAAACATTTTTCAAAAGACAAACATCTTTGTATACATTCTTACGAATGAGAATCATTACAAAGATTGCCAAAACTATGGCCTCTTTTCAAAATACTTTCAAAACCACACCAAAGCACCATTTCAAACAATTTCAAAGCAAAACAAGTGATCTAAGCAAGTAACTAAGAACCCATGGAAAACCATGGATGAAAAGGGTGCTAGCACGTTCCCTTTTCATAATCTATCCCTCGAACTCAAGAAAATATCTCAAAGGTCTTTCCTGTGCTTTTTTACCTTTCCTTTTGGATAAAATAAAAGTCGGTGGCGACTCTTGCTAAACTGCGACATTTGCAAACACAAACACAAAACCTCAAGTCAGTTCTCCCGCCGTATCACAGAACTGGCGACTCTGCTAGGGAAAATTATAAAAGTGGGGTTACCTTAGGGTTTAGATTACCTTTATTTGCTTACAATTGTTTGACTTGTTTGCTTTACACTTTGGTTCTATTGTTTGGGTTTGAATCCTTCACCCGGATTTGGGAAACATTATAGGTAAATAGCAATACGTTGTGAAAACTGTGTGGGGTAGACACAGTCTAAGCAAAAGCTATGTTAGTGTGACATATTTGTGGGTACCGGTAGCCTTTGAGTCAATCAAAGAGAATACGGGGCCGCTGAGTGATGTCATGAAGCACTACTTCTAGAACCTTTACTTGACCAACTTGTCCTTTTAGGATGTAGTGAGATGAACGGGTTTGGTGCAATCCGAAGTTGGTAGATACTCGATACTACACTCATTGAGGGTTGGTTCCTTGGAATATTTCGGTCGCCAGTAAAGAGGCTTAAATTGAAACAATGAACAAGGAAATAATCCAGTGATATTGAGCTCCTTAGAACCCGGTTACTATTTCTAGGACAGGTTGAGCCAACTAAACTTCAAGAGGGTACTTACCTATGAAACCCCATGCAAGCCTAAACTAGGAACTTGTGTGATTTTCTTGTACATATATACTTGTGCATAACATCATGGACATCATGAACATCATTTGCATCCACTAACCATTTCAAGGATTTTGGAACTTCATCTTTGTTTTTGTTTTGTAGGATATGGATTCACTTCGCAGGAAAACTATCCAAGTCAACCTTGTAAGAATTCCTCCACAACTTAAGGAGATAGCTTCAAGGATTCCTGAAAACTCTCCATTCACCGAGAGACATGGTTGTCTACTCAACTTGGTTACTTCCAACACAGAGGAGGACATGATGAAAGTTCTCTTCCAGTTCTTTGACCCTTTGCATCACTGCTTCACATTTCCTGACTACCAGCTTGTTCCCACTTTGGAAGAATTTTCTCAACTCTTGAGGATTCCTATTCTCAATCAACTACCTTTCAACGGTACAGAAAGAGATCCAAAGCCAGAAGAGATTGCTCAAGCCCTGCACTTGCAATCATCTGATGTCACAACCCATTAGGAAACTAGAAGTGGTGTCAAAGGCTTCTTGGAAAAGTTCTTGTTTGAGAAGGCCCAAAGCTGCTGGAACTCCTTGGACTTACAAGCTTTTGAGGAGATTTTAGCTCTTCTCATCTATGTGATGGTATTGTTCCCTAACCCTGACCAACTCATAGATGTGAGTGCTGTCAAAATCTTCATGTCTCGCAACCCGGTGCCTACTTTGCTTGGGGATATCTTACACTCTTTACACACTCGTACAATGAGGAAAAAAGGTGTTCTCATGTGTTGCACTCCTCTCTTGGCAAGATGGTTTATTTCTCATCTTCCCCAATCAGTCTTGAAGAATGAGCAAGGTTTGAGGTGGTCACAAAGGTTGATGACACTTAAACATTCAGACATTCATTGGTGTTCTCAATCCTAAGAGAATGTTATTATTGTCGACCGTTGTGGAGAATTCCCTAATGTCCCTCTACTTGGCATTAGGGGAGGCATCACCTACAACCCCTGCTTGGCTCTAAGACAGTTTGGTTATGCCCGAAGGGATGGCCCACATGATATGCTGATTCAAGGCTTGGTTTTCGACTTCGACAACAACGATCAAGGACTTCGCCAAAGGTTCATCCGAGCTTGGAGGATGCCAAACAAGGTAGATAGTAAGACTCTGGGACACAAGAATTCCATCCCTCTTGAGCCTTACCTCAAGTGGGTACGAACCCGCGCCCAAAGTCTTATGATGCCTTACCCCTCCATTCTCCCAGTGATTATAGAGCCTGTCAAGGAAGGAGAGGTTCCATACACCATCCTACATCCTGACATGCCGACATCACTCGAATACCTACAAAGGAGTTGGATACAGCTCAAGGAAGAACACGATACTTTTGAAGCCCAATTCTACGCAAGCAATAAGAAGGTTTTGGAACTCACTCGGTTACTTTATGAAGAGCATAATCTCAACACCTATATTGCACCAAAGAGGATGCGCAACGTCTTTTTATCTTAGAATTTTGTATTATTTTGCCCTAGGGGCATTAATGTACTCAAATTCTTATTTATTAATATAACGTGTGTTTCTTTTTTGTTTGAAACAAATTTGAATTTCTAATCCTTGAAAACATTGCATGTATACATATCATTCATCATGAGCATAAACAGGTCTTTGCAACAAGTTTCCTCATCCTTCTACTGTTTATTTCAGCAAGATGGATCTTGAACAAACGGTCAAAGACTTACAAGCTCAGAACTCACAATTTCAGCAGTTACTCTTGACCTTGGCTAAGGGGCAGGAGGAACTAAAGACTTTGCTAGAGAAAGAGAAAGAGAAAAATAAGAAGAAGCCAGCTGGTGTGGTTATCATGGGCAGAAGGTTTCAGGGACATGCCAGAAGGACCTTAGATTTTCCAACCACATCTGATGAAGGGGAAAGAAAAGGAAAAGAAACGGCAGTGCCATCAGATTCTGAAGCAGAATAAGAGGAAGAAGAGGACTACTCTGAACAATAATACCCTCCGGTCGATGACAAATACAAACACTTGGAAGAGCTCCTAACTGCTATGGAGATACAGAGAGTACCGGGTGTGGATTTTGAGGAGTTAGGGCTGGTGTCAGGAATAGTAATTCCTCTAAAGTTTAAAGTGCCACTATTTTCCAAGTATGATGGGGTGTATTGCCCTAAAATGCACCTCAGATCTTATGTCAGGAAAATTCATCCGCATTCTGCTGAAAAAGGCTTGTGGGTCCACTTTTTCTAGGACAGTTTATCAGGAATGCAGCTTGATTGGTTCTACCAGTTGGAGAGGGCTGATGTCCATAATTGGGAAGACTTGGCAGCCGTTTTCTATAAACAGTATCAGTACAACGCTGATTTGGAACCAACCCGTACTCAACTCCAGAGTATGGCCATGGTATCATATGAGGGCTTCAAAGACTACGCCAAAAAGTGGAGGGATCTAGCCGGAAGGGTGCAACCACCTTTATCTGAAAGGGAGCTAGTGGACATGTTCTTGGGAACTCTATTAGGACCCTTCTTTAATCATCTGATTGGAAGCTCCTCTGCAGGGTTTACCGAATTGATTTTAACTGGCGAGAGGGTGGAAGCCGGTATAAGAAGTGGGAAAATTCAGAAAGATGCGTCTACCTATGCAGCTGTAAAAAAGCCCTTCACTAGAAAGAAGGAGGTGTTTGCTGTCTATTCACAGAGAAATCAGGGAAGAACCGAACGCCGACCAACGGTGGGTGCCGTTATGATTCAAAAGCCTGCATCAGACCAGCCAAGAAACAATCAGCCGAGAAATAATCAGCAAAGGGTGGAAAGGTCGGTTCAGCAATTCACCAAGATTAACATGACTCCAGATCAAGTCCTACCACATCTTTTGAAGTTGAATCTGGCCATGCTAAAAGAGGCCCCTAAAAATCCCAATACTGCATCTCCCCACTACCATCCGAACGCCAGATGTGCGTACCATTCTGAAAGCCCAGGGCACGACACCGACAACTTTTGGGCTCTGAAGAACAAAATTCAAGACCTGATAGACGCTAAGGAGGTTGAGTTTGAAGTGCCTGAGAAGCCGAATGTCATCTCTGCTCCAATGCCTAGGCATGGTCACAATGCCAATGATGTTGAGGAAGATCTGTTTGTTTCTACCGTGGATGAACTGTTAACTCCGCTCTCGATCATCAAGTTGAATTTGTTAAAATCTGGTGTGTTCCCAGGTTGTGACAAAGATTGCCATGTCTGCCTATCCTCCTCATTTGACTGCCCTCTGTTGAAGAAAGGCATCCAACAACTGATTGATAACCAAGAAATATTGTTTGAGAAAGCTCATATTTCACCCGTTCCAGTTAAAGAAGTTTCAATAATAACCATCTACGCCAATCCTTCCAGGGTCCCTAAAAGACCCGTTAGGATTACATCTGCTCCAATGACTACTCCGTTGAAGATAACAATGCCCGGGCCAACCCCATACAAATCAGATAAAACGGTACCATGGAATTATGGTGGAGAAATCTACTACCATGGTGTCAAACAGATTGAACAGACTGCCGAAGAAGAGATCTCCGAAGATGACAATTCCGACATTAGTAACATTGCCGGAACAAGCAAGGTTACCCGTAGTGGGAGAATTTTCTCTCTAGAGATTGCTCCTCCAACAGCAGTCTTTGGACCCGTGGTCGTTCAGAAGATTACATCTGTATCAGTGATTGTACCTGCAAGTGTACCTACCGACAAAGACAATACAATTTCTATCCCTATTTGCATTGCTGAGAATAAAGGAAAGAATGTTCAAGAGGAGCCTGTCCTGACGAAGGCTCAATCACTAGTTATTCCTGAAACATCCAAGAAGGAGATGGAAGAAATCTTGAGGATCATAAAGAAGAGTGATTATGATGTGGTTGAACAACTGGGGTAGACCCCCTCCAAAATCTCTATGTTAGCATTGCTGTTGTGCTCTGAGGCATATGCTAAAGCTTTGGTAAAATTTCTGAAGACAGCTCATGTACCACAAGAGACGTCTGCGGATCAATTCCAAGAGTGTGTGGCCAGTTTGACAGCTGACAATGGACTGGGTTTCTCCGATGCTGACTTGACATCCAAAGGGAGAAAACACAACGACGCACTACATGTCTCAGTAGAGTGTATAGGAATGACCCTAGCCCATGTTTTGGTTGATACTGGATCATCTTTAAACGTCTTGCCGAAGAAAGCCCTTGATAGGTTGGATTGTGAGGGGCTGACATTAAAACCCAGCATTATAATTGTGAGAGCATTTGACAGCTCTAAAAGGATGGTCCATGGGGAGGTGGACATCCCGATCAAGGTGGGAACCCAGACGTTCAATTCAACATTCTATGTGATGGACATCCGTCCTTCTTACTCTTGTCTGTTGGGGCGCCCCTGGATTCATAATGTTGGTGCTGTCACCTCCACTTTGCATCAGATGCTGAAGTACCCCGTCCAAGGGAAGATCATAATTGTCCATGGGGAAGAGGAATACATGATTAGTCATCTGAATTCTTTCCGATATATGGAATTGGATGGCGAGTTCATCGAAACCCCTTTCCAACAGTTTGAAGAAGTCTCTCCAGAAGTAGCGGCAACCTAGGCGGTATCATCGATTCCTATCATCACAAGACCTCCACCTCGGATGTCATCTCTAAAGGATGCAAGGGAAGTAGTGGAAGAATGGGGATGCACCATCTGGGGGCAGCTTCCAGACATTCCCTACAAATCAGAAAAGTTCGGCTTGGGGTTTACTTCGACCGCTCAGAAGGCTGTGCGCCGCGCCCGTGCCGGAGGGCCACCTGTGAAGATCAGCCACCAAGGGCTTAATGCACTAGAGGACAGTGAAGAGGATGGCAGCCTGGAAGATTGGATATTTCCTACTGTCGGCGGAGGACTATGCAACTGGGAAGCCAAAGACTTCATCCCAATTACTTTCATACTGCAGTAATTTATCTTTTACATTTCTGTTGGACTTGTAATAATTCACAAACAATTCGTACATTTTCAACCTTGTGTCTTACCCGGGGCATAATGGTCCATTTGTAAGGGTTTTTATTTCATTTTCATATGTCATTTAATGAATCATGGACGCTTTTTCACATATAAACCTTTTGTGCTCATTGTCTTTCTTTTACATTTTATTGTTTTTAGATGGCTATCCCTTACACACACCCACACTCACAAATGCAGGTACCCTTCCATTCCGGAACCCATGGGTAACGATACTGCTATAGCCTTTAGTGACTCTGAAGATCTGATCTACCAAGCCGAATACGAAGGTGAGGAAGATTGTGAGGTGCCAGGGGAATTGACCAGAATACTACAATAAGAGGAAAGAGCTATTCAACCTCATGAGGAGCTGTTGGATACAATCAACTTGGGTACCGAGGATGATAAAAAGGAAATCAGAGTGGGTGCCAATCTAGAGCCGAGTGTCAAGGAGCGCCTAATTCAGCTGTTTCATGATTATGTTGAGATCTTTTCCTAGTCATACGAAGACATGCCGGGACTCGATACAGACATTGTGGTACACCGTCTACCCACAAGAGAAGACTGTCCACCAGTGAAATAAAAAGTCCGCCGCATGGGACCTGACATGTCAAAGAAGATCAAAGCAGAAGTTATGAAGCAGTTCAATGCCGGATTTCTGGCAGTTACTTCCTATCCATAATGGGTTGCTAATATTGACCCGTGCCTAAAAAGGACGACAAAGTGAGAATGTGCGTGGATTATAAAGATTTAACCAGGGCCAGCCCTAAAGATGATTTTCCACTTCCACACAACGACATCCTTGTTGACAATAAAGCTCAGCACAAAGTATTTTCTTTCATGGACGGATTCTCAGGCTATAACCAGATCAAAATGGCATCTGAGGACATGGAGAAAACTACATTTGTCACACAGTGGGGGATGTTCTGCTACAAAGTGATGCCATTCGGACTGAAGAATGTCGGGGCAACCTATCAACGCGCCATGGTAGCCTTGTTTCATGATATGATACATCATGAGATAGAGGTCTACATAGATGACATGATAGCCCGATCACAAACTGAAGAAGAACACCTTAATCACTTGCAAAAGTTGTTTGTCAGGTTGAAGGAGTACAAGTTAAGATTGAATCCAAACAAGTGCACATTCGGAGTCCGGTCCGGTAAACTCTTAGGTTTCATTGTCAGCAACAAAGGCATCGAGGTTGATCCTGCCAAAGTCAAAGCGATACAAGAAATGTCTGCTCCTCGCACTGAGAAGGAGGTCAGAGGTTTCTTAGGACACCTAAACTATATTGCTAGGTTCATTTCTCACCTAACATCTACTTATGAACCAATCTTCAAACTGTTGAAGAAAGATCAGGTAGTTAGATGGAATGATGACTGTCAGATTGATTTCGATAAAATCAAGGAGTATTTGCTAGAGCCTCCTATCCTGATGCCACCAATTGAGGGAAGACCGCTAATCATGTATCTGACCATCTTAGAGAACTCAATGGGGTGTGTACTGGGGCAGCATGACGAGTTTGGCAGAAAAGAGCATGCCATTTATCACCTTAGCAAAAAGTTTACCGACTATGAAACCAGATATTCACTGCTCGAGAAAACTTGTTGGGCTTTGGTATGGGCTGCTCGCCGGCTAAGGCAATATATGTTGACTCATACCACTCTACTAATATCTAAGATGGATCCGCTAAAATACATCTTCGAGAAGCCTACTTTGTCTGGAAGGATAGCTAGATGGCAGATGATCCTAACAGAGTATGATATGCAGTACACTACCTAAAAAGCTATAAAGGGCGGTGTGCTAGCTGACCATCTGGCTCATCAATCTGTAGAAGATTATCAATCCATGAAGTTTGACTTCCGTGACGAAGATATCATGACATTGGACAATGTTGAAGATTTCAGACCATATGACGGACCTGAATAAGAATCCTGATGGACCCTGTACTTTGATGGGGCCTCCAATTCACTTGGTAACAGTATTGGTGATGTGCTTATATCTCCGAAAGGATGCCATACTCCTTTCACGGCCAGACTTTGCTTCAACTGTACGAACAACATGGCAGAGTATGAAGCATGCATCTTTGGACTCAAGGCTGCCATAGACTTGGGAATCAAATCTTTAGTTGTGTTTGGGGATTCAGCTTTGGTCATCAGTCAGATCAAAGGAGAATGGGATACTAAGCATCCAAACCTCATCCCTTACAAATAACATGTCTTGACATTGCTACCACATTTCGAGCAGATTACCTTCGAGCACTTCCCGTGAGAAGAAAATCAACTAGCAGATGCTCTAGCTACAATGTCATCCATGTTTAAACTTAATTGGGATAACGAGGCTCCCCAAATCACCATTGAACGAATGGACGAACCCGCACACTGTCACAAGATTAATACCGAAGAAGTAGTGAACCAGCCTTGGTTCCATGAAGTCAAAAGGTATCTTGAGGCTCAGGAATACCCTGAAGGAGCTTCAGTCAATGACAAAAAGTTCTTAAGGAGATTCTCGGCTAAGTTCTTCATAAGTAATGGCATCCTGTACAAATGCAATCATGATTTTGTTCTGCTCCGTTGTGTGGACAAGATTGAAGCTGAAAGGATTATGGCTGAATTGCATGAAGGTACCTTTGGCACTCACTCTAGAGGGCTTACGATGGCAAAGAAGATTCTAAGGGCAGGCTATTACTGGTCTACCATGGAAGCAGATTGCTATCAACACTCCCGGACCTGCCATAAATGTCAAATCTATGCAGATAAGGTGCACGTACCTCCGGTTCCTCTAAATGTCTTAACAGCTCCTTGGCCCTTCGCTATGTGGGGAATCAACATGATTGGGGAGATCAAGCCTACAGCCTCCAATGGACACCGCTTCATTCTGGTGGCCATTGATTATTTCACAAAGTGGGTCGAAGCAGCTTCTTTCGCATCCGTTACTAAGAATGTTGTTGCCCGCTTCATCAAGCAGAACCTTATTTTCCAGTACGGTATCCCCGAGAGGATCATCACTGATAACGGTACAAACCTTAACAATACTATGATCACTGCCTTGTGCGAGCAGTTCAAGATTCAACACCATAATTCATCCCCCTATCGGCCAAAGATGAATGGTGTTGTCGAAGCTGCAAACAAAAACATCAAAAAGATCATACAAAAGATGACAGTCACCTACAAGGACTGGCATGAGATGCTACCATTTTCCCTCCACGGGTACCGTACCACGGCTCGCACATCAACTGGGGAAACACCATATTCTTTAGTTTATGGCATGGAGGCTGTTTTACCTATTGAGGTTTAGATCCCCTCTTTAATAATCATGAAGGATGCATGTTTAAGTGAAGACGATTGGATCCAGACCCGACTTGACCAACTGAACTTAATTGACGAGAAGATACTTACTGCTGTTTTCCACGGTCATACGTATCAAAACGGATGATCAAGGCTTTCAACAAGAAAGTCAGATGCCTGGTATATCAAGTTGGAGATCTAGTGATCAAGCGCATCATCTTGCCACAAAGTGATCCCAGGGGCAAATGGACTCCTACCTATGAGGGACCATTTGTAATCAAGAACATCTTTTCTGGTGGGGCAATGATCTTAACCACCATGGACGGCGACGACCTGTCACACCCTGCGAACACATACATAGTCAAAAGATACTACGCATGAAAGACCCGCTAGGTTGACAAACCTAGGCAAAATAAGGGCATCCCGGCGAACCAAAAGGTTCGGGCAAAAATTAGGGATAAAATATAAAAAATCTGTACACCTGGCAAATTGAAAACCCGAAAGGGCGACTTGGGCAAAAAAGGGTTTCCCGGTGGACTGAAAACCCGAAAGGGCGATCCAGGCAAAAGTTAGGGAATTAAAGTGTATGACTATGTCTCGTCGGATCACTTTAAGGACAATCTCTTCATTGACAACCTGGAGCTTCTGATCAATCCAATCATCTTCGGACGAAGCAACAAATGGACAAGATATTCAGAGATACGAAGGCTATAGCAGAATGGGAACCCCATGGGATTTTTACACATAACTATCTTTCTTTGTATAGATTTTTCTCATTTTTATGACACCATCCTCTTACTAGGATGTCTGTCTCCTTTGTACACAAATACTTATTCAAAGTAAATACAAAGATATCTCTTTAAAGTGCAGAAAACCATTTGTCTTTTTCTTTTTACACTTGTGTTTTATTTTCAAAAACGTCCAATGATTCATTAATGACCATATGCATTTGAACATAATTACTGTTTACAAATAAACAAGATGGAAAAGAATAATTATTGACAGGTAGAAAGATTAGGAAAACGTCTTTAGGGTATTCCATGAGCAATCCCTATAGTACGTCATTAAGATCCCCAGCGTAGCCGAAACTTTGAACTACAGATCCCCAGCGGAGCCTAAATTTCCAACTATCAATCCCCAACAGAAACCATTCAGTTGCTCCAAATTCCCCAGCAAGTTGTCTTGAAGCCTGAAAACCAACCAGACAATAACTTCTGATAACTCCCCAGTAGATTGGCAGACAACCCAAACTCCTGAACTTGTTCCAAACAGCAATACGCTTTTTCTCAGAGTCTTTGAAGAAGTGAAAAACACAAGAAGGGGGGTTGAATTGTAAAACTTGAAATCAAATGCAGACAACACATTATTTTTATCCTGGTTCGTTTGATCTCAAACTACTCCAGTCCACCCGTCAAGGTGATTTCGCCTCTCTCCAACGAGGTCTTAATCCACTATATTCAACTGAATATTACAACTGCTTTAACAACTGCTAAAGCCTTCTTGAGTCTAAACCATAGACCGGTTTCTCAAGGAAATTCTTTCTTACAGATAAATGAATACTATGTGTGTTGAATGTTTTCTACAAAAACTTTATATCACAATTGTGATAATACACAAATTTTGCTTATGTGAAACTAGGATGCTATAACTATAGAGTAAGAAATTTGAGAGATATAGCAAGCTGTATGAGTGAGGATGAAGATGATTTGCTTTAGGCGTGTAAAGAGTTGTAGAGCATTGGCCAATTCATTTCTCACTGACTTGTTTATATAGCCTTGGAAAGGATACGTTGTAGTCAATTATTCCATTTCAATGCCCATTACATTCTTTCCATATTGAGAAGATCTTTGTCTTGGAATAAAGCCGTTGGTAATAAAGTGTCTTGAATGCACAGTACCGTTGTCAATTCAGCGTGTTATTGGCTTTGGCTTATTCTGACGCTTCTAGGTGCTGATGATATTGTTTTGGTCTTGATCAGAGTTTAGAGTATATTAAGCACAAATCTTTTCATCAAGCTTCAGCGTAAGCACATGCTTTGATCTTCTGATGCTGGCATATGATATTTCATCTTCTGATGTTGATGTATGATATTTCATCTTCTGATGCTGATGTTGACATTCTTATGCTGATATCCATCATAGTTTCTGTAAATGCACAATATAATTTTTAGGTAGCACATATGTCTCATATGAATTATACAATTTATTTAATCTTGCATTTTTTTATCATCAAAACTTTAACTTAGGGTAGTAGATTCAAACTTTGTTCTAACAATCTCCCCCTTTTTGATGATGACAAAAACCAGATTTTTTTTCAATTGAAATTTAACGAAAAAAGTATCAGAGATAACCAAATAATAAATTGTATCAAAGATAAACAGAAAGGTATCAAAGATAAGAAGATAGGGAATAAAAAGGTATCAGAGTTATGATCAGAAAAACTCCCCCTGAGTTTATTTCTTCCCTTTAATTCCATGAGTCCTTTAGCATCAGATCTTTATTGAACTTTCTTTGAGCATCAGATCTTTCCTTTACCAGAGCAGAGCTTCAGTGTATTAGAGTTCATCAGATTCTTGTACCTGTAAGCTTATGCAGAACAAAGAAACATTCAAGTATATCAGAGTGTTAGAATGTTTGGGACTTTTGTCTCAGTAATCCGTTATTGAAAAATATCATTCTTTCTCCCCCTTTTTGTCAGCAATCAAAAAGTGCAAATAATTGAAGTTAAAAACGATCAGTGCAGAAAAACGATTGTATTCAGTTCAGAGCTTAGAAAATATTACAGATAACATGTAAAGAAAACAATGAAAACATCAAGAAACAAAATCTAAGGAGGGGGTGGAATGCGTGTTAACAGAGCTTCTAGCATGTTCTTAATCTGATCAGTGGTTTCCTTATGCTGATGCACCATGCTGGCTACTAAGTCAATCTTACTATCCTGAACATCCATCCTTTCCTTCATTCGTTGATCATTCTCATACATTCTCTCCTGCAGTCGAAGATCATTTTGCTTCAGCTCTTCAAGAGTCTGCCTGTCCAATGCAGCTTGAGAGGTGTCAGAATCAGGATGCTTCTGAGAGCTTTCTGCAATAACTTCTTCTTGACTTAAATCTTCAGCTGGAATCGTCTGTTCTTCTGCTTGTTGAGCTGTTGAAGTTGGACGCTTTTCAGACCAAGGCTCACTGTCCAGATGAAGAACTTCATCCTTCAGCAGCTGACTCAAAACCGGACCTTCAATTTCTTTCAGCAGATTGCTGAAGTTCTGTTGAGCTTGTCCATAGCTTTGGTCCTGCAGCTTAAAGGTTTCAGCACATACCCATCTTCTGAAGCGTGTCCAGAGGTGGTCTGAAACAGCGGGATCAATCACTTCCAGACTAGCCTGTTTTAGAGAAGAAATCCACTTCTGCATATCTGTTTCAAAATTCAAGATGCTAGAACCAACATCTGGTTGTTTGGGTTTGGGAATGGCAGTTTTATTGATAATGGCAGCAAGGCGTTCAAGGACTGTTAGATCAATGAAGGTCTTGCTGTGGTCATCTGGATTTTGCTTGGGTGAGGGAGTAGGAGAATCAGGAATGATTATTGGACTGGATGGGGTATTAGGTGGAGTAATTTTTGGTGAGGATGGTAGTTGAGGGATATTAACAATGGTACCACCAGGAAATTGTATGGCTAAGGGTTGTGGTTTAGAGGATTCAGATGATTGAGGTTCAGGGGTTTGAGCCTCAGAGTGTTGAAACTCAGGTTGTGGAGATGATTCGTGTTGAGGTGAAGGTGGATTAAGTTCTGGTTGTGGAGATGGAGGTTGTGGAATTTCTGGTTCTGATGAGTGTGTAGTTTCTGGTTGTGGTGGATGGGGAGTTTCTGGTTGAGGATTTGGATTTTCTGTATGGGGAGCGGAAGAGTGTTGATCTATTTCAAAAAGAACTTTTTCAAGTTCTGGTTCTGTTGAGGTTGTAGGTTTTGGATTATGAGGTTTGGCGCAGGATCTTATGAGGGTTAATGACTCAGAAGGGTCAAACTCAGGTTCAGTGTCATCAATGGTTGGAATGGGAATTGGGATTTCAAATGAAGCTGGGGTTGGAATAAATGTTGGAACAGCAGATGAATTTAAAACATTTACAGAAGACAGATTACCTCTCTTCTTTGGGGTCTACTAAGACGATCCTTCTGATACAACCTTTCTCTTCTTAGTCTTCTTCAGAGTAACCTCTGGTGTTTGCTGGTGCAGATCTTTAATGTTCATATCAGGATTTGTGCCATCAGCTTTGCAAGCATCCAAGTATCTGAGAACAATGACTGGTTTAGAGTCAATCTTAGAGAATATAGGAAAGTTGTCCAGAGGGACTCTTCTGCTGGTGATTTCAGCATGAGGAGTGACGTTGGGCTCCTTCCTTATGTTCTCTATCAGCTTCATCTTCTTCAGATTCTTGGCATTCAGCTGCTTGCCAACAGAAGGTTCTAGAGAGCTTATTTCCTGTGCTTCTGTCAAGTGTTCAATCAGCCTATTCTCCATTAGAATATCCGATATCAATCTGCCGAAGGGTATCCAATCCCTTTTAGTCCTTTCTTCTTCTCTCGTTTGCTTGACGCTTGTCTTCAGATGATGGAAAAGAAGATGAGCTAGGTTGATCTTGGACTTCTTTGCAATAAATAAATCAGAAATTGCTGATCTATGTTTATATAGTCAGGAGAGCTTGTAGGCTTCCTGTGGTTGAAGCAGCCCAGAATAATCTTTGCCCAAATTCTGTGCTGATCTTTCAAATCTCTTATTTTGCTGCTGGGAACCCCATGTGTAAAAATCTCTCTTGCAACTAGGGCAGAGTTTGCACATCTATCTGCCATGTCAATACAGCGGATACCACCACCATTGTATCCAATCAGCCTTGCAATGTGATCTTTAGTAATCACTATCTTCTTTCCCATGATATACGAGGTAACCTGATGAGTTGAGGCAGACGCATGTATCCAGGATTCCTTAACCAGAATGGGGAACGTTGGACCCACCAACCTATCAAAGTACCTTTCCCAACCTTGTGCCTTAATTTCTTCAGACAAATCAAAGCCATTTTCCTTCAAGCTGTTGAAATCTACTATCAATTCTGACAGAACTTCCAAGTTCTTGACCGAAGTGAGGAGCATTCTGAAAGGAATCTGATACTGTTCAGAAGAAGCATCTTGCTGGGAACCTGTAGATGGAATGCTAGAGGATGCCATGTTCACACAAGGGTTTTTTTGAGAAAAATCTTGAAAAGGGTTTCTTTGAGAAAAATGATGAACACACAGTAAGAACACAGAAATTTTTTGAAGATTGTAAGAGACGGTAAAAAGTGAATGAATGATGTTAAGGCGTTTAAATAGGTTTCAAAAAGTGTTTTGAAAATATAAACGTTTTAAGAGAGAGAATTAAATCATGATTACTCGCATTTAATGTTGGCTGATTTTAGGGGATTTAGAAAGATATTTGGAACGGTTACCCATGACATGTGTCTCAATGCATCCAATCATCGCTTTGCCTTCTTAGAAGCGTGCACGCGTGTTCTGGCTCAGGAATTATCTGATGACTGGATGACACTTGTTTGATTTAGTGAACAACACATCTATCCTTGAAATGAAACGCTCAGATCTTTATGGATAGAATCTGATACAATCTGCATGTCTAAATTTCTGAAAGAAGATTGATCAGAAGTTCACAGTAAAATAAAACAAATTCTGAAGGTTAATATATAAAATTAAAACATTTTCACTCTGGACAGAGCTTCATGCTGAGATGTTTCAGAATGAAGTTGAACCTATCTTTAGAAAGTGGTTTTGTGAAAATATCAGCCCATTGATGGTCTGTATCAATAAATTTTAAGTTTAAAATGCCTTTCTGAATATAGTCCCTAATGAAGTGATGTTTTATTTCTATATTCTTAGCCCTAGAATGCAAAATTGGATTTTTACTTAAGCAAATGGCAGAAGTGTTGTCACGGAGTATAAGAATGTTACTCTCAAATATCTGGAAGTCTTCAAGCTGACTTTTCATCCAGAGCATTTGTGTGCTGCATCCTGCTGCTGCTATGTATTCAGCTTCTGCTGTTGATAGCGCAATTGTGGATTGCCTTTTGCTGGACCAAGAGATCAGATTTTCTCCCAGAAACTGGCAGCTTCCAGAAGTACTTTTACGCTCTACTCTGTCTCCAGCAAAGTCAGCATCACAGTAACCTACTAAGCTGTAATCACTAGATTTTCTATAAAATAAACCCAGATTAGTAGTACCTTTCAGATACTTGAAAATTTGCTTAACAGCTGTTAAGTGAGATTCTCTAGGATCTGATTGGAATCTTGCACAAATGCATACACTGAATGAAATATCAGGCCTTGAAGCCGTCAGATAAAGAAGAGAACCAATCATACCTCTGTAGACCTTCTGTTCTACCTTTTTGCTTACCTCTTCTCTTTCCAGAATGCACGTGGGATGCATTGGAATCTTTGATGACTTACATTCTGAGAGATCAAATTTCTTCAGAAGTTCTCTGACATATTTGCTCTGATGAATGTAAGTTCCCTCTGGAGTTTGATTGATCTGAATTCCTAGAAAGAATTTCAGTTCCCCCATGAGGCTCATCTCAAATTCTACCTGCATACACTTAGCAAATTTTCTTCCAAGAGAAGGATTAGTAGATCCAAATATAATATCGTCAACATAAATCTGACACACTAAGATGTCATTCTTAACTGTCTTACAGAATAAGGTTGTGTCCACTTTCCCTCTGGTGAATTCCTTTTCTAACAAAAAGTTACTTAGTCTTTCATACCAAGCTCTGGGAGCTTGTTTCAGACCATACAGTGACTTCTTTAGTTTGAAAACATACTCTGGACTTTTTGTACTTTCAAAACCAGGGGGTTGGTGCACATAAACCTCCTCTTCTATATAGCCATTTAAGAAAGCACTCTTGACATCCATCTGATATAGAGTGATGCCTTTATTAACATCAAAAGAAATTAAAAGTCTGATAGATTCTAACCTGGCAACTGTAGCAAAGGTTTATGTATAGTCTATCCCCACTTGCTGACTATAACCTTGTGCTACCAGTTGTGCTTTGTTTCTGATGACTTCACCTTGTTCGTTCAGTTTGTTTCTGAACACCCATTTTGTTCCAATGACGTTGAATCCTTTTGGTCTGGGAACTAGATCCCACACGTCATTTCTGGTGAATTGATTCAGCTCTTCTTGCATTGCTAGAATCCAGTCGTTGTCCAGAAGTGCTTCATCAATTGAAGAAGGTTCAATCAGAGAAACAAGTCCCATGAGGGATTCTTCAGAGTTTCTGAAGCTGGCTCTTGTTATGATTGGATCTTCCTTTCTTCTTAAGATTGTTTCTTCTGGGTGATCCATGCTGCTTCTGGGTAGTCTTTTCTGAGGTTGATCAGCAGATGTTGCTGGATTGCTCGCAGTGCCTCTTTCTGATGTTGAAGGAGTGTCTTTGTTGAGAGCTTCTGATGACTTGTCTTCAGAACCTGTGAATTCAACTTCCATACCTGCAAAGACTTCATTCTGCTTTGACTTTTCAGAGTCAAGCTTATCATCAAAACGAACACTGATTGATTCTTCCACAATCTGTGTTTCTGTATTGTATACTCTGTACCCTCTTGAGTGTTTAGAGTATCCTAACATAATACACTTCTGTGCTTTAGAGTCAAACTTGTTCAAATAATTTTTTGTATTTAACATAAAACAAGTACATCCAAATGGATGAAAATATGAAATGTTGGGCTTTCTGTTCTTCCACAATTCATATGGAAGTCTTTTCCAGAATAGGTCTTATGGAGATTCTATTCTGAATGTAGCACGCTGTGTTTATTGCCTCTGCCCAGAAGATCTTAGCAACGTTTGTCTCATTGATCATGGTTCTGGCCATTTCTTGCAATGTTATGTTCTTTCGTTCTACAACTCCATTTTGCTGGGGAGTTCTAGGACAAGAGAAATCATGCAGAATGCCGCTGTCATTAAAGAATGACTCAAAATCTTTGTTTTCAAATTCTCCACCATGATCACTTCTGACTTTAACGATTCTAAGATCCTTTTCATTCTGAACTTGGTTACAAAAGGTGACAAACACAGAGTGTGACTCATCCTTGTGTCTTAAGAACTTTACCCATGTCCATCTGCTATAGTCATCTACGATTACTAACTCGTACTTCTTGCCACTGACTGAAGCAGTTTTAACTGGTCCAAATAAGTCAATGTGCAGAAGTTCTAATGGCTTAGAGGTGGAAAAAACGTTTTTAAATTTGAAAGCAGGTTTTGCAAACTTGCCTTTCTGACATGCTTCACACAGAGCATATGAATTGAACTTCAGATTAGGAAGTCCTCTGACCAGATTGAGTTTGTTAATCTGAGATATTCTTCTCATACTAACATGCCCCAATCTTCTGTGCCAGATCCATTGCTCGTTGTTAACAGACAGAAGACACTTTACATTCTGACTTTTCAGTTCAGAAAGTTTGATTTTATAAATGTTGTTTTTCCTCTTTCCATTAAATAGGATAGTCCTATCTTTCTGACTAACAGCTTTACATGATTTTTGATTGAAGATTATATCATAACCGTTATCACTTAATTGACTTATGGATAACAGATTATGCATTAATCCATCTACTAATAGAACATTATTTATAGAGGGAAGATTTCCATTACCTATTGTTCCAGAGCCAATGATCTTTCCCCTCTGATTGCCTCCAAAGCCTACGTGGCCTCCAGGCTTAAGTTCCAGGCTTTGGAACATATTCCTTCTTCCCGTCATGTGTCGTGAGAAGCCAGAGTCCAGGTACCATGACTGGTGTTTCTGATTTGCTGCTAAAGATATCTGCAACATGTATTATTTTATCCTTGGGTACCCATATTTTCTTGAGTCCTGATTTGTTAGTTTTACCAAAACTCTGGTTGAATTTTGGTTTCACAGAATAATTACTACTAGTATATTTAATGTCATGTGTGTGACCATACACAAAGTGTGAATTCAGAGGAGTGCGTTTAATAATTAGATCCATGGCATTCTTTGGTGTAGGTACCTTACCTTGGTATCCTATTCCCTTTCTGCCGTTTCTGCTAACTCCATAGATCATTGAAGCCATTTTTCTTCTATCTATGCTTTTAGCAAGGAACTTCTGAAAGCTGTGATCATACTCCTTGATGATCTCATCAGCGCTGCTGGGAGTTTCAGAAATTGTTTCCTTCTGAGAGTTTTGTAGAAGATTTTCTAATTTTGAAATTTTATTTTTCAACTCAGAATTTTCCAATTTGAGACTCTCAGTTTTATCAGAGTCAGAATCAAGATTCCTTTTCAGGTTTCTGAATTTAACTCTGATCTGCTGATATCTTTCCATAATTTCGTTAAGGCTTTCAGCAAGTTCAGCCTTAGTAAAATTAATTGCAAAGTCAGGGAATACCTCTTTGGTGTCTGATTCAGAGTCTGATTTAGAAGCTTCACTGTCTTCTAATATGTTAGCCATGAGAGCTATGTTTTCTCTCTCATCATCTGATTCTGAGTCAGCTTCAGACGAGTCAGAGTCATCCCATGTAGCCATGAGACTCTTCTTCTTTTCCCTTCCAAACTTCTTTTTGGGCTTTTCCCTCTGAAGCTTTGGACAGTCACTCTTGTAGTGTCCTTGCTCGTTGCATTCATAGCAGATGATGTCCTTGGTGTTTGGATTTCTGCTTCCTAAAGAGCCTTCAGATCTTTTGTATCCAGAGGAGGAGTCTGACCTTCTGTATCTGGAGGAGGACTCATTCTGATCGGATCTTCTAGTATTCCTGAACTTTCTTTGCCTCTGCTTCCATAGTTGGTTCACTCTTCTGGAGAGGAGGGAAAGTTCGTCTTCTTCTGATGAGGACCCATCAGAGGTTTGTTCAACAGCCTGCAAAACTTTGAGTCAGATTTTATGTTAGATTTTAAAGCTAAAGGCTTACCTTGCTTCTGAGGTTCATCAGCTTCTAGCTCTATCTCGTGACTTCTGAGGGAGTTGATAAGTTCCTCCAGAGAGATTTTGTTGAGATCTTTAGCTAGCTTCAGCACTGTAACCATTGGCCTCCACTGTTTTTGAAAGCTTCTGATGATCTTCTTGACATGATCAGCAGTAGAATACCCTTTGTCCAGAACTTTGAGACCAGCCACCAGAATTTGAAATCTTGAGAACATCGTTTCAATTGATTCACTTTCTTCCATTTTGAATGCCTCATACTTCTGAATGAGCGCAAGAGCTTTAGTTTCTTTGACCTGAATGTTTCCTTCATGCGTCATTCTGAGAGAGTCAAACATACTCTTTGCAGTGTCTCTGTTAGATATCTTTTCATATTCAGCATAAGAGATGGCGCTGAGAAGAATAGTTATGGCCTTGTGGTGATTTTTGAAGTCACGCTTTTGTTGATCAGACATTGCCTTCCTGTCAATATTCTGACCACTTGCATTCACTGGGTGCGTGTATCCATCTGTCACCATGTCCCACAGATCAGCATCATGTCCCAGAAAGAAGCTTTCAATTCTGTCTTTCTGGTAATCAAAATTCTCTCCATCAAAGACTGGAGGTTTACCGCTGAATCTGTCTCTATCTTCATTGTTGTCATTGCTGGTGTGTTGATATGTTCCTGCCATTGTGTTTTTCTGACGCTGGATCTTGTACTGACACGGTTAAGTGTTTTAGCTCAGAACCATGCGCTCTGATGCCAATTGAAGAAGTGAAAAACACAAGAAGGGGGGTTGAATTGTAAAACTTGAAATCAAATGCAGACAACACGTTATTTTTATCCTGGTTCGTTTGATCTCAAACTACTCCAGTCCACCCGTCAAGGTGATTTCGCCTCTCTCCAACGAGGTCTTAATCCACTATATTCAACTGAATATTACAACTGCTTTAACAACTGCTAAAGCCTTCTTGAGTCTAAACCACAGACCGGTTTCTCAAGGAAATTCTTTCTTACAGATAAATGAATATTATGTGTGTTGAATGTTTTCTACAAAAACTTTATATCACAACTGTGATAATACACAAATTTTGCTTATGTGAAACTAGGATGCTATAACTATAGAGTAAGCAATTTGAGAGATATAGCAAGCTGTATGAGTGAGGATGAAGTTGATTTGCTTTAGGCGTGTAAAGAGTTGTAGAGCATTGGCCAATTCATTTCTCACTGACTTGTTTATATAGCCTTGGAAAGGATACATTGTAGTCAATTATTCCATTTCAATGCCCATTACATTCTTTCCATATTGAGAAGATCTTTGTCTTGGAATAAAGCCGTTGATAATAAAGTGTCTTGAATGCACAGTACCGTTGTCAATTCAGCGTGTTATTGGCTTTGGCTTATTCTGACGCTTCTAGGTGCTGATGATATTGTTTTGGTCTTGATCAGAGTTTAGAGTATATTAAGCGCGGATCTTTTCATCAAGCTTCAGCGTAAGCACATGCTTTGATCTTCTGATGCTGGCATATGATATTTCATCTTCTGATGCTGATGTATGATATTTCATCTTCTGATGCTGATGTTGACATTCTTATGCTGATATCCATCAGAGTTTCTGTAAATGCACAATATAATTTTTAGGTAGCACATATGTCTCATATGAATTATACAATTTATTTAATCTTGCATTTTGTTATCATCAAAACTTTAACTTAGGGTAGTAGATTCAAACTTTGTTCTAACAATTTTCACTACTCCCCAACAGTATAGCTTTCTTCCCCACAGAGTTTTCATTTCTCCCCAACAGAATGAAGATTCTCATTCTTAATTCCCAGCAGAAGTCATCAAAATTCTCTGGATTCCCCAAGCAGATTTCTCAAACAGTACATGGCATTATTCTCACAACAAAATTTTTGTCAATACTTCAGCTTCAAGACATGAAGAATCCCTATATCCCCAGTGAAGTCGCCAAGGATTTATTATCCTCAGCAATCAAGGATTTTTAATCCCCAGCAGCAGTTGTGATCGGTGGAAATAGAACTGACTATTTTGAAATGCTGGTTCGTGAAATGTCGCGGTAAGCAAGAGTCACCACCGTCTTTTATATTCTCCAACAAGGAAAGGACAAAAGCACAGCAAAATTCCTTTTCGAGATATTTCTCGGTTCGGGAGGTAGATTATAGAAAGGGAAGGTGTTAGCACCCTTTCTATCTGTGGTTATCCACGGGCTCTTAGGTACTTGCTCACTATGTTTTCAAATGGTTTTTGCTTTTCTTGTGTTTGTGGGTTTTGAAAAAAAGTTTGTTTGAAAACTTTGTTTGAACTCTTGTATCAGTCCTCAAGAGTGTATGAAGTGTTTGTTTGAAAACTTTTATCAGAAAATTGTAGGTGCGAAAAGTTGTTTTTGTTTTGAAAGAGAAAGTATCTAAGAACCTCTATCTACTCAAAAGAAATTAAGCTGTGTAAATGTCCTTTAGACAGTACTATCCCACTATTGAGAAGTAGGTAGCACCGTCGTTGGAGTTATTCGGGTCAATTCGATTATAGGGAGATGTGGTCACCAAAGCAATAGTAGGACGCCTTAGCGGTAACCCTAATGTCCTAGATCTTTTTTTTCCGAGGCAACCGTTTCGAGGCAACTGGATCTTTAGACAGGAGGGCGACCTCTAAAACAACCTATACTCAATGACCACGTCGAGGCAACCAAGTGAGGCGTACCCTAGGAGTGGCATGTGCGAGTGTGTCAGAATTCAATTAAGTTATCTTTGAACATGTTATGGTGAGCTACAGGTTGATTTTAATTTCAGAGATAAGTCTTGTCATGCATAGCCTAGTTAACATACATCTAACAGTTAAATATTGCGGAAAGTAAATCTACGCTATTATAAGGCGTCGGGTATTTACATCGCCAAAAACAACATTTGAAAAATAAATGCGAGAAAATAAAGAAAGCAATAAAAAGTCCTAATTAACGCTATTACATCCTCGGAGCAATTACATAAATATGATTAAATAAAAATTGAATCGGAGAAGTCCTTAGGGTTTTGACCCTTTTTGAGAAAGAAAGAAGTTTTTGATTATTTGGCATTTAATTAAATTAAACCTAAACTAATGAATTGATTAAATAAAAATAAATATTTTTTTGAGTTTTTTATGTGTTTTAAGGAAAATAAAATAAAAAAAGAAAACATGATTAAAAGTTGTCAAAAACCTAATTCTATATGGATTTTATTTGTTATGAAAATAATTAAAGTTAACCTAATTAAAACAACTAAATTAATTAATTACATTTATTTACAAAATAAAGTGAAATTAATTTTAATTAAGAAAAATATTATTTTTAGTTTTTCTGAATTTATTATGAAAATAATTAATTTGTGAGTTAATTAAATAATAATAATAATAATAATTAGTAAAATAATTAAATAAAGAAGAAAAAAGAATTAAAAGAAGAATAAACCAAGGGGGGGGGGGGGTGCTGGCCCATTTAGGAGGTAAGTTCTGGAATTTTGAAGCCCAATTGTTTCAGCCACGTTTGACTTTTGAGATCCTCCATGCGCATGGTTGACTGGGAGTATGGTGATCACTCCATCCTGGCCTTCAGATTTACTTTGCAAGCCACTTGGCGCATGGATGATTGAGGCATATGGTGGACAACATCATGAAACCTGCATGTAATTATATGAAGAAAAATAGAAACAAGTGTTTTGGGGGACCTAGGATTCGAACCCAGGTCCCAACGCCTATTGGATGCTTGGCCAACCACTCCACCATCACGCTTTAGTCGTTATTAGCATAAGAGATAAATAATATATTGGGAAATAAATCATTAAGCTATAAACAACATAAAAACGCGCGCTTATTTGAATTAACCACTCAGAGGTTAACACCTCATCATCTTCTTCGCTGTTCTGCAAAAAATAAACATTAGATAGCGGGGGTTTTTAACCCCCACAATATGCAGCGACGAAAAATAGCGACTAGCACTGTGGTTGATATAAATGTTTCGCGAGGGTTGGTTTATGTTCGTCTGATTCTCAAGATTTCAACCATATGCCTTAGGAGTCCTAATTTTGCCTGGATTGCAAAGCCCCAAATTCACAGCTCATGAACCCTAGAAATTGACCATGGCAACTTTTGATTTAAGACATTATAATTCAATTAACCTATGCCAATAGCTTCATGTGGTCTCTAGCAACACAAAACAAACAAGAAATCATGTCAAATGCTCATGAATTGGACAATACGATTATGGATAAAATGTGTAAACTGTGAAACTGTTTAGGGTGATTCTTTGAGCTTTAGCGTGTGAATTCAATTGCCACACGTTCCTGGGAACCCCTGCAAAGTGTTAGAATTAATAAAAAGCTTTAAATCGCCCTGGAATATAGAAATCAGTTTTTCAATTTTCTTGAATTTTCTTGAATTGGTTATGGCTTTTTCTGCAGCTCTCTCACGTGTGTGGCATTAGGGTTAACTTGTACATATATAGAGGGATGAAATTAGGTCACAATCTTGAGCCAAAATCCTTTGAATTGATGATTGAATATTTGATTGAAAATCAAATCTTTTTGCATTTTCATGATTGGAAAAAGTTGCCAATTTTGGAGATATTGCATCTTTGACTTGGTGCACAAAATTGCCAGCCTTTTTAGGTCATACTTGCTTCACAAAAAGATTGAAAAATCAAATCTTTGTAATTTCCTACAATTTAAATTAATTAAATGAATTAATATTGATTAAAAATCCAATTAATTAATAAAAATAAGAAAATAAATTCAATTAAGCTTGATGGGTTGTGCATAAGCCATGGATGAAGTTTCAAGAAGAGATTTAAGGCCCATTAGCAAAAATAAGGTGTTTTGAGCAAAGTTAACTTTTGAAAATTCACAAAAATTTCCCAACTTCTCCAATGCATATCTTGCTAAATTTTGATCATATGAACATGTTCTTGGACATTTTGGAAAGGTCTTGAGGTACTCTAACCAATGCCTTTGGTCCCATGTCATTTGGATTTACCAATCTCAGGTTATGGTCTTTGACTTAAAGTGCATTTTTGTTGACTTTTGAATTTGACCTATAATGTAGAAATTGATAACTTCTTGTGAGAGCATTTCTTGAACTTGGAGTGTGAAGATGGATTGTAGGAAATGTCATCCCCTTCAAAATGAGAATTGGATGGGATTTTTATGATGAACCATGAAAAAGTTATGCCCTGGTCAAGATACAGTTGACTTTTCTACTATCCAAAAATAGTAACTTTTTGCACCTTGATGATTTTTGAGCTATTCTTGTGGAATCATGATAAATACTTGATCAAATGATGATTGTGAACTCAAAATAAGATGTTGACCAAAAATTATGACTTTTGACTGCAAAATGACCATTTTGCCCCTGCAGGTGACTATGGGTCAAATGGAGCTTTTGACTGTGCAAATTGGCACTGTGAGCCTTGACAGCTGGTATGTAGGTGCTTGAGAATGCATATAGGCATATGAGACTTGATTGAACCATTGAAAACCCCAAATTCCTTGAGAGAACCAAAACCCTAATTTCAGCTGTCTTAGGAGGTGGTTGGACTGTGCAATCCTTTGAGCAAACTTGAACCATTGGAAGATGATTCTTGACAAACCTTGAAGAATATGGGAGGGCAAATTTTGGGGTACAACAGTTTCCCCTGTTCAATCTTCTTAAACCTGAGGATGTAGATTGGCTTGCATGCCTTTCGTGATCCGAAGGTGGAAGATGATTGAACACTAGAGTGCCCAGAAATTTGCACTCACATGGTATAGTATCAGCAATGTGATGTCGAGAATGGGCTTACAGATGCCATTTAGAGAGATGATGGATATGAGGATGGGCTTATAGATGCCATCTGGAGAAGTAATGGATGGTTGTGGAGATGGGCTTAAAGATGCCATATGGAAATGTTTGTTGAATTGTAACTTGGTAGGTTGAAAGAAGGAACCTGTGTAGGGTTGCTTCATGATGGTCCAGTAGATAGTTGTCCTGTCTGGTTTCAGGTATTAATTTCTGACTCGAGAAAGAAAGATAGTTTTCCTGTCTGGTTTCAGGTATTGATCTTCAATCTCTTCATGTAGATACTTTCCTGGCTAGTTACAGGTATAGATCTACAATCAGTCGCTCACAGATATTTCCTGGCTATATACAGGTATTAATCCGGAACTTAAGAAGGGTTGGTCGAGATAGCTTTCCTGGCTGGTTTCAGGTATTAATCTCTTATTTGAGAAATAAAGATGATTTCCTGGCTAGATAAAGGTATTGATCTTCAATCTCTTCACGTAGATACTTTCCTGTCTGGTTTCAGGTATGGATCTACAATCAATCGCTCACAGATATTTCCTGGCTAGATACAGGTGTTGATCTGGAACTTCAAAAGGTTGGTCGAGATAGCCTTCCTGGCTGGATACAGGTATTACTCTCTGACCTGAGAAAGAAAGATGATTTCCTGGCCTGTTATAGGTGTTGATCTTCAATCTCTTCATGTAGATACTTTCATGTCTGGTTTCAGGTATAGATCTACAATCAGTCGTTCACAGATATTTCCTGGCTAGTTACAGGTGTTGATCTGGAACTTCAAAAGGTTGGTCGAGATAGCTTTCCTGGCTGGATACAGGTATTAATCTCTGACTTGAGAAAGAAAGATTGTTTTCCTGGCTTGCTACAGGTATTGATCTTCAATCTCTTCATGTAGATACTTTCCTGTCTGGTTTCAGGTATGGATCTACAATCAATCGCTCATAGATATTTCCTGGCTAGATACAGGTGTTGATCTGGAACTTCAAAAGGTTGGTCGAGATAGCCTTCCTGGCTGGATACAGGTATTACTCTCTGACCTGAGAAAGAAAGATGATTTCCTGGCCTGTTACAGGTGTTGATCTTCAATCTCTTCATGTAGATACTTTCCTGTCTGGTTTCAGGTATAGATCTACAATCAGTCGTTCACAGATATTTCTTGGCTAGTTACAGGTGTTGATCTAGAACTTCAAAAGGTTGGTCGAGATAACTTTCCTGGCTAGATACAGGTATTAATATCTGACTTAAGAAAGAGAGATTATTTTCCTGGCTTGCTACAGGTATTGATCTTCAATCTCTTCATGTAGATACTTTCCTGGCTGGTTTCAGGTATAAATCTACAACCAATCGTCCACAGATATTTCCTGGCCTGTTACAGGTGTTGATCTGGAACTGCAAAAGTTGATGGTAATTATCTTTTGATTGACTTTTTCCTGAAAAGGCAAAACATCAGTTGTATGCAATGTCATGATGTATGAAATGAATGATGCCATGATGTTCTCAAAAATAAATGAGATTGTATGATGTGATGCGTATATGCATGTATCATGATGTATGAAAATGTGATGTTTTAGCTGGGGAAAGTAAATCCCGGATATCTGCTGGAGAATGATGTTGAATTCTTCGTTTCCGCTGGGGATGATGAACGAAGATGATTGCAAGAATAAATCGGTAGGAGAAGATGACTCCGTTGAGGGATAAACCTGGTGAAGAGATTACTCTGCGGGGAATTACTCTGTGGGAAGAGATGCTTCACTGAGATTTTAACGATAACTCCGCTGGGGATTCCGTTGATAAGCTCTGTTGGGGATTTTGATGATGAACTCCGCTGGGGGATAGAAAGAACCTTGATGGGGATAGGAAGAACTTCGCTGAGGACGATCTTTCCGTTGCAACTTGCTGAGGATAACCCAGTTAGACTCTGGTGGGGAACAACCTTTGAATACGGCTGGGGAGAGATATTTGTACTCTGCAGGGGACAAGCTTCCAGAATCTACTGGGTAAGATGATTCAACTCTCCTGGGGAAACTTTTGAGGAAATGGCTCCACTGGGGGTATCTTGTATTCCGCCGAGGAACAATCTTATATTTCTATCGAGGAATATTAAGACTTTCGGGGATGCTTACTGAGGAATATCTTTATAGTCGGCTAGGGAACATTAAGATCTTCTGGGGATACCCAACTTTTTCAGGACTGATGGTAGACCAACTCTGCTTGGGGGAGAGTATTGCTGACTTGTTGGGGATACTGTTCCTTTTTAGGGGCTGATGGGAGACCAACTCTGCTTGGGGGAGAGTATTGCTGAGTCTTGTCTTACTCTGCGAGGAGTGAAGGTATCTTGGTCATATGCTTCAGCTGAACTTACCTTGGTACCTCGGTGGACAAAGCAACTAGATCGCTTAGACAATTCTTATTTCCCCTACTTCCGATGTCACCCGTAATTAGTCCTTTGTTTCGCATGCAAATATTTATGAGTAGAAATTAATATCAAATGCATATATCAAAAATGAACATTGGAAGTTCTTTGCAAAACAAAACAGATAAAGGAAAAACAATTGGCAATTTATCTGAAAAGTGAGTTTGTATTGATTTTGAAATTTGCCTGTAAATAGGCGTTTTGTGTACAAGAGGCTGACGTCCTAGTAAGAGAACGCCGCCAAACAAAATAGAGTTTATACAATTTTTGAAAAGGAAACAAAACAGCTATGTGAAAAATCCCACTGGGTTCCAACTCTGCTATCGCCCTTATGTCTTCAAGCGTCTCATCACTTTGCTTCTTGGTTGAAGAGGAATCTGATTGATTGGTGCCATCTGAGCCTGATAGTTGATACCAAAGTCTGGATGCAGGGTGATCCGATGAGACATAGTATTACGCTTATCCATAATTTTTGCCTGGACCTCCCTTTCGGGTTTTCAGTCCACCGGGATACCCATTTTTTCCCAAGCCGCCTTTTCAGGTTTTCGACTTGCCGGGTGTACAGATTTTTTTTATTATTTTCATCCCTTATTTTTGCCCGAACACTTTTGGTTCGCCGGGAAGCCCTTATTTTTGCCTAGGCCAGTCGACCTAGCGGGTCTTTAATCATGCGTAGTATCTTTTTACTATGTCTGTATTGGCGGGGTGAGGAAGGTCGTCACCATCCATGGTGGTTAGAATCATTTCTCCTCCTGAGAAGATGTTCTTAACCACAAATGGCCCTTCGTACGTAGGGGTCCATTTTCCCCTGGGATCACCTTGAGGTAGAATGATACGCTTGATTACCAGGTCCCCAACTTGATACTCTTGTCGTCTGACTTTCTTGTTAAATGCCTTGATCATCCGTTTTTGGTACGTCTGACCATGACAAATAGCAGTGAGTCTCTTTTCGTCGATTAGGTTCAATTGATCAAGCCGAGTCTGGATCCAGTCGTCTTTGTTCAAACCTGCATCCTTCATTATCCGGAGAGAGGGTATCTAAACTTCAATGGGTAGGACTGCCTCCATGCCATAGACAAAGGAAAAGGGTGTTGCCCCTGTTGACGTCCATGCTGAGGTATGGTACCCATGAAGAGCAAACGGTAACATCTCGTGCCAATCTTTGTAGGTCACTGTCATCTTCTGCACAATCTTCTTGATGTTCTTATTAGCTGCTTCTAAAGCCCCATTCATCTTCGGCCGGTAGGGAGAAGAGTTGTGGTGTTGTATCTTGAATTGCTCGCAGAGCTCAGTGATCATCTTGTTATTGAGATTGGTACCATTATCTGTAATGATCCTCTCAGGTACACCGTATCGACAGATCAGGTTATGCCGAATGAACCGTGCCACTACGTTCTTGGTTACGGTAGCAAAGGAAGCTGCTTCGACCCACTTTGTAAAGTAATCAATTGCTACCAGGATGAAGTGATGCCCGTTGGATGCCGTAGTTCTGATATCGCCAATCATATCAATGCCCCACATTGCAAAAGGCCAAGGCGCTGTCAAGACGTTCAGAGGAACTGGAGGAATGTGCACCTTATCAGCATAGATCTGGCATTTGTGACATGTCCGAGAATGTTGATAACAGTCGGCTTCCATTGTGGACCAGTAATATCCTGCCCGAAGGATTTTCTTTGCCATGGTATGTCCACTGGAGTGAGTTCTGAAAGTACCTTCATGCAGCTCCGCCATGATCCTTTCTACTTCAGTCTTATCCACACAATGCAGTAAAGTTGAATCATGGTTTCGTTTATAGAGAATGTCATTGCTGAGGAAGAACTTTGCCGTGAACCTTCTCAGAAACTTCTTGTCATTAACGGATGCACCCTCGGGGTATTCTTGAGCTTCAAGGTACCTCTTTACTTCATGATACCACAACTTTTCTGTTACCTCTTCAGTCTCAAGATCACAATAATGTGTAGGTTCATCCAATTTCCAAATAATGATCCGGGGAGCCTCGTTGTCCCATTTGACTTTGAACATAGAAGACATCGTAGCCAACGCGTCCGCCAACTGATTTTCTTCTCTTGGGAAGTGTTCAAAGGTTATCTCCTCGAAATGGGGAAGCAACGTCAATACATACTCCTTGTAAGGAATAAGATTTAGGTGTTTCGTATCCCACTCGCCTTTGATCTGACTGATCACGAGAGCGGAATCTCTGAAGACACTCATAAACTTGATCCTTAGGTCAATTGCAGCTCGAAGACCCATGATGCATGCTTCATACTCCGCCATGTTGTTGGTGCAGTTGAAACATAGTCGGGCGGTAAGTGGAGTATGAGAGCCTTTAGGAGATATGATTATAGCGCCAATACCATTACCCAAAGCATTTGAGGCTCCGTCAAAGTGCATAGACCATCGGGATCCTTCCTCGGGTCCTTCATCCGGTCCAGGTATTTCACAATCAGTCACTACCATGATATTCTCGTCAGGAAATTCAAAATTCATAGATTGGTAATCGTCCACTGCCTGATGTGCCAAATGGTCTGCCAATACACTTCCCTTGATTGCTGTTTGAGTCGTGTACTGGATGTCATATTCAATCAAGATCATCTGCCATCTTGCTATTCTTCCGGACAAGGCAGGCTTTTCGAACATATACTTGATTGGATCCATTTTTGAAATCAATAGAGTAGTGTGAGTCAACATATACTGTCTCAGCCGGCGAGCAGCCCATACCAAAGCGCAGCAAGTTTTCTCGAGCAGTGAGTATCGGGTCTCACAATCGGTAAACTTTTTGCTAAGGTAATAAATGGTGTGCTCTTTTCGGCCAGACTCGTCATGCTGCCCCAGCACACATCCCATTGAGTTGTCAAGTACTGTCAAGTATAAGATTAGAGGTCTCCCTTCAACCGGCGGCATAAGAATGGGTGGATCTTGGAGATACTCTTTTATTCTTTCGAAAGCGGCCTGACATTCATCGTTCCAACGTACCACTTGATCTTTCTTTAGTAGCTTGAAGATTGGTTCACAAGTAGCGGTTAGGTGCGAGATGAATCGGGTAATGTAGTTCAACCGTCCTAGAAAGCCTCTGAATTCTTTCTCTGTCTTGGGAACTGGCATCTCTTGTATGGCTTTCACTTTGGCAGGGTCCACTTGAATACCTTTGTCGCTCATGACGAAGCCTAGTAATTTTCCAGATCTTACCCTGAAGGTGCACTTGTTCGGGTTCAACCTCAGTTTGTACAACTTCAACCGGTCAAACAGCTTCTGTAGATGGTCCAGGTGTTCCTCCTCAGTTTGGGACCTTGCAATCATATCATCGACGTAGACTTCAATCTCATGATGGATCATGTCGTGAAACAAAGCAACCATGGCACGTTGGTAGGTTGCCCCAACATTTTTCAACCCAAAAGGCATGACCTTATAACAGAAGGTTCCCCACTGAGTAACAAAGGTGGTCTTCTCCATGTCTTCAGGAGCCATCTTTATTTGATTATAACTGGAGAAACCGTCCATGAAGGAGAATACCTTATGCTGAGCAGTGTTTTCAACCAGAACGTCGATGTGAGGCAGAGGGAAGTCATCCTTAGGGCTTGCCCTGTTCAAATCCCTAAAATCAACACACATTCTGACCTTACCATCTTTCTTCGGCACTGGAACCACATTGGCGACCCACTGAGGGTAAGAAGTTACTGCTAGAAAACCGGCGTCAAATTGTTTCATAACCTCAGCTTTGATTTTCTCGGACATTTCTAGACGCATACGGAGGACCTTCTGCTTTACCGGAGGGCATTCTTCCTTGGTAGGCAAGTGATGAACCACAATGTCGGTATCCAACCCAGGCATGTCTTCGTAAGACCAGACAAAGATTTCCACGTAGTCATGCAGCATCTGAATCAACCGTCATTTCACACTAGACTCCAGATTTGCACCAATATTGACTTCCTTTCTATCTGTCTCAGTACCCAGATTTACCGTTTCCACTGGCTCTTCATTTGGATGAATGGCCCTCTCTTCCTGGAGTAGCAGTCTTGCAAGCTCACCAGGCACTTCTCAATCATCTTCACCTTCGTCTTCGGCTAAGTTGATCGGATTTTCGAAGTCATAACTGGCAGTAGCAGAGTCGTTACCAGTGAGATCCAGAGTGGATTGGGACCTGTATATGTGAGTCTGTGTAAATAGTTGTTTTTGCAATATATATAATAAAGAAAGACAAGGAGCGCAAGATTTGAGATGTGTTGTACCCCAAAATTTGCCCTCCCATATTCTTCAAGAAATTGCCAAGCCAAGTCACAAAATTCCCCAAGGGTTGCACAGCGCAAAGGTCTCCTATACAGTCAAAACTAGGGTTTGTGTTCTGATCAAGAAAATGAAGTCTTCAAAGGTCCAATCAAGTCCTATATGCCTACAAACATGGTCAAGCATCCTCATATCAAGTTTCAAGACATTCAGCTCAAAATTGCACGGTCAAAACCCTAAATTGCACTACAGTCAACTGTAGGGGCAAAATGGTCATTTGACAGTCAAAAGTTCAAATTTTTGGTCAACATATCATTTTGAAGCCACAAACATCATTTGATCAATGCTTGATCATGATTCTCAAAATTTGGCTCAGAAATCATCAAAGATGCAAAAGTTTCCTTATTTGGACAGTTGAAAAAGTCAACTAAAATTGACCAGGGCATAACTTTCACATGGATTATCAGAAAAATTCCATCCAAAGCTCATTTTGAAGAGAAAGACATTTCCTACAACTCATCTTCATACTTCAAGTCCAAGAAATGCTCTCACAAAAAGTTATCAATTTCAACATTATAGGTCATTTTCAAAAGTCAACAAAAAGGGACTTTAAGTCAAAGGCCATAATTTGAGATTGGTAAATCAAAATGACATGGGACCAAAGACATTGGTTAGAGGACTCAAATACCTTTCCAAAATGTCCAAGAACATGAGAAAAGCTTAAAAATTGAGCAAGTTATGCCTTGTAGAAGTTGGGAAATTTTTGGATATTTTGAAAAGTCAACATTACTTCAAATGACCTAAAATTGCTAATGGGCCCATTTTTCTTCCATGATTCATCATTCCAAGCATGTGCACTACTACTTGGCCCAAAGGGAAGTATTTTCTCATTTTTTATTTATTTATTTGAATTTTTATTCATATTAATTCATTTAAATCACTTAAATATATGAAAAATATCTAACTTGACCTAATAAATCTTTTCATGCATATTTTGCCTTCAATATTTCGTGCATAGGTCAATAGGGAAAGATTTGGTTTGATTTGAGAATAATTGATACAAAAGCACATGAAAAACATATGAAAATTATGGTGGAAAAAAATCAAATATTCAATCAATGATTACAAGAGATTTGGATCCAATTTGTTAACCTAATTGATTCATATATATATGCCAGGATCATAACCCTAATGCACATAGACAGAAAACTGCGCTCAAAGGCCATAGACAAACTTGGAAAAATTCTCTAAAAAATCAAAACTGAAATCATTGTTAGAGATTGATTCAAGGCATAAAAACTATTTCAATAGCTTCCTGAAGCTTCACTGATCATATTCCAATCCAGAACATTCATCAAAAGGCAAAGAATTGGTAACGAGAACCTCAGCTGTATCAAATAAATTCCACAATCGTACATCATGATTTAAGCATTATTTGTGAAATTTATTTATGGATTCATGTTCATTATAATGTTTTGATGCTAACCAACATAATTAATTGCGTTTTTGTGCCGTATATGCGATTGTACCATGTCTGAGCTTTAGGGTTTACAGAGCTTGAAATTGGGGTTTCTCAAATAGGGCAAAATTGGAGGCTGAGACATAGACCATGAGAACGAGCACGATTGGACGAAGAAGAATCCATAGTCGCGATTAATTTATGAGTTGCATAGGCCTAATCGCTATTTTTTGGTAGCATGCCTAAGAGAACGTCCAAAAAACCGTTGCCTCATATTTTATGATACAGGGGTGGTGAAGACGATGATGTGGTGGCAACAAGTGATACGCTGTTTTGAATTTCGCGCGTTTCAATCCACTAACGCGCTGCTTCTTTTTATATTATTTGTTTGTTTGTATATTAATTGAATGCGCGCTTAGCTCAGCTGGCAAGTAGGATTGGTGGTGAAGGTACATGACCTGGGTTCGAGCCCCAGGTCTTACATATTTCAATATTATTTTTCCCTAACAAATCCTATGCAGCACTTACGTTGAAGATCTTCATGCACGCTCAAAGATCATCGCCCACGTGTCCTGGGAGATCAACCAAAGGGCTCAGATTCAAGGCATATGGCAGACCCTAGTCAACGCATCACACATGATTCAAAAAAAGTCCAACGAGGCCAATGCTATTGGGCCAGATTGCTGAGTCCATACCTCACAATTGGGGACTGATACCCCCTGGTTTGCAATCTTCCCTCTTTTTCTTATATTTTATTTTTTAATTATTGTATTATTTTCTTTATTGTTTGAATTAATTAATTATTTTTACAATATATAAAAAATGCCTAAAAAATCAGAAAAAAGATAAAAACATGATAAATAATTTTTATTTTAATATTTTCATGTAAATAAATTAATTTAGATTAGAGTTTTAATTTTAATTCTTTTAATAACAAAAATACAAAAATATAGAATTAGGTTTAATTAATTTTTATCCCTTTTTAATTTTTTCCTTTTTTACCATAATATTTATTTTATTTATTTTTATAATCAAATTGTATATAAATAACTTAGGGTTAAATTAGGTTAAAAAACTTCAATATTTTATTAATAACCTAAAAATAGTTAGAATTAGGTTTAGCATTTTATTATAATT
The DNA here is from genome assembly GCA_948472305.1 of Vicia faba. Lineage (NCBI taxonomy): Eukaryota > Viridiplantae > Streptophyta > Magnoliopsida > Fabales > Fabaceae > Vicia > Vicia faba. Next base: position 142,821,493 of record OX451736.1, read on the forward strand.
TTAATTAACTTTCTTTCATTAAATCTTAAAAAACATAAAATACTAAAAAAACCAAAAAAACAATTTCTTTTCTTAATTAATAAATTCCTATCATTTTAATTTTGCGAAAGGGTCCAACGCCCTCGTTTCGATAATTCTTTTAGTTTCGCATATTTATTTTATATCATTTAAATAATTATGTATCTCTCCCGAAGCCATGTAACTAAACTTCTCGCACTTTACTTTATTTGCTTTATTTATTTTCCGTCAAATCGGGTCCTGGTTAATCTTGGCGATGTGGACCCGCGCCATTTGTAATAGCTTAGGAACTTTACATTTCTCGCTCTTTTTTTAACTGTTAATAATAGCATGCAAGAATGAATGGCCATAATAAAATCAAGCGTAGATCACTTTAACATGACAAGACAAATACAAATGAAAACGACAAACAAATCGCACACACCACCCCTAGGGTACGCCTCACTGTTGCCTTGCCTCGAAAGGTGATCGTCGAGTAGAGGATGTCTTAGTAAGTCCTCATGATCCGGGAACCTGGCATGAGGGTAGCTTCTAAGGTGTCTTCCCATTGCTCCGGTGATCACCATGTCCCGAACCTCGAATTGACCCGAACACCTCCAACGGTGGTGCTACCTACCTCTCAATGGTGGGATGGCACTACTTTAAAGGACATTTACACAGACGAATTCCTTAGGGTAGGTAGGTTCTCGTAGATACTTGCTCTCTTCAAAAAAAACAAAAATCTTTTCACACCGACACTTTTCAAAAGCTTTCAAAGCAATTTTTCAAACACTCTGACACAAGAGTCGATCTGAAATTTTTAAAGAAACTTTTTTAAAACCCACAGTCGAAAAGCAAACAAACCTTTTTGAAAACACAAATGAGCAAGTATCTAAGAGCCCATGGATAACCATGGATAGAAAGGGTGCTAACACCTTCCCTTTCTATAATCTACCTCCCGAACCGAGAACTAATCTCAATAAGGAATTTTTCTGTGCTTTTGTCCTTTCCATTTGGAGAAAATAAAAGACGGTGGCGACTCTTGCTTACCGCGACATTTCGCGAACCAGCTTTAAACAGTCAGTTCCAGATCCACCGATCACAGAACTGGCGACTCTGCTGGGGAACAAAACTTAAAGTGAGGTGTACCTTAGGACTAAGATCACTGTGTTTTCAATTGCTTTGACTTGTCTGCTTTAAATTCGTGGGTTGCATGGGAGTTACATAGATCCTAACCCGGATCTGGGGATACCCTGTTTAGGTAGCATAAGCTGTGAGGGACCTGTCCGGCGTAGACCGACACGGGTGAAACAGTGGCTACGTTGGTGTGGCACCTTGGTCTGTACCGATATCCCTTGTGTTGCAACAAGGAGAATATGGGTCTTCTGAGGAGTCATTAAGCACCAACAACCTTAGAACCTTAAATGACACAACTTGGCCATTAGAACAGTAGCAGTATGCTACGCCCATTGAGGCTAAACTCTCGTGATGGTTCTGGCCGCAAGAAAAGATTGCGATGCTGGAGTTATGATCGATTGAGGGTAGTCAATGATATTGGGATCCTCTAAAAACCCGGTTACTTTGATAGGACAGGTTGAGCCCACCAACTTCAAGAGGGTAATACCCAGACCTCATGCTGGCCTAAACTCTAAGGGCTTCTCTTGTGTGACTTGTGTGCCTTCGTACTTGACTACTTGCCTGCTTGTTATCTGACATATAAGCTACTTGCAGGTTTTGTTTATAGTCCTTAATGGGGACTCATAACAGGGTTTACTAAGTTCCTTGCAGGTTGTTTATAGTCCTTAATCGGGACTTATAACAAAGTATACTGAGTTTCTTGCAGGGTTTGTTTATAGTCCTTAATTGGGGCTCATAACAGGGTCACTTACGTTATCCCATGCATAGCATGACATCATACCATTGCATACCATTGCATACATCCTAACCCATTTCAAGGATCTCAAGGGCTTGTGATGCAGGTCATGATAAATCAAACATCTAGCCAGGGGCAAAGAGGATTTATTTTTCTCTAGCCAAGGTTGTCAGGGGCTATGACCCACTGGACATGGTGAGCCTTTGACCCTTGACGAAGGACTCTCAACAACATGAAGTACCTTCAACCAAGTTACCGGTTCTCAACTCTAACAAGTTTCTCTGTTTACCCCGCGAGGTCCTTGAAAACATTACATGCATGTCATACATCTCATTGCATTGCAGGTATCCCTTTGACAGGTTGCTTACCCTTCTTCGCTGTTTATTTCAGCCGATCGTCATGAATCCTGAATCATCAGCTGAGCAGTCCATCAAGGCCCTCCAGGCTCAGAACGCCCAGTTCCAAGGGTTGATCATGAATTTTACCCAGGGGCAACAAGATCTGAAGGCTCTGCTCTTGAAGAAGGACAAGAAGAAGAAGAGGACTGTTTTGTTCAGCCCTAGACGCAGATCTGGGAACACACCGCAGACTGAAACTGAGAGGACTACTCCATCTGTGGGGAAAGGTAGTCATCAGGAGGAAAGGGTTCCCAGTCCAGTGGTCTCCGACAACGAGACAGATTTCAACGACGAACAATACCCTCCTGCCGAAGACAAGTACAAACAGTTGGAGGATAGGCTAAATGCTATGGAGATCCAACAGGTACCTGGGCTGGATTTTGGAGATCTGGGTTTGTCAACTGGTGTGATTATTCCTCGGAAGTTCAAAGCACCATCCTTTACCAAGTATGACGGGGCGTCTTGTCCCAAGTTACATCTCAGGTCCTATGTTCGGAAGATTCAACCATATACGGTGGACAAGAATTTGTGGACCCACTTCTTTCAGGAGAGTCTTTCAGGGACTCATCTCGAATGGTTCTATCAGCTAGATGGGACCAAGGTTCGTAACTGGGAGGAGTTGGCTACTGCTTTCTACAAGCAGTATCAATATAATGCCGACCTTGCTCCTACGCGTACCCAACTCCAGGGTATGTCGTTAGGATCAAGTGAAGGTTTTAAAGAATATGCGCAGAAATGGAGGGATCTTGCTGGAAGGGTACAACCACCTTTGACTGATCGGGAACTTGTCGATATGTTCTTGGGGACCCTGTCTGGTCCGTTCTACAACCACCTAATTGGGAATTCGTCTGCTGGATTCACAGATCTTATATTGACTGGAGAGCGAATAGAAGCTGGCATCCGGTCTGGGAAAATTCAAGAGGCTGCACCTTCTGATAAAAAGCCTCATCATGGAAAGAAAGAATCCAATGCTGTGCACGGTAAAAAGAGCCGTCATGAGGTAGGGGCAATCCAGATCTCCAATCCTGGACCTGCTCAACAAGGACAGGGGAAGCAGCGCAAGGAGAAACGACGGTATACCAAACTCAACATGTCGCTGGATCAAGCACTACAACAAATGTTGAAGGCAGGGCTGATCACCTTAAGGGCTCCCCTTCGGAATCCGAACACTTCGGCTCCTAACTATCATCCCAACGATAGGTGCGCATATCATTCTGATAGCCCGGGGCATACTACGGACAACTGCTGGCCTCTCAAGAACAAAATTCAAGACATGATCGACGCCGGGGAGATTCAGTTTGAAGTGCCTGAGACTCCGAACATAATCACTGCTCCGTTACCCAATCGTTGAAGACCTTTTGTTTATTTGAATTTCTGAGTTGTGTTTTTCTTTGCTTATATAAACAATTAATGTCATAGCAAACTCTTTTATTCTATTAATGCATCGCATATGTCTGTTTTGGGAATTAATACAATTGTTTTCATTATATTCAAAATTCTTTTCATATTTTTTCTGATGATCAACTCTTGGTTAATAATTCTGAGCCTCTTGAGGGAGGATGACGAAAACGATACCGCTATCTTTATAGTATGCTTTTGAACAGACCCCGCTGATGAGGTACAAGCATTGTTTCAAATCCTAAACACTGGAGTTATAGGAAGATAATCCCTCGTCAACCCATCTGAGCCAAAGAAGTAGGAGTTTTATTTTCGAAAATTGAAACCCTTAATCATAACCTGGGGCAGGGTAGGCTTCTCAGTTGATCCAAGTGCACAATGAATGGCACCAAATGAGTCTTTCCAAAAACAAAAGACAGTGATGGTTCAGAACAATCATAAGGACAGGCAGTCATTATCAAAAACAAAATCATAAATGAAAAGCCCAAAAAGTCAAAACCTATAAAAGGGACTTACGAAACTGGGGCATCCCGCTGACTGTAATTCCGAAAAAGGAAACAGTTCAGGCAAAAAAAGAAAGGGATAACGAAATCAAAAAAAAGAAAAAGGTCCTACAAATCCTCAACAAAAACAAAAATGACCGCCTATTCAGAATAAATCATCAATATCTGAACCATCATTGGAACATCAGGACAAAAACTCAAAAAAGGTCTAACGCACGATCAACTGAGTTTAGGTTTGGAGAACATCACGAAGAGCGGGTGGGTACAAATAAAATTTGAGCCTTTATCCTTTGTTTCTTAAACCGTGAACCAGGCCACGTTATAACCCTTAAAAGTCCTAGCTGAAGCATGGGTTAGTCCGAAAGCATACTGTTACGAAAGGTATCCTGACTCCTTAAGGCTTACGGTAAATACGGAGTTGACATCACGTTTTACAAACATTCACTTGTTTTATGAAAAAGAATGCATTTTTAAAATCTTCAAGACAGACATAAGCTTTGCATTTTTAACATAACTTTGTTCGCATATGACTTTTTGTTTGAGCAGCAGGGAAATTCGCACGAGGAATGCCTAATGAACAGAAGTACTTCCAATCCAGGGGCAGACATGATCATGGTCCATTATCTGGGGCAGTCCAATCAAGATTCGGAGAATCTCGCAAAAGGCCAAAAAGCCTGGGGCAAATCTCTGCCCGAGTCACTTGGGGCACTCCAGAAACGAATCTTGCACGATCAGACACCTTCTGGTAATATGGCAACACAAGCAGCCAGGGGCACCTACCTGCATTCTAAGAGCGTGGACATAGTCGAAAAATACTACGCAAAATCAAAGACCCGCTAGGTTGACACACCTAGGCAAAAATAAGGGCTTCCCGGCGAACCAAAAGGGTTCGGGCAAAATGAAGGGATGAAATGAAAAAATCTGTACACCCGGCAAGTCGAAAACCTGAAAAGGCGGCTTGAGCAAAAAGGGGTATCCCGGTGGACTGAAAACCCGAAAGGGCGGTCCAGGCAAAAGTTAGGGATTAAAGCGTACGACTATGTCCTGCCATCTGTCTACCAGAAGAAGGTTTGTCCATCAACAACTATCAGCACCCCACAAGTGTCTCCCCCATAGAAACAGGGGCAATAAAGAGCGGTCTAAGCAATCTGATTGTTCTATCCTCCAAGGTATCAAGGTAGGTTCCGTTGAAGAACATAACCAATACAGTTCAATACTTCCCCAGGAGAGTCCAATCTGATTCCCCAGGAAAGTTGGAATCCATCTCCCCAAGCAGTAAACTTATCCCCAGTTGATTTTGGAAGCTTATCCTTCGCAGAGCACGAACGCGTCGCCCGACTTTATTTAAAGAGTTATTTCCTTAACAGGATATAACTGGGTTATCCTCAGCCAAAAGCCACGGAAAGAGCGTCCTCAACGAAGTCTTCTTACCCCAGCGAAGCCCATCAACACTTCCAACAACAAGGGTATCCCCAGCAAACTACTATCAACACTCAGCAAGGCATCCCTCTTCCCACAGAGTATTGCTTCCCAGCATGGTCGCTAGAGTTTTTTCTCTCCGCAGAATCTTCCATTTGCCAAGTTTTATTCCGCAACGGAGTCATCTTCTCCTACCGGTATTCTTGCAGTTATCATCCCCAGCGGAGTAAGATCTAATTCTCCAACATCAGCCCAGGAGTGACCTCCCGGCACCCGTCAAGGATTTATTTTCCTAAGACGGAAACATATGTTCATAAACATCACATCTTCATACAGTATAGCATGCATATGCATCATACTACACGAATCTCATTAATTTTGAGGACATACAGTTCATGCATCATGATCTTGAATTCAACTAATGCTTTACCTTTTCAGGAAAAGATCAATACAAAAATGACTACTATCAACTATCGCAATTCATTCTAGATATAAGTTCAGATATGACCCAGATATGGTGACGTTCTGATGCTGCTTCCAGAGTTCCTTCTAGATATAGTTTCAGATGTAAACCAGAGACGGTGACGTTCTGATGCTGCTTCCAGATTTCCTTCCAGATATAAGTTCAGATATGACCCAGAGATGGTGACGTTCTGATACTGCTTCCAGATTTCCTTCTAGATATAGTTCAGATGTGACCCAGATATGGTGACGTTCTGATGCTGCTTCCAGAGTTCTTTCTAGATATAGTTTCAGATGTAAACCAGAGACGGTGACGTTCTGATACTGCTTCCAGATTTCCTTCCAGATATAGTTTCAGATGTAAACCAGATATGGTGACGTTCTGATGCTGCTTCCAGAGTTCCTTCTAGATATAGTTTCAGATGTAAACTAGAGACGGTGACGTTCTGATACTGCTTCCAGATTTCCTTCCAGATATAGTTTCAGATGTAAACCAGATATGGTGACGTTCTGATGCTGCTTCCAGAGTTCCTTCTAGATATAGTTTCAGATGTAAACCAGATATGGTGACGTTCTGATACTGCTTCCAGATTTCCTTCCAGATATAGTTTCAGATGTAAACCAGAGACGGTGACGTTCTGACGCTGCTTCCAGAGTTCCTTCCAGATATAGTTTCAGATGTAAACCAGAGACGGTGACGTTCTGATACTGCTTCCAGATTTCCTTCCAGATATAGTCCAGATATGAACCAGATATGGCGATGTTCTGACACTTATTCCAGTTGAAGACATTTCAAGACCTAGACCGGTTCAGTTAATCGACCCTAAGATTCTCTGTTGTTATCCCGTCCAAGGCCTTCTCTAGTCCAGCTAAATCGACTCCCAACAGATTTTTCTGATGAAGACTCAGTAGAAGTTATCCCAGATGTTTCCCTCTCCGACGGTGAGTGAGGTGGTAGTCTCCGGGTTCCCTCTCCGACGGCGAGTGAGGTGATTCCCTTTCAGATTATAATGGCCTATGGTTCTCGTCCCGATCCTGCGAAGATGGTATTTCCCACCAAGATTTTCTCAACGAGCGTTGTTGAAGTTAAAATCACCCAAGGTTCTCTTACCATTCAGGCTGAGGTAGTAACCATCCCTGGTTCATTCATCATCTTTTGGAAGCTCCAGACCCAGCTCCTGTAACCAGTCAGGACATATCTACGCCAAGCATCTGAAATCAGCTCCTGCCACGTGTCAGGTACTCTTTTTCTTTTGCAGGTATGCAGGTTCTCGCTAAAGAATCCCTTATGCGATCAGCATTCAGATGGCATCTATAAGCCCATCATCCTATTCATCAACCTCTAAATGGCATCTATAAGCCCATTCCATCATCACTACAACTATGTGAGCGCAAATTTCTGGGCACTCTAGTGTCCAATCATCTTCTACCTTCGGATTACGAAAGGCACGTCAGCCAATCTGCATCCTCAGGTCTAAGAAGATTGAACAGGGGCAACTGTTGTACCCCAAAATTTGCCCTCCCATATTCTTCAAGAAATTGCCAAGCCAAGTCACAAAATTCCCCAAGGGTTGCACAGCGCAAAGGTCTCCTATACAGTCAAAACTAGGGTTTGTGTTCTGATCAAGAAAATGAAGTCTTCAAAGGTCCAATCAAGTCCTATATGCCTACAAACATGGTCAAGCATCCTCATATCAAGTTTCAAGACATTCAGCTCAAAATTGCACAGTCAAAACCCTAAATTGCACTACAGTCAACTGTAGGGGCAAAATGGTCATTTGACAGTCAAAAGTTCAAATTTTTGGTCAACATATCATTTTGAAGCCACAAACATCATTTGATCAATGCTTGATCATGATTCTCAAAATTTGGCTCAGAAATCATCAAAGATGCAAAAGTTTCCTTATTTGGACAGTTGAAAAAGTCAACTGAAATTGACCAGGGCATAACTTTCACATGGATTATCAGAAAAATTCCATCCAAAGCTCATTTTGAAGAGAAAGACATTTCCTACAACTCATCTTCATACTTCAAGTCCAAGAAATGCTCTCACAAAAAGTTATCAATTTCAACATTATAGGTCATTTTCAAAAGTCAACAAAAAGGGACTTTAAGTCAAAGGCCATAATTTGAGATTGGTAAATCAAAATGACATGGGACCAAAGACATTGGTTAGAGGACTCAAAGACCTTTCCAAAATGTCCAAGAACATGAGAAAAGCTTAAAAATTGAGCAAGTTATGCCTTGTAGAAGTTGGGAAATTTTTGGATATTTTGAAAAGTCAACATTACTTCAAATGACCTAAAATTGCTAATGGGCCCATTTTTCTTCCATGATTCATCATTCCAAGCATGTGCACTACTACTTGGCCCAAAGGGAAGTATTTTCTCATTTTTTATTTATTTATTTGAATTTTTATTCATATTAATTCATTTAAATCACTTAAATATATGAAAAATATCTAACTTGACCTAATAAATCTTTTCATGCATATTTTGCCTTCAATATTTCGTGCATAGGTCAATAGGGAAAGATTTGGTTTGATTTGAGCATAATTGATACAAAAGCACATGAAAAAGATATGAAAATTATGGTGGAAAAAAATCAAATATTCAATCAATGATTACAAGAGATTTGGATCCAATTTGTTAACCTAATTGATTCATATATATGCCAGGATCATAACCCTAATGCACATAGACAGAAAACTGCGCTCAAAGGCCATAGACAAACTTGGAAAAATTCTCTAAAAAATCAAAACTGAAATCATTGTTAGAGATTGATTCAAGGCATAAAAACTATTTCAATAGCTTCCTGAAGCTTCACTGATCATATTCCAATCCAGAACATTCATCAAAAGGCAAAGAATTGGTAACGAGAACCTCAGCTGTATCAAATAAATTCCACAATCGTACATCATGATTTAAGCATTATTTGTGAAATTTATTTATGGATTCATGTTCATTATAATGTTTTGATGCTAACCAACATAATTAATTGCGTTTTTGTGCCGTATATGCGATTGTACCATGTCTGAGCTTTAGGGTTTACAGAGCTTGAAATTGGGGTTTCTCAAATAGGGCAAAATTGGAGGCTGAGACATAGACCATGAGAACGAGCACGATTGGACGAAGAAGAATCCATAGTCGCGATTAATTTATGAGTTGCATAGGCCTAATCGCTATTTTTTGGTAGCATGCCTAAGAGAACGTCCAAAAAACCGTTGCCTCATATTTTATGATACAGGGGTGGTGAAGACGATGATGTGGTGGCAACAAGTGATACGCTGTTTTGAATTTCGCGCGTTTAATCCACTAACGTGCTGCTTCTTTTTATATTATTTGTTTGTTTGTATATTAATTGAATGCGCGCTTAGCTCAGCTGGCAAGTAGGATTGGTGGTGAAGGTACATGACCTGGGTTCGAGCCCCAGGTCTTACATATTTCAATATTATTTTTCCCTAACAAATCCTATGCAGCACTTACGTTGAAGATCTTCATGCACGCTCAAAGATCATCGCCCACGTGTCCTGGGAGATCAACCAAAGGGCTCAGATTCAAGGCATATGGCAGACCCTAGTCAACGCATCACACATGATTCAAAAAAAGTCCAACGAGGCCAATGCTATTGGGCCAGATTGCTGAGTCCATACCTCACAATTGGGGACTGATACCCCCTGGTTTGCAATCTTCCCTCTTTTTCTTATATTTTATTTTTTAATTATTGTATTATTTTCTTTATTGTTTGAATTAATTAATTATTTTTACAATATATAAAAAATGCCTAAAAAATCAGAAAAAAGATAAAAACATGATAAATAATTTTTATTTTAATATTTTCATGTAAATAAATTAATTTAGATTAGAGTTTTAATTTTAATTCTTTTAATAACAAAAATACAAAAATATAGAATTAGGTTTAATTAATTTTTATCCCTTTTTAATTTTTTCCTTTTTTACCATAATATTTATTTTATTTATTTTTATAAACAAATTGTACATAAATAACTTAGGGTTAAATTAGGTTAAAAAACTTCAATATTTTATTAATAACCTAAAAATAGTTAGAATTAGGTTTAGCATTTTATTATAATTTTAATTAACTTTCTTTCATTAAATCTTAAAAAACATAAAATACTAAAAAAACCAAAAAAACAATTTCTTTTCTTAATTAATAAATTCCTATCATTTTAATTTTGCGAAAGGGTCCAACGCCCTCGTTTCGATAATTCTTTTAGTTTCGCATATTTATTTTATATCATTTAAATAATTATGTATCTCTCCCGAAGCCATGTAACTAAACTTCTCGCACTTTACTTTATTTGCTTTATTTATTTTCCGTCAAATCGGGTCCTGGTTAATCTTGGCGATGTGGACCCGCGCCATTTGTAATAGCTTAGGAACTTTACATTTCTCGCTCTTTTTTTAACTGTTAATAATAGCATGCAAGAATGAATGGCCATAATAAAATCAAGCGTAGATCACTTTAACATGACAAGACAAATACAAATGAAAACGACACACAAATCGCACACACCACCCCTAGGGTACGCCTCACTGTTGCCTTGCCTCGAAAGGTGATCGTCGAGTAGAGGATGTCTTAGTAAGTCCTCATGATCCGGGAACCTGGCATGAGGGTAGCTTCTAAGGTGTCTTCCCATTGCTCCGGTGATCACCATGTCCCGAACCTCGAATTGACCCGAACACCTCCAATGGTGGTGCTACCTACCTCTCAATGGTGGGATGGCACTACTTTAAAGGACATTTACACAGACGAATTCCTTAGGGTAGGTAGGTTCTCGTAGATACTTGCTCTCTTAAAAAAAAACAAAAATCTTTTCACACCGACACTTTTCAAAAGCTTTCAAAGCAATTTTTCAAACACTCTGACACAAGAGTCGATCTGAAAATTTTAAAGAAACTTTTTTAAAACCCACAGTCGAAAAGCAAACAAACCTTTTTGAAAACACAAATGAGCAAGTATCTAAGAGCCCATGGATAACCATGGATAGAAAGGGTGCTAACACCTTCCCTTTCTATAATCTACCTCCCGAACCGAGAACTAATCTCAATAAGGAATTTTTCTGTGCTTTTGTCCTTTCCATTTGGAGAAAATAAAAGACGGTGGCGACTCTTGCTTACCGCGACATTTCGCGAACCAGCTTTAAACAGTCAGTTCCAGATCCACCGATCACAAGATGCAAAAAACGTCTAATGCTTTTATTAATGATATATGAAAATGACATACAAAAGCCCTCACAAATGAAGCCACGGTGCCCCGGGTAAGACACTGGGCCATAAAGTTTCACAATATTGTCTGTTACAAATTCAAAACAAAGGAGTTCATTACTGAGTGACAAAAGTAATAGGTACGAAGTCTTTCATCGTCCAGTTGCTTGGTCCACCGTTGGTCGTAGGGTAGATCCAGCTGTCGAATTCAGATTCCTCCACGTCATCTTCAATGGCATTTACTCCCGAGTTGCTGATGAACACAAGAGGTTTTCCAATCCTTGCCCTACGAACAGCCTTCTGAGCTTCTGCAGTGAAACCCAAACCAAACTTTTCAGTCTTCTGAGTGAAATCAGGAAGTCGGCCCCAGTTTGCACACTCACCCTTCTCAACAACAGCCCGGGCATCCTTTAAGGAAGCCATCTTCAAAGGAGAATCTTCAATCACAGTCTCAGCTGACGCCAGTGTTTGAGGAACCTCTTCAAAGTGATGGAATGGAGTCTCAATGAACTCCCCATCCATTTCTATGTACCGGAACGAGTTGAGGTGGCTGACCATGTACTCATCCTCCCCCTGCACTGTCATAATCTTCCCCTTGACTGGGTACTTCAGCTTCTGATGTAGTATGGAGGTCACAGCTCCAGCTTTATGGATCCATGGACGACCCAGCAAACAAGAATAGGATGGTCGAATATCCATCACGTAGAATGTAGAATCAAAGACCTGAGAACCAACCCTGATTGGAATATCGACCTCGCCGTGCACTATTCTTTTAGACCCGTCAAAGGCCCGGACAACAATGTTACTTGGCTTTAGTTCCAACCCCTTGCAATCCAGCCTGTCTAGAGCTTTCTTGGGTAAGACATTCAACGAGGACCCAGTGTCAACCAGCACATGGTCAAGAGTAGTGCCCCTGCATTCAATGGAGACATACAGGGCATCATTGTGATTCTTCCCTTTAGCAGTCAGATCAGCATCGGAGAAACCCAAACCATTATCAGCAGTTAAGTTGGCCATACAATCGGTAAATTGATCAGCTGGCGTCTCTTGTGGCACGTGGGCCGTCTTCGGGAAGGTAATCAGAGCCTTGGCATGGGCCTCTGAAGACAACAACAGTGACAGCTTAGAAATTTTAGATGGGGTCTGCCCCAGCTGCTCAACTACATTAAAATCACTCTTCTTGATAATCTTAAGAATCTCTTCCATCTCCTGTTTGGAAGCTTCCACAGTGGTTGTCTTTGGCGCCTCCGTCTGGGCAGGCATATCAGTAGCGATCCCTTTGCCCCGAGTGTCAGATGACTCGGCAGCAGGGGTAGAACTAAGAACTTGATCAGGAAGGGAAATAGGCACACTTGCAGGTGTGATGACAATAGGTCTCTGGATAGCTGGTGGCGCAATATCTAGTGAGAAAAGTCTGCCACTGCGGGTGACTTTGGCAGGCCTGGTGATGTTGCTAACGCCGGTACTAGTATCAAACTCTTGTTTAACTCCAAGCACATAAACATATGCCCCATAGTGACAAGGGACAACTTTGTCAGATGTATAGGGGATGGGTCCCGAAACAGTGATGATTATAGGTGCAATCTTCTGAACAGGCATAATTTTGACAGGCTTCTTTGAGCGAGCCTTGGGAGAATTATTGAAAATAGTAACAATGGAAACTTCTTCAGTAGGGGTAGCAGGAACAACAATCTTCTCGAACAAGATCTCTTTATTATCCATCAGGTTTTGGATACCTGACTTCAAAGATGGGCAACCAGTAGGTGAAACGGAACACAGATGGCAACCTTCACTACATCCCAGAAATAAACCGGCTAGCAACAGGTTCCTCTTGACAGTCAACAGCGGAGTAGCAATATCATCCACAAAGGCTACATACAGGTCTTCCTCTACAGCATTCACTCCATGCTTGGGCATAGGAGCAGTCACAACATTGGGCCTTTCGGGCGCCTCGAACTTTATCTCTTTAGCATCAATAAGGTCCTGAACCTTATTCTTCAGAGCCCAACAATCATCTGTAGTATGCCCCGGGCTGTCAGAGTGATAAGCACAGCGGGCGTTAGGATTGTACTTTGGAGATGTTGTGTTTACAACCTTCGGAGCTTCTTTTATAGTTACCAGATTGGTTGTCAGTAACTGCGGAAATATCTGGGACAAGGTCATAATGAGTCGAGTGAACTGCCTTCTGGGTCTCGCACCCCTTTGTTGGTTATGATGCTGAGGAGCAGCAGCAAGCTTTGAAATAACCACCGCGTTGACAGCTTGGCGGCGTTCCGGTTTATTCTGTCTCCTTGAACCATAGACATCACTAGATTCCTTCTTGAGGGCTTCTTTTCAGTGCTCGAGGAGGCACCTTTCTGTATCTTCCCAGACTTGATACAAGTTTCTATTCTCTCACCAGTCAAGATAAGGTCTGTAAACCCGGCAAAAGAATTTCCAATCAAATGGTTGAAGAACGGACCAGACAGGGTCCCCAAGAACATATCAACGAGCTCACGGTCAGTCAAAGGTGGCTGCACCCTTCCAGCAAGGTCTCTCCACTTTTGGGCATACTCCTTAAATCCTTCACCCGTCCCTAGTGACATACCCTGGAGTTGGGTACGCGTAGGAGCGAGGTCGGAATTGTATTGATACTGCTTATAGAACGCAGTAGCCAAGTCCTCCCAGTTACGAATACTGGCTCCATCCAGCTGATAGAACCATTCGAGTTGAGTCCCTGAAAGACTATCCTGGAAGAAATGGATCCACAAATTCTTGTCAGTTGTATAAGGTTGGATCTTTCTTACATATGATCGAAGGTGCAGCTTAGGGCAGGAAGCTCCGTCGTACTTTGCAAAAGCAGGTTCCTTGAACTTATGGGGAATCACCACCCCAGAGGATAAGCCTAGGTCTCCAAAGTCCAACTCGGGAACATTTTGTATCTCCATAGCACTTAAGCGGTCCTCCAGCTGTTTGTACCTATCCTCAGCAGGAGGGTACTGTTCATCATTATAACCCGTCTCGTTGTCGGAGACCACGGGACTAGGAACCCTTCTCTCTTGGGGACTGTCTTTCCCTACAGAGGAAGTAGTCAGATCAACCTCATTTTGTAGTCCGTTCCCAAATCTGCGTCCAGTGTTGAACAAGACAATCCTCTTCTTCTTCTTCTTCTTCTTCAGAATCAGAGTCTTCAACTCCTGTTGACCCTGGGCTAGGCTCATAACCAACTCTTGGAACTGGGCATTCTGGGCCTGGAGGGCCTTGATAGCTTGTTCAGTAGTAGGTTCAGAAGACATGATGATTGCTGAAATAAACAACGAGGAAGATAAGTGACCTGTAAAAAGTGTACCTGTTATGCATATGATGCATGGTATGCTGTTTATGCAATGCATTCAAGGGTTCGAAAATTCAAATTCGTTGCAGACAAAAAAGGAACACACGTCACATTAAGAAATAAGTTGTTTAGTACATCAGTGCCTCATGGGAGAAATATTACAAAATACTTAATGCCAAAAGACACTGCGCATCCTCTTTGGAGCGATGTAAGTGTTGAGGGTCTTTTCCTCGTGAAGTAAGCGGGTGAGCTCCAAGACCTTCTTCTCACTGGCATGTAAGCTGGCTTCGAAAGCATTATGTTCTTCCTTGAGTTGGATCCAGCTCTTTTGCATTTCTTCCCATGATGTTGGCATGTCAGGATGTAGAATGGTGTACGGAACCTCTCCTTCCATAGCAGGCTCTTTGATCACGGGGAGAATGTGAGGATATGGCATCATAAGCTTCTGGGAGCGGGCTCGTACCAACTTGAGGTAAGGCTCAAGGGGGATGGAATTCTTGTGCCCCAGTGTCTTACTATCTACCTTGTTTGGCATCCTCCAAGCTCTGATGAACCTTTGTCGAAGTCCTTGCGCATCATTGTCGAAGTCAAAAACTATGTCAGGAATCAACATGTCATGAGGGCCATCCCTCCGAGCATATCCAAATTGTCTCAAAGCCAAACAGGGGTTGTAGGTAATGCCTCCTCTAATTCCAAGTAAAGGAACATTAGGAAATTATCCGCAACGGTCAATGATAGTGACATTTTCTCTGGACCGAGAACACCAATGTATACCAGAATGTGTGAGGGTCATCAGCCGTTGTGACCACCTTAAACCCTGCTCGTTCTTCAAAACTGATTGTGGAAGGTGCGAAATAAACCACCTTGCCAGGAGAGGAGTGCAGCACATGAGAACACCTCTTTTTCTCATTGTTCGAGTGTAAAATGAGTAGAGGATGTCCCAAGCAATGTAGGTATAGGATTCTTGGACATGAAAATCTTGACGGAATTTATATCTATAAGTTGATCCGGATTTGGGAACAACACCAACCCATAGACAAGGAGTGCCACAATCTCTTCAAAGGCTTGTAGGTCAAGAGAATTCCAACATTCTTGTGGCTTCTCAAACAGGAACTTTGCCAAGAATCCTTTGATACCACTTCTGATTTCCCAATGCCCCTTGATGTCAGATGGTTGCAGACGTAATGCTTGAGAGACCTCTTCAAGTTTTGGTTCCTTTTCGGTACCGTTGTAGGGTAGTTGATTAAGAATAGGAATTTTCAGAAGTTGGGAAAATTCTTCCAAAGTAGGCACCAATTGATAATCCGGGAAAGTAAAACAGTGGTGCAAGGGGTCAAAGAATTGGAAGAGAACTTTTATCATATCTTCTTCAATGTTGGTGTTGACCAAGCTGAGTAGTCTACCATGCCTTTCACTGAAGGGAGAGCTCTCGGGAATCCTGGATGTAAGCTCCTTGAGCTGAGGAGGGATCCTTACAAGGTTGACCTGAATTGTTTTTCTGCGGAGAGACTCCATGTCCTACAAAACAAAAACAAAGATGAAGATCCGAACCCTTGAAGTGGTTAGTAAATGCATATGATGCTTTATGATGTTATGATGTTATGATAAAGGCACACCACAAGTATTCACAAAAGGCAAACATGGTAAGGCACACAAGTCACACAAGACAGCCCTTAGAGTTTAGGCCAGCATGAAGTTTAGGTACTACCCTCTTGAAGTTGGTTGGCTCAACACCTATCCTATGAATAGTAACCGGGTTCTAAGGAGCTCAATATCATTGGATTGTTTTCTATGTTCATTGTTTTGATTTAGCCACTTAACCGGCGACCAAAATATTCCAAGAAAACAACCCTCAATGAGTGTAGTATCGAGTATCTACCAACTTCGGACTGCACCAAAGTCGGTCATCTCACTACCCCTAAAGAGGCCAGGATGGTCAAGTAAGGTTCTTAAGGTCAGTTGATGCTTCACGACACCACGCGGCGGCCCCGTACTCTCCTTGACTTGACTCAAGGGTTACCGGTACTCACCAAAGTGCCACATCAACGTAGCAACTGCTTCAACCATGTCGGTATACCCCACACAGTTCCCTCACAGTTTGTTGCTACTTCTAAAGGGTATCCCCCAAATCCGGGTTAGGATCTATGAAACTCCGATGCAAGCCCAAAAATATATATCATACAAATTATGCAATTGAAAACATAGAATGATCTAATCCTAAGGTACACCTCACTTATAAATCTCCCCAGCAGAGTCGCCAGTTCTATGATCGGTGGAAATAAAACTGACTGTTTTGAAATGCTGGTTCGCGAAATGTCACGGTAAGCAAGAGTCGCCACCGTCTTTTATATTCTCCAACAAGGAAAGGACAAAAGCACAACAAAATTCCTTTTCGAGATGTTTCTCGGTTCGGGAGGTAGATTATAGAAAGGGAAGGTGTTAGCACCCTTTCTATCCGTGGTTATCCACGGGCTCTTAGGTACTTGCTCACTATGTTTTCAAAAGGTTTTTGCTTTCCTTGTGTTTGTGTGTTTTGAAAAAAAGTTTGTTTGAAAACTTTGTTTGAACTCTTGTATCAGTCCTTAAGAGTGTATGAAGTGTTTGTTTGAAAACTTTTGTTAGAAAAGTGTAGGTGCGAAAAGTTGTTTTTGTTTTGAAAGAGCAAGTATCTAAGAACCTCTACCTACTCAAAAGAAATTAAGTTGTGTAAATGTCCTTTAGACAGTACTATCCCACTATTGAGAAGTAGGTAGCACCGTCGTTGGAGTTATTCGGGTCAATTCGATTATAGGTACATGTGGTCACCAAAGTAATAGTAGGACGCCTTAGCGGTAATCCTAATGTCCTAGATCTTTTTTTTCCGAGGCAACCGTTTCGAGGCAACTGGATCTTTAGACAAGAGGGCGACCTCTAAAACACCCTATACTCAATGACCACGTCGTGGCAACCAAGTGAGGCGTGCCCTAGGAGTGGCATGTGCGAGTGTGTCAGGATTCAATTAAGTTATCTTTGAACATGTTATGGTGAGCTACGGGTTGATTTTAATTTCAGAGATAAGTCTTGTCATGCATAGCCTAGTTAACATACATCTAACAGTTAAATATTGTGGAAAGTAAATCTATGCTATTACAAGACGTCGGGTATTTACATCGCCAAAAACAACCCTTGAAAAATAAATGCGAGAAAATAAAGAAAGCGATAAAAAGTCCTAATTAACGCTATTACATCCTCGGAGCAATTACATAAATATGATAAAATAAAAATTGAATCGGAGAAGTCCTTAGGGTTTTGACCCTTTTTGAGAAAGAAATAAGTTTTTGATTATTTGGCATTTAATTAAATTAAACCTAAACTAATGAATTGATTAAATAAAAAGAAATATTTTTTTGAGTTTTTTATGTGTTTTAAGGAAAATAAAATAAAAAAAGAAAACATGATTAAAAATTGTCAAAAACCTAATTCTACATGGATTTTATTTGTTATGAAAATAATTAAAGTTAACCTAATTAAAACAACTAAATTAATTAATTACATTTATTTACAAAATAAAGTGAAATTAATTTTAATTAAGAAAAATATTATTTTTAGTTTTTCTGAGTTTATTATGAAAATAATTAATTTGTGAGTTAATTAAATAATAATAATAATAATTAGTAAAATAATTAAATAAAGAAGAAAAAAGAATTAAAAGAAGAATAAACCAAGGGGGGGTGCTGGCCCATTTAGGAGGTAAGTTCTGGAATTTTGAAGCCCAATTGTTTCAGCCACGTTTGACTTTTGAGATCCTCCATGCGCATGGTTGACTGGGAGTATGGTGATCACTCCATCATGGCCTTCAGATTTGCTTTGTAAGCCACTTGGCGCATGGATGATTGAGGCGTATGGTGGACAACATCATGAAACCTGCATGTAATTATATGAAGAAAAATAGAAACAAGTGTTTTGGGGGACCTGGGATTCGAACCCAGGTCCCAACGCCTATTGGATGCTTGGCCAACCACTCCACCATCATGCTTTAGTCGCTATTAGCATAAGAGATAAATAATATATTGGGAAATAAATCATTAAGCTATAAACAACATAAAAACGCGCGCTTATTTGAAATAACCACTCAGAGGTTAACACCTCATCATCTTCCTCGCTGTTCTGCAAAAAATAAACATTAGATAGCGGGGGTTTTTAACCCCCACAATATGCAGCGATGAAAAATAGCGACTAGCACTGTGGTTGATATAAATGTTTCGCGAGGGTTGGTTTATGTTCGTCTGATTCTCACGATTTCAACCATATGCCTTAGGAGTCCTAATTTTGCCTGGATTGCAAAGCCCCAAATTCACAGCTCATGAACCCTAGAAATTGACCATGGCAACTTTTGATTTAAGACATTATAATTCAATTAACCTATGCCAATAGCTTCATGTGGTCTCTAGCAACACAAAACAAACAAGAAATCATGTCAAATGCTCATGAATTGGACAATACGATTATGGATAAAATGTGCAAACTGTGAAACTGTTTAGGGTGATTCTTTGAGCTTTAGCGTGTGAATTCAATTGCCACACGTTCCTGGGAACCCCTGCAAAGTGTTAGAATTAATAAAAAGCTTTGAATCGCCCTGGAATATAGAAATCAGTTTTGCAATTTTCTTGAATTTTCTTGAATTGGTTATGTCTTTTTCTGCAGCTCTCTCACGTGTGTGGCATTAGGGGTTAACTTGTACATATATAGAGGAATGAAATTAGGTCACAATCTTGAGCCAAAATCCTTTGAATTGATGATTGAATATTTGATTGAAAATCAAATCTTTTTGCATTTTCATGATTGCAAAAAGTTGCCAATTTTGGAGATATTGCATCTTTGACTTGGTGCACGAAATTGCCAGCCTTTTTAGGTCATACTTGCTTCACAAAAAGATTGAAAAATCAAATCTTTGTATTTTCCTACAATTTAAATTAATTAAATGAATTAATATTGATTAAAAATCCAATTAATTAATAAAAATAAGAAAATAAATTCAATTAAGCTTGATGGGTCGTGCATAAGCCATGGATGAAGTTTCAAGAACAGATTTGAGGCCCATTAGCAAAAATAAGGTGTTTTGAGCAAAGTTGACTTTTGCAAATTCACAAAAATTTCCCAACTTCTCCAATGCATATCTTGCTCAATTTTGATCATATGAACATGTTCTTTGACATTTTGGAAAGGTCTTGAGGTCCTCTAACCAATTCCTTTGGTCCCATGTCATTTGGATTTACCAATCTCAGGTTATGGTCTTTGACTTAAAGTGCATTTTTGTTGACTTTTGAATTTGACCTATAATGTAGAAATTGATAACTTCTTGTAAGGGAATTTCTTGAACTTGGAGTGTGAAGATGGATTGTAGGAAATGTCATCCCCTTCAAAATGAGCATTGAATGGGATTTTTCTGATGAACCGTGAAAAAGTTATGCCCTGGTCAAGATACAGTTGACTTTTCTGCTGTCCAAAAATAGTAACTTTTTGCACCTTGATGATTTTTGAGCTATTCTTGTGGAATCATGATAAAGACTTGATCAAATGATGATTGTGAACTCAAAATAAGATGTTGACCAAAAATTCTGACTTTTGACTGCAAAATGACCATTTTGCCCCTGCAGTTGACTGTGAGTCAAATGGAGCTTTTGACTGTGCAAATTGGCACTGTGAGCCTTGACACCTGGTATGTAGGTGCTTGAGAATGCATATAGGCATATGAGACTTGATTGAACCATTGAAAACCCCAAATTCCTTGAGAGAACCAAAACCCTAATTTCAGCTGTCTTAGGAGGTGGTTGGACTGTGCAATCCTTTGAGCAAACTTGAACCATTGGAAGATGATTCTTGACAAACCTTGAAGAATATGGGAGGGAAAATTTTTGGGTACAACAGCGGTCAAGGATTTATTTTCCTCAGCGGTACAGAAAATCAGCTTACATGCGCATACATTACATCTATATATCATAAACATTGATAAAGCACATATATCGCATCATACATTTCATGCAACATAACTTTGTGTTTCAGCTAACATTTTACCCTTTTCAGGATAAGATTAACAGCTATCTTTAACTAATGTTCAAAGATTTCATATACAGTACAGATACGCTCCAGACACAGATGCCATTATGTCACTTCAGATACAGTACAGATACACTCCAGACAAGGATGTCATTCTGTTACTCATTTAGATCCAGTTTTCAGATACAGTCCAGATACGCTCCAGACAAGGATGCCATTCTGATACTCATTCAGATCTCAGTTCAGTTACAGTACGGATACGCTCCAGACACGGAAGCCATTTTGTCACTAATTCAAATTCCAAGTTCATGATACAGTACAGATACACTCCAGACACGGAAGTCATTCTGTTACTCATTCAGATTTAGCTACCATGATACAATCTAGATACGGAAGCTATTCTATTACTCATTCAGACTTCAACTTCAAGTCACAGCACAAATACACTCCAGACACGGAAGTCATTCTATTACTCATTCAAATTCTAGTTCAGATACAGTACATATATACCCCAGACACGGAAGTCATTATGTTACTCATTCAGACACCAACTTCAAGATACATCTCGGATATGCTCCAGACACGGACGCTATTCCATTGCTCATACAGATTCAGTCTCCAGATACAACTCAGATATGTTCCAGACACGGATACCATTCCGATACTCATTCTTTTGACTTACAACTATCAATTCAACAAACATTCTTGGATGGCATCTACAATCCCATCTCCAACAAGATTCTATCACATCTCCAAATGGCATCTTTAAGCCCATTCCTTCAACTACACTTTGTCGAGTGCAAATTTATAGGCACTCTAGTGTCCAATCATCTTCTACCTTCGAGTCACGAACGATAAAACTCGCCAATCTAACTCTTCAGGTACAAGAAGATTGAACAGGGGCAGCTGTTGTACCCCAAAATTTTCCCTCTCATTTATCAAGACTTTTCTCACAAGACTCCTTGGACTCAAGACAAGATTAGGGTTTGGTCAGCTCAAGACACCTCATCTTGCACTGATAACCTAAAATTAGGGTTTGAGTTTGCACAAGTATTTTTTGGACCATCAATGCTTCATGTGACTTTCATACACTATCTTGGACCCCTAAGATTGCTCATGTTAAATTTCAAGCCTTAAATCACATTTTTGATCAGTCAATTCGACAGTTGACCTAAAAATCAGCTGTATTGGGGAAAAAGTCAACCATGGCCAATTTACAGTCAAACTTCATAATTTTTTATCCATAAAAACATTTTAGACTCATATGTACCATTTGATCAAGTTTGGATCACAACTCCTCAAGAAATTTGATCAAATCATCAAAAGGGCAAAATGGTCAAAATTAGGGTTTTTACTGAGAAAGGGCAATTTCTGATTTTTAACCAAGCCAATGATCAATTGAGTCCAAACAAGATTTCAAGGGTTCAACGGCATCATCTTTACCTAATCACATAGTTCAAAAGATCTCAAGTTCATTGGATTGACAAATTAATTTTCCAGTCAACTGATCAAAAGTCAACTGTACACTGAAAAGTCAAACTTTGACTTTTTGGTCAAAATCAAGTGCCAAGGGTCATAATTCATCAAGATATGTCAAAATATGAAACTTGTTCACCAAGAAAACAAATTTTGAAAATTAGGGTTTTGAATTTGAAAATTTTCATAACTTAGAATTTTTCTAAGTATGGAAATTTTCTTATTTTTTCACCACGATGCAATTTGATTCAAAGAAAACTTCCAACATGAAAGTTGTATTCCTCCATGAAATCTACAACTTTTCTTCAAAAACTTTTCCCAAAAGATGCTTGGATATCAAGTTATGAATTTGTGAACATAGGTCCATGAACTAAATAACTTAGTGAAAATTTGCCCTAATTTAGGCAGGTTTTGGACCCAACTTCATGGACATTTTTCACCTAGTTCCAAGAGGTATCTCAAAATTAATTTAAAAGATGTATTATAGAGCACATTTCAAGATTTCTAAAATGTCCAAGAACTCTCCAAGATCATTTGTGGTTACGGAGAATCGAAGAAGAGAAATTGGCATTTTATCACTTTTGTTCATGCCATTTTCACAAAGTATCAAGTTGCAAATCAGATCCATGATGCTTCTACCTTGCTTTACAGGTCCTAAACTCATTCTACACTCCATAATTAAATGCAAACTCAGAGGATAAGGTCTTTATCTTTGCTTTTGGAGCATTGTACAAGAAATAATTCCATTTTAGGCATAAAGGTTACAATGCCATTTTCATAAAGTGAGCTTTTGCAATTTTGTCAACCTTGAGCCTTGGACCTGTCCCTTTGGTACAAACAACTTCCACAGGTATTAAGCAAGTTGTACCAACTCCTATCAGCTCACAAGCCATCCAGTACAATCATGTTTGCATTGGTCACTTCACTTTTCTTCAAATGCAAGAAAAGTTGCAAAAGAGGTCAGAACTTGTACATTAGATAAGGAGTGGACTTTGTATCATTCGATACAAATATACAAACTCATTGCAAGGCTGAGGACGAATGCTTGACAACTGAAACACTCAAAAACTCCAAAACTCCAAAATTCCATTTTCTGTCCAAACATACAGCAGTTCTGCAAAATCATAGCCATTTCATTTTTGGCTCGTGCGTTTTGCCTTTTAACATTTGAAACATTTCATACACATTATACCAAAGCAGTCCAAGCATTCATCCTGCATCTGTAAGCCCTGTTTCAGCCATTTCCATTTTCAAACTTGGAGCTTGCAGCTTGACTTCTACAAAGAGTTCTAGCCATCCACAAAGCAAATTAGGCATTGGAATAGCTTGAAGGAAGTTCAAGGAAGCTCACACGATCCTCAGGCCTTCCTCAAAGTCCCCACATTGTCATATCCAAATCCAGCTGAAGGAGGTATTTTTCAAAACTCTATCTCTCTATTTAGGCATCCTCAAGCCACAATTTGTGAAGAAAAGATGTAGTCTATGACATGGTGAAGCTGTACATATGCATACTTTTCATTTATATTAACTGAGCTAAGAGAATTTGAAGCTTGAAGTTCATGGAAAAATTAGGTCACGAATTAGGGGTTACAAAATTCTCTATGGTCTTTGAGCGTTAGGTTACAAAATTGATATGGTTGAAATCGTGAGATTAAATGCCACAAGTTTCATGTTATGGGTTTTTGTTTTTGTGCAAGCATGAGTAAGTTGCAGGTTTGAAGGAAACGCGCGCGAAGGAGCAGCCAGAGGACAGGGATGAAGTTGTGCCTTGGGCTTTTTGGCATTTCTAGCCTTTTTGTTTCTGCTTTTCACACCCCCTGGATTACTTTTGCACCCCCTGACTATTTTCTTATATTTTTGCATTTTCTTGCATATTTTTATATTTATTACTTGCATTTATTTTTTCTAATGATAAAAAATACCCAAAAATAATTTATTTATTTCCACACTTTTATTTTATTTTTTTATTATTTTTTGGCATAAATAATAGTTTGTTAGGATAATATACTTTATTTTCTTAAATAAATTGTAAATATATTTAAAAATACTATACATTTTTATCATGTTATTTATATACATAAAATATTTATTTTCATACATATTTTAATTTTTAATCTTTGTACATAATATTATTTATTATTTTCTTGTACAAAAAAATGGACAAAATAATAATATAGAACATATATTTTATTTTAATTGAAAAATTAGGGTTTCACCCTTTCAAAAATAATATTTTTTCTCTTATTTTTAGGGCTTAAATAAATCATTTTTCTCATACAAAACATTTTTAGCATAAATACATTTTATTGCATTTTAAATATTTGTACATTTATTTAATTCGCACAATATTCAATTGGGTTGTAATAATATTTTTAGGGTTTATTTTGTGCAATATCCCCATTCAAAAACTTGTATCCCCCCTACCATATTAATTGTTGTAATAGCTTAGTTTACATTTGCGCAATTTATCGCATTTACACCATGTTTAGTAAACTAGGGTTTGCATGACAAGAACCAAAAACAAAACAAATAGACAAGACCTAATACAAGACAAATCAAATGCATGAAAAAAAACACATTGCACACAAGAACCCTTAGGGTTTCACCCACTTGGTTGCCTAAATTTAAATGGCCATGTTACGCATGCGAAGTATCTTGGCAAAACAAAACAAAAATAAGATCATAGTCCCTCGATGACGCTATACAAAGGTTGCCTAAAACAAAATGATCTTGGTCCCTCAAACATGCTAAGATACTTGGCAACATTGCTATCATGGTCATACAATGACCCACGCCCGTCCCGTTTAACATCCAAAGATAGGTTTACTTACCAAATCAATGGTAAGACAACAATGTCAAATGAATAAAAATGCACAAGAAACACATTTGAGTAGGTAGATAGATTCTAAGTTACTTGCTCCATTTCCAAACAATCCTTGCTATTTTCAAAAACAAACACACACACATTTCAAAACAACTTACAAAACATTGAAACATTTTTCAAAAGACAAACATCTTTGTATACATTCTTACAAATGAGAATCATTACAAAGTTTGCCAAAACGATGACTCTTTTCAAAATACTTTCAAAACCACACCAAAGCACCATTTCAAACAATTTCAAAGCAAAGAAAGTGATCTAAGCAAGTAACTAAGAGCCCATGGAAAACCATGGATGAAAAGGGTGCTAGCACATTCCCTTTTCATAATCTACCCCCCGAACTCAAGAAAACATCTCAAAGGTCTTTCATGTGCTTTTTACCTTTCCTTTTGGATAAAATGAAAGTCGGTGGCGATTCTTGCTAAACCGCGATATTTGCAAACGCAAATGCAAAACCTCAAGCCAGTTCTCCCACCGTATCACAGCCTTGACGCATAAGAAACCACCTTACAATTCTGCATGAGTACACCACCTAACCCCATCAGACAAGCATCACAATACACAACAAGGTTCTCCCGGATTAGGCAAAGTCAAAACCGAGGCCGACGTCAACCTCTTCTTCAACTCGGTAAAACTTTCTTCACATCGAATATCCTACACAAAGGCTTTACCCTTACAAGTCAACTTGGTCAACGGAAGTGCCAACTTAGAAAAACCTTCGATAAACTGTCTATAGTAACCGACTAATCCCAAGAAGCTTCTAATCTCGGTAACTGACTTTGGAGCTTCCCATTGCAACACAGCATCAAATTTAGAAGGATCCACGGTAATGCCACTACCAGAAATGACATGACCAAGGAAACTAACCTCACGCAACCAGAATTCGCACTTGGACAACTTTTCATACAACTTCTTCTCTTTCAAAACTTGCAATACAACTCTTAGGTGCTCTTCATGTTCTTCTTCTGATTTAGAGTAAATTAGAATGTCATCAATGAATACCACCACAAACCAATCCAAATAAGTATGAAAGATACGATTCATGTACTCCATGAATACTCCAGGCGCATTAGCAACACCGAAAGGCATCACCGAATACTCGTAGTGTCCATAACGAGTTATGAATGCAGTCTTCCAAATATCATATTCTTTCACTCCAATTTGGTGATATCTTGACCTCAAATCAGTCTTAGAAAACACACTTGCACCCACCAATTAATCCATCAAGTCATCAATTCTCGGAAGCGGATACTTGTTCTTAATCGTCACTTTATTCAACTGTCTATAATCGACACAGAGTCTCATACTTCCATCTTTCTTCTTTAATAACAACACAGGCGCTCCCCATGTCGATACACTTGGTCTTACAAACTTTTTTTCAAGCAACTCTTCTAACTGCTTCTTCAATTCAGACAATTCAGATGCAGACATCCTGTACGGTGCCATAGAAACAGGTCTGGTACCAGGTACAAGATCAATCGCAAACTTAACTTCTCTTTCTGGCGGTACGTCAGGAATTTCATCAGGAAACACTTTAGGAAATTCTCGCACCACGTGCAACTCATCAATCCTAACTTGGTTCTCAATAGATAGCGGTGCCGTCAATGAGAACATTTTCTCTTCGTCTTGCATTAATTTCCGCAACTGTTTACCAGTCAACAAACCAACTTCTTCTTCTTTAGGAGTAGAAAACCTCAAAGATTTGTTATAGCAATTTATATGAACATAGTTATACTCTAACCAGTTCATACCCAAGATCACATCTAGCCCGCTTAAGAGCAAACAAATCAAGTCAACAGCAAAGTATTTGCCGAAGATCGACAAAGGGAAATTCAAACACACACGAGAAGTTGTCAGTGATCCCTTAGCCGGAATCTCGACGACCATTTCTCCATTCATAGAAGATAACACAAGACCCAATCTTTCAACATAATCAGCAGCAATAAAATAATGAGTAGCACAAGTATCAATAATAGTAATTAAAGGCGTACTATTAAAGAAACATGTACCTCTGATAAGTCTATCCTTACTAGTTGTCAGAGTCCCAGCCAAAGCAAACACCCTACCACAAGTTTGTGCCTTCTTTGGTTTCTGACACTGACTACCAATGTGTCCTTCTCCATCACAATTGAAACAAATCACCTACTTATGCCTACACTCAGGAGTTATGTGTCCAATCTTTCCATAACGGAAATACCTCTTCACATCAGCATTAGTGCACACATTACTCTTATGACCGGGTTTCCCATATTTGAAACATAAAACTCTAGCAGGAGCGTCTCCCCCACTAGTCCTCTGACCATGAGAAACTCTTTGTTTACCTCTACCAGCATCATAAAGCTTGCCACGGTTCTGTTGATTCTTTCCTCTCCTATCATTAACAATCTTGTGATGAGCATTGCTATCCTCTTCAAAGATCCTGCAACTATCAACCAAATCAGAAAAGACACGAATATTCTAATATCCAACAACCTTCTTGATTTTCGAGCGCAACCCACTCTCAAACTTGATGCACTTAGAAAATTCAGCACCTTCGCCGTCAAAATGTGGATAGAACTTAGCTAGCTCAATGAACTTAGCAGCATACTCAGTGACGGATTTGTTTCCTTGCCTTAACTCAAGGAACTCAATCTCTTTCTTACCCCAAACATCTTCAGGATAATACTTCCTCAGAAACTCCCTACGGAACATAATCCAAGTGATTTCCTCATCTGCATCTTCCAACCTTGCACGCATCTCTAGCCACCAGTCATAAGCTTCAACTACTAGCATATGAGTGCCATATCGAACCTTCTGTGTTGGAGTGCAATCCATCACACGGAAGATCCTCTCAATCTCTTTCAACCGATCTAGTACTCCATCAAGATCATGCTTACCCTTGAACACCGGTGGATTCTCTCTTTGGAAAGTCGCCAAACTACGAGATCCAGCATTCTCGCCAGCATTAGGCTGATTCTGCATAGCCTGAGCCATTTCTTGTAGAGCAGCAGCAATCACAGCATCATTCCTTTCATACATCTTATGCTATCACTTCCATACAAATAACGGTTAAGAAAAACTAATAATACTCGATTTCTAAACAACTACGACTCGATAAATTGGCCGGACGAACCAACTTGCTCTGATACCACTAATGTAACACCCCAATTCTAGCCCAAGCAATTAGCGGAAAATCAAAGTATAAAAATTTACAATATAATCAGAATGTCACATATTCAACAAAAACACATAAACCTGTCATGCTTTTAGAATAGATACATAACACTTAAAGAAGCGGAATGAACACAACTCATGAATATAGTCTTCATAACATAAACCAAACTTTGATTAATCACGCAGCGGATTCATAAATAGTTCTCTAAATAAGATTGTCCTACCCTAAAATTTTCCCTCTCATGTTTCCCAAGGTTTCTTTTACATGGGTGGTTACAAACACTTTCCAAAAGAAAAATGAAATTTTTTGAATGATAGCAAAGTGTCTTTCGATTGGTATGCCAACAATGTCTTTTGATTGGAATCTGAGTAATGTCCTTCGATTGGCACATCAGAGCAAAGGGTCCTTCGATTGGCATGTCAACAAGCTTCGATTGGGCGTCTAAAACCCTTCGACCAAGCATTGGCCCATCAGCTTCGATTGTGTGTTGGTTCCCCTTTTGAGCAAACATTGGTCTAAGTTTCATTTAGGCGAGAATCCCCTACAAGTTCCCTTTGATCCACAAGCAGTGGCCTCCTGCATGTGTATTCTGATTCACTAGGAAAAAACTTCCTCATGTTTTCCTTGGTTTCACAAGGCAAAGACCCATCAGCTTGCCTCTATCTACAAGGAAAAAGGCCCCTTTTACTGGTCTTCGATTCACAAGACAAAGGGTTGCCTCAGACATGCTTTGTTTCACTAGGCGATGGCCTCTTTTACGCTTTCTTTGACATGCCTCATGCTAGCGCCTATAAGGCATTGGCTGCCTTTGTGCAAGCTTCGATTGGGCACTGGTCTTCTTTGAAACAGTTTTTCACACTCCGGCACGCATGTTAGTCCCTTCGAAGGCGCGTTCATAAGGTCCTTTCGAAGAAGCATTCATTGGTACATTCAAAGGACACATGGTTGCTGAATACAGGCTTGTCTTATGATGGGTCTTGGTCCTACATGTGGCCAGGCCCATGCCTCTTGTGCATTAGCATTCGAAGATGGTGACAAAGGAAGTTTTTGATTGGCCATATTGAAGTTTTTGCTTGAGTTGTTTGAATTAAGCAGCTAGGGAAAGTAGATAGACTCAACCGAAGAAGCTCTAATAAGGAGGTTTCTGAACACTTCGAATCAAGACTCTAGACCGTTCGAAGGAGGCAATCAGAGTCATTCGAAGGAGGGTATTCGAAAGTAAAATATGTTTAGGTCGATAGCAAATTCAAAAAAGGGACAAGAAACCATGTCTTTGGAAAATCTTTAAAGTGATATTCATGGCCTTAAAACACCAACTTAATGGTTGTTTATTCCTTTAACCTCTTGTCCCCTTCATCTCCTCTATATAAGGAGCACACTAGCAAGCTTCAAGGACGGCTGGAAAACACCTCAAGGAGTCACACAAAAAATTGCAAAAAATCTCCAAAGTTGTCAAACTCCAAAACAACTTTTTTTCAAGCCTCCTCATTGCAAAATCCCTTTTTATTCACTCTCAGCAAGAACACGGAGTAAGCTGGGATCAATCTCCATGATTCCAAACGCACGAAAACTACATATCATAAACTTTTTTGCGTTTTTTTCCAAAGATCTGTTTCTTTTAATTTGTTTAGTTTTAGGTGTGATTGATGTCACTAACGTGATTCTGAGCATTTCCTGAACAAGTCTGAACCGGTAGGATAGCCTCATGCACGCAATATCTCCCTAGCCATTTTATCTCCATTTTGTTATACTTTGATTCGAAACGCATGATCCAGCAATCTTTAGCCAAAAATAAGGGTGGATTTGGAATCAGGGGGCTCAATTTAGGGGGGACATGGCTTTTCAGAGCTTTAAAAATCATATTTGTGCATTTTTGCAAATTATAAGTCGTCGGAGAAAACGACCGGAGCTAGGGCTCCGGCGCTTCTCCGGCCATAGTATTTATTCTTCTTTTTGTTTTATTTGTTTCAAATTGATATCATAAAAACAACATGGTCCAGTGGTAACGAACGTTATAAAGGCATATCCCTTGCAGATCCTGGGTTCGATCCAGGCGCAAGGGAATTTTATTTTTCTAACACATACTTTGCATATCCTGTGTACTAAATCCAAGCGCGCGTATCATACGCTCCATCATCATTGCCATTGGATCTCATCGGCGCCAGATTAAACGATCCAGATGACCATGATGGATCCTCAAGATCCAGTAACATTAGATTATGCGCAGTGCATGGGCTTAATTTCAATTGGGCCCAGCAATTTCAAACTACATCCCTTGTTTTTCTTTTGCTATCAGGCCCATCTAGCATTTTTGTTGTATTGTTTTAGTTTTATTTATTTTTGTTTTCTTTATTTATTATTTAAACAAATAATCAGAAAAATCACAAAAAAAATATTAAGTTAGTATTTTTTTTAATTAAACTAATTTTATAAATAAATTAAATAAATATTTTAACTATTTTCTTTAATTTAAAATGAATTAGAACTTAGCACTTGATTTAGCTTTAATTATTTTCTTTTCATAATAAAAACAACAAAAACTTAGTTTTTTTTAGTTAATCTTATTTTATAATTAAATTTTAGGCATTAATTTCACTTAGTTATTTTCTTAAAATAATTTAAAATAATCAAAAAGATTTTCTTATTTCATTTAGAATTACATTAGGTTTTAGACGTCTTTACCTTTCGCACGTTATTTATTTTTCGCATTTTTATATTACTGTACCTGTATACTGGATGTAATAGACTAATTAGGATTTTTTTACCTCTTTCCTTATTTTTCTTCCCCCAAGCTCTGTACATTGTAAATATCCCCCTCCTCGAAGCCATGTAATAGCATAGGGTTATATTTTCGCATTTTACATTTTTTTGTACATATTAACTGCTGGTAACTAGAATTGTATGGAAAGACTGAAATCTAACGCTAGCAAACGTAATAACACAAGATAAATAGTTGAACTAAACATAATTGCACTTGCACACCTCTAGGGTATCCCACTTCGGTTGCCTTCTGAAAACGGTCACAATTCTCGAAACATGAGAAGTTTTAGTGATTGTCCTCTAGTTTGAAAGATCACAAGTCCCTCGATGACCCTCTCGACGTTGCCTCGGTAAAAAGTGATCTTAGAACTTTAGGACAGTTACTAAAATTCCTTCCAAGTTACCTTTGTGACCGTAACGTCCCTTCGAATGTCCCTCTTACATCCAACGACTAGCGCTACCTACTCACTAATAGTAGGATAGCACTGTCTAAAGGATATGAGGAAAAGAACAGACCTTTTCGAGTCTAAGTATATAGTTGTTAAATGCTTGCTCAAGTAAAACAAACTTTTTTTACACCTACACATTTCAAAAACAACTTTCAAAAAGACATTTGCTTTGTTAACACTCTTGAGGACTGATACAAGAGTTATCACAAAGCAAATCGCCACACTAAGGCATTCCAAAACATTTTTCAAAACACATAAAGCACAAGGTACTTTTAAAATGAGCTAAGCATCTAAGAGCCCATAGTGAACTACGGATGGAAAGTGTGCTAACATCTTCCCTTTCCATAATCTACCCCCCTTACTCAGAAAATTCTCGAAAACATCTTTTTCTGTTCTTTTCACCCTTTCCTTAATTTGGATAAAATAGAAGTCGGTGGAAACTCTTACTTACCACAACATTTGCAAACACAAACGCAAAACTAGTATAAAAAGTCAGTTCTGCCACCGTATTATAGAACTGGCGACTCTGCTGGGGACATCTTAGAAAAGTGGGATTACCTTATAGTTTAGTTCATCATTTTTTACTTTCCTTGTAAGCTTTGCTTGCTTTATCCTTGGAGGGTTTGTATGGGTTGTTACTATAGATCCTACACCCGGATCTGGGGCATCTTTTTAGGTAAACAACAATAGATCGTGGAGACTGTATGGTATAGACCGATATGGTTGAAGCGATAGCTGTGTTGGTATGAAACTTTGGTTGGTACAGGTATCCCTTGTGTTGAATCAAGGAGAATACGGGGCCGCCGCGTGGTGTCGTGAAGCACTAACGGACCTTAGAACCTTAGTTGAACAAACTTGGCCATTAGAAAGTAGTGAGATAGTTGGCCTCAGTGTAAAGTTGGGGATTGTTGATACTCGACGCTACACTCATTGAGATTGGACTTTCAAAATGTTTCGGCCGCAAGAAAATATTGCTAAGCTGAAACAATGCTCGATAAAGAAAGATCAATGATTTTGAGACTCCTTAGAACCCGGTTACTATTTCTAGGACAGGTTGAACCAACTAAACTTCAAGAGGGTACTTACCTATAAACTCCATGCAAGCCTAAACCTAAGGTCTTGTGTGTGATTAATTTGTTTAAACATGACATCATGCATCATAACATTCATTTTTCATTACACTGACCATTTCAAGGACCAAGGGAATTTATCTTTGTTCTGTTTTT
Organism: Vicia faba; assembly: GCA_948472305.1. Taxonomy (NCBI): domain Eukaryota; kingdom Viridiplantae; phylum Streptophyta; class Magnoliopsida; order Fabales; family Fabaceae; genus Vicia; species Vicia faba. The sequence continues at coordinate 142,854,066 of OX451736.1, forward strand.
CAGATCATGGCTTCCACTCGTAGAAATACTATCTGAATCAGCTTTGTAATAATACCTCTCCAACTCAAAGAGGTAGTATCAAGGGTTCCTGAGACTTCCTCGTTCACCAAGAAATATGGTCGACTTCTCAATCTAGTTACCTCGGGCTTTGATGAGAAGATGATGAGTGTACTCTTTCAATTCTTTGACCCTAAACACCATTGCTTCACTTTCCCAGACTATCAGCTGGTACCCACCATGGAAAAATTCTCTCAAATATTGGGTATACCTATTCTTGATCAGATGCCTTTCACCGGTTTAGAAGAAGCTCCAAAGTCAGAAGTCATTGCAACAACTTTGCATCTGAAACGGCCCGATATTGTATCCAACTGGGAAACAAGAAGCGGAGTCAAGGGTTTTCTAGTAAAATTCCTATTAGAGAAGGCTCAGTTGTTTTGGGATGATTTGGATTTCCAAGCTTTTGAGGAGGTTCTGGCCCTTCTAATCTATGATTTAGTGTTGTTCCCTAATCCAGACTTACTCATAGATGTGAATACTATCAAGATTTTCCTCTATCGTAACCCCGTGCCTATTCTACTCAGAGACATCTTGTATACCCTCCACACTCGCACCATGAAGAGAAAATGGATTCTTATGTGTTGCATGATGTTTCTGTCAAGGTGGTTTATTTCACACTTCCCTAAATCAGTATTGAAGAATGAAGAATGTTTGGGTTGGTCGCGAAGGATAATGTCGCTTTCTCACTCGAATATTCTCTGGTATTCACGATCTATGGGAGATATTTCTGTCATTGACCGCTATGGGGAATTCCCTAATGTCCCACTACTTGGCATTGGGGGAGGCATAACTTATAATCCTTCTCTGGCTTTGTGACAATTTGGTTATGCTCGAAGGGATAGTCCCCACGATATGCTTATCCAGGGCATTGTGTTTAACTATGAGGATGATGTTCAAGGGTATCGTCAAAGGTTTATAAGACCGTGGGGCATGGTAAACAGATTTGGTACCAAGACCTTGGGGCCTAAGACTTCCATCCCTGTGGAACCTTATCTCAAATGGGTACGAGCTCGCGCTTAGAACCTCATAATTCCGTATATAGCCATCTTACTAGTGGTTGTGGAGCCCATCACCGAAGGAGATGTTCCTTATATAGTGCTCCATCCTGACATTCCCACTGATCTTGAAGAGCTGCAGAGATCCTGGGTTCAGTTGAAGAAAGAACGGGATACCTTTAGGGATCATTTCTATGCCAATAAGAAGAAAATGTTGGAGCTTACGAAGCAACTTCACGAAGAAAAAAGTCTTAATGTCTATCTCGACACAAAGAGGAAGTGCCCATGGGAAACCTGATTTCTTGGATTTTAGAATTTTTCAATTGTAAGCCTAAAAGGAAATTGTATTTTGAATTATACTAATAAAATACTTGTTTCATTTTGGTTCAAAAATTTAAATTCCTCGAAGTCCTTAAAAACATTGCATACATATATCATACATATCATTGCATAAACAGGTTTTAGGACAAGCTTCTTATCTTCTTCGCTGTTTATTTTAGCAATGGCTCTTGAACAAATAGTTAAGGAGCTTTAGGCACAGAATGCTCAATTCCAAGAAATGTTCCTGAATCTGGCTAAGGGACAAGAAGATTTGAAAGCTCTAATTCTCAAGGACAAGAAGAAGAAAAAGAGGCCAATGGGTGTTCTTAATATGGGAAGAAGGTTCAAAGGACTAGTGAGGCAAGTTTCGGAGCTCGCAACTCCGTCAAAATAGAGAGACAATCAGGAAGGAGAGCCAAGAGAAGAAGACCACAGTGCAAGGGAGTCTGAAGAAGATGAAGTTGATTACACCGAGGAACAATACCCTCCTGCTGATGATAACTACAAACAGCTGGAGGACCATCTCAACACCATGGAAGTTCAGAGGGTACCTGGCCTGGATTTCGAAGAGCCGGGGTTGGTTTCTGGAGTGATTATCCTGCAAAAGTTCAAAGTGCCCGCATTTGCTAAATATGATGAGGTCTCATGTCCTAAGCTTCATCTTAGATCTTATGTCAAGAAGATCCAGCCGCACATTGCTCACAAGAATTTGTGGGTGCATTTATTTCAAGACTATCTATCAGGGACTCAATTAGAGTGGTTCTATCAGTTGGAGGGAACCAACATCTGTAATTGGGAAGATCTGGCTGCTGCTTTCTACAAGCAGTTCCAATATTATGTTGACCTCGCTCCAACTCGTACACAACTTCAGAGCATGTCTATGGGTTCTAGTGAGGGCTTTAAAGTTTATGCCCAGAAATGGAGAGAACTTGCAGGAAGAGTCCAGCCTCCTGTGTCTGATAGGGAGCTGGTATACATGTTCTTGGGGTACTTTATCTGGTCCATTTTTAAACCATCTGATTGGAATCTCTTCAGTTGGGTTTTACTGAGTTGATCTTGACAAGAGAAAGAGTGGAAGCTGGTATTAAAAGTGGTAAGATTCAAAGAGATGCCTCTTCAATTGCAGGAAAGAGGCCTCTCATGGGAAAGAAAGAGGTCAGTGCTTCTTACAACCAGAGAAGTCAGGGTAGAACCAAACACCGTCCAACGGTGGGAGCTGTAATGATATCCAAACCTGCAGCTACTCAACAACAGAACAATCAGTCTAAAACAGATAATCCCAGAAGACAGTTTACCCGAATTAATATGACCTTGTCTCAAGTTTTGCCACATTTGCTGAAATCCAATATGGTTACCCTGAGAGAGGCTACCAAAAATCCCAACACCGCATCTCCTCGCTACAATTCAAAGGCTAGGTGTGCCTACCATTCTGAAAGTCCAGGCCATAATACAAACGCTTGTTGGGCTTTGAAGAACAAGGTGCGGGATTTGATTGAGGCAAAGGAAATTGAATTTGAGGCTCCTGAGACTCTTAATGTTATAACTGCCCCTATGCCCAAGCACGTCCGTGGTGTTAATGCTATTGATGATGATATGTTTGTTGCTTCTGTTGATGAACTAGCTACTCCACTCCTGACTGTTAAAATGAATCTCTTGCAAGCTGGTTTATTTCCGGGTTGTGGTGAAGGTTGCCACTTATTTTTGTCTCTACCTAATGGTTGCCATTTATTGAAGGAAGGTGTTCAGCGCCTGATGGATGATAAAGAAATTATGTTTGAGAAGACTCCAGTTACAAGTGTTCCGTGTGAAGATATTTCTATCATTACCATTTCCGCCAATCCTCCCAAGGTCTCCTCCAAAAGACCTGTCAGGATTACATCTGTTCCAAAAGTTTCTCCGTTGATAATTACTTTTCCTGGACCTATACCATATTCCTCGGATAAAGTTGTTCCCTGGAATTGTGGAGCCGACGTCTATTACCATGGCATCAAGCAAGACCTGTTGGCTATTAAAGACAAAGTTGCTGAAGGTATTGATCCTAACATTGCCAATATCGTCGGGACCAGTAAGATAACAAGCAGCGGAAGAGTTTTCTCTCCCAAGATCTCTCCAAAAACTGTTGTTACTCTCGTGATCATCCATGTTGATGCTCCTGTTAATACTCCCATTACTACTCCTGTGATTGTTCTTATTGCTGCTCCTGTCAATATTCACATAGCTACTCCTACTGTTAGTCCTACTATTATCCCTGCTATCGGTTCGGCCGAGACTCGGGGCAAAGAGGCATTGGTTGAGCCTGTCCAAATGAAGGCACATCCAAAATCCATTCCCGAGGCTTCTAAAAAGGAGATGGAAGAGATATTGAAAATAATCAAGAAAAGTGATTATAATCTCGTAGAACAATTGGGGAAGACCCCTTCAAAAATCTCAATGTTGGCCCTACTGTTGTGTTCTGAAACCCATGCCAAGGTTTTAGTAAAATTCATGAAGTCTGCCCACGTGCCTCAAGAGACCTCCGTTGATCAATTCGATAATTGTGTGGCTAGTTTGACAACTAACAATGGACTGAGATTCTATGATGCAGACCTAACTCCCAAGGGAAGGAAACACAATGATGCCCTACATGTCTCCATTGAGTGCAGGGGAACTACATTAGCCCATGTTCTGGTAGATACAAGTTCATCACTGAATTTCTTACCCAAGAATGCTCTAGACAGGTTGGATTGCAAAGGGCTCATATGAAAGCCCAGTAACATTATGGTGAGGGCCTTCGACGGTTCTAAAATAATGGTTATTGTACCCCAAAATTTGCCCTCTCATATTCTTCAAGATTTGGCAAGATCAAGCTTCAAATGGATTAAGGATTGCACAGTGCAAGCACCCTCCTAACACAGTCAAAATTAGGGTTTTGGTTCTTACAAGGAAGTTGAGGTTTCCAAGGGTCCAATCAAGTCCCATATTCCTATATACATTGTCAAGCACCTACATGTCAAGTTTCAAGGTTCACAAGGTCAAGTTGCACAGTCAAAAACCCTAATTGCTTCACAGTCAACTGCAGGGGTAAAATGGTCATTTGGAAGTCAAAAGTCAAAATTTTTGGTCAACATCTTATTTTGAAGCCACAATCATCATTTGATCAATTCTTGATCATGATTCCTCAAGCATGGCTCAAAAAGTCTCAAGATGCAAAGGTTTCTATTTTTGGACAGCTGAAAAGTCAACTGTAACTTGACCAGGGCATAACCTTTTCATGGTTCATCAGAAAAATCCCATCCAATGCTCATTTTGAAGGGGATGACATTTCCTACAACTCATATTCACATTCAAAGTCCAAGAAATGCTCTCACAAAAAGTTATCAATTTCTACATTATAGGTCATTTTCAAAATTTAACAAAAGGGAACTTCAAGTCAAAGACCATAACTTGAGTTTGGTAAATCAAAATGACATGGGACCAAAGAAATTGGTTAGATGACTTCAAGACCTTTCCAAAATTTCCAAGAACATGTTCATAGCTTCAAAATTGAGCAAGATATGCATTGATGAAGTTGGGAAATTTTTGTGAATTTGCAAAAGTCAACTTTGCCTAAAACACTTCATTTTTGCTAATGGGCCTCAAATTCCTTCTTGAATCTTTACCCAAGGCTTATGCACGACCCATTAAGATTAATTTGATTTATTTTCTCATTTTTTATTAATTATTTGGATTTTTAATTGATTAATAATTCATTTAATTAATTTAATTATAGGAAAATATCAAAACATGGTTTTCAAATCTTTTTATGAGGCAAATGAGATCAGGGCAAGCTGGCAATTCGTGTGCACCTCAAAGACATCAAAATATCCATGATTGGCAAGGTTTTATCAAAGAAAAAGATTGAAAAAGATTTGATTGGCAATTACATAATGAAACATGAATGCAATGGATTGTTGGGCTTAAAATTGACCTAATTCTCTTCACATAAAGAGGCTGAAGCAAACCCTATTCAGAGACACGTGAAACTGCTGCAAGAACACCATAATCAAACTCTAAAAAATTCAAGAAAAGTGTGAAACTGAATTCTTTTTTGCAACGCAATTCAAAGCCTCTTTTTGATTCACACACCTTGCTTGAGTCTCCAGGAACCTATTGCACTCAAGAACAAGCCCTAACACCATCAGAATCGTCCACACCAAGTCCCACGGTTTGCATATATTTCCAAATTTGCATATCATAATTCATGCGTTTTTAATCTATTTTCTTGGTTGATTTATGTTAATAGGGACATTCTGAAGCTATTGGCATAATCTAATTCGATTATAGCACTCTGAATCGAAATCTACCATGGACGAAATCTAGGGCTTTTGAAACTCTCAATTGGGGCTTTGCACATAAGGAAAAATTGGACCTTGAGACAAGCATGGTTGAATTCGTCAACGCCAGACGAATTCAACCAAACCCTCGCGTTCTTTTTATATGACCTGTGTGCTTAATCGCTATTATTGACAGTTTTGGTTTGTGGGGGTTTAAAACCCCCGCTATCTTGTTTTATATTTACAGGTGAAACAAAGAAGATAATCGGTGTCAGTGCATGGTTGGAGGGTTTGAAATTTGCGCGCGTTTTACATCATAATCGCTTGTACCAAAATTCCACCATGCACGCCCAGCAACAGCTTGCCATGTGTCCCCATCTTCCATCCGGTGGCCAGGAGATGAAGACCATGGTGTGTTCCAGTCAGCCAGCATGCACATGATTATGAAAGTCAAACGTGGCTTAGAGTGCTTGGGCCAGAACTTCTCAAAATAAACCTCCACATGGGCCATCTTACCCCCCTTGGTTTGTAATTTATTTTCTTTTCTTTTAAATTTCTTTTAATTGTTATAATGATTATTATTAATTCACAACAAATTAATTTTCCATAATAAAAATCAGAAAATCAGAATTGTAAATATATTTTATTATTTATGAAATTCATTAATTATTATTTTTTGTAAATAAATACTAATAATTAACTTAGCTTAATTTAGGTTTTAATTTTAACCTTTTTTCTCAATAAATAAAAATTATATAGAATTAGGTTTTGACATTTTTTAATCATTTTCTTATTATCGTCATTATTAATTATTACTATTTTTGTACAAAAAATATAAATTAATTAATTAGTTTAAATTAGGTTAACTTTAACATTTTTATTAATAATTAAAATAAAAACTTAGAACTAGGGTTTTCTTTTGACTTTTAATTTATTTTATTTTCATTAAATACAAAAAAACACAAAAAAAACATCTTTCTTGTAAATAATTAAATAATTAGTATTAGGTTCAATTTTAATTTAATGCAAAAGGACAAAAAAGTTTGTAATTTATCAAAAGGGTCAAAACCCTAAGGACGTCCAGTTTAATTTCTATTTGCGCATTATTTTTTATTTGATTATTATGTAATTGTTTCCGGAATGTAATAGTAATTAGATTTACCGCTTTCTTTACTTTCCGCACTTTATCAAAAACGGGTCTTTGTTTTTTGGCGATGTATAGACCCGCGCCTTGTAATAGCGTAGCTTTTACCTTTCCGTATTTTATTTTCCGCACTCCTAACTGCTAAATTGCATGAAAGAATGTATGATAATTAAAAACAACTCGTAGCTCACAATTGCATGATCAAAGATAAACATAACATGAAAAATAACACACAATGCACATGCCACTTCTAGGGTACGCCTCACTCGTTGCCTCGAAAGTGGTCGTCAAGTATAGGGTGTTTTAGCGGTCGCCCTTATGTCTAAGATCCAGTTGCCTCGAAACAGTTGCCTCGGATTAAAAAGGATCTAGGACATTAGGGTTACTTCTAAGGTGTCCTACTATTGCTTCGGTGACCATACTGTCCCTACAATCGAATTGACCCGAACACCTCAAACGGTAGTGCTACCTACCTCTCAATGGTGGGATGGCACTATCTTAAGGACTCTTACACAACCTAATTCCTTAGGGTAGATAGATGAATCATGGGTACTTGCTCTCTTCAAAAACAAACCAAACATCTTTTCACACTGACACTTTCAAAAGTTTTCAAACAAATTTTTCAAACACTCTTGAGGACAGATACAAGAGTCACTTAGAAATCTTTCAAAAACGAAACTTTTTTCAAACCCACTCACATTTGAAAAGAAAACATTTTGAAAACATAAGAGCAAGTACCTAAGAGCCCATGGATAACCATGGATAGAAAGGGTGCTAACACCTTCCCTTTCTATAAATCTACCTCCCGAACCGAGAGACATTCTTAATAAGGAATTTTGTTGTGCTTTTGTCCTTTCCGTGTTGGAGAACATAAAAGACGGTGGTGACTCTTGCTTACCGCGACATACGCGGTCCAGCTTTAAACAGTCAGTTCTATTTCCACCGATCACAGAACTGGAGACTCTGCTGGGGATACTTTAAAGTGAGGTGTACCTTAGGATTAGATCATACTTATGTTTTCTATTGCTTGCTTTGATTGCTTTATATTTGTGGTCATTGCATCGGAGTTTCATAGATCCTAACCCGGATCTGGGGAATACCCTTTTAGGTAGCATAAGCTGTGAGGGACCTGTCCGGCGTAGACCGACACGGGTGAAGCAGTGGCTACGTTGGAGTGGCACCTTGGTCTGTACCGATATCCCTTGTGTTGCAACGAGGAGAATATGGGTCTTCTGAGGAGTCATTAAGCACCAACCGACCTTAGAACCCTAATTTGACCCAACTTGGCCATAGAACAGTAGCAGTATGCTACACCCATTGAGGCTAAACTCTCGTGATGGTTCTGGCCGCAAGAAAAGATTGCGACGCTGGAGTTATGACCGATTGAGGGTAGTCAGTGATATTGGGATCCTCTAGAACCCGGTTACTTTTGATAGGACAGGTCTTAACCAACGAAACTGAAAGAGGGTAGTACCCCAAACTTCATGCTGGCCTAAACTCTAAGGGCTCTTTTGTGTGACTTGTGTGCCTTCATACTTGAACTACTTGCATACTTGTTATCTAACAACACGAGTTCCTTGCAGGTTTTGTTTACAGTACTTAATTGGGACTCATTACAGGGCCTACTTACATCACTCCATGCATAGCATAACATCATACCATGGCATGCATCCTGCATAAGGACTAACCCATTTCAAGGATCTCAAGGGCTTGTGATGCAGGTCATGATGAACCAAAATGTCTAGCAAGGGGCAACGGGGATTTATTTTCCTCTAGCCAGGTTGATAACTTGAGTCAGGGGCTATGACCCACTCGATATGGTGAGCTTTGACTCTTGAAGAAGGACTCTCATCAACATGAAGTTCCTTCCATCAAGCTACAAAATTCAAATTCTAACAATTTTCTTGTTTACCCTGCAAGATCCTTGAAAACATCGCATGCATACATGCACATCATTGCATAACAGGTACCCTTGTTACAGGTCACTTACCTTCTTCGCTGTTTATTTCAGCAATGGCTTTCCAACAAGACAACCAGGATCTCTGTACTCAAGAGACTTAGTTCAGGGAAATCTTCCTAAGCCTATCCAAGGGGCAGGAAGAGTTGAGAACACTCCTCATGGGGAATTTGGTCAAGAACAATCCTGCAGACGATAAAGACGAACGGCTGAAACATCTGCGAGCTGAGGTAGATGCAATGAGAACCCAGATGCTGGGGCAAATGGCCCTTATCCAAGGCTTAGCTCGGGAACAAGAAGAGTTGAGAACTGTGATCAACCAGCTTCAGCAAGACAGTATGAAGCAAGTAGTCAAGGCTGAGGACCAAACCGGTAATCAGCCTCCAAGAAGTCAAAGGTTTGGTTCGATGAATAGACCTCTCCAAGGTGCTGCTACTTCACAGGTCCAAAAACGACCTCACCAAGAACAATGGGTTGATCAGAGCAAGCCAGACAAGCCCAGGAGGCAATTCACCCAGCTCAACATGTCGTTGTTTCAAGCTTTACAACGCCTGTTGAGATTGAATCTGATCACATTAAGGGCTCCTCCCCGGAATCCCAACACCTCAGCTCCTACCTATCATCCCAATAAAAGGTGTGCCTACCACTCTGCCAGTCCAGGACATGACACCGACGACTGTTGGTCTCTGAAGAACAAGATCCAAGACCTGATTGATGAAGGAGCATTGGAATTCACACAAGATGGTCAGGCGGAGTTCTTCTACCATCCCTCCAAGGTTTACCATTTGAAGTGACAAGTCCTGAGACTAGAAGATTTTTGTTCATTGGAATTTTCAAGTTGTATTTTTCTTTGCTTATACAAACAATTATTGTCATAGCAAACTTTTTTATTTCATTAATGCATCACATATGTCTGTTTTGAATTAATCCATTCGTGTTCACTATGTTTAAAATTGCTTTCATTTTTTAATGTTCAACTCTCGATTGAAAATTCTAAGCCTTTTGAGGGAGGATGACGAAAACGATACCACGATCTCTACAGTATGCTTTTGAACAGACCCCGCTGATGAGGTACAGGCATTGTTTCAAATCCTAAACAGTGGAGTTATAAGGAAGATAATCCCTCGTCAACCCCTTCGAGCCAAAGAAGTAGGAGTTTTTCTTTTCGAAAATTAAAACCCTTAATCATAACCTGGGGCAGGGTAGTTTTCTCAGTTGATCCAGATGCACAATGAACAGCATCAAAGGAGTCCTTCCAAAACAAAAGACGATGATGGTTCTCTATAATCATAAGGACAGGCAGTCATTACCAAAATAAAAACTAAAGCCCAACAAGTCAAACCCTATGAAGGAGACTTACAAAACTGGGGCATCCCGCTGACTGTAATCACAAAAGAAACAGTTCAGGCAAAAAAAAACAGGGATAATGAAATCAGAAAAGAAAGAGGTCCTACAAACCCTCAACAACAACAAAAAAGAAATGACTGCCTATTCAAAATAAACTGTCAATATCCGAACCATCACCAGAATCTCAGGTCAAAGACTCAAACAAGGTCTAATGCATGATCAGCTGAGTTTAGGTTTGAAGAACATCACGAAGAGCGGGTGGGTTACAAATAAATTTGAGCCTTTGTCCTTTGTTTCTTAAACCGTGAACCAGGCCACGCTACAACCCTTAAAAGTCCTAGATGAAGCATGGGTTAGTTCGAAAGCATACTGTTACGAAAGGTATCCTGACTCCTTAAGGCTTGCGGTAAAATAACGAGTTGACATCACAGTTTACAAAAAGTTCACTTGTTTTTATGAAAAAACGCATTTTCAAAAACTTCAAGACAGACATAATCTTTGCATTTTTAAAATAACATTGTTTGCATATGACTTTTTTGTTCGAACAGTAAAGAAATTCGCACGAAGAATATCTAATGAACAAAAGCACCTCCAATCAAGGGGCAGACATGATCGAAGTCCATCATCTGGGGCAGTTAAGTCAAGATTCGGAGAATCTCTCAAATGCTAAATACCAGGGGCAAGTCTTCATCTGGATCACTTGGGGCATTAGACATGAATTCCAGCAACGAGTCTTGCATGATCAGACATCTTCTGGTGGTATGGCAACGCAACACTACTAACAGTGACAACTTCTTGTATCCTAAGAGCACGGACATAGTCGAAAAAATACTACGCATAATCAAAGACCCGCTAGGTTGACACACCTAGGCAAAAATAAGGGCTTCCCGGCGAACCAAAAGGGTTCGGGCAAAAATAAGGGATGAATATGAAAAATCTGTACACCCGGCAAGTCGAAAACCTGAAAAGGCGGCTTGGGCAAAAAGGGGTATCCCGATGGACTGAAAACCCGAAAGGGTGGTCCAGGCAAAAGTTAGGGATCAAAAGCGTACGACTATGTCCCGTCATCTCGTCACTTGCTTACCAGAAGAAGATTTGTCAATCGGCAGTCATCAAGCACCTCCACAGGTACCTTCTCCCACAGAAGCTGGGGCAATCAGAATGGTCCAAATTGTACAAGCTGCTCTGTCCTCCAGGTACAAGGTATGTTCGGCTGAAGAACGTAACCAGGATACCGTCACTCCCCGTAGAGTAAGGCAAGACTCAGCAATACTCTCTCCGAGCAGAGTTAGTCTCCCATAAGCCCTAAAAAGGCACAGTATCTCCAGCAAGTCAGCAACACTCTCCCCAAGCAGAGTTAGGCTACTGTCAGCCCTAAGGAAGTTGGATATCCCCAGAAGATCTTAATATTCCCCTGCGGAGTATGTAGATGTTCCTAAGCAAGCATCCCCGACAGTCTTAATATAAGATTATTCCCCGGCGGAATACAAACACCCCAGTGGAGCCACTTCCCCAGTATAGTCAAAAGTTTCCCAGGAAAGTTGAATCAATCTCCCCAGTAGATTCTGGAAGGATATCCCCAGTAGATTCTGGAAGCTTATCCCTAGTAGATTCTGGAAGCTTATCCCCAGTAGATTCTGGAAGCTTATCCCTAGTAGATTCTGGAAGCTTATCCCCAGTAGATTCTGGAAGCTTATCCCCAGTAGATTCTGGAAGCTTATCCCCAGTAGATTCTGGAAGCTTATCCCCAGTAGATTCTGGAAGCTTGTCCCCTGCAGAATACGAACGCCTCTCCCCGGTTTTATTCAGAAGGTTATTCCTCACCAGAGTTTATAACTGGGTTATCCTCAGCTAATTACCACAAAAAGATCGTCCTCGGCGAAGTTCTTCCTATCCCCAGCGGAGTTCATCAATTCCAATAGAGCTTATCAATGGTATCCCAAGCGGAGATATCATTAAAACCTCAGCGAAGTATCTCTTCCCACGGAGTATTTCCCTGCAGAGTAATCTCTCCAGCAAAGTTTATTCCCCAACGGAGTCATCTTCTCCTACCGGTTTATTCTTGCAATCATCATCCCCAGCGGAAATGAAGAACTTTATTCTTCAAACATCAGCCCATGATTTAACTTCCCGGCATCCGTCAAGGATTTATTTTCATAGACAAAAATACATTCATAAGCATCACATCTTCATACATTATAGCATGCATATACGCATCATGAACATACAATCTCATTTATCTCATGACATCGTGCATTTCATACATCATGACCTTGCATACAACTAATGTTTTGCCTTTTCAGGAAAAAGGTCAATACAAAGATGATTACTATCAACTGTCGCAATTTCGGATTCGATACCTGTATCTAGCCAGGGCATATCTGTGCGCAATTACTTATGGATTCGACACCTGTATCTAGCCAGAGCATATCTGTCGACGACTAATTCCAGACTCGATTCCTATATCCAGCCAGGGAACGTCTGAAGAGTTTGAAGATTCGATTCCTGTATCTAGCCAGGGCATATCTGTTGACAACTAATTCCGGACTCGATTCCTGTATCCATCCAGGGCACGTCTGAAGAGTTTGAAGATTCGATTCCTGTATCCAGCCAGGGCATATCTGTTGACGACTAATTCCGGACTCGATTCCTGTATCCAGCCAGGGCACGTCTGAAGAGTTTGAAGATTCGATTCCTGTATCCAGCCAGGGCATATTTGTCGACGACTAATTCTGGACTCGATTCCTGTATCCATCCAGGGCATGTCTTAAGAGTTTGAAGATTGGATTCCTGTATCCAGCCAGGGCATATCTGTTGACGACTAATTTCGGACTCGACTCCTGTATCCAGCCAGGGCACGTCTGAAGAGTTTGAAGATTCGATTCCTGTATCCAGCCAGGGCATATCTGTTGACGACTAATTCCGGACTTGATTCCTGTATCCAGCCAGGGCACGTCTGAAGAGTTTGAAGATTCGATTCCAGTATCTAGCCAGGGCATATCTGTCGACGACTAATTCCGGACTCGATTCCTGTATCCAGCCAGGGCACGTCTGAAGAGTTTGAAGATTCGATTCCTGTATCCAGCCAGGGCATATCTGTTGACGACTAATTCCGGACTCGATTCCTGTATCCAGCCAGGGCACGTTTGAAGAGTTTGAAGATTCGATTCTTGTATCCAGCCAGGGCATATCTGTTGACGACTAATTCCGGACTCGATTCCTGTATCCAGCCAGGGAACGTCTGAAGAGTTTGAAGATTCGATTCCTGTATCCAGCCAGGGCATATCTGTCGACGACTAATTCCGGACTCGATTCCTGTATCCATCCAGGGCACGTCTGAAGAATTTGAAGATTCGATTCCTGTATCCAGCCAGGGCATATCTGTCGACGACTAATTCCGGACTCGATTCCTGTATCCAGCCAGGGCACGTCTGAAGAGTTTGAAGATTCGATTCCTGTATCCAGCCAGGGCATATCTGTTGACGACTAATTCCGGACTCGATTCCTATATCCAGCCAGGGCACGTCTGAAGAGTTTGAAGATTCGATTCCTGTATCCAGCCAGGGCATATCTGTTGACGACTAATTCCGGACTCGATTCCTGTATCCATCCAGGGCACGTCTGAAGAGTTTGAAGATTCGATTCCTGTATCCAGCCAGGGCATATCTGTTGACGACTAATTCCAGACTCGATTCCTGTATCCAGCCAGGGCACGTCTGAAGAGTTTGAAGATTCGATTCCTATGTCTAGTCAGGGCATATCTGTTGACGACTGATTCCAGATTCGATTCCTGTATCTAGCCAGGGCACATCTGTGAGTAACTGATTGTAGACTCGATACCTGTATCCAACCAGGGCATATCTACATGAAGAGTTTAGAGATTCGATACCTGTATCCAGCCAGGGCATATCTACATAAACAGTTTGAAGATCAACCCCTGTAACAGGCCAGGTAATTATCTTTCTTTCTCAGGTACACAAGTTCTCGCTAAGGAATCTCTTACGCGATCGACACCTAGATGGCATCTATAAGCCCATCCACATACCATCTCTCCAAATGGCATCTATAAGCCCATTCCCCACATGGCTCCGTCACAGCTCCAGATGGCATCTATAAGCCTATCCTCCTATCCATCATCTCTCCAAATGGCAACTGTATGCCCATTCCCGCCATCACGCTGCTGACACTCTACTATGCGAGTGCAAATTTCTGGGCACTTTAGTGTTCAATCATCTTCCACCTTCGGATTACGAAAGGCACGCCAGCCAATCTACATCCTCAGGTCTAAGAAGATTGAACAGGGGAAACTGTTGTACCCCAAAATTTTCCCTCCCATATTCTTCAAGATTTGGCAAGATCAAGCTTCAAATGGATTAAGGATTGCATAGTGCAAGCACCCTCCTAACACAGTCAAAATTAGGGTTTTGGTTCTTACAAGGAAGTTGAGGTTTCCAAGGTCCCAATCAAGTCCCATATGCCTATATACATTGTCAAGCACCTACATGTCAAGTTTCAAGGTTCACAAGGTCAAGTTGCACAGTCAAAAACCCTAATTGCTTCACAGTCAACTGCAGGGGTAAAATGGTCATTTGACAGTCAAAAGTCAAAAATTTTGGTCAAAATCTTATTTTGAAGCCACAATCATCATTTGATCAATTATTGATCATGATTCCTCAAGCATGGCTCAAAAAGTCTCAAGATGCAAAGGTTTCTATTTTTGGACAGCTGAAAAGTCAACTGTAACTTGACCAGGGCATAACTTTTTCATGGTTCATCAATAAAATCCCATCCAATGCTCATTTTGAAGGGGATGACATTTCCTACAACTCATCTTCACATTCCAAGTACAAGAAATTCTCTCACAAAAAGTTATCAATTTCTACATTATAGGTCATTTTCAAAAGTCAACAAAAGGGCACTTCAAGTCAAAGACCATAACTTGAGTTTGGTAAATCAAAATGACATGGGACCAAAGACATTGGTTAGAGGACTTCAAGACCTTTCCAAAATGTCCAAGAAAATGTTCATAGATTCAAAATTGAGCAATATATGCATTGATGAAGTTGGGAAATTTTTGTGAATTTGCAAAAGTCAACTTTGCCTAAAACACTTCATTTTTGCTAATGGGCCTCAAATTCCTTCTTGAATCTTTACCCAAGGCTTATGCACGACCCATTAAGATTAATTTGATTTATTTTCTCATTTTTTATTAATTATTTGGATTTTTAATTGATTAATAATTCATTTAATTAATTTAATTATAGGAAAATATCAAAACATGGTTTTCAAATCTTTTTATGAGGCAAATGAGATCAGGGAAAGCTGGCAATTCGTGTGCACCTCAAAGACATCAAAATCTCCATGATTGGCAAGGTTTTATCAAAGAAAAAGATTGAAAAAGATTTGATTGGCAATCACATAATGAAACATGAATGCAATGGATTGTTGGGCTTAAAATTAACCTAATTCTCTTCACATAAAGAGGCTGAAGCAAACCCAATTCAGAGACACGTGAAACTGCTGCAAGAACACCATAATCAAACTCTAAAAAATTCAAGAAAAGTGTGAAACTGAATTCTTATTTGCAGCGCAATTCAAAGCCTCTTTTTGATTCACCCACCTTACTTGAGTCTCCAGGAACCTATTGCACTCAAGAACAAGCCCTAACACCATCAGAATCGTCCACACCAAGTCCCACGGTTTGCATATATTTCCAAATTTGCATATCATAATTCATGCGTTTTTAATCCATTTTCTTGGTTGATTTATGTTAATAGGGACATTCTGAAGCTATTGGCATAATCCAATTCGATTATAGCACTCTGAATCGAAATCTACCATGGACGAAATCTAGGGCTTTTGAAACTCTCAATTGGGGCTTTGCACATAAGGAAAAATTGGACCTTGAGACAAGCATGGTTGAATTCTTCAAGGCCAGACGAATTCAACCAAACCCTCACGCTATTTTTATATGACCTGTGTGCTTAATCGCTATTATTGACAGTTTTGGTTTGTGGGGGTTTAAAACCCCCGCTATCTTGTTTTATATTTACAGGTGAAACGAAGAAGATAATAGGTGTCAGTGCATGGTTGGAGGGTTTGAACTTTGCGCGCGTTTTACACCATAATCGCTCGTACCAAAATTCCACCATGCACGCCCAGCAACAGCTTGCCATGTGTCCCCAGCTTCCATCCGGTGGCCAGGAGATGAAGACTGTGATCGGTGGAAATAGAACTGACTGTTTTTAGCTGGTTTCGCGAAATGTCGCGGAAGCAAGAGTCGCCACCGTCTTTTATTTTCTCCAACATAGACAGGACAAAAGCACAACAAAATTCCTTATGAGAACGTTTCTCGGTTCGGGAGGTAGATTTATAGAAAGGGAAGGTGTCAGCACCCTTTCTATCCATGGTTATCCATGGGCTCTTAGATACTTGCTCTTATGTTTTTAAAATGATGTTTGCTTTTCAAAATGTGAGTGGGTTTGAAAAAGTTTCATTGAAAGATTTATGAATGACTCTTGTATCTGTCCTCAAGAGTGTTTGAAAAATTGTTTTGAAAGCTTTTTGAAAGTGTCAGTGTGAAAAGTTTTTTTTTGATTTGTTTTTGAAAAGAGCAAGTATCCATGAGTCATCTACCTACCCTAAGGAATTAGGCTGTGTAAATGTCCTTAAGGTAGTGCCATCCCACCATTGAGAGATAGGTAACACCACCGTTGGAGGTGTTCGGGTCAATTCGATTGTAGGGACAGTGTGGTCACCGAAGCAATAGTAGGACACCTTAGAAGCTACCCTTATGTCCTAGATCCTTTTTTAATCCGAGGCAACCGTTTCGAGGAAACTGTTTCGAGGCAACTGGATCATGGATATAAGAGCGACCGCTAAAACGTCCTATACTTGACGACCACGTTTCGAAGGCAACGAGTGAGGCGTACCCTAGAAGTGGTGTGTGTATTTGTGTGTTGTTTTCATGTTTAACAGTTTATCTTTGATCATGGCATTGTGAGTTACGCGTTGTTTTTAGTTAATATACATTCTTTCATGCAAGTTTAGCAGTTAGGAGTGCGGAAAATTAAAAGACGGAAATATAAAAGCTACGCTATTACAAGGCGCGGGTCTATATATCGCCAAAATACAAAGGCTCGTTTTTTGGTAAAAGATGCGGAAAGTAAAAAAACCTAATTACTATTACATCCGGAAAGCAGTTACATAATAATCAATGAGAAAATAAATGCGCGAAAAGAATTAAAATGAACGTTCGAGGATGTTGGACCCTTTGCTTGAAATTAAATGAAATTAAAACCTAATTATTTACTTAATTAAAGAAAAGAAAACATGTTTTTTATGTTTTTGTATTTATTATGGAAATAAAGAAAAGAATTTACAAGGAAACCCTAATTCTAAATTATTTTTAGTTATTAAGGAAAATATTAAAGTTGACCTAATTACTAATTAATTAATTTACATATTTATATACAAAATAATAGTAATAATAAATAATAAATAATGATGAAAATAATTAATTAAGAAAAAGATTTAAAAAATGTCAAAACCTAATTCTATGTATTTTTTATTTATTAAGAAAAAGTGTCAAAATTAAAACCTAATTTAAACTAGATTAATTGTTAGTTATTTATTTACAAAAAAATAGGTTAGTGGTGAAATTAATAATAATTAAATATAAAACATTTTTTGTTTCTGATTTTTTATTATGAAAATTAATTAATGGTGAATTAATAAAAACAATTGAAAACAATTGAAAAGAATTATAATTAGAAAAGAAAAGAAAACAAATATGCAAACTAAGGGGGGTGTCAGGCCCATATGGAGGTGATATTGAGGAATTCTGGCCCATGAGACAAAGCCTTTGTTTGACTTTCCCAATCGTGTGGATGCTCATTGACTGGACCACACCATGGGTGTTGTTTCCTGACCATTGGATTAGATCTCCTGGCCACTTGGCAAGCCACGCGTGAGAGTGCATGATGGACTTCTAAGCATACGCTGCATGTGAACGCTTTATGAAAAAATAGAACAAATTATATGGGGGACCTGGGGATCGAACCCAGGCCCCAGCACTCCCCAAGCCATGTCCCTTGCCAATTGAGCTATTGCGCGCGTTTGTCATGTGAATGGGAAACAATTATTATACAAGAAAAACAAATATTATGGTATCAAGCAAAACAAAAACGCGCCAGATTTGAATGTCCCAACCACAGGATGCCACCTATGCTTCTTCTTCGTTTGTACCTGTAAACATGAATAAGATAGCGGGGGTTTTAAATTGAGCGCAAATATCTTAATGAATCAGGCTTGTTGCAACGAGTTCATCCATACAGGTTTGGAAGTCCAATTTTACAGTATACGCAAAGCCCTAATTTTAAAACCTTGAAACCCTAGATATCTTCCATGGTAGATTTTGATTTAGGCAATTTCAGCACAATTCAACTATACCAAAAGCTTCAGGGAGATGTCAGTAGTACAAATCAATGAGCAAAACATATGAATGATGCGTAGAAATTAAGTTTCGATTATGAAAATATTCGTTCAAACCATGACTATGTTTTACCATTTCTTTGAGTATGAGAGTGTGTTCTTGGTTGCAATAACTTCTTGGCAATGTCAGCAGTGTATTGGAAAAGATTTTACGCCTTGAATTGCCCTGCAAGTGTGAAATCAGTTTCACAATTTTCTTGGAATTTTTGCAACTTGGTTATGGATTCTCAGCAGCTTTTTCGTGTATGTATGAGTAGGGTTAGCTCTTGCATATGTATGTGAATGAATTAGGTCAAGAATAAGCCCATGAATCCATTGCAATAATGTTTCATATCTTTGATTTTTCATCACATAATTTCCAATCTTTTTTCATTGAAACCCTTGCCAATTATGGATGATTTTGTCCCCTTGAGTGATGCACGAAATCTTTAGCATGTGTGGAGTATATTTGCTGCATAAAAAGATTTGAAAAAGCATATCTTTGAATTTTCTTATATTTAAAACCAATTAAATGAATTAATATAAATATAAATCCAATTAATTAATTAAAAATAAGAGAATAAATTATGTTGAGCTCAATGGGTCGTGCATAGGCTTTGGGTAATGATTCAAGAAAGAATTTGAGGCCCATTAGCAAATTTGAAGCTTTTGAGGCAAAGTTGACTTTTGAAAATTCCCAAAAATTTCCCAACTTCTCCAATGCATATCTTGCTCAATTTTGAAGCTGTGATCATGTTCTTGGACATTTTGGAAAGGTCTTGAAGTCCTCTAACCAATGCCTTTGGTCCCATGTCATTTTGATTTACCAATCTCAAGTTATGGTCTTTGACTTAAAGTGCCTTTTTGTTGACTTTTGAAAATGACCTATAATGTTGAAATTGATAACTTTTTGTGAGAGCATTTCTTGGACTTGGAATGTGAATATGAGTTGTAGGAAATGTCATCCCCTTCAAAATGAGCTTTGGATGGGATTTTTCTGATAAACCATGAGGAAGTTATGCCTTGATCAATTTGCAATTGACTTTTCAGCTGTCCAAAAATAGAAACGTTTGCATCTTGAGACTTTTTGAACCATGCTTGTGGAATCATGATCAAGATTTGATCAAATGATGATTGTGGCTTCAAAATAAGATGTTGACCAAACTTTTTGACTTTTGACCGTCAAATGACCATTTTGCCCCTGTAGTTGACTGTGAAGCAATTAGGGTTTTTGACTGTGCAACTTGATGTTGTGAGTCTTGAAACTTGACATATGGATGCTTGACAATGTATATGGGCACATGGGACTTGATTTGACCCTTGAGAATCTCAATTTCTTTGCAAGAACCAAAACCCTAATTTTGACTGTGTTAGGAGGCAATTGGACTGTGCAACCCTTGAGAGATTTTGAAGCTTGATTTTGACAACTCTTGAAGAATATGGGAGGGAAAATTTTGGGGTAAAACAGTTGCCCCTGTTCAATCTTCTTAGACCTGAGGATGTAGATTGGCTGGCGTGCCGTTCGTAATCCGAAGGTGGAAGATGATTGAAAACTAGAGTGCCCAAAAATTTGCACTCACATAGTAGAGTATCAGCAGTGTGATGTAGGCAATGGGCTTATAGATGCCATTTGGAAGTGTGACAGAACCTTGTCGGGAATGGGCTTATAGATGCCATTTGGAAGTGTGACAGAACCTTGTCGGGAATGGGCTTATAGATGCCATCTAGGTGTCGATCGCGTAAGAGATTCCTTAGCGAGAACTTGCGTACCTGAGAAAGAAAGATAATTACCTGACTTGTTACAGGGGTTGATCTTCAAACTCTTTATGTAGATGTGCCCTGGCTGGATACAGGTATCGAATCTTCAATCAGTTACTCACAGATGTGCCCTGGCTAGATACAGGAGTCGAATCTGGAAAATAGTCGGCAACAGATACACCCTGGCAGGATACAAGAATCGGATCTTCGAACTCTTCAGACGTGCCCTGGCAGGATATAGGAATCGAGTCTGGAATTAGTCGTCAACAGATACACCCTGGCAAGATACAGGAATCAGATCTTCAAACTCTTCAGATGTGCCCTGGCAGGATACAGGAATCGAGTCTGGAATCAGTCGTCAACAGATACACCCTGGCAAGATACAGGAATCATATCTTCAAACTCTTCAGACGTGCCCTGGCAGGATACAAGAATCGAGTCTGGAATTAGTCGTCAACAGATACACCCTGGCAAGATACAGGAATCGGATCTTCAAACTCTTCAGACGTGCCCTAGCAGGATACAGGAATCGAGTCTGGAATCAGTCGTCAACAGATACACCCTGGCAAGATACAGGAATCGGATCTTCAAACTCTTCAGACGGGCCCTGGCAGGATACAGGAATCGAGTCTGGAATTAGTCGTCAACAGATACGCCCTGGCTAGATACAGGAATCGGATCTTCAAACTCTTCAGACGTGCCCTGGCAGGATACAGGAATCGAGTCTGGAATTAGTCGTCAACAGATACACCCTGGAAAGATACAGGAATCGGATCTTCAAACTCTTCAGACGTGCCCTGGCAGGATACAGGAATCGAGTCTAGAAAATAGTCATCAACAGATACACCCTGGCAAGATACAGGAATCGGATCTTCAAACTCTTCAGACATGCCCTGGTAGGATACAGGAATCGAGTCCGGAAAATAGTCGTCAACAGATACACCCTGGCAAGATACAGGAATCGGATCTTCAAACTCTTCAGACGTGCCCTGGCAGGATACAGGAATCGAGTCTGGGATTAGTCGCTCACAGATGTGCCCTGGCTAGCTACAGGTATCGAATCTGGAATTGTGACAGTTGATAGTAATTATCCTTGGATGGACCTTTGTCCTGAAAAGACAAAACGTTAGTTGTATGCGATGTCATGATGTATGACATGTGTGATGTCATGATGTTCAGAGAATAAGTGAGATTGTATGTTCATGATGCGTATGTGCATGCTATAATGTATGAAGATGTGATGTTCATGAATATATTTTTGTCTAGGAAAATAAATCCTTGACGAATGCCGGGAAATTGTGGAATCCTGGGCTGATGTTTGAAGAGTAGAGTTCTTCATTTCCGCTGGGGATGATGGTTGCAAGAATGACTCCGTTGGGGAATAAGCTTGATGGAGATATTACTCTGCGGGGAGTACTCTGTGGGGAAAGATAGGTACTTTGCTGAGGTTTGATGATAACTCTGCTGGGGGTACCATTATTGAGCTCTGTTGGAAGATTTGATGAATTCCGCTGGGGATAGGAAGACTTCACCGGGGACGATCTTTCCGTGGCAATTAGCTGAGGATAACCCAGTTATATCCTGGTGGGGAAATAACCTTTGAATAAAACTGGGGAGGGGCGTTCGTACCCTGCAGGGGATAAGCTTCCAGAATCTACTAGGGATAAGCTTCCCGAGTCTACTGGGGAGATTGATTGAACTTTCCGGGGGAAACTTTTCAGGTTGGACGGGGGAATGGCTCCACTGGTTGTCCGGTATTCCGCCGGGGAACAATCTTATATTAAGACTGCCGGTGATGCTTGTATAGGAATGTTTGTATACTCCGTTGGGGAATATTGAGATTTTCTGGGGATAATCCAACTTCCTTGAGGCTGACAGTAGACTAACTCTGCTCGGGGAGAGTGTTGCTAACTTGCTGGAGATACGGTGCCTTGTTAGGGTTGATGGGAGACCAACTGTTTGGGAGAGTACTGCTGAGCCTTATCTTACTCGGCGGGGAGTGAAGGTATCCGGGTTACATTCTTCAGCCGAACTTACCTTGGTTCCTTGGTGGACAGAGCAATTAGATTGCTTAGACAACTCATTATTGCCCCTGTTTCTAATGTTACCTGTAATTAATCCTTTGTTTCGTATTCAAATATTTATGAGTTAGCAATTAGTGTCAAATGCATATATCATCATTGAACATTGGACGTTTTTTACAAAACAAAACAGAAAAAGAAAAACAATTGGCAATTGGTCTGAAAAGTGAATTTGCATTGATTTTTGAATTTGCCCGTGAATAGGCATTTATGTACAAGAGGTTGACGTCCTAGTAAGAGAACACCGCCGAACAACAGAGTTTATACATTTTGTGAAAAGGAAAAAAAAACAGCTATGTGAAAAGAACAATCTCACTGGGTTCCAACTCTGCTATCGCCTTTATGTCTTCAAGCGTCTCATCACTTGGCTGCTCAGTTGAAGATGAAGTTGATTGATCGATGTCGTCTGAACCTGATGATTGATACCGGATTCTGGATGCAAGGTGATCCAACGAGACATAGTATTACGCTTTAATCCCTTACTTTTTCCTGGACCGCCCTTTCGGGTTTTCAGTCCACCGGGATACCCATTTTTGCCCAAGCCGCCTCTTCAGGTTTTTGACTTGCCGGGTGTACAGATTTTTTCGTTTCATCCCTTATTTTTTCCCGAACCCTTTTGGTTCGCCGGGAAGCCCTTATTTAGGCCTAGGTATGTCAACCTAGCGGGTCTTTAATTTATGCGTAGTATCTTTTTACTATGTCTGCATTGGCGGGGTGAGGAAGGTCGTCACCATCCATGGTGGGTAGAATCATGGCTCCTCCTGAGAACACATGTTTAACCCCAAATGGCCCGTCGTACGTGGGGGTCCATTTGCCCCTAGGATCACTTTGAGGAAGAATGATGTGCTTGATTACCAGGTCCCCAACTTGATACTCTTGTGGTCTGACTTTCTTGTTAAATGCCCTGATCATCCGTTTTTGATACGTTTGACCATGACAAATAGCAGTGAGCCTCTTTTCGTCAATTAGGTTTAACTGATCAAGTCGAGTCTAGATCCAGTCATCTTTGCTCAGATCTGCATCCTTCATTATCCGGAGAGAGGGTATCTGAACTTCAATCGACAAGACTGCCTCCATGCCATAGACCAAGGAAAAGGGAGTTACCCCGGTTGACGTTCTTGCTGAGGTACGGTACCCGTGAAGAGCAAACGGTAACATCTCGTGCCAATCTTTATAGGTCACTGTCATCTTCTGCACAATCTTCTTGATATTCTTATTAGCTGCTTCTACAGCCCCATTCATCTTCGGCCGGTAAGGAGAAGAGTTGTGGTGTTGTATCTTGAACTGCTCGCAGAGCTCAGTGATCATCTTATAATTGAGATTGGTACCATTGTCTGTAATGATCCTTTCCGGGATGCCGTATCGACAGATCAGGTTATGCCGAATGAACCGTGCCACGACGTTCTTGGTTACCGTAGCGTAGGAAGCCGCTTCAACCCATTTTGTGAAGTAATCAATCGCTACAAGGATGAAGCAATGCCCGTTGGATGCCGTAGGTTTAATCTCGCCGATCATATCAATGCCCCACATTGCAAAAGGCCAAGGCTCTGTCAAGACATTCAGAGGAACTAGAGGAACGTGCACCTTATCTGCATAAATCTGGCACTTATGACATGTCCGAGAATGTTGGTAACAGTCGGCTTCCATTGTGGACCAGAAATATCCTGCCCGAAGGATTTTCTTTGCCATGGTATGTCCACTGGAATGTGTTCCGAAAGTACCTTCATGTAGTTCTGCCATGATTCTTTCTGCTTCAGTCTTATCCACACAACGCAGTAGAGTTGGATCATGGTTTCGCTTGTACAGAATGCCGTTGCTGAGGAAGAACTTTGCAGCGAACCTTCTCAGAAACTTCTTGTCGTTGACAGATGCACCTTCAGGGTATTCTTAAGCTTCTAAGTACCTTTTCACTTCATGATACCAGGGTTTTTCTGTTACCTCTTCAGCCTCAAGATCACAGCAATATGCAGGTTCGTCCAACTTCCAGATAATGATCCGGGGAGCCTCATTGTCCCACTTAACTTTGAACATGGAAGACATCATAGCTAACGCGTCCTCCAACTGATTCTCCTCTCTTGGGAAGTGTTCAAAAGTTATCTCTGTGAAATGGGAGATCAATGTCAACACACATTCTTTGTAAGGAATAAGGTTTGGGTGTTTCGTATCCCACTCGCCTTTGATCTGATTGATCACGAGAGAGGAATCTCCGAAGACACTCAGAAACTTGATCCTTAAGTCAATCGCAGCTTGAAGACCCATGATGCATGCCTCATACTCCGCCATGTTGTTGGTGCAGTTGAAACATAGCCGGGCAGTAAGTGGAGTATGAGTGCCTTTGGGGGATATGATTACAGCGCCGATACCGTTACCCAAAGCGTTTGAGGCTCCGTCAAAGTGCATAGACCATCGAGATCCTTCCTCGGGTACTTTATCCGGTCCAGGTACTTTACAATCAGTCACTACCATGATGTTCTCGTCAGGAAATTTGAAGTTCATAGATTGGTAGTCATCTACTGCCTGGTGTGCCAAATGGTCCGCCAATACACTTCCCTTGATTGCTTTCTGAGTGGTGTACTGGATGTCATATTTTGTCAAGATCATTTGCCATCTTGCTATTCTTCCAGACAGAGCAGGCTTTTCGAATATGTACTTTATTGGATCCATTTTTGAAATCAATAGAGTAGTGTGAGTCAGCATATACTGTCTCAGCCGGCGAGCAGCCCATACCAAAGCGCAGCAAGTTTTCTCAAGCAGTTAGTATCGGGTCTCACAGTCGGTAAACTTTTTGCTAAGGTAATAAATGGCGTGCTCTTTTCGGCCAGACTCGTCATGCTGCCCCAGCACACACCCCATTGAGCTGTCAGGTATAGTATTAGAGGTCTCCCTTCAACTGGTGGCATAAGAATGGGTGGTTCTTGGAGATACTCTTTGATTCTGTCGAAAGCAGCCTGACATTCATCATTCCAACGTACTATTTGATCTTTCTTCAGTAGCTTGAAGATTGGTTCACAGGTAGCAGTTAGGTGCGAGATGAATCGGGAAATATAATTCAGACGTCCTAGAAAGCCTCTGACGTCTTTCTCTGTCTTGGGAACTGGCATCTCTTGTATGGATTTAACCTTGGCAGGGTCCACTTGAATACCTTTGTCGCTTACGACGAAACCTAGCAGTTTTCCAGATCTTACCCCAAAGGTGCACTTGTTTGGATTCAACCTCAGCTTGTACAACTTCAGACGGTCAAACAGCTTCTGTAAATGGTCAAGGTGTTCCTCCTTAGTTTGGGACCTTGAAATCATATCGTCGACGTACACTTCGATCTCATGATGGATCATGTCATGAAATAAAGCAACCATGGCACGTTGGTAGGTTGCCCCAGCATTTTTCAACCCAAATGGCATGACCTTGTAGCAGAAGGTGCCCCACTGAGTAACAAAGGTAGTCTTCTCCATATCTTCAGGAGCCATCTTGATCTGATTATATCCTGAGAAACCATCCATGAAGGAGAACACCTTGTGCTGAGCAGTATTGTCAACCAGAACGTTAATGTGAGGCAGAGGGAAGTCGTCCTTGGGGCTCGCCCTGTTCAAATCCCTGTAATCAACACACATTCTGACCTTACCATCTTTCTTCGGCACCAGAACCACGTTGGCAACCCACTGAGGGTAAGAAGTCACTGCTAGAAACTCGACATCAAATTGTTTCATAACCTCGGCTTTGATCTTCTCGGACATCTCTGGACGCATACGGCGAACCTTTTGTTTAACCGGAGGGCAGTCTTCCTTGGTAGGCAAGTGATGGACCACAATGTTGGTATCCAACCCAGGCATGTCTTCGTAAGACTAGGCAAAGATCTCTACATAATCATGCAACATCTGAATCAACCGTTGTTTTACGCTGAGCTCCAGATTAGCACCAATCTTAACTTCCTTTCTATCTGTCTCAGTACCCAGATTTACCGTTTCCACTGGCTCTTCATGTGGCTGAATGGCCCTCTCTTCCTGGAGTAACAGTCTTGCAAGCTCTCCAGGCACTTCGCAATCATCTTCACCTTCGTCTTCGGCTAAGTTGATCGGATTCTCGAAGTCATAACTGGCAGTAGCAGAGTCGTTACCAGTGAGATCCAGAGTGGATTGGAACCTGTATGAGTGAGTGTGTGTAAATATAGCTGTTTTGCAATATATAAAGAAAGAAAGAAAGGGAGCACAAGATTTGCAATGCGAAAAATGTCCAATGTCATTATTCATGATATATGGAAATGACAAGTAATAAGCCCTCACAAATGAGGCCAACGGTGCCCCGGGTAAGACACCGGGCCATAAAGTTTCAAATTATTGTTCGTTACAAATTTAAAAACAAAGGAATTCATTACTGAGTAACAAAAGTAACAGGTATGTAGTCTTTTGCAGTCCAATTGTTCAGTCCACCGTCGGTCGTCGGGTAAATCCAACTATCAAACTCTGATTCCTCCGCATCGCCTTCAATAGCATTCACTCTCGGGTTGGTGATGAACACGGGAGGTCTTCCGATCCTTGCTTTGCGTACAACCCTCTGAGCCTCTGCAGTGAAACCCAGCCCAAACTTGTCAGTCTTAGGAGTAAAATCAGGGAGCCTGCCCCAGTTTGCACATTCACCTTTTTCAATCACAGCCTGGGCGTCCTTTAAGGAAGCCATCTTCAAGGGAGAGTCTTCTTCAGTTACTGTCTCTGCTGACGCCAATGTTGGAGGTACCTCTTCAAAATGTTAAAATGGGGTTTCAATAAACTCCCCGTCCATCTCTATATACCGGAACGAGTTCAGAAGACTAACCATGTATTCTTCCTCCCCCTGCACTGTAACAATTTTCCCTCTGACAGGGTATTTGAGCTTTTGGTGTAGAGTGGATGTTACAGCCCCAGCCTTGTGAATCCAAGGTCGACCCAGCAAACAGGAATAAGATGGACGAATGTCCATCACGTAGAACGTTGAATCAAAGACTTGAGAACCAACACGAATTGGAATGTCCACTTCAGCATGTACCATCCTCTTCGACCCTTCAAAGACTCGGACCACGATGTTACTAGGCTTCAACTCCAGACCCTCATAATCCAACCTGTCTAAGGCCTTCTTGGGCAATACATTCAGTGACGAACCGGTGTCTACCAACACGTGTGCAAGAGTAGTGCCCATGCATTCAATGGAGACATGCAGGGCATCATTGTGGTTCTTTCCCTTCGTGGTCAGATCAGCATCAGAGAAACCCAACCCATTGTCAGCGGTCAAGTTGGCCACACAATCAGTAAATTGATCAGCAGACGTCTCTTGTGGCACATGAGCCGTCTTCAGAAATGAAATCAGGGCCTTGGCATGGGCCTCTGAGCACAACAACAATGATAGCATAAAGATTTTAGAGGGGGTATGCCCCAGCTGTTCAACGACGTTGAAATCGCTCTTCTTGATGATCTTAAGGATTTCTTCCATCTCTTGCTGTGACGCTTCAACATTAACAGTCTTCGGTGCCTCCATTCGGGCAGGCACATTAGCAATCCCTTTGCCCCGAGTGTCAGATGACTCGGCAGCAGGGGTAGAAACTTGATCAGGAGGGGACACAGGCGCACTTGTAGGCGTGATAATAAGAGGTCTTCGGATGACTGGTGGCGCAATGTCAGGCGAGAAGAGCCTGCCACTGCGAGTAACTTTAGCGGGACCGGTGATGTTACTGATGCCGGTACTAGTGTTGAACTCCTGCTTCACTCCAAGCACATACACGTCTGCCCCATAGTGCCATGGGACAGCCTTGTCAGATTTATAGGGGAGGGGCCCTGGAACAGTAATAATGATAGGTGCAACAAACATGATTTTGACGGGCTTCCTCGGGGGAGCCTTGGTAGGATTGTTGAAGATGGTGACAACAGATACTTCTGCAGTAGGAACAATAGGAACAGCGGTCTTCTTGAACAAGATCTCTTTGCTATCCATCAGGCTTTGGATGCCTGACTTCAGCAACGGACAACCAGCAGGGGAAACGGCACACAGAAGGCAACCCTTGCTACAACCCGGAAATAAACCGGCTAGCAACAGGTTCCTCTTGACAGTCAATAAGAGAGTAGCGACATCATCCACAGAAACGGCATACAGGTCTTCCTCAATAGCATTTACTCCATGTTGGGGCATAGGAGCAGTCACAATGTTGGGCCTTTCGGGCGCCTCAAACTGTATTTCCTTGGCATCAATAAGGTCCTGAACCTTATTTCTCAGGGCCCAGCAATCATCAGTAGAATGCCCCGGGCTATCAGAGTGATAAGCACAGTGGGCGTTGGGATTATACTTCGGATATGTTGTGTTTACCACCTTCGGAGCTTCTCTGACGGTTACCAAGTTGGTCGATAGCAGTTGCGGCAAGATCTGCGACAAGGTCATACTAAGTCGAGTATATTCTCTTCTGGGTCTCTCACCCCTTGGTTGGTTAGGTTGCCGAGGAGCGGCAGCAGGCTTTGCAATTACCACCGCGTTGACAGCTTGGTGGCGTTCTGGTTTTTTTTGCCTCCTGGGGCCATACACAGCACTGCCTTCCTTTTTGAAAGGCTTCTTCTTAGAACTTGAGGACACACCTTTCTGTATCTTCCCTGATTTCATCCCAGCTTCTATCCTTTCCCCAGTCAGAATGAGATCTGTAAACCCTGCAGATGAATTGCCAATGAGATGATTGAAGAACGGCCCGAATAGGGTCCCTAAGAACATGTCCACGAGTTCGCGGTCGTTTAACGGTGGCTGCACCCTGCCAGCCAGGTCCCTCCACTTCTGCGCATACTCTTTAAAACCTTCTCCCGATCCTAGCGACATACCCTGGAGTTGGGTACGTGTAGGAGCGAGGTCGGCATTATACTGATACTGCTTATAAAAAGCAGTAGCCAAGTCCTCCCAGTTACGAACCTTGGTTCCATCCAGCTGATAGAACCATTCAAGATGAGTCCCTGAAAGACTCTCCTGGAAGAAATGGATCCATAAGTTCTTGTCCACAGTATATGACTGGATCTTCCGCACATAAGATCTGAGATGTAGCTTAGGGCAGGACACCCCGTCATACTTTGCAAAAGATGGTGCTTTGAACTTATGTGGGATTACCACACCAGAAGATAGACCCAGGTCTCCAAAATTCAACCCAGGCACCTGTTGAATTTCCATGGCATTCAGGCGATCCTCTAACTGCTTGTACTTGTCTTCAGCTGGAGGGTACTGCTCTTCATTGAAATCGGTCTCGTTGTCAGAGACCACAGGACTAGGAACCCTTCCCCCTTGGGGACTGCCTTTCCCCACAGAAGAACCAGCTTGATCAACCTCATTCTGCAGTGTATTACCAAACCTCCGGCCAGTGTTGAATAGTACAGTTCTCTTCTTCTTCTTCTTGACCAGCAGAGCCTTCAACTCCTCTTGACCTTGGGCCAAACTCATGATCAGCTCTTGAAACTGGGCGTTTTGAGCCTGGAGGGCCTTGATGGATTGCTCAGTAGATGATTCAAGATTCATGATGGCGAGCTGAAATAAACAGCGAAGAAGATTAAACCACCTGTAAAAAAGAGTACCTGTTATGCACATGATGCATGATATGCTATTTATGCAATGCATTCAAGGGTTCGAAAGTTCAAATTTGTTGCAGACAAAAAGGAACACAAGTTATCATTAAGAAATAATTGTTTAGTACATCAAGGCCTCATGGGCAAACATTACAAAGTAAATCAATCCCAAAAGACACTTCGCATCCTCTTTGGAGAAATGTAAGTGTTGAGAGTCTTTTCCTCGTGCAGTAGGCGGGTGAGCTCCAAGACCTTCTTCTCACTAGCATGTAGACTGGCTTCAAGAGAATTCTGTTCTTCCTTAAGCTGGATCCAGCTCTTCTGCATTTCTTTCCAGGATGTAGGCATGTCAGGATGTTGAATGGTGTAGGGTACCTCTCCTTCCAAAACTGGCTCTTTGATCACAGGGAGAACATGAGGATATGGCATCACCAGCTTCTGGGAGCGGGCTCGTACCCACTTGAGATAAGGCTCCAACGGGATGGAGTTCCTGTGCCCCAGTGTCTTGCTGTCTACCTTGTTGGGCATCCTCCAAGCTCTGATAAATCTCTGGCGAAGTCCTTGTATATCGTTGTCGAAGTCAAAAACTATGTCAGGAATTAAGATGTCATGAGGGCCATCCCTCCGAGCATACCCAAACTGTCTCAAAGCCAAGCACGAGTTGTAAGTAATACCTCCTCTGATTCCAAGTAAAGGAACATTAGGAAACTCCCCGCAACGATCAATGATAGTGACGTCTTCTTTGGACCGAGAACACCAATGTATATCAGCATGCGTAAGAGTCATTAATCGTTGTGACCATCTCAAACCCCGCTCATTCTTCAAAACTGATCGTGGAAGGTGCGAAATAAACCACCTTCCGAGGAGAGGAGTGCAGCACATAAGAACACCTCTTTTTCTCATGGTTCGAGTGTAACATGAGTGAAGGATGTCTCCAAGCAACGTAGGTATAGGATTCCTGGACATGAAGATCTTGACAGCATTGATATCTATAAGCTGATCGAGATTCGGGAACAACACCAACCCATAGACAAGGAGAGCCACAACTTCTTCAAAGGCTTGTAGGTCAAGGGAATTCCAACATTCTTGTGCTTTCTCAAACAGAAACTTGGCCAAGAACCCCTTTGATACCACTTTTAACTTCCCAATGTCCCTTGATGCCAGATGGTTGTAGGCGTAATGCTTTAGCAACCTCTTCAAGTTTGGGTTCCCTTTCCGTACCGTTGTAGGGTAGTTGACTAAGGATAGGGATCTTCAGAAGCCGGGAGAACTCTTCCAATGTAGGCACCAGTTGATAATCCAGGAAAGTAAAGCAGTGGTGCAGAGGGTCAAAGAACTGGAAGAGGACCTTTATCATATCTTCCTCAATGTTGGTGTTGACCAAACTGATGAGTCTTCCATGCCTCTCACTGAAAGAAGAGCTCTCGGGAATCCTGGATGTAAGTTCCTTAAGCTGAGGAGGGATCCTTACAAGGCTGATATGAGTTGTCTTTCTGTGGATAGTTTCTATGTCCTACAAAACAAGAACAAAGATGAAGATTCGAACCCCTGAAATGGTTAGTGGATGCATGTGATGTTGTATGATGTTATGATGCTATGATAAAAACACACCACAATTATCCACAAGAAGCAAACATGGTAAGTCACACAAGACAGCCCTTAGAGTTCAGGCCAGCATGGGGTCTAGGTATTACCCTCTTGAAGTTGGGGGGCTCAAAACCTGTCCTATCAGAAGTAACCGGGTTCTAAGGATCTCAATATCATTGGATTGTTTTCTGTGTTCATCGTTTCGATTTAGCCACTGAACTGGCGATTGAAATATTCCAAGAAAACAACCCTCAACTGAGTATAGTATCGAGTATCAACCAACTTTGGACTGCACCAAAGTCAGTTATCTCACTACCCTAAAGAGGCCAGGATGGTTCAATTAAGGTTCCTAAGGTCAGTTGATGCTTCACGACACCACGCGGCGGCCCCGTACTCTCCTTGACTTGACTTAAGGGTTACCGGTACTCACCAAAGTGCCACATCAACGTAGCAGACTGCTTCAACCGTGTCGGTATACCCCGCACAGTTCCCTCACAGTCTTGTTGCTACTTTCTAAGAAGGTATCCCCTAGATCCGGGTTAGGATCTATAGAACTCCCAAGACAGTGCCCACAATAATAAAGCAAACAAAACAAAGCAATTGAAAACACAAGTATGAGCTATCCTAAGGTACACCTCACTTTAAAGATCCCCAGCAGAGTCGCCAGTTCTGTGATCGGTGGAAATAGAACTGACTGTTTTTAGTTGGTTTCGCGAAATGTCGCGGAAGCAAGAGTCGGCATCGTCTTTTATTTTCTCCAACATGGACAGGACAAAAGCACAGCAAAATTCCTTATGAGAATGTTTCTCGGTTCGGGAGGTAGATTTATAGAAAGGGAAGGTGTCAGCACCCTTTCTATCCATGGTTATCCATGGGCTCTTAGATACTTGCTCTTATGTTTTCAAAATGATGTTTGCTTTTCAAAATGTGAGTGGGTTTGAAAAAGTTTCATTGAAATATTTCTGAATGACTCTTGTATCTGTCCTCAAGAGTGTTTGAAAAATTGTTTTGAAAGCTTTTTGAAAGTGTCAGTGTGAAAAGTTTTTTTTTGATTTGTTTTTGAAAAGACCAAGTATCCATGAGTCATCTACCTACCCTAAGGAATTAGGCTGTGTAAATGTCCTTAAGGTAGTGCCATCCCACCATTGAGAGATAGGTAGCACCACCGTTGGAGGTGTTCGGGTCAATTCGATTGTAGGGACAGTGTGGTCACCGAAGCAATAGTAGGACACCTTAGAAGCTACCCTTATGTCCTAGATCCTTTTTTAATCCGAGGCAACCGTTTCGAGGCAACTGTTTCGAGGCAACTGGATCATGGACATAAGAGCGACCGCTAAAACATCCTATACTTGACGACCACGTTTCGAAGGCAACGAGTGAGGCGTACCCTAGAAGTGGTGTGTGTATTTGTGTGTTATTTTCATGTTTAACAGTTTATCTTTGATCATGGCATTGTGAGCTACGCGTTGTTTTTAGTTAACATACATTCTTTCATGCAAGTTTAGCAGTTAGGAGTGCGGAAAATTAAAAGACGGAAATATAAAAGCTACGCTATTACAAGGCGCGGGTCTATACATCGCCAAAATACAAAGGCCCGTTTTTGGTAAAAGATGCGGAAAGTAAAAAAAACCTAATTACTATTACATCCGGAAAGCAGTTACATAATAATCAATGAGAAAATAAATGCGCGAAAAGAATTAAAATGAACGTTCGAGGATGTTGGACCCTTTGCTTGAAATTAAATGAAATTAAAACCTAATTATTTACTTAATTAAAGAAAAGAAAACGTGTTTTTTATGTTTTTGTATTTATTATGGAAATAAAGAAAAGAATTTACTAGGAAACCCTAATTCTAAATTATTTTTAGTTATTAAGGAAAATATTAAAGTTGACCTAATTACTAATTAATTAATTTACATATTTATATACAAAATAATAGTAATAATAAATAATAAATAATGATGAAAATAATTAATTAAGAAAAAGATTTAAAAAATGTCAAAACCTAATTCTATGTATTTTTTTATTTATTAAGAAAAAGTGTCAAAATTAAAACCTAATTTAAACTAGATTAATTGTTAGTTATTTATTTACAAAAAAATAGGTTAGTGGTGAAATTAATAATAATTAAATATAAAACATTTTTTGTTTCTGATTTTTTATTATGAAAATTAATTAATGGTGAATTAATAAAAACAATTGAAAACAATTGAAAAGAATTATAATTAGAAAAGAAAAGAAAATAAATATGCAAACCAAGGGGGTGTCAGGCCCATATGGAGGTGATATTGAGGAATTCTGGCCCATGAGACAAAGCCTTTGTTTGACTTTCCCAATCGTGTGGATGCTCATTGACTGGACCACACCATGGGTGTTGTTTCCTGACCATTGGATTGGATCTCCTGGCCACTTGGCAAGCCACGCGTGAGAGTGCATGATGGACTTCTAAGCATACGCTGCATGTGAACGCTTTATGAAAAAATAGAACAAATTATATGGGGGACCTGGGGATCGAACCCAGGCCCCAACACACCCCAAGCCACGTCCCTTGCCAATTGAGCTATTGTGCGCGTTTGTCATATGAATGGGAAACAATTATTATACAAGAAAAACAAATATTATGGTATCAAGCAAAACAAAAACGCGCCAGATTTGAATGTCCCAACCACAGGATGCCACTTATGCTTCTTCTTCGTTTGTACCTGTAAACATGAATAAGATAGCGGGGGTTTTAAACCCCCACAAACTGAAAGTCCTGAAAATAGCGATTACGTGCACAACTTATATAAATTGAGCGTGAATATCTTAATGAATCAGGCTTGTTGCAACGAGTTCATCCATACAGGTTTGGAAGTCCAATTTTACAGTATACACAAAGCCCTAATTTTCCAACCTTGAAACCCTAGATATCTTCCATGGTAGATTTTGATTTAGGCAATTTCAGCACAATTCAACTATACCAAAAGCTTCAGGGAGATGTCAGTAGTACAAATCAATGAGCAAAACATATGAATGATGCGTAGAAATTAAGTTTCGATTATGAAAATATTCGTTCAAACAATGATTATGTTTTACCGTTTCTTTGAGTATGAGAGCGTGTTCTTGGTTGCAATAGCTTCTTGGCAATGTCAGCAGTGTATTGGAAAAGATTTTAGGCCTTGAATTGCCCTGCAAGTGTGAAATCAGTTTCACAATTTTCTTGGAATTTTTGCAACTTGGTTATGGATTCTCAGCAGCTTTTTCGTGTATGTATGAGTAGGGTTAGCTCTTGCATATGTATGTGAATGAATTAGGTCAAGAATAAGCCCATGAATCCATTGCAATAATGTTTCATATCTTTGATTTTTCATCACATAATTTCCAATCTTTTTTCATTGAAACCCTTGCCAATTATGGATGATTTTGTCCCCTTGAGTGATGCACGAAATCTTTAGCATGTGTGGAGTATATTTGCTGCATAAAAAGATTTGAAAAAGCATATCTTTGAATTTTCTTATATTTAAAACCAATTAAAAGAATTAATATAAATATAAATCCAATTAATTAATTAAAAATAAGAGAATAAATTATTTTGAGCTCAACGGGTCGTGCATAGGCTTTGGGTAATGATTCAAGAAAGAATTTGAGGCCCATTAGCAAATTTGAAGCTTTTGAGACAAAGTTGACTTTTGAAAATTCCCAAAATTTCCCAACTTCTCCAATGCATATCTTGCTCAATTTTGAAGCTATGATCATGTTCTTGGACATTTTGGAAAGGTCTTGAAGTCCCCTAACCAATTCCTTTGGTCCCATGTCATTTTGATTTACCAATCTCAAGGTATGGTCTTTGACTTAAAGTGCCTTTTTGTTGACTTTTGAAAATGACCTATAATGTTGAAATTGATAACTTTTTGTGAGAGCATTTCTTGGACTTGGAATGTGAAGATGAGTTGTAGGAAATGTCATCCCCTTCAAAATGAGCTTTGGATGGGATTTTTCTGATAAACCATGAGGAAGTTATGCCTTGATCAATTTGCAGTTGACTTTTCAGCTGTCCAAAAATAGAAACTTTTGCATCTTGAGACTTTTTGAACCATGCTTGTGGAATCATGATCAAGATTTGATCAAATGATGATTGTGGCTTCAAAATAAGATGTTGACCAAAAATTTTGACTTTTGACTGTCAAATGACCATTTTGCCCCTGCAGTTGACTGTGAAGCAATTAGGGTTTTTGACTGTGCAACTTGATGCTGTGAGTCTTGAAACTTGACATATGGATGCTTGACAATGTATATGGGCACATGGGACTTGATTGGACCCTTGAGAATCTCAATTTCTTTGCAAGAACCAAAACCCTAATTTTGACTGTGTTAGGAGGCAATTGGACTGTGCAACCCTTGAGAGATTTTGAAGCTTGATTTTGTCAACTCTTGAAGAATATGGGAGGGCAAATTTTGGGGTACAACAAAGACCATGGTGTGTTCCAGTCAGCCAGCATGCACATGATTATGAAAGTCAAACGTGGCTTAGAGTGCTTGGGCCAGAACTTCTCAAAATAAACCTCCACATGGGCCTTCTTACCCCCCTTGGTTTGCAATTTATTTTCTTTTCTTTTAAATTTCTTTTAATTGTTATAGTGATTTTTATTAATTCACAACAAATTAATTTTCCATAATAAAAATCAGAAAATCAGAATTGTAAATATATTTTATTATTTATGAAATTCATTAATTATTATTTTTTGTAAATAAATACTAATAATTAACTTAGCTTAATTTAGGTTTTAATTTTAACCTTTTTTCTCAATAAATAAAAATTATATAGAATTAGGTTTTGACATTTTTTAATCATTTTCTTATTATCGTCATTATTAATTATTACTATTTTTGTACAAAAAATATAAATTAATTAATTAGTTTAAATTAGGTTAACTTTAACATTTTTATTAATAATTAAAATAAAAACTTAGAACTAGGGTTTTCTTTTGACTTTTAATTTATTTTATTTTCATTAAATACAAAAAAACACAAAAAAAAACATCTTTCTTGTAAATAATTAAATAATTAGTATTAGGTTCAATTTTAATTTAATGCAAAAGGACAAAAAAGCTCGTAATTTCTCAAAAGGGTCAAAACCCTAAGGACGTCCAGTTTAATTTCTATTTGCGCATTATTTTTTATTTGATTATTATGTAACTGTTTCTGGAATGTAATAGTAATTAGGTTTACCGCTTTCTTTACTTTCCGCACTTTATCAAAAACGGGTGTTTGTTTTTTGGCGATGTATAGACCCGCGCCTTGTAATAGCGTAGCTTTTACCTTTCCGTATTTTATTTTCCGCACTCCTAACTGCTAAATTGCATGAAAGAATGTATGATAATTAAAAACAACTCGTAGCTCACAATTGCATGATCAAAGATAAACATAACATGAAAAATAACACACAATGCACATGCACTTCTAGGGTACGCCTCACTCGTTGCCTCGAAAGTGGTCGTCAAGTATAGGGTGTTTTAGCGGTCGCCCTTATGTCTAAGATCCAGTTGCCTCGAAACGGTTGCCTCGGATTAAAAAGGATCTAGGACATTAGGGTTACTTCTAAAGTGTCCTACTATTGCTTCGGTGAC
The DNA here is from genome assembly GCA_948472305.1 of Vicia faba. NCBI lineage: Eukaryota > Viridiplantae > Streptophyta > Magnoliopsida > Fabales > Fabaceae > Vicia > Vicia faba. The sequence continues at coordinate 142,891,233 of OX451736.1, forward strand.
CACACTGTCCCTACAATCGAATTGACCCGAACACCTCCAACGGTAGTGCTACCTACCTCTCAATGGTGGGATGGAACTATCTTAAGGACTCTTACACGGCCTAATTTCTTAGGGTAGATAGATGACTCATGGGTACTTTCTCTCTTCAAAAACAAACCAAACATCTTTTCACACTGACACTTTCAAAAGTTTTCAAACAAATTTTTCAAACACTCTTGAGGACAGATACAAGAGTCACTTAGAAATCTTTCAAAAACGAAACTTTTTTCAAACCCACTCACATTTGAAAAGCAAACATTTTGAAAACATAAGATCAAGTACCTAAGAGCCCATGGATAACCATGGATAGAAAGGGTGCTAACACCTTCCCTTTCTATAAATATACCTCCCGAACCGAGAGACATTCTCAATAAAGAATTTTGCTGTGCTTTTGTCCTTTCCGTGTTGGAGAACATAAAAGACGGTGGCGACTCTTGCTTACCGCGACATACGCGATCCAGCTTTAAACAGTCAGTTCTATTTCCACCGATCACAATGGTGCATGGGGAAGTGGATATCCCTATTAAAGTTGGTACTCAAACTTTTAATTCCACTTTCTATGTAATGGACATCCACCCGTATTACTCCTGTTTATTGGGTCGACCCAGGATCCATAGGGCTGGTGTTGTGACTTCCACCCTACATCAGATGCTAAAGTACCCAATCAATGGGAAGATTATCACAATTCATGGGGAGGAGGAGTACATGGTGAGCCACCTGAACTCTTTCAGATACGTTGAAATGGACGGCGAGTTCATTGAGACCCCCTGTCAGAACTTTGAGGAGGTTCCACAGACCGTTGCTGCAACCAAGACCACTGCCAATGTTCCTAAGACTACCGGGCCTCCATTGAGGATGGCTTCTCTGAAAGATGCCAAGGCAGTCGTTGAAGAAGTTGAGTGTACAATTTGGGTCCAACTTCCGGATATCCCCTACAAATCTAACAAATTTAGTTTGGGTTTTACTTCAGGAGCCCAAAGAGTTGTTCGTCGTGCTCACACCGGGGGACCACCTTTGCGGATCAACAACCATAGAGTTAATGCTTTGGAGGACAATGATAGTGATTGTGACCCAGACAAGTGGATCTTCCCAACCATCAATGGTGGACTCAGAAATTGGGAGGCTAAAGACTTTGTGCCCATTAATTTTATTCTAGAGTAATTTATCTTTTTGTTTTAAGGAAATGTAATATTTGAACAAGTGAAACATTAAATCCTTGTGTCTTACCCGAGGCATAATTGTCTATTTGTGAGGGTCATTACTTCATTTTCATATGTCATTAATAAAACATTGGATGTTTCGCATCAAATTTTACGCTCTTTGTTTTTCTTTTCTTCCTCTTTACTTTATCAAAAATATACAACTATGCTCTTACACACACCCACATATCAAATTGCAGATCCACGTCCACTCTGGATCCCATTGATAACGGTTCTGCTATTGCTCATTATGACTTTGAAAATCCGATCTACCAAGCCAAGTACGAAGGTGAGGAAGATTATGAGGTACCAGGAGAACTTGCCAGACTGTTACAACAGGAAGAAAAGGCAATACAACCTCATGAAGAGTCGGTCGAGATAGTTAATTTGGGTATTGAAGAGGACAAGAAATAATTCAAGGTAGGTGCTAACTTGGAGTCCAGTGTTAAACAGCGGTTAGTTCAGATGTTACATGATTATGTTGAGATCTTTGCCTAGTCATACGAAGACATGTCGGGACTTGACACTGATATTGTAGTTCATCTCCTACCTACAAAAGAGGAATGTCCTCCAGTGAAATAAAAGGTTCGTCGCATGCGGCCTGAGATGTCAGAGAAGATCAAGGTTGAAGTCATGAAACAGTTTGACACTGGTTTTTTAGCTGTCACCTCTTATCTGCAATGGGTTGATAATGTTGTTCCAGTACCTAAGAAGGATAGTACGGTATGTATGTGTGTGGATTACAGAGACCTGAATAGAGAAAGCCCCAAGGATGATTTTCTGCTTCCCCACATTGATGTTCTGGTTGACAACACCGCATAACATAAGGTGTTCTCCTTCATGGATGGCTTCTCCATATACAATCAGATCAAAATGGCACTTGAGGACATGGAGAAGACGACCTTTGTCACACAGCGGGGCACTTTCTACTAAACATTTATGCCATTTGGACTAAAGAATGTCGGGTCAACCTATCAACGTGACATGGTAGCTTTGTTTCATTATATGACCCATCACGAGATAGAGGTCTACGTTGATGATATGATAGCCAGGTCTTAGACTGAAGAGGAGCACCTTGATCACCTATAGAAGCTATTTGGCAGGCTGAAGAAATACAAACTGAGGCTAAACCCTAATAAGTGCACTTTCGGAGTAAGATCCGGTAAGCTCTTAGGCTTCGTTGTCAGCGGCAAAGGTATTGAGGTAGACCCTGAAAAGGTCAAAGATATACAAGAAATTATGACTCCTCGCACTGAGAAAGAAGTTAGGGGATTCTTGGGACGTCTGAACTACATAGCCAGATTTATTTCACATTTGACCGCTACTTGTGAGCCTGTCTTCAAATTACTGAAGAAAGATCAAGTAGTGAAGTGGAATGACGATTACCAGTATGCCTTTGAAAAAATCAAGGAATATCTTTAGGAGCCTCCAATCTTGATGCTGCCAATCAAAGGAAGACCTTTGATCATGTACTTAACAGTATTAGAGAATTCAATGGGGTGTGTGCTAGGACAGCATGACAAGTCTGGTCGAAAAGAGCATGCAATATACTACCTTAGCAAAAAGTTTACCGACTGTGAAACAAGATACTCACTGCTCGAGAAAACTTGTTGTGCTTTGGCATGGGCTGCTCGCCAACTAAGACAATATATGTTGACTCACACTACCTTGTTGATATCTAAAATGGATCATATCAAGTACATATTTGAGAAGCCCGCTCTCTCCGGAAAAATATTAAGATGGCAGATGATCTTGACCGAATACGACATTTAGTATACAACCCAGAAAGCAATTAAGGGAAGTGTATTAGCTGATGTGATACGGTGGGAGAACTGACTATGGTTTTGCGTTTGTTTTTGCAAATGTTTCGGTTGAGCAAGAGTCCCCACCGACTTTTTATTTTATCCTAAGGAAAGGTTTAAAAAGCACAGCAAAAACCTTTGAGATTTTTCTTGGGTTCGGGGAGTAGATTATAGGAAGGGAAGGTATTAGCACCCTTTCTATCCATGGTTATCCATGGGCTCTTAGGTACTTGCTTAGATCAACTTGCCTTGGTTTTCAATTGTTTGAAATGGTGCTCGGTGTGTGGTTTTGAAAATGTTTTGAAAATATGCCTTGTATAGGCTACCCTTGTAACAATTCTTTACTCGAATGTTTTACAAAAGGTGTTTTGTCTTTTGAAAAGATGTTTCAAGTTTTTTTGAAAGTTTGTTTTGAAAGTGTTTGTGAAGTGTGGTTTGAAATTAGGCAAGTGTTTTCTTTGCAAATTGACAAGTACCTAAGAGTTATCTACCCTAAAGCTTTCTCAAAGATTTTTGTTATGTTTTAAACCTTTTGACAATTTTGTTCCACCATTGCATTTGGTGGACAATCTTGTATTAGGAGGTGAAAGGGACGAGCGCGGGTCATCGTTTAGACCATAATTGCAATAGCGTTAAATGTCTTTGGGCAATTCTTTTCTTTGAAAGGGACTTGATCATTTTAGGCAACTTTTCGAAAGCGTCATCGAGGGACTATGATCATTTGATTGTTTGTTTTACCTAAAGAAACCTAACATGCAATATGGACCAATTATTTGAAGGCAACAAAGTGGAATATCCTAGGGGTGCAAGTGTGATATGTGTTGTCCATATTTCATGCTCATTTATCTTGAAATTAGGTCAAGCTATTTTGTTCTTTTTATTTGCATACAAACCCTAATTCTAGCATGGTATATTTAGGAAGCGTTTAAAGTGCGAAAAGTAAAATTCCTACACTATTACAACACAATATGGGAAGGGGGGTACAAATGTTCAAATGGGGGGGGGGGGGGGGTATTTAGACAAAGAAATTAAACCTAGCTATTACATCATTTTTTGAATATTTACAAATAATTGATTGCATAGATTAAATGGAAAATAATAAAGATGCAAAAATGCAAAAAGGTTTTTATGTATATGAAAAGAAAGGGTATTATTTATGTATTCAAATAAACAAAATAAAAAGGTATTATTTTTGGAGTACTTTCATATTTAGGGCAAAACCCTAGTTTATTAAATAAAATGTAGTATTTATTCAACATATATAATATTTATTATTTATATACAAAAATAAAATGAAAATGAAATATATTTATAAAAATACATTTTTTAGTGTTAAATATAAAAATATGTATATTTTTGGTATTTTTATTTTAAGTGTACTAATGTATATGTATTTATTTCTATTATTTACAAATATATATTAAATATGCACAAAATAAAAAAAACATTTAATTTTTTATATAAAAAAAAGAGTATATTTCATATAAAGTATTTTAAGAAGATAAAAATAAAATAAAAATGGAAAAATACCAAGTGTTTATATTATTTTTCCTATTTATTCTAAATAATGTAATATGTATTTATTTACATACAAATATCAATGTAATCAAATAAATGCCTAAAAATATAAAAATGATGCAAAAAATATTTTTTAGGTTTTTAATATTATTAACAAAAATAAATAAGTTAGAATGAAAAAAGAAAAGTCAAAAAATCAATGAAATAAAGCAAATGGGTTCAGGGGGTGCAGAAGAAATAATGTGGTGTGAAAAGAAATTGCACAGAAGGCCCAGCCCATGAACCTTCTTCTTCAACCTTCAGACAAAAAACATGTCAAAACGCGCGCCTGTATTTCACATTCAAACACCTGGATTCTTTGATTTTTTGCACAAACTTCCAACATAAGAAATGTTAAGCATTGAATCACGATTCCAAATATATAAAAAACTCATCCTAACTCTCAGAAATGAGAGAGAATTTTGACATTCCCAAATCCTGACCTAAGTTTTCTGCCATGTTCAGACTCAAAATTCTTGCAGCACACATAACATAAATGAAATCTAACTACATGGGCATGTTCAGGGCTATGAATGTGACATATTATCTTTACAAACCTAAAGCTAACAATGCCTAATAAGAGAGATAAGAATCCATGAACTTACCTGTTCAGTTGAAGTTCTATCTGGCAATGGAGAAACTTTCAGTGCAAAGTGATGATTGGTATAGCTTCCTTAATGTCCAGGGATGCTATTCCAAGCTTTACTTTGTCTTGAAACCTTTTGAATCGTGCTAGAGCTCTTCACCTGCAAATCAGAAAAGTGAAAATGGTGGAACTGGTTAGAGGAATTACAGGTCGTGTTTTAGGTTTTGGTTAGCTTGCATTGATTCTAGGGAATGTGTTTGATGAGCTTTGGTCAAGGAAACATGCAAGGAATGAGAGATGGTGTTCAAACTGCAGGCCTTGCCCTGTTTTTGCAGTTTGAGAGTGATTCTGGGAATGGGAGTGTTTGGGAGGTATTAGAGTCGTGTTCTAGCTTGGTTAGGATGATTAGAATGTGTCCAAAACAAATGCTTAAGTGTTCTAATGCTGATATGAAAGTTATGTGATGTTATGCCACTTTTCTTCACCCTTAAGCAAACAAAACCAAGTTGATGTTCTAGGCAAGTAGAGGCCCCCTAATCATGCTGCTAACCTTATCTTAATCAGAGTGTTTTGCTCATAATCTTGTGCCAATTAGATTTCATCTGTACTTGTTGGATTTTCAATTGGACATAAAGCTTGCTTTTGCAAAAATGGCCATTTTGCTTTTTCCATAAATGGATTAAACTTGTATGTAATGCTTGAACTCAAAGAACAACACTTTAACACAATGTACATGCATTAAATTATTGAGTGTTGGATGGTTTAAGGACCTGTAATGTAGCACAAACTATGCTGACTTGAAAATGGCCTAAGTTATGAACATGTACATGATCAATTCAAAAGTGAGTTTTTGCCATATTGTGAAATTCGATTCTCCCAAGTTATGAGGTTTTTTGATGAGTTTTTGGACATTTTGGAAAGCTTGGAATGTGTACTACAATCCATCTTTGAAATGAAAATTGAAATTCCAAGTGGAAGTGTATGGAAAATGGCCTTGAAGTTAGGTAGAAAACCTTGCCAAAATAGGTTAAAATTTCACTAAGTTAAGAATGGTTTAGTGCCCTTATTCAAAAAATTGTAACTTGAGATACAAGCCTCATTTGGGAAAATTTTGTGAATCAAAGTTTTAGATTATGCAACAAGCTACAACTTTCATGTTTTGACTTTTGTTTGAATCCAAATGAATCATGGTGATAAAGTGGGGCAAAGTTAGGAAAAAATTAGGGTTTTTCATAACTTAGAAAAATTCTAAGTTATGAAAAATCTTCATTTCAAACCCTAATTTGTAATTCTTGATTTCTTGATGAACAAGTTTCATGATTTGGCATGTTTTGATGAAAAATGAATCTTGACACTTGATTTTGACCAAAAAGTCAAAGTTTGACTTTTCAGTATACAGTCAAAATTGATCAATTGACTGGGAAATTCAACTGTCAATCTTATGTATTTGGGATCTTTTAAACTTGTTGAGCATGTCAAGACAATTACATGGGGTCCTTGAGTCCATATGTGAGCTTGGCTTGCCATTGGCTGGGTCAAACAGTCAAAAATTGCCTTTGTGCAGTCAAAACCCTAAAAATGACCATTTTGCCCTTTTGGTGATCTGATCAAATTTCTTGTGGAATTGTGATCCAAACTTGATCAAATGGTCCATGTGAGTTCATAATGTTGACGTGGGTCAATTTTCATGAGATTTGACTGTCAATTGGCCACAGTTGACTTTTTCCCCAATACAGTTGATTTCTAGGTCAACTGTTTAATTGACTAGGCAAAATTTGGAATCAAGACTTGAAACTTGATGTGGATAAACTTGGGAGTCCAATATGAAGCATGAAAGTCATCTTAGGCATTTTTGGTCAAAACATCTTTGTGCAAACACCTAATTTGGGTTAACAGTGTAAGGAGAAGCCTTGAACAGATGAAACCCTAACTGGATCTTGAGCTCCAAGGGCTTAGTGATGAGAAATCAATGAGAAATGGGAGGGAAAATTTTGGGGTACAACAGCTGATCATTTGGCTCATTAGCCTATGGATGACTACCAATTCATGAGTTTTGAGTTCCTGGATGAGAACATCATGTTAGTAACTGATTGTGAAGAACCTGGACCGAATTAAGGACATGAACAAGGATCCCGATGGACTATGGTTTTTGACGGAGCTTCCAACGCTCTTGGTAATGGAATCAACACTATAATCATATCTCCTGAAGGCTGTCATACTCCTTTCACTGCCAGATTATGTTTCAATTGTACCAATAATATGGCTGAGTATGAAGCATGCATTATGGGTCTCAAAGCTGCTATCAACTTGAGGATCAAATTCTTGAGTGTATTTGGATACTCAGACTTAGTGATCAGTCAAATCAAGGTAGAATGGGACACGAAGCATCCTAATCTCATCCTGTACAAAGAGTATGTATTGATATTGATTCCACACTTTGAAGAAGTTACCTTCAAGCATTTTCCACGAGAGGAAAATCAACTAGCGGACGCACTAGCTACAATGTCATCCATGTTCAAGGTCAGGTGGGATAATGAAGCTCCTCATATCACTATCGAGAGGATGGATGAGCCAGCATACTGTCACAAGATTGGTACTGAAGAAGTAATGGACAAGCCTTGGTTCCATGAAGTCAAAATATATCTCAAACTCCAAGAGTATCCTGAGGGAGCTTCAGTCAATGATAAGAAGTTCCTAAGAAGGTTCTCTGCTAAGTTCTTCCTCAGTAACGGGATCCACTACAAACGCAATCATGATTCTACCTTGCTTCAGTGTGTAGACAAGAGTGAGGCAGAAAAGATTATGGCTGAGTTGCATGAAGGTACCTTTGGCACTCATTCTAGTGGGCACTTAATGGCTAAAAAGATCCTACGAGCAGGATACTACTGGTCCACCATGGAGGCACACTGTTATCAACATTCACGGATTTGTCACAAATGCCAGATCTACGCTGACAAGGTACATGTGCCTCTGGTTCCTCTGAACATCTTGACTGCTCCTTGGTCGTTAGCAATGTGGGGCATTAATATGATTGGGGAAATTAGACCTACGACTTCTAATGGATATCGCTTCATCCAGGTTGCCATTGATTACTTCACAAAATGGGTCGAGGTAACTTCATTTACTTATGTTACCAAGAACATTGTGGCCCGATTCATCAAATACAACCTTATCTATCAGTACGATATTCCAGAAAGAATCATTATAGATAATGGTACCAATCTCAATAACACTATGATCATTGAGCTCTACACGCAATTCAAAATCCAGCATCATAACTCTTTTCCTTATCGATCGAAGATGAATGGAACTGTTGAAGCTGCTAACAAAAACATCAAGAAGATCATACAGAAGATGATGGTGACATACAAAGACTGGAACAAGATGTTACCATTTTCTCTTCATGGTTACCACACCACAATGCGCACATCAATAGGGGCAACTCCTTTCTCTTTGGTATACAGCATGGAAGTTGTCCTGCCCATTGAAGTCCAGATCCCTTCCTTGAGAATCATGAAGGGTGCAGGGCTGAGTGAAGACGAATGGGTCCAGACTCGACTTGATCAATTAAACTTGATTGATAAGAAGAGGCTCGCGGTTGTCTGCCATGGTCATATGTACCAAAAACGTACGACCAAAGCTTTTAACAAGAAGGTCAGACGTCAAGTATATCAGGCCGGGGATCTAGTAATCAAGCGCATCATACTGCCGCAAGGTGATCCCAAGGGAAAATAGACTCCCACGTACAAAAGGCCATTTGTGATCAAGAACATATTTTCTAGTGGGGCCATGATATTAACTACTATGGACGGTGACGACCTTCTGCACCCGGTAAACGCGAACATAGTTAAAAGATACTACGGGAACAAAGACCTGCTAGGTCGACTGGAATAGGCAAAAATTAGGTCATCCCGGCGAACCAAATGGGTTCGGGCAAAAATTAGGGGTATACATAAAAAATCTGTACACCCAGCAAGTCGAAAACCTGAAAAGGCAACTTGGCAAAAAAGGGTATCCCGGTGGATTGAAAACCCAAAAGGGAGGTCTAGGAAAAAGTTAGGGATTTAAAGCGTATAATCATGTCATGTTGGATCACCTTACAGCCAATCTTCAGTATCAACTATCGAGCTTAAGTGGTAGTAATCAATCCAGTCAGCTTCGGACAAGCAGCGAAAGAGATGAGATGCTCAAAGGCATAAAGACAATAGCAGAATGGGAACCCAATGGGATTATTTCACATAGCTGTTTTTTCTTTGTATACTATTTTTGTATAGTTTCCATTCTTACGACGGCATTCTCTTACCAGGATGTCTGTCTCCTTGTACAAAAACGCTTATTCAAGTTAATACAAAACTATCCCTTGGAAAGTGAAAAACTTCTGTTTTTATTTTTTTATTTTGTTTGCGAGAATGTCCAGTGATTATTGTTTAACATATGCATTTGAATGTGATTACTGCTTACAAATATGCACCTAAAAACAGAAATACATTTTCTAATGACTTTAAGAAACGGGACAATATCTAAGGGCCATCCACAAAATCCCCGCAGATATTTCCTCCAGCAGATACCTTCTCTTGCAGGTACAGAGGCGGGGACATCCTACTGCAAGGTCGCTGCCATATTCTCAGCATGCAGCCTAACGGTGTCAAGTGTTCTCATATCCCCGGCGGAGCAAAAATCTCCAACTAATGCTCTGACATCTAAGAAAAGATCCCCCAGTGAAGTCGCCAAGCTTCTCAAGATTCCCCAATAGGATCTCACAAAATCCCCAAGCGTATTACGGAGTTTCCCTTCCCCAACGGTTTTCTTCTAAAAACAACAAAACAAGAATTTCTAGCGTAAACATTCTAAATAAAGATGACTTTCTTGTGAAAATGGTTCAGAAACGGTGCAGATACGATCCAGAGACGGATGTCATTCTGACACTTATTTCAGCACATCTTCTAAAAACAGTTCAGGTATGATCTAGAGACGGATGTCATCCTGACACTTATTCCAAACTATCTTCTAGCAACGGTTCAGGTACGATCCAGAGACGGATGTCATCTTGACACTTATTCTAGACTATCTTCTAGCAACAATTCAGATATAGTCATGTCATAGATTCACTCTTACAATCCTCAAATAGTTCACGGAGTTTACATTACCCAAAAAAATTTATTTCTCTAAACAACAGAATTTCATCTCCCAGCATTTTATCTTCCAAATTTGAAGACCTACATTATTCCCCGCAGTAACAGTCAGGGATTTATTTTCCCTAATTCAGCAATACAGCAATGGAACAACTGACACGTTTATACATTGCATTCATACATCATTTCCACAAACATCATAGCATATGCAGCACAAATGCATATATCACAATCTCATTTATTTTGAGAGCATCATGTAATTCATACATCATGACATCGCATGAAACTGACTTTACCTTTCCAGGTTGAGTTCGCAGAAAGACAAACACTATCAACTTATACAACAGGCCAAAGATTAATGCCCGAAACCAGACGGGAAAACTATCTACACGACCAAATGATATGAACTCCCGAAGCAAGACGGGTTTACCAACAAATACAACAGGCCACAGATGAATTCCCGAAACTGGGCGGGGAAACTATATATGTGACCAACAAAGTAAGTCCCGGATTAATACCAGTAACAAGCCAGGAAAACTATATGTGGATATATAATTGTAGATTAACACCTGGAACAAGTTAGGAGAACTATCTACATGAGGATATTAAAGATTAACACCTGTAACAAACCAGGAAAACTATATTTCTTTCTCAAGTCAGAGATTAATACATGTAACCAGCCAGGACAACTATCTCAAGGACCAACAATTTTCAAGTTCTAGATTAATACCTGAAACCAGACAAGACAAATATCTGCGAACAACTGATCGTAGATTAACACCTTAAACCAGACAGGAAAACTATCTACATGACCAGACAAAGCAATCTTACACAGACTCCTTCTCATATATCTCCGGATGCAGGCTAACACAGACTCATCCTAGAACAGCCCTACACAGGCTCTTTCTAATATATTTTTATATAACAGTTAATTCCATTATCCCCAACAAGTTACTGTGAAGCCTGGATTTCAACCAGAAAACAACAAACTTTCATCTCTCCAGAGATAACTCTTCAGTAGAGTCTTGGACAACTGAAGCTCCTAGAATCTATTCCCCCACAGAGTTTTTCCTCAAGCGGGAGAATAATAGAAACCCATATTCCCCAGCAGAGTCCTCCTCAGATAGCAGGAACAGGAATTCCCCACAAAGAGACCTCTTAGGAAGTCATCATCTGCTTTGGATGGCATCTTAAGCCCATCTCCGACGACTCTCTGTCATCTTCTCCAAATGGCATCTGTAAGCCCATTCCCGCCATTATCAACCATCAATGTTACTGCATGCGAGTGCAAATTTCTGGGCACTCTAGTGTTCAATCCTCTTCCACCTTCAGATCACAAAAGGCAGACAGGCCAATCTAAATCCTCAGGTTTAAGAATATTGAACAGGGGCAGTTGTTGTACCCCAAAATTTGCCCTCTCATGTTTCCCAAGGTTTCTTTTACATGGGTGGTTACAAACACTTGCCAAATGAAAAATGAAAATTTTTTAATGATAGAAAAGTGTTTTTCGATTGGCATGCCAACAATGTCTTTTGATTGGCATCTGAGTAATATCCTTCGATTGGCACATCAGAGCAAAGGGTCCTTAATTTGGCATGTCAACAAGCTTCGATTGGGCGTCTAAAACCCTTCGACCAAGCATTGGCCCATCAGCTTCGATTGCGTGTTGGTTCCCCTTTAGAGCAAACATTGGTCCAAGTTTCATTTAGGCGTGAATCCCCTAAAAGTTCCCTTCGATCCAAAGCAGTGGCCTCTTGCATGTGTATTTTGATTCACTAGGAAAAAACTTCCTCGGGCTTTCCTTGGTTTCACAAGGCAAAGACCCATCAGCTTGACTTTAATCTACAAGGAAAAAGGCCCCTTTTACTGGTCTTCTATTCATAAAACAAAGGGTTTCCTCATACATGCTTCGATTCACTAGGTGATGGCCTATTTTACACTTGCTTTGGCCTGCCTCATGCTAGCGCCCACAAGGCATTGGCTTCCTTTGTGCCAGCTTTAATTGGGCAATGGTCCCCTTTGAAACAGTTTTTCACACTTCGACACGCATGTTAGTCCCTTCGAAGGCGCATTCATGAGGTCCCTTCGAAGAAGCATTCATTAGTCCATTTGAAGGACACATGGTTGCTGAATACAAGCTTGTCTTATGATGGGTCTTGGTCCTACATGTGGCCAGGCCCAGGCATCTTATGCATTAGCATTCGAAGGTGGTGACAAAGGAGGTTTTTGATTGGCCATATTGAAGTTTTCACTTGAGTTGTTTGAATCAAGCAGCTAGGGAAAGTAGATATAATCAATCGAATAAGCTCTAATAAGGAGGTTTTTGAACACTTCGAATCAATACTCTAGGCCATTTTAAGAAGGAAATTAGAGTCATTCGAAGGAGGGCATTTGAAAGTCAAATGTGTCCAGGTCCATAGAAAATTCAAAAAAAATGGACAAGAAACCATGTCTTTGGCAAAGCTTCAAAGTGATATTCATGGCCTTAAAACACCAACTTAATGGTTGTTTATTCCTTTTCCCTCTTGTCCCCTCCATCCCCTCTATATAAGGAGCACACTAGAAAGCTTCAAGGACGGCCGGAAAACACCTCAAGGAGTCACACAAAAAATTGCAAAAACTCTCCAAAGTTGTCAAACTCTAAAACCACTTTTTTTCAAGCCTCCTCGTTGCAAAAGCCCTTTTGATTCACTCTTAGCAAGAACACAGAGTAAGCTAGGATCAATCTCCATGATCCAAAACGTACGAAAACTGCATATCATAAAGTTTTTACGTTTTTTTTCAAAGATTTGTTTCTTTTAATTTGTTTAGTTTTAGGTGTGATTGATGTTTCTAACGTGATTCTGAGTATTTCCTGAACAGGTCTGAACCGGTAGGATAGCCTCATGCACACAATATCACCCTAAGCCATTTTGTCTCAGTCTTGATATACTTTGATTTGAAACGCATGATCCAGCCATCTTTAGCCAAAAATAAGGGTAGATTTGGAATCATGGGGCTCAATTTAGGGGGACATGGCTTTTCAGAGCTTTAAAAATCATATTTGTGCATTTTTGCAAATTACAGGTCGTCGGAGAAGACGACCGGAGTTAGGGCTCCGACGCTTCTCCGGCCATAGTATTTATTCTTCTTTTTGTTTTATTTGTGTTGCACCCCAAAATTTTCCCTCCAATTTTCACACCAGATAAACTCCTAGAGGTCCTCAATTGCTCAAGTTGACTAAGGATTGGCCAGACAAATCCTCCTCCTAAGACAATGAGCCTCAAACTAGGGTTTCACTCCTCATCAATATGTTTGAGTTTCCAAGGGTCCTAAGTGGTTTCAATTTCTCTAATATGTCCTCAAGATCATCCATGCCAAGTTTCATGCCTTGCACAAGAAGTTTGCTCAGTCAACTGCTCAAATGCCTGAAAATCAATTGTACTAGGTCAAAAGTCAACTGTGACCCACATACAGTCAAACTTCAATATTTTTGGTCAACATCAACATTTTGAAGTGATATCCATCATTTTATCAAGGGTTGATCATGATTCCTCAAGGAATGCTCCTAATTCATCAAAACTCAAAAGTTGCTAAATTAGGGTTCCTATAGGAAAAGTCAACCAAACTTTGACCAGGCATAACTTTCTCATATTTTATCAGAAATTTCTCATCCAAGGCTCATTTTTAAGAGAATACAATTCCCTACAACTCATATTCATACCTCAAGTTCAATAAATCCACTCATGAAAAGATATAAATTTAGACATTATATGTCCTTTTCGAAAGTCAGCAAAAACACCTTTTGGGTAAAAGCTTCTTACATGAACATGGAAGATCCAATTGAGATGAAACCAAATAGGTTGCTTAGGGAACATCATAATCTTTCTAAAAAGTCCAAGAACACCCATCATAGGGTTAAAATTGAGAGAAATATGCATTGTCAAAGTTGGTCATTTTTTGAAAAAAATGCATGAAGCAAATATTGACCAAACTTGGATTTTTTCCAAATGGGCCTATCTTTTCAAGTTTGAAACTCATTCCTAACATGGTCCACGACCTCTAAGCCCACCCATAAATTTTTCTACTATTTATGGTATTTATTTTGATATTTTATTCATTAAAATTCAGAATTAAATAAATAAATAATAGAAATAATGTAAATTTTGACGTGAATCCATTTTGGGCAAGTTTTATGCTGGTTTATGTCAATTGATTTCGTGCAATAACCCTTCAAATATGTACAGGTTCATCCACATGTGAAAATGACATAAAATCATCAAATGTGGAATTTTTTCAAATTTTGATCATGGTCTTAAACACAACATTATGAGGGAGATTCTTTCCATGCTTTCTTGTCTACTCATTCTCCTCTATAAATATAGAGCCATACAAGCTTTAAAAACACAAAATTCCTCTCTAAAAAGCTCTCAAAAAGCTCTTCAAAAAGCTCTCCAAAAGCTCTTCAAAAAGCTCTCCAGAAATCAAAGAATTGGTGTAAGTCATATCTCGAGGTTCCGGTCTCTCTCGATTGACATCAAGCCTCAAACCATCCTCTTGAAGTCCTCAGGATTCTTACAAGGCCCAAGAGTAATCCATCACACGCCTAGCACGCCCCTATTTAACAACACCGGTTTGAACAGTTATGGATGGTTGAATCAGAGGTTCCATGCAAGAATCTGAAAACACCATGGTTAGGGCATGAAGCTTTTGAAGATTCAGGCCTAGGGATTTCTTATGATTGCACCCCCTGTTTACTTTTGCTACTAGGCCCATCTTAATTTTCTTGTTTTATTCATTTCATTTATTTCTTTTAATCCCTTTTTTTATTTTAATCAATAAACAAATATAAAAATCACATAAAAATAGATTTAGGATTTTTCTCAATTAAATTTTAATTTTGGTAAATTAATTAACTAATCACTTTAACTTTTTTTTAAATTAAAATTAATAGAACTTAGGTTTAATTTTATTTTAATTCATTTTCCTTTTCGTAACAAAAATACCAAAAAAACATAAAATCAATTTCTTTTATTTAAATTTCATGTTTCTTTAATAATTAATTTTTTTTTTAAATATAGATCTAGATCAATTATTTTTTAACTTAAACCATTTTCATGAATTAAAACAAAAAACAACAAAAATATTTTTTTATATCTTAGGATTTTTATACGTCTTTTCAAATTTGCGTGTTATTATTCTTTCGCACTTCCTTTTATTATTGTAACTGTATATTGGGATGTAATAGATGATTAGTAGGACCTTTACCGCTTTTATTTATTTTTCCCCCAGTTTTAGATATGTACATAATCCCCCTCCCCGAAGCCTTGTAATAGCTAGGTTTTATATTTCTGCACTTTTAAACTACTGCAATTATTAACTGCTAGATGTATGACTAATAGGATTGTATGGAAAGAATAATCAAACATTAGAAAACTTAACACAAGACTAAAATAACTGAACATAACACACCTTGCACATATGCACCCTTAGGGTATACCTCACTTGGTTGCCTCGGAAAATAATGGTCATTTCCCTCGAACTTAGGGATGTCTTAGCAAAGACCCTTAATTCTAAAGTCATCATAAAGATCATGGTCCCTAACGTCCCTCGAGTTGCCTACGAGAAATGATCTTCTCCCTCAATGTTGCCTATATGATGACAGTCCCTTTGAATGCTAATATATATTTACATGTTGCCTTAGATGACCATAGTGTCCCTTTCGATAGTCCCTCAACATCCAGCGATAGGGCTACCTACTCACTAATAGTAGGATAGTTCTGTCTAAAGGAAACGAGAAAATGAACAATATTTTTCGAGTAGGTAGAAACTCTTAAGTACTTGCTCAAAACAATAAAAACTCTTTTTCACAAACACTTTCAAAACAATTTTTCAAAAACAACTTCGTCACACTCTTGAGGACAGATACAAGGGTTATCACGAAGTTAAACAAAAACTTTTTCAAAATACACACAAGCAATTTCAAAATGAGCAAGTACCTAAGAGCCCATGGAAAACCACAGATAGAAAGGGTGCTAACACCTTCCCTTTCTATAATCTACCCCGTACTCAGAAACATCTCAAAAAAGGTTTTTTCTGTTCTTTTTCCTTTTCCTTAGTTGGATGAAATAAAAGCCGGTGGCGATTCTTGCTTACCGCGACATTTGCAAATACAAACGCAAAACCAGTATTAAACTGTCGGTTCTGCCACCGTATCGCAGAACTGGAGACTCTGCTGGGGAGTTAAATAAGTGGGGTATACCTTATGATTTAGGTCATTTCTAAAATTTCTTTCTTGTTTTGCTTTGCCTTCTTTATATTCAAGGTTTTTGTTTGGGTATTATTGAAGATCCTACACCCAGATCGGGGAACACCTTTTAGGTAAGTAGCAATAAACTGTGAGGGAACTGTGCGTGGTATATTGGCACGGTTGAAGCAGTAGCTACATTGATGTGACACTTTGGTTGGTACCGTTAACCCTTGAGTCAATCAAGGAGAGTACGGGGCCATCGCGTGGTGTCATAAAGCATCAACTGACCATAGAACCTTTAATTGCACAACTTGGCCAGTAGGACATAGCGAGATGGCCGGCTTTAGTGTATTCCTAAGGTCAAAAGATACTTGATGCTACACTCATTGAGGTTTGACTCTTGAGTTTTGTTTGGTTGCGAGTCAATTGCCTATTGAATGAAGATTGGGGGAAAGATCAGTGATATTGAGATCCCTTAGAACCAGGTTACTATTTATAGGAAAGGTTGAACCAATCCAGCTTCAAGAGGGTATGACCTTAAAACTCATGCAGGCCTTAAACCTAAGGCTACTTATGTGACTTGTTTTCTTTCTTTACCTAACAATTTGAACTCATTGTAGGGATTTGTTTGTATTCCCCGCAGGACCTTGTTTGTATAAATCCAATAAATTGGTTTCTTACCCTGCATTGTTGCTTGATGCATAACATACACATCATAACATCATACCATATCATTTCCTTAACCATTTCAAGGATCTCAAAGGCCTGTGATGCAGGTTATGATAAAGCAGACGTCTAGCAAGGGGTAAGGGGATTTATTTTCCTCTAGCCAATGTCGTCAAAAGACCAAAACACGATAACTTGAGTCAGGGGCTATAACCCACTTGATATGGTGAGCTTAACTCTTGTAGAAAGACCTTCAACGATACGAAGTGCTTCAATCAAAGCGGAAAATTTCAACTTCTGACATTTTCTTGTTTACCCCGCGAGATCCTTGAAAACATTGCATACATATATCATACATATCATTGCATAACAGGTCTTCCAGTACAGGTCTCTCATGTTCTCACTATTTATTACAGCAATGGCTTTCCAACAAGACAACAGAGATCTCCAAACTCAAGAAGCTCAGTTCAGGAAAATGTTCCTAAACCTATCCAAGGGGCAGGAAGAGTTGAAAACACTCCTTGCTGGGAACTTGGTCAAGAAAATTCCCGAAGACAATAGGGAAGAACGACTGGAACAACTGCAAGCTGAGGTAGATGCAATGAGAACCCAGATGCTGGGGCAGATGGCTCTTATCCAAGGCCTAGCCCAGGGACAAGAAGAGATGAAAGCCATCATCAACCAACTTCATCAAGACGGATACAACAGTATGAAGCAAACAGTCGAGGTCGGGGACCAAGTCATTGATCAACCTCCAAGAAGACAAAAGGTTGGTTTGGTGAAGAGTGGACCTCTCCAAATTGTTACCACGTCACGGGTCCAACAATAACCTCGCCAAAATCAACGGTTTAATCAGTGTAAGCCGGATATACCCAAAAGGTAGTTTACCAAACTCAACATGTCGTTGTCTCAAGCTTTGCAACACATGTTGAAGATGAATCTTATTACAATGATAAACCCTCATCCGAACCCTAAGACTTCCTTTCCTAACTACAATCCGGATACAAGGTTTGCTTATCATTCTGGCAGCCCGGGGCACGATACTAACGATTATTGGGCGCTGAAATACAAGATTCAGAATATGATTGACGCCAAAGAGATTGAATTCAACCCTCCTAAGACTCCCAACGTGATTACTGCTCCCCTGCCAAAACATGGCTAGGATCGAAAGTATTTTTTTCATTTGAATTCTCAAGTTGTATTTTCTTTGTTTATTCGAACAATTATTGTCATATCAAAACTTTGTTATTTCATTAATGCATTACACATGTTTGTCTTGAATTAATCTGTTTTCATTATGCTTAAACTTCTTTATACTTCCTTTTCGTGATATTCAAATCTCGATTAAAAGCTCAAAGCCTTAGAGGGAGGATGACGAAAAAAATACCATAATCTCTATAGTATGCTTTTGAACAGACCTTGCTGACGATGTACAGGCGTTGTTTCAAATCCTAAACAGTGGAGTTGTAAGGAAGGTAATCCCTAGTCAACCCCTTTGAGCCAAAGAAGTAGGAGTTTTTCTTTCACACAAATTAAAAACCTTAATCACAACCTGGGGCAGGGTTGTTTTCTCAGTTAATTCAGGTGCACATTCAGTCGCAATCTGCCGCTTCGTACACAACGAATGGCATCGAAGACGTCCTTCCAAAACAAAAAACGGTGATGGTTCCGCATAATCGTCAAGACAGGCAGTCATTATCTCTCGAAATAAAAGCCCATTAAGTCAAAACCTATGAAGGAGACTTTAGAAAAAAACTGGGGCATCCCGCTGACTGTAATCACAAAAAGAAATAGTTCAGGCAAAAGACGGGGATAATAAAATCAAAAAGAAAGAGGTCCTACAAATCCTCGACAAAAAAGATTAAAAAAATGACTGCCTATGCAATACAAACTTTCAGTATCCGAACCATTACTGGAACATCAAGGACAGTACTTCAGGACCCAACTGGGATTCTAAACATGCAATTAGCTGAGCATAGGACTGAAGGACATCACGAAGAACGGGTGGGTATAAATAAGTTTTGAGCCTTTATCCTTTGTTTCTTAAACCGTGAACCAGGCCATGTTATAACCCTTAAAAGTCCTAGCTGAAGCATGGGTTAGTTTGACAGCATACTGTTACAAAGGTATCCTGACTCCTGTAGGACTTGTTACGAATCCTGAGTTGATATCACATTCTTGCAAATTTTGTTTTATTACGCAAAACACATTTTCAAAAAATTTTCAAGAGACATGAGTTTGCATTCATTAAATGACATTGTTTGCATATGACTAGTTATTTGACAGCAGAGCAATCCACACAATGGATATTCAATGAACAGACATCCTCTCAATGGACAGAATCACCTCAGCAGGAAAGAACTTCCAACAACAGGTTTTCCATAAGCAAGGGGCATGACATGATGTCTAACACAACTGGGGCAGTCTCTCCAAAAGTGTCAAATAACAAGGGGCAGACCTCCATCTGAATCACTTGGGGCATTACGCACGTATTCCAGCAATGAATCATGTGCCATCAAGAAAACATCTTGACAGTACTACAACACAACACTATGGACGGTGACAACTCCCTACATCCTGAGAACATGGACATAGTCGGAAAATACCACACATGAAAAATACTCGCTAGGTTGACTGACCTAGGCAAAAATAAGGGCATCCCGGCGAACCAAAAAAGTTTGGGAAAAAATTAGGGATAAAAACAAAAAAATTTGTATACCCGGCAAGTCGAAAACCTGAAAAGGTGGCTTGGACAAAAAAGGGTATCCCAGTAGGCTGAAAATATGAAAAGACAGTTCAGGCTAAAGTTAGGGATTAAAGCGTACGACCATGTCCCGAAGACTTATCATTCTAATCGCAGTTACCAAGCACCTCATGAGTTAGGATAACACTCAAGCTATCCACAAAGCCTGTGCAGGTACTTTCTCCAGCAAATACAGGGGCAGAAAAGTCCTGATGCAAAGTCATTGTCGTATCCTCAGCATGCGTCCCAGTGACATCTACACTCCACACATAGTAGAGACAACTAAAGCTTTGACATCGGCTTCCCCAAACAGGTGTTACCCTCCCCAGCCGGGTCCCTTCAGAAAACTGACATCTATATTCCCCAGCCGAATTTCATAATCGCAAGCGGGTCATAAAGTTTTCTCACAAGCAGAGTTTATTTCTCTGAATACAAAAGCTCAATCCCCAACAGAGCTTATTACTTCAGCTACGAAAGTTCATCTTCCAACAGAGTTATTTCCCCGCAGAGTTATTCTCAAACAGAGTCTCTCCCCGGCAGACTATTCGCAAACAGGAGTAAATCCACGGCATAGTCATCTCTGTTCACCATCCCCAATAGAAGTAGAAGAACCACTTTTTCTACGACGGTCAGGAATTCAATTTCCAGTACTCTCTGGCAGTAGTCATGGATTTATTTTCCCGAACTCGAATATGGCATAATAGCATCTCATGTTCATACATCAGGACATACGCACACATATTGCATACAGCATAATCTCATTTATTTTGAGAACATCATCATACAATGAATTTCATGCATCACATATAATTAATCATGTACCTTTTCAGGAAATATGGTTATCATCAACAATTTTCAGCAGCTCCTAGATTAGCTCTTGAAACTAAACAAAGTAATTATCTGCGCGACCAGATGCAGCTCTACACGGGTTTGTCATGAAGCAATCTTACACGGGTTTCTCCTAAATACAGCTTCGCACGGGTTTATCCTAAAAAAATATTACACGGGTCCCTTCTCATACATTTCCAAATAAAGTTTCACACGAACTCATCCCGAAATAACCTTAGCTAGGTTCCTCCTGAAGCCCTATACGGACTTATCCCGAAGCAACCTTACCTAGGTTCCTTATCGGTTCAGATGCAGTTTTACCCAAACTCCACACGAAGCAACCTTACCTAGGTTCCTTCTCGGTTCAGATGCAGTTTTACCCAAACTCCTCACGAAGTAACCTTACCTAGGTTCCTTCTCGGTTCAGATGCAACTTTACCCAAACACCCCATGAAGCAACCTTACCTAGGCTCCTTCTCGGTTCAGATGCAGTTTTACCCAAACTCCTCACGAAGCAACCTTACCTAGGTTCCTTCTCGGTTCAGATGCAGTTTTACCCAAACTCCCCACGGAGTAACCCTATGACCCAGGTTCCTTCCTATAAGCCCTACTAACCAGGCTTTCATCTTGAAGTAACCCTACGAAACAGGTTCCTTACCATAAGCCCTACTATCCAGACTTCCATTTTGAAGTAACCCTACTATCCAGGTTCCTTCCCATAAGCCCTACTATCCAGGCTTTCATCTTGAAGTAACCCTATGACCAAGGTTCCTTCCTATAAGCCCTACTATCCAGGATTTCATTTTGAAGTAACCCTACTATCCAGGTTCCTTCTCATAGTCCTACTATCCAGGCTTTCATTTCGAAGTAACCCTACTACCCAGGTTCCTTCTCATAGCCCTATTATCCAGGCTTTCATTTCGAAGTAACCCTACTACCCAGATTCCTTCCCATAAGCCCTACTACCCAGGCTTTCATTTCGAGGTAACCCTATTATCCAAGTTCCTTCTTATAGCCCTATTATCCAGGCTTTCATTTCGAAGTAACCCTACTACCCAGGTTCCTTCTCATAGACATATTATCTAGGCTTTCCTTTCCAAGTAACCCTACTACCCAGGTTCCTTCCCATAAGTCCTACTATCCAGGCTTTCATCTCGAAGTAACCCTACTATCCAGGTTCCTTCTCATAGCCCTACTATCCAGGCTTTCATTTAAAAGTAACCCTACTATCCAGGTTCCTTCTCATAGCCCTACTATCCAGACTTTCATTTCGAAGTAACCCTACTATCCAGGTTCCTTCTCATAGCCCTACTATCCAGGCTTTCATTTTGAAGAAACCCTACTATCCAGGTTCCTTCTCATAGCCCTATTATCCAGGCTTTCATTTCGAAGTAACCCTATTATCCAGGTTCCTTCTTATAGCCCTATTATCCAGACTTTCATTTCGAAGTAACCCTACTACCTAGGTTCCTTCTCATAGCCCTACTATCCAGGCTTTCATTTCGAAGTAACCCTACTATCCAGGTTCCTTCTCATAGCCCTACTATCTAGGCTTTCATTTCTAAGTAACCCTACTATCCAGGTTCCTTCTCATAGCCCTACTATCCAGGCTTTCATTTCGACGTAACCCTACTATCCAGGTTCCTTCCCATAGCCCTACTATCCAGGCTTTCATTTTGAACTAACCCTACTATCCAGGTTCCTTCTCATAGCCTTATTATCCAAGCTTTCATTTCAAAGTAACCCTACTATCCATGTTCCTTCTCATAGCCCTACTATTCAAGCTTTCATTTCGAAGTAACCCTACTATCCAGGTTCCTTCTCATAGCCTTACTATCCAGACTTTCACTTCGAAGTAACTCTACTATCCAGGTTCCTTCTTATATCCCTATTATCCAGGCTTTCATTTCGAAGTAACCCTACTATCCAGGTTCCTTCTCTTTTATCTCAGGACAACATTGTACAACACTATAAAACCTGGATAGTAGGGTTACTTCGAAATGAAAGCTTGGATAATAGGGGGATCAATTTAGGGGGGACATGGCTTTTCAGAGCTTTAAAAATCATATTTGTGCATTTTTGCAAATTACAAGTCGTCGGAGAAAACGGCCGGAGCTAGGGCTCCGACGCTTCTCCGGCCATAACATTTATTCTTCTTTTTGTTTTATTTGTTTCAGATTGATATCATAAAAACAACATGGTCCAGTGGTAGCACACGTTATAAAGGCATATCCCTTGCAGATCCTGGGTTCGATCCAGGCGCAAGGGAATTTTATTTTTCTAACACATACTTTGCAGATCATGTGTACTAAATCCAAGCGCGTGTATCATATGCTCCATCATCATTTCCATTGGATCTCATCAGCGCCAGATCAAACGATCCAGACCCAGATGACCGTGATGGATCCTCAACATCCAGTAACATTGGATTATGCGTAGAGCCTGGGTTTAATTTCAATTGGGCCCGGCAATTTCAAACAGCACCCCATATTTTTCTTTTCCTATCAGGCCCATCTAGCATTTTTGTTGTATTTTTTTAGTTTTATTTATTTTTGTTTTCTTTATTTATTAATTAAACAAATAATCAGAAAAATCACAAAAAAATATTAAGTTAGTATTTTTTTTAATTAAACTAATTTTGTAAATAAATTAAATAAATATTTTAACTATTTTCTTTAATTTAAAATGAATTAGAACTTAGGACTTGATTTAGCTTTAATTATTTTTCTTTTCATAATAAAAACAACAAAAATTTAGATTTTTTTTAGTTAATCTTGTTTTCTAATTAAATTTTAGGAATTAATTTCACTTAGTTATTTTCTTAAAATAATTTAAAATAATCAAAAAATATTTTCTTATTTCATTAAGAATTACATTAGGTTTTACACGTCTTTACCTTTCGGGCGTTATTTATTTTTCGCATTTTTACATTACTGTACATGTATACTGGATGTAATAGACTAATTAGGATTTTTTACTGCTTTCCTTATTTTTCTTCCCCCAAGCTCTATACATTGTATATATCCCCCTCCCTGAAGCCATGTAATAGCATAGGGTTATATTTTCGTATTTTACATTTTTCTGTACATATTAACTGTTGGTAACTAGGATTGCATGGAAAGACTAAAATCTAACGCTAGCAAACCTAATAACGCAAGATAAATAGATGAATTAAACACAATTGCACCTTCGCACCTCTAGGGTATCCCACTTTGATTGCCTTCCAAAAACAGTCACAATTCTCTAAACGTGAGAAGTTTTAGTGATTGTACTCTAGTTTGAAAGATCACAAGTCCCTCGACGACCCTCTCGATGTTGCCTCGGTAAAAAATGATCTTAGAACTTTAGGATAGTTACTAAAATTCCTTGCCAATTTGCCTTTGTGACCATAACGTCCCTTCGAATGTCCCTCTTACATCCAACGACTAGGGCTACCTACTCACTAATAGTAGGATAACATTGTCTAAAGGATAGGAGGAAAAGAACAAACCTTTTCGAGTCCAAGTAGATAGCTGTAAAATGCTTGCTCAAGTAAAACAAACTTTTTTTACACCTACACATTTCAAAAACAACTTTCAAAAAGACATTTGTTTTGTCAACACTCTTGAGGACTGATACAAGAGTTATCACAAAGAAAATCGCCATAATAAGGCATTCCAAAACATTTTTCAAAACACACAAAGCACAAGATACTTTTAAAATGAGCTAAGCATCTAAGAGCTCGTAGTGAACTACGGATGGAAAGGGTGCTAACACCTTCCCTTTCCATAATCTACCCCCCTTACTCAGAAAATTCTCGAAAAGGTCTTTTTCTGTTTTTTTAACCCTTTCCTTAATTTGGATAAAAGAAAATTTGGTGGCGACTCTTGCTTACCGCAACATTTGCGAACACAAATGCAAAACCAATATAAACAGTCGATTCTGCCACCGTATCACAAAGATATAGCATCTTTTGAATCATAGAACAACATCAATATAATAAACTCCTCAAATAAAAAAATAAGGTTCAATAAAAAAATAAAAAAATAAGACAAGTGTTCATTTCCCCCCGAGTGCTACGTATCAGAGGAAATGACACCGAACTCGAACTAACAATGCTATCGGCTACTCATCTTTGTTAACTGCACGTTACCAACAAAGGGAAACATTCAAACAAAAGGTGTGAGATATCAAACTATATAGATAGGGTTATGATAAAAAAATGTATTAGGTAAAGAATAAAGATAATCACCACTTCATACAACAATAACTCAACATTTCACAAATCATCAACACCACAACTCAACCTATACGACTCAAATATGCAACTCGAAACTAAGCGAATGCATAGGGTACCATCGGAGTAAAACTCCCAACATAAACATTTTCCAGTAATTTTGAGGCACAAGGCATAAACATTCTTCACAAATAATTTTGCTAATACAGGCCTTCACAAAATCCACCAATACATACCTTCACAAAATCCGCCAATACAGGCCTTCACAATATTCGCCAATACAGGCCTTCACAAAATCTGCCAATACAGGCCTTCACAAAATCCACCAATACAGGCCTTCACAAATGAAAATGTATGAATGCACAACACATACAACAACATCATTAAACACTTCACGAGGCATACGCCTATATCACTACTTCACTGGCCATAGGCCTACAACATCATCAACGTAATCAACAACAATTCATGGCAACAACATATTCATTATATATTCACTAGGATTCACACCATAAAGTTACCCGTAGAATAATTCCTAATCACATTATCAATATAGAATTCCACATATACTCAATGATATCTCGCAACAACAACACATTCATCGATCAGCATAAAATAACACAACATTGGTCATAAGACTGATAATCAACAATGTCCATAAACCGGGCGGAACAACTTAATCAACTGTACCAGAAATTCGGAATAATCATCATAATTTCAAAAAAATGACATATCCACAATTACCTACTAATTAAACTTAGTTACCCGGTCAAATTTCGTTAAATTCCGGACAACTAACTATACTGCCTAATTTGGCTACTGGTCAGTGGTGTTTACACAGGAAAAGTGCATAACTCCAAGTTTCTGAAAATTTGCTATAGCAGCTCTGACACGGGTGGTCATGTTTCCTGACACGACCGTGTCAGGAGAAAAAAGGGGAAGGCGTGGAGCACAGAGGCTGACACGGGTGCCCGTGTCAACTGACATGACTCGTGTCAGGAAGCCTGGAGCTTAAAAAAACCAGTTTGCCACCCTTCACACATGTGCCTTGTTCTTCTTCATTCCTTGTTTCAATTTACCAATTATCCTAGCTTAGCATTAACCCAACATAGCTCAAATACAACAATTAACAGCACAGCTCAAATCAATCGTTAATTTCAATAGCAACACAACCAATTTTCAGCATAATATAGTAGTGGAACTAATACCCTAAACCCAGATTAAAATTCATCATACTATCATTTATTTAGCAAGAACCCCACCCTTAACTTCGATTGAGTGCATCTCTAAGAAACTTCAATGGAATTTCTGGGAATTTGGCACTAGTAGCAACTTCCTCTTGTTCTTCTTATTCTCTCAAAATCCTATTCCTCTTTCTCTTCTTTTTCTTTTTCCTGATATCACTATACTCTCTTTCTCCTCTAATTCTATTTCTAATATAATATTATTATTTTACTTACTCTCTTAATAAATCAAAATGGGCCTAAGAGACATACCCCCTTATTACTTCACAACACCACAAATTAAGCCCAATATCATATTTAAGCTTAATAATAAAAATAATACCTCAACTTAAATCTACCAAATTAAATCCGATTATTTATCATGTCACTAAATAAAATAATTTTGACTTCGATGATAAAAATTCGAATTAATATAAAATATTCAAAAATATTTAATTAAATAAATAACTAAATATCGGGGCGTTACAGGAAGGAGCTTGGGTAGGGCTGCTTCGGGATGAGTCTGTGTGAAACTGCATCTGGAAATATATGAGAAGGAGTCTGGGTAGTGTTGCTTCAGGATGAGTCTGTGTGAAACATCATCTGGAAACTTATGAGAAGGAGCCTGGGTAGGGCTGCTTCGGGATGAGTCTGTGTAAAACTGCATCTGGAAATTAGAAGGAACCCGTGTAAGATTGTTTCATGATGTGTTTGTGTGAAGTTGCATCTGGTTGCGTAGATAGTTGCTCTGTGTTGTTTCAAGAACTAATCTTGGACCTGTTGAAAATTGTTGATGATAATTATTTGTTGATTGATCTTTCCTGCAAAGGTAAAGAGTTAGTTGTATGCAATGTCATGATGTATGAAATGTATTGCGTAATGAAGTTCTCAAAATAAATGAGGTTGTGCTATATGCCTTTCGTATGCATATGCTATGATGTATGAATGTGAAATGTTATTGAAGTGCATCTTTGTCTAGGAAAATAAATCTCTGACTAATGCTGGGGAGTTTTTGGAAGCTAAATCTCGGACTATTGTTGGAGATGAAGAGTATGTGTATCTTCCACCTTGTTTAGAATGCTTCTGCTGGGGATTCCTGTTTGTTGTTTGAAGAAACTCTGCGGGGGAATGTTGATTTTTGTTTGGGAAATAGAGTTCAGGAACCTTTGGTTGTCCATCACTCTATTGGGAAATTTAATTCTTATTTACCCTCACTGGGGATAAAAGAGATGGTTAAACTTTCGTATTTGAGAGGATAGTTGAGTGGTATCTGGTCGAAATCCAGGCTTTGCAGCAACTTTCTAGGGGGGGTGAAGTTAAACTATTATCTGGTCAGATTCCAGGCTTCGCAACAACTTACTGAAGTTAACTGTTATCTGGTCGGTTTCCAGGCTTCGCAACAACTTACTGAATTTAATTGTTATCTTGTCGGATTCCAAGTTCCACATCAAATTTCTGAGGTGAATGAAGTTCATTGTTATCTGGTCGAATTCCAGGCTTCGTAACAACTTACTGAAGTTAACTGTTACCTGGTCGGATTTCAGGCTTCGCAGGAACTTTCTGAAGTTAACTGTTGTCTGGTCGGATTACAGGCTTCGCAGCAACTTTCTGAATTTAATTGTTATTTGGTCGATTTCTAAGCTTTGCAGAAACTTACTGGGGATAGTATCAACTCCGCTGGGGACAAGGGGTTTTGTCCATTTATTTGTAATAGTCTGACAAAAGACTTGTGTTGGGGAATCTGTAGTTTTTTGGAGAAATAAACCCTGTTAAAGAGAATATTTTGAAGACCTTATTGGGGAGATGAATTATTTTGTGGAGAACTCTGCAAGGTTTCTTTTTTCAGTTAAGACCAACTTATCTGGGGAATGTCAAAATGGATCTAGGCCTTGATTGTATCTGAGGAGATATTGAACGAGTATCAGAATGACGTCCATATCTGAACTATATCGGGAAGAAAATATGGAATGAGTGTCAGAATGAATCTGCATGTAGATGGTATCTGAAGTGTATCTAAGAAGATGCATTTGAATAAGTATCAGAATGGATCTTTGTCTGGATCGTATTCGTACTGTATTTGCAAGAGAATCTGGAATGAGTATCAGAATGAGTCTATATTTAGATTGTATCTATATTGTATCTAGAAGATGGTAAACTATTAGAAATCTCCCTCTGTTTGGGAACTGGCGTGATGTGTGCGTTTGTTGGGAAAAGATTAAACTCCTCTATCCGTTGGTGATTTTGACTATGTCATCAGCTGGAGGATACCCCACTTTTGTTTGAAGATGCTTCTGTGCTTGTCGAGGATAGCCTTGTCGAGGATTGTACCCTTATCTGTGAAGATTATTCTATGGGGATAACTTTATAGAGGTGGCTCTGGCGACTTCACTGGGGATCACTTCATGAAAAGGACTTTGTGGGGATTTATGGATGACTTGAACGGGACATAGTCGTAGGCTTTAATCCCTAACTTTTTCCTGGACCGCCTTTTCAGGTTTTTGACTTGTCGGGTGTACAATATTTTGTATATATCCCTAATTTTTGCCTGGACCTTTTGGTTCTCCAGGATGCCCTTACTTTTTCCTAGGTATGTCAACCTAGCGGGTTTTGTTTCATGCGTATTATTTTCCGACTATGTCTGTGTTCACAGAGTGTGGAGAATTGTCACTGTCTATGGTAGTAAGTGTTGTAGAAATGCCAGAAAATGTTTGCTTGGTCGTACGTGACCCTTTACTGGAATTCATGTTCAATTCCCTAAGTGATTCCAATGGAGACATGCCCCTGTCTATTCAGGACTTTATGAGAGGTCTCTTGGAATCTTGACTTGAATGCCACATATGAGTTGGACAATAACATGTCATGCCCCCTTGATTATGGGGGATTTTGTCATTGGAAGTGTCTTCCCATTTGAAGTGATTCTGTTTCTTGAGAGAATTTTCGTTCATTGGATATTCGTCGTGCAAATTTCTCCACTGTCGAACAATTAGTTGTATGCAAATAGTGGTATTCAAAATGAAAAGCTTATGTGAGTCTTGAATTTTTTTCAAAAAATGCATTTTTAACAAGCAGCAAAATTTTGTAAGAATATGAATTCAACTCAGGATTTACAGTAAGCCTTACAAGAGTCAGGATACCTTTTGTAACAGTATACTTTCGATCTAACCCATGCTTCAATTAGGACTTTTAAAGGGTTGTAATGTGGCCTGGTTCACGGTTTAAGAAACAAAGGTAAGGCTCAAAGTTTATTTGTACCCACCTGTTCTTCATGATGTTCTCCAGTCCCACACTTAATTAATTGTGCGTTTGAATTCCTATTTATTTCGGAATGATATTTTGGTAATGGTTTAGATAATTTAAGTTTATTAGAGAAGGCAATCATTTTTTTGAAATATTTTTCCGTTGTCGAGGATTTGAAGCGACCTCTTTTTGATTTATTACCCCTAATTTTTGCCTGACTATTTTTTTTGTTTTGAGACTATAGTCAGCGGGATGCCCTAGTTTTTCTTACATCTTCTTCGTGGGTTTTGACTCAGTGGGCTTTCCTTTTAAGAGATAACGACTACCTATTTTACAGGGAACCATTTCCGTCTTTTGATTTAGAATGGTGTTTTTGATGTCATTCGTTGTGTATGAAGTGAAAGCTTGCGACTGAACACACATTTGAATTAACTGAGAAACTACCCTGCCCTAGGTTATGATTAAAGGTTTAAATTTGTGCGAAAAAGAAAACTCCTACTTATTTGCCTCAAAGGGGTTAACTAGGGATTATCTTCCTTATAATTCTACTATTTTAGGAATTGAAAAAACATATGTGCATCATCAGCAATGTCTGTCCAAAAGCATATTGTATGAGATTATGGTATTGTTTTCGTCATCCTCCCTCTAAAGGCTTACAACTTTTAACGAGAGTTGAATATCACAAAAAGGGAATAAAAAGCATATTTTAACTATAGTGAAAACGAATGGATTAATTCAAGACAAGCATGTGAAATGCATTAATGAAACAAAGTTTGACATAATAGATAAGTGTTCGAACAAACAAAAGAAATTACAATTAAAAATTCAAAATGAATTGGATGCTCTCAATGATTTGGCATGGGAGCAGTGATCACGTTGGGAGTCTCAGGAGGACCGAATTCAATCTCCTTGGGGTCAATCAT
The DNA here is from genome assembly GCA_948472305.1 of Vicia faba. Taxonomy (NCBI): domain Eukaryota; kingdom Viridiplantae; phylum Streptophyta; class Magnoliopsida; order Fabales; family Fabaceae; genus Vicia; species Vicia faba. The sequence continues at coordinate 142,921,613 of OX451736.1, forward strand.
ATTTTCAATCTTCTATTTTAGCATCCAACAAACGTTAGTATCATGCCCAGGACTGCCGGAATGATAGGCACATCTTGCATCAGAATTATAGTTAGGAGAAGAAGTTTTGGGGTTTAGATAAGGTTCTATCAACGTAATTAGATGCATCCTCAACATGTGTTGCAATGCCTGAGACATTGGTATGTTGATTTTGGTAAATTGTCTCTTGGGCTCGTCTTGCCTTCGTTGATTTCCCTGTTGTTGTTGTCGTACTGATGCAGGATTAGAGATCAGGACTGCCCCTATAGATTGGTCATGGTTATTCTTGTTATGACCCTTCTGGCCGTACACAACATTGAACTCTTTCTTCACATTGTATTGCTTCTTTTGAGTATTATAAAATGCAGCCATTTGGATCTTTCCACTTCTGATTCCATTTTCAACTCGTTCCTCAGTTAGAATCAGCTCGGTGAACCCGACCGAAGAGCTTCAAATTAGGTGATTGAAGAAAGGTCCTGTCAAATTTCCCATAAAGATATAAACTAGCTCCATGTCAGTTAGGGATGGCTGCACCCCGTCAGCCAGGCCTCTCCACTTTTTGGCTTATTCTTTGAAGCCCTCATTGGAACCCATGGTCATTCCTTGTAACTGCACTCTAGTTGGCGCCATATCGGCATTGTACTGATATTGACGGTAGAATGCGGTGGCCAAGTCCTCCCAGGTATGGATGTTGGAACCTTCTAACTGGTAAAACCACTCCAATTGAGTTCCAGACAGACTCTCTTGAAAGAAGTGCACCCATAACTTCTTATCAGTGGTATGCAGTTGAATTTTACGGACGTAAGATCTCAAGTGAAGCTTAGGGCACGAGACACCATTGTACTTGGCAAAGATTGGAATATTGAATTTGTGGGGAATGACTACCCCAGGCACCAAACCCAGATCACCAAAATCCAAGCCAGGCACGGCTTGAATTTCCACAGCCTTCAACCTATCTTCTAGTTGTTTATACTTATCCTCAGCGGGTGGATATTGTTTGTCAAAATAGTCCTCATCCTTAGAGTTTGTATTTTTTCCACCCCCTGCACGGGTACTGTAGCGGTAGAAATGTTTAAGATTAAGTCATTGGAATGACTAGACTTATACAAATCAAAATAAAAATCTCTACCGCGCTTTATTGTTTCCAAAGGAATGGGAAAAGAGCGAATAACCCGAAAGAGGGGGAAAGATTTTTTAAATTAAAGAAGATGGGAGGAGAAGAAGGGACTATCCTAAAGCATAAGGTAAAAGCTAGGGATAAGAACCATCTAACCAACAAGAATCCAATACTTGACATTATTGGTCAAGATATAATTTCCATTCTTTATATTGTAACCAAGCAAGCAAAGATACTAGACCTCTTGAGAGAACCAAACTTCAAGTGTATTAAGTCTTCACAAAAATTGGGCAGAGTAACAGCTATATACGGGTGAATTCCAAATTACAAACAAAGAGTGTAATCACAATAACCTACACACACAAAAAAAAAACAACCCAATGTCTTGAGGTAAACCTCAAGAGCTCTAGACAAAATATCAATTAAGGTCACAAGGTCTCCAACATAGGCCAAGGTTTCTAACCCTAAGTCTAAGAAGTCCAATACTCCATAATGCCAAGGATAGTAACCAAATAATCCAAGTATCATTAAAGCATTTTATGGTTCGTGTTGATTATTAGGTGTCTTAAAAGAGAAGAGAAAAGCTCAAATGAGCAAAATAAAAATAACAAGAATATAAATGCTAAAGTGAGCAAAATGAAAAATGGCATGAAATGTAATGCTTAAAGAAAATGGTACATAAAGCATAAAAATAAAAGCATAAAGTAAAACAATGTAATAATTAGTGGTTAGTTGGATGACCATCTTGAAACTTGCATTTGGAACTCATTAGAGGATTGGTAGAACCAAAGCCTCCACACAACCTCCACACAACAAGTTGCATTCGCTTTTTGTCAAGTATATCATCCATTTTGGAATCATCAGAAGTACCATTTAATGATCAATGATGTTTAAGTGATCCGCGTTGACCAAAAGTGTTGTAGGTCCATTAGAGGATTGGTAGAACCAAAGCCTCCATATAATGAATCTCAAGGTTATTGGATCAAAGAGATCAAATTAACATACTTGGGCTTGCAAACATAGGTTTGGGCCATGAATGATTATTTATTCGAATCGGGACAAAATTTAGCGCTATGTTAAGCAATCGTAAGTGGACTTATATAGAAGTTGCACCTATTTTGAGGCCGATCAATAGCAATTTATGCATCATTTGTTTTGAGACATGATATAGAGATCATGCTCCAATAACACTTATTGCAATAAGAAAGGGACAAGATGACGAGGGGTGGGAAAGAATATACAAACCACATTTGAATTAAATTTTAATCAAACTATCATTAAAATCATTCATCCATTTTTATGGAGTTAGACTCAACACCATGGATTCAATGATGTTAATAAAGTTCATGATCAAAATTCAACCCAAGTTCAGCCAAAAAATAATCACGAAATAATATTGCATTTAATATATACATTAAAAAGGTTTTTAAAATATTTTTAAATAGAAATAAAAGATAAAAATATCAACTATATTCAAATAAATCAAGAAATACAAAGTAAGACCATAGAAAAATCAGAAAAGGACTCAAATATTTTTATAAAATTTTTGGTAATTATTTAAAGTCAGAAACTATTTTTAAAATTAAAAGAAATGAGTAAAATAATCAAAAATGATAAAAAAATACCAAAGTCAGAAATAAAAAATAAATGAGGTCACCAATATTTGTCACAATATCATTGAATCATTCCATAATTTTTTCAGAATTTAAAAATGCATAAAAGTATTTTTAAACATTTAAAATAATTCAAATAAGGTGAAAATTTCTAAAAATATCAAAACACAAAATAAAATTGTGAAAAAATAAAAATCAGAAAGAGAAAAATCAAATATATTTTTCATAATTTTTTTAGATTTTTTGGACTTAAAATGAATTTTCTATGATTTTTTGAAATTTAAAACAATTAAATATAAAAATCAGAAAAGAAAATAAAAACCAAAAAGATGTGGACCAATGGATGAGAGTCAAAACGCGTTAGTAATCAAATCCAAGGGATCTGACGCACTGTGCATATCATGGTCATTACTAAATATCACACCGGATCCAACATTTTAAAAATAAAACAACTCAAAATATGGCGCGTTGGATGGAGTCTGACTCACAAAAGTAATCAGATCCAAGGGCTCCTGAGGCACGCGCATGGTAAGGCAAGCATATTGTATCCATTTCAAAAAATAATGTGGCTTCATGTCATTGGTTGAAGACGGACATGTCATCGTCTTCAACCTCCAGCCATCCCCAAATTGAATCCTTCAAACTGTAAAATTAGCAAACCAGACTGGTACCATTAGATTCGTCTCTTCAAGACGATTCTAATGGTACCATCACACCAAATTTATATAAATTGTGCAAGACTGTGTTTGAAGAAAAACCATAAAAAATAGCGAGCACGAAAATCTGGGATATCTCACTCAATTCCCAATGAAATTGCAAACTATAAAGAGCACGAGGATCAGAAGAACACAAGGAGTGGGTTAGTCTTTTATTTGAATCAATTTGGCCAAGAAATCTACCTGAACAAAGTAGTTAGAAGTTGCTCTGAAACTGGACTTCTACATATCAATATAGGTCACAATTCTTGAAAGTAACAGTATGGTTAGCTTCAGAGAAGTTCAATGAAGCTAACTGAATGGAGCTTTTGGTGTTTTAAGATGAGAATGTAAGAAATCGGAATTTCAAATTCAGAGTTTGTGTGGGATCTGAACAGGGGTCAATTGACTATCAAAAGCTTGCTTAAATGAATGGGGGATGATCCTTATTTATAGCTGATCATGATGCAAGGCTCAAGCGTGTGAATTAGAGGCAAAATCAATGAAATCGTATGGACTTGCTAAGTGTGAAAAGTGTGACTTCACATGGCTCAAAATGCAGCAAAACGAATGGTTTAAGGGTCGTTTCTTATTATGGCAAGTTCCTAAACATGATTAGACACGAAATTAATCTTTAAACATGATTGTAATTGGATTTAAACCAATTTTCAAATCTAACTGAACTTGGAATTTCCATTTATGATGCTAGTTTCATAACCATGGTGCCAACAATGTATGGCACCATATGATGTGATTTTTGAAGCATTTGAAAGATGAAGTCACAAGCTTTACAATGTGCAAGGAGTGAGACCAATTGGATGTTTGAGCAAGAAGTTGTGTTGAGTCAAAGTTGGAAGAAAATGGTTGACTTTCCATATTTAGAAATATTTCAAGTTTTTCTTCAAAAGTGGCCTATAATGTTTTGCATCCAAACATGACCTTCCTCTTGGCATTTGCTCTTGACCAAAAAATATGGCATGAAATATACCTCTTGAATGACATTTTGAAACTTGAACCATTCAAAATCTCCAAAAATTTAGAGAGTTATGAATTGTTGAAGTTGGCAAAAAATCATGAAATGACCTATAATCTTTTGTATCCTTAGGGCATCTTCCATCCATTTTCTCACTTTGCAAATAAAAGAAGGAATAAAGTTCACATGCTCAAGATCATTGAGGGAAAAAAGTGGGATCAAGGTGATAAAAATTGACCAAGGTATGATCATTTGAAGTCACATATGAGAAATTGGGGGTTCATCTGGAGGACTCGTAACCTTTCTTCATCATCAAGCTTCTTCCACATGAAAACTACTTGAAACTTTTGAAGTGATTTGTTAATATCCCTTTAAAGAGAAGGATGTATTTAGAATCACTCAAAAATACCAAAAGATGAGCAAGATATACTTCTTTGAAGTTCAAAACCCCAGCTCCTAGATCAAGAAAATGCTTTGAGGAACTTTGAAAATTTTGAACAACCTTCTTGTACCAACACTTTTGCTTTGTGAATAGAAGTTGTTGAGGATGATAATGAGAACTCATAGAAACCAAAACCACTTCCATATCTTGAGAATTGAGAGAAAAATGCACTTGTGACCAATGGGAACAAGGCCTTGTCTAATCATGACAACTTCTTCAATCAACCCCTTGTACTTTTGAATCAATCTTGATAACTTTGAAATTTGGTGAACCAAGATAAACCTTGCCATGACATTTCTTCCAAAATAACTTCAATGGTGAGGTTTTAACTTCTCAAGCTTTATTGACTAGGGCATGGAAATAAACTCATGAGCCCATGGATCAACTTGCTAAGCCTCATTGGCTTTACCTACATTATTAACAAGTAAGATAAACCAACATTGCATTTCATTAATTAAAAGGAAAGTAAAAACAAATCATGCATTATCACAAAAACAAAAACAAGTCAAGGTGCTTGGTGATTCCTCAAAGAGAAAAGCTAAATATAGGGAGGAGAACCAAAAGCCCTAATGTGACCTTATTGTGATTGAATCAATATGGTATGATGAAGGGATCTTAGGGGCAAAAATTGGGGTACAACAACTGTCTTTATTTAAGTTTCTTCTATCCGGAGATACGAAGGTTAAAAATATTTGTGTCGACGCGATCGAAGATACTTAAATATAAAACAAACCCTATTTTTGGCCCTAAGATGCCATGCAAAGCTTATGAGTATGTATTCATATGAACAACTTCGAAGGGATGCAAAACACCATTGGGTATGTAGCAAAGGAAATAAGGATCAAAAGAGAAACCCAACTAGGAAAATAAATCATTGGTGGATCAAAAGACCTGACTTGTAGAGGATGGTAAAAAGTCAGAGGATACACCAACTTTTACTGAAGGCGAAACTACCAGCATTCACTGAAGGTAGAAAGAGAAAAGAATAACAACACCTACGTTTACTGATGATAGCAAAAATATAACAATCACCAACTTTCACTGAAGGTGACCTACCAACTTTCACTGAAGGTAGAGAGAAAATATATCATAGCACCGCCGTTCACTGACGATGAACTACCAACGTTCACTGAGGGTAGCAAAAAGATAACAATCACCAACTTTCACTGATGGTGACCTACCAACTTTCACTGAAGGTAGAGAGAAAATATATCATAGTATCGCCATTCACTGACGATGAACTACCAACGTTCACTGAGGGTAGAAAAAAGATAACAATCACCAACTTTCACTGATGGTGACCTACCAACTTTCACCGAAGGTAGAGAGAAAATATATCATTGCACCTCTGTTCACTAACGATGAACTACCAACGTTCACTGAGGGTAGCAAAAAGATAACAAGTTTTTCCTAAAATTCTGGCGTATCACCTAGAACGGGTCTCAACTTCTTCTTTCACCAAAGCATCCTGCCTAGAAAGGGTAATATATAAGTTGTCTCAAATAAAGAGACTACCACTTGTAAAGATTTCACAATGAATTGTTTCTGCAATATTGAAAGACTTGCCATCCACTGGAGTAATTTGACAACGAACTACAAACTATCCACTCATAGAGAAGATAGCAAAAAAGTAATGTCGACTTTTACAGGGAAGTATAAGTTGATCAAATAAAGAGACCTACTACTTACTGTTATGGGAAGGATTGTAAAAATGATTTTCGGGGAAAGAAATATGACTTCCTGGGGAAATGCCAATATATTCCTGCTGTGGAGATAAAGTCCTCTCGTGCAAAATAAATGCACATTCTCAAACCAAAGCTCGAAGCTTGCAGAAATCCAAAGTAGTAATATTATTGAGGATCAAAGATCCAAACCAGAAATAAATTGGGATGGAACAGTCTACCAAAATACATCCTTTGAGAAATAAACTCAAGAGGGAAACCCAAATTGTCCAGACAAAGAGCTGTGTAAGAAGGCTAAAGAAAAAAATCTTCCATGAGGGATAACTCAGTGGGGAAATTGAAAGAATATACACTTTCTGCTTATGGATGATACTTTATTGGAGAGAGGACAACACAACTCTACAAATCAGGGTAATATGTCAACAAGATATTGATGGATACGAATGAGCAATAATTTGCTAAATTTATTTATGCATGATGTATGTATGAATGTATGAGTGTTATCATGTATATGATGACAAAACAAACATATAATACCGGAGATAAACAAACAAAACCAACTCGGGCACAAACAACAGTCGGCTAAATCACATCCAAGATGATCATTCCATAAGAAAATAAGCATCAACTGAGAAAACAAAGTCTTGCTGCATGGCTTAACTTCACTGGGGATAAACATAATCCAGAAGTAAACAAAACATAGCGACAAAACAGTACAAATACAGAGTTATAACATGTTTCTCCGGGCTTCACCAGGGAATAACACTCAGACTTCAATGGGGAAATAAATTTTTTCATGTGTAGCACTTCTACTGGGGATTGTTGTACTAATTTCAAATAAGGCAGATGGAAGCTATATTGTCAAAACATCCACTGAGGAATTCAAGCTGACTTTAATGGAGAAATATCATACAGAATTCACTAAGGGAGATAGTGCTTCATCATCGAGATATCAATGGGGGACCTCGTGCCGACTCCAATGGGGAGGTCAACACCACATCATCAAAGGGAAACCAAGATACGTTCTTCACTGGGGAAAGTAGAGATACGTTCTTCAACATTGAGAGTAATTATTGCACCAACTTCTTTGGGGAGAAAGTATGAAACTTTATGGGGACAACAACTTGGAGAGTTAAGAATTCAACAATTATAGCAAAAAATCAATCTTATGGGGATTTTAAATAAACCTGGCACCTGGAGGGAGAAAATTCAAAAAGTTGATAACCATTTCAACACTTCTTGAATAAAACATTGCCCTTGTCTGATTATCGAACAATCAAACAAAATGCAAGTACTGCCGAAAGGGAGATATTTCGCAAATGAGACCAATCTCAGCATGCATGGGGAGAAGGGACTTCTATCAAATAAGCGAGACCTTCACTCGAGAATCTTGGATTGAGTCTTCATATCATGCAAACTTATTCCAACAAAAGATGCCCTGGGATAGCCTTCCTGGGAAATAACTACAAACAATAATACCAATTACTGCCAAAAAGAGCAACATTTTGTAAATGGTTTCATCTCAGCATACTAAGGGAACAAGACCTTTCGTCATATGAGAGAAAACTTTGCTGGGGAATCTGGGATAGAGGCTTCAGACCATGCAAACCCAAAAAATCAGAAAATAAATCAACACTTAACTGGGGACACTGGGATCACAAACCCAATACCGCACTTTACACCAACTGGTATCGTCTTTAATATACAAAAATCACGTGCATACCAGCGAAAACATCCTGAGAACACCTTCCCGGGGAAAACAAAACTTCTTAAAATTACTGGAGTTCGTCCACTCCTGGGATCACTACTTTTGTTTTCCTCTTGAATCACAAAATCTAAAGTAAAAGTAAGTTGTAAGTTCTTTTTGAAAAACAATTTTGTTATTTAATCTTTTCGTTTTGAAAATTATTATCCATAATAAATGGAGTCTTTGTAAGCTGAATAAAAATAAAGAACTACAAAGAATTGGGTAAAAGCTCAAATTTTATTGATAGAATGGTAATCTGCGAATGGCGAGACTCCATGGATAATTACAAAGTTCGGAAAATGGTAATATATAATGGAAAAGATACATTGAGATACGATGACCACTATCCCCTCTAACAAATTTTGAAATCCTGAGCAACAACTTCTGTTGAAGTATGGTGAGGATCCAAGAAGATTGTTGCTTCAACGATCAAGTCTTGTCTGGTGTAGTTACTTGCCAAGAAAGTCCCTAACTTTTGCCTAAGCTGCCCTTGTGGGTTTTTAACTTAGCGGGAAATTTTATTTTGTTTATGTCTCTAATTTTTGCCTAGACTGCCTGTTGTACCCCAAAATTTTCCCTCTCACTTATTAAGAATTTGCTCACAAGATCTCCTTAGCTCAAGACTGCACTAGGGTTTGATCAGCTCAAGATACCTCCTTAAGCACTGATGACCAAACTTAGGGTTTGAGATTTCCCAAGGACATTTGAACTTCCAATGCCCCATATGACTTTCATGGATCATTATGGACCCCCAATATTGCTCATGTCAAGTTTCAAGCCTTGGATCACATTTTTGCTCAGTCAATTGAGCAGTTGACCTAAAAATCAGTTGTATTGGGGAAAAAGTCAACTATGGCCAATTCACAGTCAAACTTCATAATTTTGTATCCACATCAACATTTTAGACTCGTATGTATCATTTGATCAAGTTTGGACCATAATTCCTCAAGAAATTTGATCAAATCTCCAAAAGGGCAAAATGGTCCAAATTAGGGTTTTGATTGGGAAAGGGCAATTTCTGATTTTTGACCTAGCAAATGATCAATTGGTTTAAGGCATGATCTCAAGATTCCAATTGTATCATTTTTACCTAATTACATGGTTCAAAACATTGCAAGTCCATTGGATTGACATATGAATTTTTCAGTCAACTGATCAAAAGTCAACTATATACTGAAAAGTCAAACTTTGACTTTTTGGTCTAGTTCAAATGCCAAAGATCACAATTCATCAAAACATGTCAAAATATGAAAATTATTCATTAAGAAACCAAAAACTCAAGATGTCATTTTGAAAAGTCAAAATTTCTAAACTTAGAAATTTTTCTAAGTGTTGGAAATTTCATGTTTTTTCATAACTTTGAGCAAACGTTTCACCATGATGCAAGATGATTTAAGAAAAACTTCCAAAATAAAAGTTGTAGATCTCCATGAAATCTACAACTTTTCTTTACACAACTCCTTCCAAAAATGCTTGGATCTCAAGTTATAAATTTAAGAACATGTGGTCATGAAACTAAACACTTAGTGAAATTTTGCCCTAATTTGGTCAGGATTTTGACCCAACTTCATGGAACTTTTCCATATAGTTCCAAGGGTAATATTCAAAAGCAATTCAAATATGGGTTGTATATCACATTACAAGCTTTCCAAAATGTCCAAGAAATCCTTTAGATCATTCTTGAGTAGGGAGAATCGAAGAGATGAAGTTAGGGTTTTATCACTTGAATTACAAGTCATTTTGTGATGAACCAAGTTCAAAATTCAAACTATGCTGCATAAACTCTACTTTGCAGGCCTCAAACTTGTTAGGAACTCCATAATTAATGGTTTACACACCTGTTAGAGGTCTCACTTCAAGCATTCAATGCATGCATATGCTTTATATCCATTTTGGAAGAAAGGTTACATTGCCATTTTGATAAAGTGACTTTTTGTACAAAACTTGTTCTTGAGCCCTGCACTTGTTCTCTTCTGATCAAACAAGTTCTATAACTCATGAGAAATTGTTTAGACACTTACAATCACCCATCCCATGCTTGTACCTCCTCTTGAAACTTGTTTCCCTCTTTTCTTCAAAATCAAGTAATCTAGCCAAAAGCTAAAAACTTGTACTTCTGATTGTCCAAAGCTCTCAAACACTTTTGTTTATACATACACAAACCATTGTCCACAAAGACACGAATGCTCATGCCCTGAAAAGACCTAGAACTCATAATCACATTCCATACCTCCACTTTCACACAAAATGACCAAAAACTTGAAACTCATAATTTACTCGTGCGTTTCTTGGCCTTTTGGTTTCTAAAGCTTCTAAACATCATATAGAATTGATCACACACCCTGTTACAGAACTGTAACACCATTAACACCATCTTCCATTTTCAAAAATAGAGCTCTGCACATTGACTTCTCCAGACCATTTCAGCCATCCATTGCTCAAGCTAATCATTGCATTAGCTTCCTGGGACCTCAAGGAAGCTAACATGATCATCATCATCACTTCAAACAAGCTCAAACTCAAAACACGATTTCCAGTTTTGAGGTAAGTTTTCTTAACTTTGAGCTCTTCATACAAGCATAATTAATGATTTATTTGTGAACAACACATGTAGATATCATTGCCCTAAAGCTAACCATGTTCATAGTTTCCATTAATTTTGCTTGAGCTTTGAGAATTTTAGGATTGAAGTTTCTGAGATTTTTAGGGTTCATATTAGGGCCAATAAAATTCGTGCTTATATTTGATCTATAGTTTTAATGCTTTACATTTTTGAAACCGTGAGAAAATTTGCTACAAGTTTCATGTTTACAGTTTTCATTTTTGATAAGAAATGAACAAGTTACAGTTGGTCTGGCTGGAGGTTGAGATGAAGTCATCAGGGCGCGTTTTGTATCATATATTTATTGATTTGCTTATGTTAACGGATGTATATTCACCCCAGTGGTAGAAGCGCACGCCTGTAACCTTTGGGACCTGGGTTTGAGCCCCGGTGGTACCCTTTTAATTTTTTCACATTTTTGCTTTCTGGTTTTGTTTTTTTTGGGCTCTTGTTGGGCTCTTGGTGTTTTTATTTTTGGTTACTAACCCCCTTGCAGGCTATTCACGCCACTGGCCCAGTTAATTTTATTTTTCTTATTTATATTTCATTTATTTTCTTAAATATTTTTCCTAATACTAAAAAATCATAAAAAATACAAAAACAATAGATTTATATTTTGACTTAGATTATTTTATTTTTCTCACTAAATTTTTTTTATTTAACTATACCTTATTTATTTTTACTAATTAATCTTATACATTTAATTAAAACTAGGTTATTATTTACTTTCTTTTACACCTATTTAAATATTTTATTTTAACACAAAAAAAGGGCCAAAAATATTTTATAACACTATAGATGTTTTCAAGACAAAAATACCAAAAAATACTTTTCTTGAAACTTAATTTCTTTTTAATCAATTAATAGAATTAGGGTTTTATTTAAAATCTTTTCTTAATAAATTTAAGTTTAATTAATTATTTTCTTTAATTAATTAGGTTAAAACAAATACCTTTTCTCTAAAAAATCCAAATAAAAATATTCATTTTCTTCACATTTACATTGTTGCATATTTATTCTTTTGTACATTGTATTCATTTAAATTCTTGTACATTCATACCAATTCAATATGGTTGTAATAGACTAATTAGGTCCTCCCACAAATGTTATAATAGCGTAGTAACTTTAAATTCTGCAATTTATCGCTTTATACATAATATGCTAGTAATTAGGGTTTGTATGGAAAGACTAAAACCAATACTTAGAAAACCCTAAATTTAAGACAAAACCAAGCATGAAAACAATACACTTACACACAAGTACCCCTGGGGTTAACTCTGTTTGTTGCCTAATGAGAAATGGCCATATTACGCATGTGAGATGTCTTAGAAAAATCAAGCAAATACAAGATCATAGTCCCCCGATGACGCTATCCAAGTTGCCTTTCAAATGATCTTAGTCCCTCAAAGAAAATGCTAAGATGCCTTGCAACATTGCTAATCATGGTTATACGATGACCCACGTCCGTCCCATTTACATCCAAAGATAGGGTTACTTACCAAGTCAATGGTAAGATAACAATGTCAAAGGAAAAGAAAATAAACAAGAAAGACTTTTGAGTAGGTAGAATGCTCCTAATTACTTGCTCAATTTCAAACAAAACATCCTTGCTATTTTAAAAACAAACACCTACACTTTCAAATATCTTACAAACTTGAAAACATTTTCAAAAGATCAAACACTTTGTATACATTCTTACGAACGAGAATCATTACAAAGTTTGCCTAAACAATGGCCTCTTTACAAAATACTTTCAAAAAACCACACAAAGCACAATTTCAAACAAAAGCAAGTGATCTAGCAAGTAACTAAGAGCCCATGGAAAACCATGGGTGAAAAGGGTACTAATAACTTCCCTTTTCATAATCTACCCCCTGAACTCAAGAAATAATCTCAAAGGTCTTTCCTGTGCTTTTTCACCTTTCCTTTTGGATAAAAGAAAAGTCGCTGGCGACTCTTGCTAACCGCAACATTTGCGATCAAACGCAAAACCTTCAAGTCATTTCTCCCATCGTATCACATAACTGGCGACTCTGCTGGGGAGAATTCTAAAAAGTAGGTTTACCTTAGGGTTAGATCACATTTACTTGCTTTTATTGTTTGACTTGTTTGCTTTACATTATGGTTCTTTGTTTGGGTTTGAATCCTCTACCCGGATTTGGGATACCTTATAGGTAAGTAACAATACATTATGGAAACTGTGCAGGGTATACCGACATGGTCTAAGCAATAGCTACATTAGTGCGACATATTTGTGGGTACCGGTAGCCCTTAAGTTAATCAAGGAGAAACGGGGCCGCTGAGTGATGTCATGAAGCACTAATGAACTTTTAGAACCTTTAGTTGACCAACTTGGCCTTTAGGACGTAGTGAGATGACCGGCTTTGGTGCAGCCCGAAGTTGGTAGATACTTGATACTACACTCATTGAGGTTTGGTTTCTTGGGATATTTCGGTCACCATTAAAGAGGCTTGTGCTAAAACAATGAACAAGGAAACAAACCAGTGATATTGAGCTCCTTAGAACCCAGTTACTATTACTAGGACAGGTTGAGCCAACTAAACTTCAAGAGGGTACTTACCTATGAGACTCCATGCAAGACTAAACCTAAGGACTTGTTTGCTTTGTTTGTATATACATACTTGTACATAACATCATGAACATCATAACATCATACTCACTCACTAACCATTTCAAGGATTTTGGGATTTATCTTTGTTCTTGTTTTGTAGGACATGGATTCTATTCACAGGAAAACTATTCAAGTCAATCTTGTAAGGATCCCTCCACAACTTAAGGAGCTAGCTTCAAGGATAATTGAAAACTCTCCATTCACCGAGAGACATGGTCGCCTACTCAACTTGGTCACATCTACAACAGATGAGGACATGATGAAGGTGCTCTTTCAGTTCTTTGATCCTCTACACCATTGCTTCACATTTCCTGATTATCAACTTGTGCCTACTTTGGAAGAATTCTCCCGACTCTTGAGGATTCACATTCTCAATCAAATACCTTTCAACGATACGGAAAGAGACCCAAAGCCAAAAGAGATTGCTCAAGCTCTACACTTGCACTCATCTGATGTCACAACCAATTGGGAAACAAGGAGTAGTGTCAAAGGTTTCCTAGCAAAGTTCTTGTTCGAGAAAGCCCAAAACTGTTGGAACTCCTTGGATTTGCAAGCCTTTTAGGAAATTGTGGCTCTCCTCATCTATGGGGTGGTTTTGTTTCCAAATCCTGACAAACTCATAGATGTGAACGCCGTCAAAATCTTCAAATCCCACAACCCGGTACCAACATTGCTAGGGGACATCCTACATTATTTTCACACTCGCGCAATGAGGAAAAGAGGTGTCCTTATGTGTTGCACTCCTCTCTTGGCAAGATGGTTTATTTCGTATCTTCCCTAATCTGTATTGAAGAACGGGCAAGGTTTAAGGTGGTCACAAAGGTTGATGACGCTCAAACATTCAGACATTCATTGGTGCTCTCGATCCATAGAGAATGTTACTATTGTCGACCATTGTGTAGAATTTCCTAATGTCCCTTTACTTGGCATTAGGGGAGGTATCACCTACAACCCCTATTTAGCTTTAAGATAGATTGGTTACGCCCGAAGGGATGGCCCGCATGAGATGCTGATTCGAGGTTTGGTATTTGACTACGAGAACGATGATCAAGGTCTTCACCGTAGATTTATCCGAGCTTGGAGAATGTTAAAAAAGGTAGATAGTAAGACATTGGGGCATAATAATTCCATCCCTCTTGAGCCTTACCTTAAATGGGCACGAACTCGTGCTCAAAGTCTTATGATGCCTTATCCCTCCATTCTCCCGGTAATCATTGAGCCTGTCATGGAAGGAGATGTTCCATACACTATCCTACATCCTGACATGCCCTTCTCTCTTGAAGACCTACAAAGGGATTGGATACAACTCAAGTGGGAGCGAGATAATTTCGAAGCCCAATTCTACGCAAGCGAGAAGAAGGTTTTGGAACTCACTGAGAAACTTCATGAGGAGCAGACTCTGAATTCCTACATTGCACCAAAGAGGATGCGTACTACCTTTCTATCTTAGAGTTTCTTGTATTTGTTTTGCCCAAGGAGGAACTGATGTACTTAAGCTTTAATTTATTAATATAACGTGTGTTTCCTTTTTGTCTAAAACAAATTTGAATATTAAAATCCTTGAAATCATTGCATATGCACTTACCATTCATCATAACATAAGCAGGTTTCTTGCAATAAGTCTCCTCATCTCTCTACTGTTTATTTCAGTAAGATGGATCTCGAGCAAACAATGAAGGACCTCCAAGCTCAGAATGCACAGTTTCAACAATTGTTCTTAACTCTAGCCAAAGGACAAGAAAAGTTGAAGACCTTGATGGTTTAGGAGAAGAAAAAAAAGACGAAGAAGATAACCGGAGTTCTAAACATGGGAAGAATATTCCAAGGGCAAACAAGAAGGGCCTTAGACTTTGCAACGACATCCGGTGAGAAAGAAAATCAAGATGGGAAAGGCAAAGAAACATTTGTCCAGTCAGAATCAGAAGAGGAAGAGGAAGAAGAAGACTATTCTGAAGAACAATATCCTCCAGCCGATGACAAGTATAAGCATCTAGAAGAACGGTTGAGTTCAATGGAAATCCAAAAAGTGTCTGGATTGGACTTTGAGGAGTTGGGCTTAGTGTTTGGGATTGTCATTCCTCCAAAATTCAAAGCACCTATGTTCTCCAAATATGATGGAGTCTCATGCCCCAAAATGCATCTCCGGTCCTATGTGAGGAAAATCCAGCCTCGTACCTCCGACAAAGATTTATGGGTACACTTCTTCTAAGACTGTATGTCTGGAACTCAACTTGATTGGTTTTATCAGTTAGAAAGAGCCAATATTCATAACTGTGAAGATCTTGTTGCTTCCTTTTACAAACAATAACAATACAACGCTGATCTTGCGCCCACCCGTACTCAACTTCAGAGTATGGCCATGGTTTCAAGTGAAGGCTTCAAGGACTATGCACAAAAATGGAGGGATTTGACAGGAAGAGTTCAACCTCCCCTATCTGAAAGAGAGTTGGTAGACATGTTTTTGGGAACCTTGTCTGGTCCCTTCTTCAATCACTTAATTGGGAGTTCATCGGCAGGTTTTACTGAATTGATATTGACCGGAGAAAGGGTAGAAGTCGGGATAAAGAATGGAAAGATTCAAAAAGATGCATCCTCTACTGTTGTAAGGAAGCCATTCATCAGAAAGAAAGAAGTGGTTGTTGTATATCCTCAAAGAAATCAAGATAGGGCCGAACTCTGTCCAATGGTGGAGGCTGTTATGATTCATAAACCTGCGCCTGATCAGCAAAGAAACAACCAACCAAGAATGGAAAGACCAGTCAGACAATTCACCCGAATTAATATGACACTATCTCAAGTATTGTCACATTTGTTAAGATCCAACCTAGTGACTTTGAAAGAAGCTCCAAAGAATCCTAACACAACCTCTCCTCACTATCATCCCAATGCCCGCTGTACATACCAGCCTGAGAGTCCCGGCCATGACACTAATAACTGTTGGGCTCTAAAGAACAAAGTACAAGACCTCCTTGAAGCCAAAGAGATTTAATTCGATACGCCAGAAAAGCCCAATGTCATTTTTGCCCCTATGCCCAAGCACGGCCATAATGCCAACGCCATTGAAGAGGATATGTTTGTTACTTTAGTTGATGAACTTATGACCCCGCTCCTGACTATCAAAAAGAACTTATTGAATGCCAGTGTTTTCACAGGCTGTGATGAAAGCTGTCATTTCTGTTTGTCCTCACCAACCAGCTGTCCATTGTTGAAAGCAAGCGTTCAATGCCTAATAGATAACAAGGAAATTTTGTTCGAGAAGACTTCTATTCCAACAGTTTCTTATAATGATGTTTCCATCGTAACCATTTCCGACAATTCTTCCCGGGTCTCCACCAAAAGACCCGTTAGAATTACATTAGTTCCTAAAGTAGCTTCTTTGATAATTACAATGCCTGGACCAATCCTGTATTCGTCAAACAAAACCGTACCATGGAATTATGGAGGGGATGTCTACTACCATGGTATCAAACAAGATTGGCCAGCTGTTGAAGATTCAAGTTCTCAAAAAGTTGACTCTGATATCAGTAATATCGCAGGGACTAGAAAGATTACCCAAAGCGGAAGGGTGTTCTCTCCAGAAATTGCTCCCCCAAAAGCAATTTCTGGGCCCGTAATCATTCTTGTTGTTGTTGCTCCTCCAAAGGTTATTCCCAGTCCTACAATCATCTCTGCTAGTACTCCAACTGACAAAGTTGTTACAACCCTTGTTATCACTCCTACTGACATTCCTGCTACTAAGACTTGAGGTAAAGGTGTTCTGATTGAGCCTGTCTGGACGAAGGCACAATCATTGGCTATCCCTGAGACCTCCCGGAAAGAGATGGAGGAAATTCTAAAGATCATAAAAAGAAGCGACTACAATGTAGTCGAGCAACTGGGGAAAACTACATCAAAAATTTCCATGCTGGCTTTATTACTATGTTCTGAGGCGCATGCAAAGGCCTTGGTAAAATTCCTCAAAACTTCCTATGTACCCCAAGAAACATCTGTCGATCAATTCCAAGACTGTGTAGCCAGCTTGACTGCAGGTGATGGTTTAGGTTTCTCAGATGCTGATTTAACGCCAAGAGGGAGGAAGCATAATGAGGCATTACATGTCTCAGTGGAATGCAGGGGCACAACCTTGGCTCGTGTTTTAGTGGACACCGGTTCGTCTCTGAATGTGTTGCATAAAAAGGCTCTTAATAGGCTTGATTGTGAGTGATTAACATTGAAACCAAGCAACATAGTAGTGAGGGCCTTTGACGGCTCAAAAAGGATGGTGCATGGGGAAGTGGATATCCCCATAAAGGTTGGAACCCAAACATTTGATTCAACTTTTTATGTAATGGATATTCGCCCTTCATATTCCTGCTTGCTAGGCCGACCATGGATTCACAATGTTAGCGTTGTTACTTCTATGTTGCACCAAATACTGAAGTATCCAATTCAAGGAAAGATCATCATTGTTCATGGAGAAGAAAAGTATATGGTCAGCCATCTCAATCCCTTCAGATATGTGGAACTAGATGGTGAATTTATTGAAACTACATTCCAGCACTTTGAAGAAGTCCCGCAAGATGTGGCAGTAACCAAGGTTGTATCTCAAGTTACCAAGATCACAAGGCCTCCGCTCAGGGTGTCATCTTTAAAGGATGCCAAGGAAGTGATAGAAGAAGGTGGGTTCACTATTTGGGGTCAACTCTCAGATATCCCATACAAATCTAATAAGTTTGGTATAGGTTTCACTTCAGGTTCCCAGAAGACTGTACGCGGCGCTCGTGCCGGAGGATCACCCTTGAAGATCAGCAACCACCAAGTCTGCACCGTGGAGGATGATGAAGACAACTACAACCTGGAGGATTGGATTTTCCCAACTGTCAGTGGAGGGCTCAGTAACAGGGAGGCTAGAGATTTTGTCCCGATCACTTTTATCCCACAGTAATTTGTCTTTACATTTTGTTGGATTTGTAATATTAAAACAATTCAGACTCTTAAAACCTTGTATCTTACCCGAGGCACAATGGTCCATTTGTAAGGGTTATTATCTCATTTCCATATGACATCAATGAATCATGGACGTTTTTGCATACAAACTTTGTGATCATTGTTTTTATTTTTTACATTTTCATTTCTTTCAAAGATAGCTATACTCTTACACACACTCACACTCACAATGCAGGTCTACATCCATTCGGGATCCCATGGGTAACGGTTCTGCTATGACTTTTCGTGACTATGAAAATATAATCTACCAAGACGAAGACGAAGGTGAGGAAGATTGTGAAGTGCCAGGGGAACTCGCCAGGTTACTACAACAAGAAGAGGGGACCATTCAGCCCCACGAGGAACCAGAGGAACCAGTGGACACAATCAACCTAGGTACCGAAGAAAACAAAAGAGAGGTCAAGGTGGGTGCTAATCTGGAACCCAGTGTCAAGGAGCGTCTGATTCAGTTGTTACACGAGTATGTTGAGATCTTTTCCTGGTCGTATGAGGACATGCCAGGACTTGATGCAGATATTGTGGTACATTGTCTACCTACAAAAGAGAATTTCCCACCAGTAAAACAAAAGGTCTGTCAAATGCGACCAGATATGTCAGAGAAGATTAAAGCTGAAGTCATGAAGCAATTCAACGCTGGATTCTTGGTCGTCACCTCTTATCCGCAATAGGTTTCCAATGTTGTTCCCGTGCCCAAAAAGGACGGAAACGTACGAATGTGCATGGACTACAGAGATTTGAATAGGGCAAGCCCTAAGGATGATTTCCCATTTCCCCACATTGATATCCTAGTTGACAATACAGCACAACATAAGGTGTTTTCTTTCATGGATGGTTTCTCAGGCTACAACCAAATCAAAATGGCGCCTGAGGATATGGAGAAAACAACCTTCATCACACAGTGGGGCACATTCTGCTACAAGGTTATGCCATTCGGACTGAAAAATGTTGGGGCAACCTATCAGCGTGCCATGGTCACTCTATTTCACGACATGATACATCACGAAATAGAGGTCTATATGGACGACATGATAGCTAGATCTCAAACAAAAGAAGAGCATATTGATCATTTACAGAAACTGTTTGAGAGGCTAAAGAAATACAAGCTAAGGTTGAACCCCAATAAGTGCATATTTGGGGTGAGGCCTGGTAAACTCCTAGGCTTTGTCGTCAGTAATAAAGGTATTGAAGTAGATCCTGCCAAGGTGAAAGCGATACAAGAGATGCCTTCTCCTCGTACTGAGAAGGAAGTCAGAGGATTCTTGGGACGTTTGAACTACATTTCCAGATTCATTTCTCACCTGACAGCTACTTGTGAACCAATCTTCAAACTACTGAAGAAAGATCAAGTAGTCAAATGGAATGATGAATGCCAAACTGCTTTTGACAAGATCAAAGAGTACTTACAAGAGCCTCCTGTTTTAATGCCACCAGTCGAGGGAAGACCATTGATCATGTATCTAACCGTTTTGGAAAATTCAATGGGGTTTATACTGGGGCAGCATGACGAGTCTGGCCGAAAAGAGCACGCTATTTATTACCTGAGCAAAAATTTTACCGACTGTGAAACAAGATATTCACTGCTCGAGAAAACTTGTTGTGCTCTGGCATGGGCTGCTCACTGGCTGAGACAATATATGTTGACTCATACTACCCTATTGATATCTAAAATAGATCCAATAAAATACATCTTCGAGAAGCCTGCTCTCTCTGGGAGAATAGCGAGATGGCAAATGATCCTGACAGAATATGACATACAGTATACTACCCAAAAAGAAATAAAGGGTAGTGTACTAGCTGATCACCTTGCTCACCAAGCTGTGGAAGACTACCAGTCCATGAAGTTTGAATTCCCAGATGAAGACATCACGATGGTAAAAAAATGTGAAGAATTCAGGCCATATGACGGACCTGAACAAGGATCCCGATGGACTCTGGTTTTTAATGGGGCATCTAACGCACTCGGCAATGGTATTGGTTCTGTACTCATATCTCCTGAAGGGTGTCATACTCCTTTTACGGCAAGACTCTACTTCAATTGTACAAACAACATGACGGAATACGAAGCGTGCATCTTTGGTCTCAAAGCTGCCATAGACTTGGGGATCAAATCTTTAAATGTATTAGGAGATTCAGCTTTGGTTATCAGCCAAATCAAAGGGGAGTGGGACACTAAACACCCTAACCTTATCCCCTACAAAGAACATGTTTTGACATTGCTCCCACATTTTTAGAAGATTACCTTCGAGCATTTCCCGCGAGAAGAAAATCAGCTAGTAGACGCACTAGCCACAATGTCATCTATGTTTAAACTTAAATGGGATAACGAGGCTCCCCAGATCACCATTGAACGAATGGATGAACCAGCACACTGTCACGAGATTAATACTGAAGAAGTAATGGACCAGCCTTGGTTTCACGAAGTCAAGAGGTATCTCGAAACACAAGAATATCCAGAAGGAGCTTCAGTAAACGATAAGAAGTTCTTAAGGAGATTCTCTGCTAAATTCTTCCTTAGTAATGGCATTCCTTACAAACGCAACCATGACTTTGTGTTACTTCAGTGCGTAGACAAGGTTGAAGCTGAAAGGATCATGGCTGAATTACATGAAGGCACTTTTGGCACCCATTCCAGTGGGCATACGATGGCAAAGAAAATCCTACGGGTAGGCTATTACTGGTCTACCATGGAAGCAGATTGCTATCAACACTCTCAAACCTGCCACAGGTGTCAGATTTATGTTGACAAGGTGCACGTACCTCCGGTTCCTCTGAATGTCTTGACGACTCCTTGGCCCTTTGCTATGTGGGGGATTGATATGATTGGGGAAATCAAGCCAGCAGCCTCCAATGGACACCGTTTCATCTTAGTGGCCATTGACTATTTTACAAAGTGGGTGGAGGTAGCTTCTTTCGCTTCCGTTACCAAGAATGTTGTCGCCCGGTTCATCAAGCAGAATCTCATCTGTCGTTACGGTATCTCGGAGAGGATCATTACAGACAATGGTACGAGTCTAAATAATACTATGATCACCGTCCTGTACGAGCAATTCAAGATCCAACATCACACTTCTTCCCCTTACCGGCCAAAGATGAATTGTGTTGTTGAAGCCGCGAATAAGAACATTAAAAAGATCATACAGAAAATGACAGTCACATACAAAGACTGGCATGAGATGCTACCATTCGCTCTCCACGGGTATCGTACCACAGCTCGCACATCAACCGGGGCAACACCCTACTCTCTAGTTTATGTCATGGAGGTTGTCTTGCCTATTGAGGTACATATCCCCTCTCTTAGAATTATGAAGGATGCAGGGCTGAATGAAGAAGATTGGTTCCAGACTCGACTTGATCAACTGAACTTGATTGATGAGAAAAGACTTACTGCTGTCTGTCACGGTCAAATGTATAAAAAAAATGATCAAGGCTTTCAACAAAAAGGTCAGACGCCAAGTGTATCAAGTCGGGGATTTAGTGACCAAGCGTATCAGACTTCCGCAAGGTGACCCCAGGGGAAAATGGACTCCTACATACGAAGGACCGTTTGTAATCAAAAACATATTCTCTGGTGGCGCAATGATCTTGACCTCCATGGATGGTGACGACCTGTCGCACCCTGCGAACACAGACATAGTCAAAAGATACTACGTATAAGAGACCCGCTAGGTTGACACACTTAGGAAAAACAAGGGCATCCCGGCGAACCAAAAAGGTTTAGGCAAAAATTAGGGATAAAACAAAAAAAATTTGTACACCCGACAAGCTGAAAACCCGAAAGGGCGGATCGGACAAAAAAGGGTATCCCGGTGGACTGAAAACCCGAAAGGGAGGTCCAGGAAAAAGTTAGGGAATTAAAGCATATGACTATGTCCCGTTAGATCACCTTATGAACAACCTGCAAACTCAACGGTTCTGATCGATTCAATCAGCTTCAGACAAGGCAACAAATAGACAAGATGCTCAGAGACACGAATGCTATAGCAGAATGGGAACCCCATGGGATTATTGCACATAGCTATCTTTTCTTTATATCAAATTTTCATTTTTACGACGACATTCTCCTACTAGAATGTTTGTCTCATTGTACAAAAATACTTACTCAAAGTCAATACAAAGATATTCCTTTGGAAGTTCAAAACTATCTGTTTTTCTTTACTCTTGTGTTTTGTTTACAAAAACGTCCAATGATTTATTTTTGAACATATGCATTTGAACATAATTACTGATTACAAATAAACAAAATAGAAAGACAATCACTGATGGCTATAAGAATTGGGAAATCTCTCCAAGCTGCTTCCATAAAATCCCCCGCGATGTGCAGTTTAATTCCCAGCGGAACAGAGCTTCCGATTATCAATCCCCAGTAGAATTCGTTCAATTTCTCAGGATTTTACAAGCAGTACACGGCATTTCCCTGACAACAGAGTTTATTTCTCTAAGTGGAAATTCATCAACACTTTAACTTCACAACACGAAGACTTAAACTCCATATCCTCAGTAGCAGTCAAGGATTTATTTTCCCAATCCAACAATAGTGTAGTAGATTAGCTCGCATGCACAT
This sequence comes from Vicia faba, assembly GCA_948472305.1. NCBI lineage: Eukaryota > Viridiplantae > Streptophyta > Magnoliopsida > Fabales > Fabaceae > Vicia > Vicia faba. The sequence continues at coordinate 142,944,681 of OX451736.1, forward strand.
ACATCGCATCCATATATCATAAACATTGATAACACGAATGCATTATACCATGCATTTCATACAACATGACATTGCATATTAGCTAACATTTTACCCTTTTCAGGATAAGATTAATCAACAACTACCATTAACAATGTTCAAAGTTTTCAGATGCAGTTCAGATACGCTTCAGACACGGATGCCATTCTGATACTCATTCAGATTCAATTTCCAGATACAGTTCTGATATGCTCCAGACGCAGATGCCATTCTGATACTCATTCGGATTCAACTTCCAGATACAGTTCAGATATGCTCTAGACGCGGATGCCATTATGATACTTATTCAGAGTCCACTTTTCAAATACAGTTCAAATACGCTCTAGACACGGATGCCATTCTGATACTCATTCGGAGTCCACTTTTTAGATACAGTTCAGATACGCTCCAGACACAGATGCCATTTTGATACTCGTTCAGAGTCCACTTTTCAGATACAGTAGAGATACGCTCCAGACACGGATGCCATTCTGATGCTCATTCGGATTCCCTCTCAGATACAGTACATATACGCTCCAGACACTGATTCCATTCTGATGCTCATTCAAAATTACAACTTTCAGATACAGTTCAGATACGCTTCAGACACGGACGCCGTTCTGATACTCATTCAGATGCAATTTTCAGATACAGTTCAGATACGCTCCAGACACGGATGCCATTCTGATACTCAATCAGACTCTCTTTCAGATTTAGCAATCACTTTTGGATGGAATCTACAAGCCCATCTCCAACAACTTTCTATCACCTCTCCAAACGGCATCTTTAAGCCCATTCCCTCTACCATCACATCACCGAGTGCAAATTTCTAGGCACTCTAGTGTCCAATCATCTTCCACCTTCGAGTCACGAATGGCAAAACTTGCCAATCTAACTCCTCAGACTTAAGAAGATTGAACAGGGGAAGCTGTTGTACCCCAAAATTTTCCCTCTCACTTATCAAGAATTTGCTCACAAGATCTCTTTAGCTTAAGACTGCACTAGGGTTTGATCAGCTCAAGATACCTCCTTAAGCACTGATGACCAAAATTAGGGTTTGAGATTGCACAAGGATATTTGAACTTCCAATGCTCCATATGACTTTCATTGATCATTATGGACCCTGAAGATTGCTCATGTCAAGTTTCAAGCCTTGGATCACATTTTTGCTCAGTCAATTGAGCAGTTGACCTAAAAATCAACTATATTGGGGGAAAAGTCAACTATAGCCAATTCACAGTCAAACTTCATAATTTTTTATCCACATAAACATTTTAGACTCATATGTATCATTTGATCAAGTTTGGACCATAATTCCTCAAGAAGTTTGATCAAATCTCCAAAAGGGCAAAATGGTCAAAATTAGGGTTTTGACTAGGAAAGGGCAATTTCTGATTTTTGACCTAGAAAATGATCAATTGGTTTAAGGAATGATCTCAAGAGTCCAATTGCATCAATTTGACCTGATGACATGTTTCAAAACATTGCAAGTCCATTGGATTGACAAATGAATTTTTCAGTCAACTGATCAAAAGTCAATTGTATACTGAAAAGTCAAACTGTTACTTTTTGGTCAAATTCAAATGCCAAAGATCACAATTCATCAAAACATGTAAAAATATGAAAATTATTCATCAAGAAACCAAAAAGTCAACATTTCATTTTGAAAAGTCAAAATTTCTAAACTTAGAAATTTTGCTGTGTTGGAAATTTCATGTTTTTTCATAACTTTGAGCAAACTTTTCACCATGATGCAAGATGATTTAAGAAAAACTTCCAACATAAAAGTTGTAGATATATAGGAAATCTACAACTTTTCTTTACACAACTCCTTCCAAAAATTCTTGGATCTCAAGTTATAATTTTAAGAACATGTGGTCATGAAACTAAACACTTAGTGAAATTTTGCCCTAATTTGGTCAGGATTTTGACCCAACTTCATGGCACTTTTCCATATAGTTCCAAGGAGAATATTCAAAATGAATTCAAATATGGGTTTTGTAGCACATTTCAAGCTTCCCAAAATTTCCAAGAACTCCTTGAGGTCATTCTTGAGTAGGGAGAATCGAAGAGATGAAGTTAGGGTTTTATCACTTGAATTACAAGTCATTTTGTGATGAACCAAGTTCAAAATTCAAACTATGTTGCATAAACTCTACTTTGCAGGCCTCAAACTTGTTAGGAACTCCATAATTAATGGTTTACACAGCTGTTAGAGGTCTCACTTCAAGCATTCAATGCATGGACATGCTTTATATCCATTTTTGGAAGAAAGGTTACATTGCCATTTTGATAAAGTGATTTTTTATATAAAACTTGTTCTTGAGCCTTGCACTTGTTCTCTTCTGATCAAACAAGTCCTATAACTCTTGATAAATGGTTTAGACACTTACAATCACCCATCCCATGCTTGTACCTCCTCTTGAAACTTGTTTCCCTCTTTTCTTCAAAATCAAGTAATCTAGCCAAAAGCTAAAAACTTGTACTTCTGATTGTCCAAAGCTCTCAAACACTTTTGTTTATACATACACAAACCATTGGCCATAAAGACACGGATGTTCATGCCCTGAAAAGATCTAGAACTCATAATCACATTCCATACCTCCATTTTCACACAAACTGACCAAAAACTTGAAACTCATAATCTACTCGTGCGTTTCTTGGCCTTTTGGTTTCTAAAGCTTCTAAACATCATATAGAATTGATCCCACACCATGTTACAGAACTGTAACACCATTAACACCATCCTCCATTTTCAAAAACAGAGTTCTACACATTGACTTCTCCAGACCATTTCAGCCATCCATTGCTCAGGCTAATCATTGCATTAGCTTCCTAGGACCTCAAGGAAGCTAACCTGATCATCACCATCACTTGAAACAAGCTCAAACTCAAAACATGATTTCCAGTTTTGAGGTAAGTTTTCTTAACTTTGAACTCTTCATACAAGCATCATTAATGATTTATTTGTGAATAAAACATGTAGATATGATTGCTCTAAAGCTAACCATGTTCATAGTTTCCATTAATTTTGCTTGAGCTTAGAGAATTTTAGGATTGAAGTTTCTGAGATTTTTAGGGTTCAGATTAGGGCCAATAAAATTCATGCTTATCTTTGATCTATAGTTTTAATGCTTTACATTTTTGAAACCGTGACGAAATTTGCTACAAGTTTCATGTTTACAGTTTTCATTTTTGATGAGAAATGAACATGTTACAATTGGTCTGGCTGGAGGTTGAAGATGAAGTCATCAGGGCGCGTTTTGTATCATATATTTATTGATTTGCTTATGTTAACGGATGTATAGCCACCCCAGTGGTAGAAGCGCGCTCCTGTAACCTTTGGGACCTGGGTTCGAGCCCCAATGGTACCCTTTTAATTTTAACATTTTTGCTTTCTGGTATTGTTTTTTTGGCAGGCGCTGGGCCTTGTTGGGCTCTTGGTGTTTTTATTTTTGCTTACTAACCCCCTTGCAGGTTGTTCACGCCCCTGGCCAAGTTTCTTTTATTTTCTTATTTTTATTTAATTTATTTTCTTAAATATTTTTCCTAATACTAAAAATCATAAAAAATATAAAATTAATAGATTTATATTTTTACTTAGTTTATTTTATTTTTCTCACAAAAATATTTTTATTTAACTATACCTTCTTTATTTTTACTAATTAATCTTATACATTTAATTAATACTAGCTTATTATTTACTTTCTTTTACACCTATTTAAATATTTTATTTTAACACAAAAAAGGGCCAAAAATATTTTATAACACTATAAATATTTTCAAGACAAAAATACCAAAAAATACTTTTCTTGAAACTTAATTTCTTTTTAATCAATTAATAGAATTAGGGTTTTATTTAAAATCTTTTCTTAATAAATTTAAGTTTAATTAATTATTTTCTTTAATTAATTAGGTTAAAACAAATACCTTTTCTCTAAAAAATCCAATTAAAAATATTCATTTTCTTCACATTTACATTGTTGCATATTTATTATTTTGTACATTGTATTCATTTAAATTCGTGTACATTCATACCAATTCAATATAGTTGTAATAGACTAATTAGGTTTAAATTCTTGCAATCTCCATTCATGAATTTGTATACCCCCCTCCCACAAATGTTGTAATAGCGTAGTAACTTTAAATTATGCAATTTATTGCTTTATACATAATATGCTAGTAATTAGGGTTTGTATGGAAAGACTAAAACCAATACTTAGAAAACCCTAAATTCAAGACAAAACCAAGCATGAAAACAATACACTTGCACACAAGCACCCCTAGGGTTAACTCCATTTGTTGCCTAATGAGAAATGGCCATATTACACATGTGAGGTGTCTTAGAAAAAACAAGAAAATACAAGATCATAGTCCCCCGATGACGCTATCCAAGTTGCCTTTCAAATGATCTTAGTCCCTCAAAGAAAATGCTAATACCTTGCAACATTGCTAATCATGGTTATACGATGACCCACGCCCGTCCCGTTTACATCCAAAGGTAGGGTTACTTACCAAGTCAGTGGTAAGATAACAATGTCAAAGGAAGAGAGAATAAACAAGAAAGACTTTTGAGTAGGTAGAATGCTCCTAACTACTTGCACAATTTCAAACAAAACATCCTTGCTATTTTCAAAACAAACACCTACACTTTCAAATATCTTACAAACTTGAAAACACTTTCAAAAGATCAAACACTTTGTATACATTCTTACGAACGAGAATCATTACAAAGTTTGCCTAAACAATGGCCTCTTTACAAAATACTTTCAAAAAACCACACAAAGCACAATTTCAAACAAAAGAAAGTGATCTAGCAAGTAACTAAGAGACCATGAAAAACCATGGATGAAAAGGGTACTAATACCTTCCCTTTTCATAATCTATCCCCCGAACTCAAGAAATAATCTCAAAGGTCTTTCCTGTGCTTTTTCACCTTTCCTTTTGGATAAAAGAAAAGTCGGTGGCGACTCTTGCTAACCGCAACATTTGCGATCAAACGCAAAACCTTCAAGTCAGTTCTCCCACCGTATCACACTGCCCTTTCGTGATTTCGGCATACCAAGACGCTCTTTTTTGCCTAAGCCTCCCTTTCGGGTTTTCAACTTAGCGAGTTGTTCTTTTATTTCTTTAGGCGAAGTATTTCTTGACTGCATCAGCATTCATGGGACGTGGGAACTCCTCGCCATCCATAGTTTCAAGAATTAATGCACTGCCAGAGAAGGATTTCTTGAAAACATATGGGCCTTCAAAATTGGGAGTCCACTTGCCTCTAGAATCAGCGCTAAAATACATGATCTTCCTGAGCACGAGGTCGCCTTCTCTGAACTCATGAGGTTTGACCTTCTTATCAAAATCTTTCTTTATTCTCTTCTGATATAACTTCCCATGACACAAAGCCGTCATTCTTTTCTCTTCGGTAAAATTCAATTGGTCAAACATGTTCTGGACCCATTCAGCCTCTGACGGCTTGCTTTCCATTATCACACGCAAAGAGGGAATCTCAACCTCGATTGGGAGCACAGCTTCCATTCCATACACAAGGGAGAACGGGGTTGCTCCTGTTGAAGTGCGGACAAATGTCTGATATCCATGTAAAGCAAAAGGGAGAATTTCATGCCAATATTTATAAGTAACAACCATCTTCTGGATGATCTTCTTGATATTCTTACTAGCAGCTTCAACAGCCCCGTTCATCTCCGACCTGTACGGAGATGAATTGTGATGGACAATCTTGAATTCTTCACACAGTTCTATTATCATCTTATTGTTCAGATTCGAGCCATTGTTGGTGATAATCCTACTTGGCACACTATACCGACATATAAGATTATTCTTAATGAAGCACACTACCACCTTCTTGGTAACATTAGCATATGAAGCAGCTTCCACCCATTTGGTGAAGTAGTCAATTGCTACCAAGATAAAACAATGTCCATTTGAAGATTTGGGTTCTATCATCCCGATCATGTCAATACCCCACATAGAGAAAGGCCACGGGGAAGAAATAACATTGAGAACTTTTGGAGGCACATGAATCTTGTCCGCATAAATCTGACATTTATGGCATTTTTTCGCAAATTTGTAATAGTCAGATTCCATTGTCAGCCAATAGTAACCTGCCCTTAGCATCTTTTTAGCCATCGAATGTCTGTTGGCATGAGTGCCAAAGGAACCCTCATGAATCTCATGCATCAACATGTCTGCTTCGTGTCTATCCACGCATTTGAGCAAGACCGTGTCATAATTTCTCTTGTACAACACATTTTCACTGAGGAAGAAGCTGCCAGCCAATCTTCTCAATGTCTTTCTATTTTTATTCGAAGCACCAATCGGGTATTCCTGAGTCAGAAGAAAATGCTTGATATTATAATACCAAGGTTTCTCATCTGCTACCTCTTCTATTTTAAACATATGAGCGGGCCTATCCAGTCACTGAACCATAATTCGAGGTATATCATTCCAAGTATTCACTTGATACATAGAAGCCAGAGTTTCCAAAGCATCCTCCATTTGATTTTCGTCTATGGGTATATGATGGAATTCAACTTTATTAAAGAAGGGTAACAATATTCTAGCGTAATCTTTGTAAGGGATCAAGTCGGGGTGACGAGTAACTCACTCTCCTTTAATCTGATTTATTACCAAAGCTGAATCGCCATACACATCGAGAATTTTAATTCTGAGATCAATAGCTTCCTCGAGACCCATGATGCAAGCCTCATATTCTGTCATATTATTAGTACAATCAAATGTCAACCTTGTAGTAAAAGGAATGTGTGTTCCATGTAAAGTGACATTCACAACACCAATTCCTTTACCATAAGCATTCACAGCTCCATCAAATATCATACTCCAGCAAGATTCAGGATCAGGACCTTCCTCGGGCAATGGTTCATCACAATCTTTCACTTTCAAAAACATCACATCCTCATCGGGGAAATCATACTTCACAGACTGATAATCATCAATTGGCTGGTGAGCAAGATAATCTGCCAACACGCTGCTTTTAATAGCTTTTTGAGTGCAGTATTTGATATCATATTCAGATAACAACATCTTCCAGTGGGCAATTCTCCCAATAAGAGAATGCTTTTAAAAAATGTACTTGATTGAATCCATTTTGGAGATCAACCAAGTAATGTGATTTAACATATATTACCGCAAATGTTTTACTGCCCAAGTCAGAGCACAACATGTCTTTTCCAGCATGGAATACCGTGACTCACAATTAGTAAAAATTTTACTGAGATAATAAATGGCATACTCTTTCTTCCCTGTTTCATCTTGTTGTCCCAGAATACAGCCCATGGAATTATCTAACACTGTCAGATACATAATCAATGGCCTTCCTTCAACAGGAGAGAGCAAGATAGGAGGTTCAAGAAGATATTCTTTAATACTTTCAAATGCCCTTTGGCAGTCATCTGCCCACACACAACCTTGATCTTTATTTAACAACTTAAAGATTGGTTCACACGTTGTAGTCATGTGGGAAATGAATCTGGAAATATAATTCAAACTCCCGAGGAACCCTCTGACTTACTTTTCACTTCTCGGCGCTGGCATTTCTTGAATTGCTTTGACTTTATTAGGGTCAACTTTAATCCCTTTCTGGCTAACAATGAAACCCAACAATTTCCCTGATCGAACACCGAAGGTACATTTATTTGGATTCAAGCAGAGACGATACTTCCTCAAACATTGAAACAACTTCAACAAATCTTCTACATGCATGTCTTCAGTCTGGGATTTAGCAATCATATCATCAACATATACCTCAATTTCCTTGTGCATCAAATCATGGAATAGGGCTTTCATAGCCCTCTGGTATGTTACACCAGCATTCTTCAACCCGAAGGGCATCACTCTGTAACAGAATGTTCCCCAGGGTGTGATAGACGTTGTTTTTTCCATGTCCTCGGGCGCCATCGTTATTTGATTATACCCGGAAAATCCGTCCATGAACGAGAAAACTTTGAATTTTGTTGTGCTATCCACGAACATATCAATGTGTGGCAATGGAAAATCATCTTTTGGACTAGCTTTATTTAGATCTCTGTAATCTACACACATGCGAACTTTTCCGTCTTTCTTCGGTACTGGGACAATATTGGCAATCCACTGAGGGTACACTGATGTCATAAGAAAACCGGCATTAATTGCTTTAGAACTTCTTCTTTGATCTTCACTGCCATATATGGGTGAGTTCTTCGTAACTTCTGCTTGATTGGCGGGCACTCTGGCTTCAGCGGCAAACGGTGCTCTACAATATCTATATCTAGACCAGGCATATCTTGATAAGACCAAGCAAAAATATCCACATACTCTTCCAACATCTTAATCAACCTGCTCTTCACATCAGGATGCAGCAATGCTCCAATCTTGACTTCTTTCGGGTCTTCTTTTGAACCCAAATTGATTACTTCCAATGGCTCTTTATATGGATGAATGGCGTTCTCCTCGCGCTCAAGCAACCGTGAGACCTCTTCTGGGATCTCATCATAGTCTTCTTCTTCGGCCCCATACACAGGACATTTAAAGTTGGGAGAGGGTGCAAGGTCATTGTACTCAACGAGTTTTTTAATTAATCTACACATATGATTTATGATTGCTTTTAGAAACTGGCACATAAAACAAGTGATCATGCAGATTGAATTTCAGTTATTATTTATTTTGAAAGGTTTTTTTTCTGATTAGCATTTTCCAAAAAAAAGCAGAAAATAAAGATACAATTTGAGAAAAAAAGACAACTTTTATTATTGATTTTAAAAATCAAAGCAAACGATAAGCCTATACAATATCAATACTTTCACCTTGGACATAGTGAAATATTTTTTCAAAAAGATTAACAAAACAAATTACTTTGAAACATGTATGCAAGAGGGAACATCAATGGTGATCCAGTTCTGAACCCTAACTCCGTGCGTCACATAATTTGGCATTTCTGGCTCTGCTTCATCTTCCATAATGGCATTAATCCCAGAAACAGTTGGATAAAGATAACCCCTGCTACGAAATATGTCTTGATACTTTCCTGCAGAAAACTTCGGCTTCATGCTCTTACCTTTATCATTGTTCATAGAGAACCCCAAGCCAGCCCTATTCTTGTTCACAGGTGGATCAACAATCTGTCCCCATACGTTGCTATGGACATTACACACAACCTGTTGCGCATCCTTAAATGAAGCTATAGAGTTCTCATTTTCTCTGATGTTATCAATGGATAAAGCTTGGAACTGGGTTCCAACAGCAACTTCATCCGCCTCTACAATGCTGAAAGAGGACAAATGAGATATCAATAATGCATGTTCTCCATTTATAATTACCACTTTTCCTTCACGTACAAACTTCAGCTTCTGGTGTAAAGTCGAAGTGACAGCCCCTGCCTTATGTATCCACGACCGTCCTAACAAGAAACTATAAGCGGGTACAATATCCATGACCTGGAAAGTAACCTTAAACAAATGTGGGCCTATATGAATAGGCAAGTCCCCTTCACCAATAACAAATTTCCTTGATCCATAAAACGCTTTCACAATAATGCCACTTGGGTGCATGGGTGTTCCTTGATATTTCAACTTCATAAGAGTGCTCCTCGGTATAACGTTCAATACGGATCCATTATCAATCAGCACATTGGATAATGAATCATTCTTGCAGTTCATAGATATGTGGAGGGCCAGGTTGTGATTCCTTCCTTCATCAGGTAATTCATCGTCGCAGAAACTCAGGTTATTACATGCTGTAATGTTCCCTACTACACTGCTGAATTGGTCTACAGGCATATCACTTTCCATAAAAGCTTGGTCCAATAACCTCATCAAAGATTCTCTGTGAGCAGAGGAGTTCATCAATAAAGCCAAGATAGATATTTTTGAAGGAGTCTGCAGTAGCTGATCTACAATTTTGTAGTCGCTCATCTTGATTATCTTCAAAATATCTCCACTTCTTTTTCTAGCGTAGCTCCACTAGATTCACCCACTGCCTTCTTGGGTTCAACATTTTCAATAATTTTCTTTCCAGTACTAACATCTCCTAGAATAACTGGTGCAAATACACGACCACTGCGGTTCACTCTACTAGTCTCAGCAATATTTCCAACATTAGGCATTGGTTGGATGGGAACTTCCACACCATCCTCTAAGATTGTAGCATTATATTTGTAGGGTACAGCCTTATTTGACTTGTAGGGGACAGGACCCGGCAAACTAATCACCAATGGAGTAATAGCTGGCTTGCTATGATATTCAACTTCAAAATGGGTAGGCGCACCGAAACAAGGCACAATAACATTTACTCCATCTTCAACATGATCAGTCATTACAGAGTCATCTCTGGAAAACATATCTTCATCCGAGGAGAAGAACTCATCTGCAGAGGCATACTCATCATCTGACTATTCTTCAGCCAAGCAAACCTCAATCATATCAACTTCATGGTAATCATCCCTTTGACCTGTAACCTTGATAGTTCCATTGTCTAACAACAACTGAATACCATTCCTAACAATTGAACATCCTCGGTGTAACACCCCAATTCTACCCCAAGCAAATTATGCAAATTAAATCAGAGTTATAAAATTTCAATCATACAAACGAATCGGGACGTCACAAATTCTTCTATCAAAAATTCATTGCATTCATCATGGATATATAACACTTTTCAAAACATCGGGTGAACCATCAACATAACATCTATAATTAAATAATTCAACATCTACATAGCGGAATTCTTAATATCATCTCTAACAACAAAACAGCAACTTCGAAACATCACATAATTTAATAATAGTCAATTTCAAGTTCAACAACTGAAAATCATCAATCAAAAACAACAAGCGTTCATCCCCCCGAGTGTTACATATCAGAGCAATGACACCGACTCGAACTACCGAAGGTATACAGCCTTCACTCTTGATTACCTGCACCTTACCAACATAAGGGCAGCATTCAAACAGAAGAGGTGAGATATCTAACAATATAATAAAGTGCATGATAATTAATATATTAAATTAGCTCAATAACATCACCACTTCTCATCTCATAATCAACAATATTACAATGTATACATATTCATTCATCAACATCAAAATACACCTCTTTATGAAATCATATAATGCGACTCAATACTATGCAAATGCATGTGGTACCATTGGAGCAGAACTCCCATCTCAAAAAATTTCCAATTAATAGAGGCATCAACAAGGCATAGCCTTCATCTCAAAATTTGCCAATCCAGGCTATCTCAACGAGCATAAGCTCCATCTCAAAAAACGCAATGTATGCGACACAACCATGAATGTAATAACAACACCCAAGTTAGCAACATCTCAAATCATCTCAAAACGTCTCAATTAATCATCTCAAAAACATCTCAAATAATCATCTCAAAACATCTCAAATAATCATCTCAAATAATCATCTCAAAAACATCTCAAATAATCATCTCAAAAACATCTCAAATAATCAACTCAAAAACATCTCAAATAATTCATCAAACATAGTTTATTTATTATAAACTATCAACACAATATTATTAATAACTTCCCATTAACAACTCAGTTGTATTTCAATTCCACAGTAAATCAATACTGTTATTCTGCAACTCTAACGTCCAGACCGACACTATCCTACTGTATAGTTCAAACAGCAGCTTCTAAGCATCTAACGTTCATCATTCTGTTTGAAAACAACGTAAAGGCCATCCAACTTCTGACCATGCAACCTCTAACCAACGCCATCTCTAATACACAGCTTCTAATGACACAACCTCTGGGCGACACAATCTTCTGACTACTATAACTTTTGACTAATGCAACTCCTGACTAACTCAACCTCTGATCAGATGCAACTTCTGATCATTACAATCCTCTGACTACCCAACCTCTGACCAGATACAACTTCTGATCATTACAGCTTCTGACTAACTCCATCTTCTGACCAGATACAACTTCTGATCTCAGCTTCTGACTAACTCCATCTTTTGACCAGATACAACTTCTGATCATCACAGCTTCTGACTAATACAAATTCTGACTAATGCAACTTCTGATGACACAGTCCTCTGACAGCATAGTGTCTAACCCATGCAACTTCTAACATCAGAACTTCCCTTTTTCTAATAATTCAACGCAACCTCTAACATCAGAATTTCTACCTTTCACTAGGCCACGCAACTTCTAACAACCTACGTCTAGCATCAGAACTGTTATTTTCTATTCATCCTATTGTTCTAATTCTTTACCTGATATCAATCTAACTAAGAACAGTATGACAATTTCATTCCCCAAATTAATCCATCAATTCTAATATAGTAGCGGCTGGTATCAATTTGCCAAATTCTGCGTTTTCATTACTGTTATATTCAACCTTTTCTTCCCTGCATCTCACTATGGGTTTCACTCTTAGAGCCCTAAAACTTAACATAATCATGATAATTCATCACCCATAACTACCTTATAATTTTACAGCATTTAACGGCATCAAGACATCAATATTCATCAAAACTCATCAATTCTCATCATACATCAATCATATATTCTCAATTCAAGAACAAGACAACAACCACTACTAATCCCACATACCAATCATCATAAACCCAATTATAGAGTTAGAACCCCACCCTTACCTTGGATTGAAGGTCGCTCTACAATTTCCGGTTGGATTCTCGTTCTTGCTGTTTTCCACGTTCTCTAGCAGCTTGCACGTTCTCTTCCAAATCCTTATTTCTTTCTACTGCTTCTTTCTTTCTATTCTAACAAAAAATAATAAAATAAACCTATTATAATATTATCTCCTTATTGGGCTTAAAACCAACACACCCCTTTATTACTTTTATTCTCCCAAAATAAGCCCACATTAAATAATATTACACGTCTAATATTATTTCACCACATAATATTATATCTCTAATATTATTTCTCCACTTAATAAAATAAATCCAATTATATTATAACACATCTTCATAAATATTCCAAAAATAATTTAATTAAATAATTAATTAAATTATGGGCGTTACAACTCTCCCCCCCCCCCCCTTAGAATATTTTCGTCCTCAAAAATTTACCTCAATCAAACAATTCAGGATAGGAGGCTCGCATCTTGCTCTCCAATTCCCAAGTTATGCTTTCACCAGAAGCTCCTAGCCAAACCACTTTAACCAAGGCAATCTCCTTGCCCCTCAGAGTCTTCATTTCACGATCCGCGATCTGTACAGGCATTGTCTCCACCGTAAGATTATCCCGTACTTGCACATCGTCCATATGAATCACATGAGATGGATCTGAAATATACTTCTGAAGTTGCGACACGTGAAACACATAATGCAAATTCAAAAGATTAGGCGGTAAAGCCACTCTATAAGCAACATTCCCCACTCTCTTTGAAATCTGATACGGTCCAATAAAACGAGAAGTGAGCTTCTTAGACTTCAATGCTCGCCCAACACCAGTCACAAGTGTAACTCTTAAAAACACATGATCACCAGCTTGAAATTCCAAATATTTCCTTCGCTTTTCATGATAACTCTTTTGTCTACTTTGTGAAGCTTTCATCTTTTCTCGAATCAACTTCACCTTCTCAGTAGTCTCACGAACAAGTTCAGGTCCAAGTACTACACTTTCTCAAGATTCATGCCAACATAACGGAGTTCTACATCTTCGACCATACAACGCTTCAAAAGGTTCCATCCCAATACTAGAATGGTAACTCTTATTATACGTGAACTCTATCAACGGAAGATAATTATCCCACGAACCTCCCTGCTCAAGAACACATGCCCTCAACAAGTCTTCCAACGATTGAATCGTCCGTCCAGTCTGACCATCTGTCTGAGGATGATACGCTGAACTCAACCTCAACTTAGAACCCAACGCTTCTTGCAAACTCTTCCAAAAATTAGAAGTAAATCTTGGATCTCTATCTGACACAATGCACAAAGGAAAACCATGCAGCTTCACAATCACACTAATGTAAATCTCGGCTAACTTCGGCACTGGAAAACTGATGTTAAAAGGAATAAAATGAGATGACTTCGTAAGCCTATCAATAATCACCCAAATAGAATCATGTCCTCTTAAAGTATTAGGAAACCCTGTCACAAATTCCATTGAAATGCTATCCCATTTCCATTCTGGAACTTCCAATGGTTGCATCAACCCTGCAGGCTTCTGATGTTCAACTTTTGACTTCTGACAAGTCAAACATGAATACACAAACCGAGCCATGTCACTCTTCATCCCAGGCCACCAAAACAAACCTTTCAAATATTGATACATCTTTGTAGCTCCTGGATGAATACTCAACTTGCTTCTATGACTCTCTTCAAGTATCACTTTCTTCATCTCAGCATCATCAGGAATATAAATCCAGTTACGAAATCTCAATACACCTTGCGCATCCAGCTTAAAATCATTATCCTTAGACTGGTCAATCCCAACCATCAAATCTACCAGTTTCACATCCAATTTTTGAGCTTCTCTGGTAATGTCTAAAAATTCATTATTAATCTTCAACATACCCAACATAACACTCTGCGGAGTAACCTCGCAAACTAAGCTCATATCTTTGAACTACTTAATCAATTCCAACTCTTTAATCATCATTGTTGACATATGTAGAGTCTTTCGACTTAACGCATCAGCTACCACATTCACTTTTCCTGGATGATAATTCAAACCGAAATCATAATCCTTTAACAATTCCAACCATCTTCGTTGCCTCATATTCAACTCCTTCTGATCAAATAAATACTTTAAGCTCTTATGGTCACTAAACACTTCAAATCTAGAACCATAAAGATAATGCCTCCAAATCTTCAATGCAAAAACAACTGCAGCAAGTTCTAAATCATGCATAGGATAGTTCTTCTCATGAGTCCTTAACTGCCTTGACGCATAAGAAACTACCTTACCATTCTGCATAAGCACACCTCCTAAACCCATCTTATAAGCATCACAATAAACCATAAAAGGCTCTCCTAGATTAGGCAACGTCAAAATCAGAGCCGACGTCAACCTCTTCTTCAATTCCGTAAAACTTTCTTCGCACTGAACATCCCATACAAACACTCTACCTTTACAAGTCAACTTAGTCAATGGAAGTGACAACTTAGAAAACCCTTCGATAAACCTTCTATAATAACCAGCTAATCCTAAGAAGCTTCTAATCTCAGTAGCTGACTTTGGAGTTTCCCATTTCAACACAGCATCAACCTTCAATGGATCTACAGCAATGCCACTACCTAAAATCATATGACCAAGAAAACTAACCTCTTTCAGCCAGAATTCACACTTGGACAGCTTTGCATACAACTTCTTCTCCTTCAAAACTTGCAATACTACTCTTAAATGTTCAGCATGCTCTTCTTTTGACTTAGAGTAAATCAAAATAGCATCAATGAACACCACTACGACCGATCTAAATAAGTATGAAAGATAAGATTCATATATTCCATGAATACTCTCGGCGCATTAGTAACACCGAAAGGCATCACCTAATACTCGTAATGTCCATAATGCATTCTGAAAGCTGAATTCTGAATATCTTCATCCTTCACTTTAATCTGATGGCAACCCGACCTCAAATCAATCTTACTAAACATACGGGCATCTACCAATTGGTCCATCAAGTCATCTATTCTTGGAAGCGGATACTTGTTCTTAATCGTCACCTTATTCAACTGTCTATAATCAACACAAAGCCTCATACTCCCATCTTTCTACTTCACTAACAACACTGGAGCACCCCACGGCGATACACTTGGTCTTACAAACTTCTTCTCAAGTAACTCTTCTAATTGCTTCTTTAACTCTGACAATTCAGATGCAGACATCATGTATGGTGCCATAGACACAGGTCTGGTACCAGGTACAAGATCAATTGCAAATTCAACTTCCCTTTCTGGTGGTACATCAGGAATCTCATCAGGGAAAACTTCAGGAAATTCACACACCACCTGCAATTCCTTAATTATAGCTTGAGTCTCTACAAATAGCGACGCCATCAAGGAAAACATTTGTGCCTCTTCTTGCATCAACTTCCTCAACTGTCTAGCAGACAACAGACCATCTTCCTCTTCTTCAGGAGTAGAAAACTTCACAGACTTCTCATAATAGTTAATATGAACACAGTTATGCTCTAACCAGTTCATACCCAAAATTACATCCAAACCTCTTAACGGTAAACAAACCAAATCAACAACGAAGTCTCTGTCGAAGATCGACAAGGGACACTTAGCACACACAAAAGAAGTAGTCACCGACCCCTTGGCTGGAGTATCGACGACCATTTCTCCATTCAAAGAAGACAACACAAGACCCAATCTTTCAACACAATCAGCAGCAATAAAACAATGTGTAGCACTAGTATCAATAATAGTGATTAAAGGAGTATTATTAATGAAACATGTACCTCTAATAAGTCTGTCCTCAGCAGCTGTCTGATCCTCAACCAAAGCAAACACTTTACCACTTGACAGAGCCCTCTTCGGTTTCGGACATTGGCTACCAATGTGCCCTTCTTCTTTACAGTTAAAACAAACAACATCTTTATGTTCACACTCAGATAAAACGTGTCCATTCTTGCCACAACGGAAACACATCTTCACTTTAGTAGTGCACACATTACTCTTGTGCCCAGACTTTCCACACTTAAAGCAAACCACACTAGCAGGAGCATCTCCCCCACTAGTCCTCTGTCTCTGAGCAACTTTCTGCTTACCCTTACCAGCTGGAGCATCATAAGGATTACCACGATTCTGTGGGTGTTTACCCCTCTTCTCACTGATAATCTTGTAATGAGCATTATTGTCCTCCTCAAAAATCCTGCAGCTATCAACCAAATCAGCAAAGACACAAATTTTCTGATATCCAACTGCTTTCTTAATCTTCGGGCGCAACCCATTCTCAAATTTAATACACTTCGAAAACTCAGCATTTTCCTCAGCGTAATGCGGATAAAACTTGGCCAACTCAGCAAACTTGGCAGCATACTCAACAACTGACAGATTTCCTTGCTTCAGCTCAAGGAACTCAATTTCCTTCTTACCACGGACATCTTCAGGAAAATACTTTCTCAAAAACTCCCTATGGAACACAGCCCAAGTGACATTCTCACCTGCAGCTTCCAATTTCTCACAAGTCTCTAGCCACCAGTCATCAGCCTCGACTGCTAGCATATGAGTCCCATAACGAACCTGCTATGCTGGAGTGCAGTCCATCACGCGAAAGATTCTCTCAATCTCTTTCAACCATTCCAATGCTCCGTCAGGATCATACTTTCCCTTGAACTTAGATGGATTCTCTCTCTGGAAGGTCTCCAAGCTACGAGATCCAGCATTCCCGTCAGTATTCGGCTGATTTTCCATCGCATGAGCCATTGCTTCTAAAGCAGCAGCAAGTGCAGCATCATTCCTTCCAGCCATCACAACTTCTCACTACAACATAAACAACGATTAGAACTCAAATAACAATACTCGACTGTTAGACAACTACGACTCGACGACAAGGTCGGACCAACCCTTTTTCTCTGATACCAACTTTGTAACGCCCCAATTCTACCCCAAGTAAATTATGCAAATTAAATCAGAGTTATAAAATTTCAATCATACAAATGAATTGGGACGTCACAAATTCTTTTATCAAAAATTCATTGCATTCATTGTGGATATATAACACTTTTCAAAACATCGGGTGAACCATCATCATAACATCTATAATTAAATAATTCAACATCTACGCAGTGGAAATCTTAATATCATCTCTAACAACAAAACAGCAACTTCGAAACATCACATAATCTAATAATAGTCAAATTCAAGTTCAACAACTGAAAATCATCAATAAAAAACAGCAAGCGTTCATCCCCCCGAGTGTTACATATCAGAGCAATGACACCGACTCGAACTACCGAAGGTATACATCCTTCACTCTCGATTACCTGCATGTTACCAACATAAGGGAAATATTCAAACAGAAGGGGTGAGATATCTAACAATATAATAAAGCGCATGATAATTAATATATTAAATTAGCTCAATAACATCACCACTTCTCATCTCATAATCAACAATATACAATGTATACATATTCATTCATCAACATCAAAATACACCTCTTTATGAAATCATATAATTCGACCCAATACTATGCAAATGCATATGGTACCATTGGAGCAGAACTCCCATCTCAAAAAATTTCCAATTAATAGAGGCATCAACAAGGCATAGTCTTCATCTCAAAGTTTTCCAATCCAGGCCATCTCAATGACCATAAGCTACATCTCAAAAAAATGCAATGTATGCGACACAACCATGAATGTAATAACAACACCCAAGTTAAAAACATCTCAAATCATCTCAAAATGTGTCAATTAATCATCTCAAAAACATATCAAATAATCATCTCAAAACATCTCAAATAATCATCTCAAAAACATCTCAAATAATCATCTCAAAAACATCTCAAATAATCATCTCAAAAACATCTCAAATAATCATCTCAAAAACATCTCAAATAATTTATCAAACATCATTTATTTATTATAAACCATCAACACAATATTATTAATAACTTCCCATTAACAACTCAGTTTTATTTCAATTCCACAGTAAATCAATACTGCTATTCTGCAACTCTAACGTCCAGACCGACACTATCCTACTCTATAGTTCAAACAGCAGCTTCTAAGCATCTAACATTCATTGTTCTATTCGAAAACAACACAAAGGCCATCCAACTTCTGACCATGCAACCTCTAACCAACGCCATCTCTAATACACAGCTTCTAATGACACAACCTTTGGGCGTCACAATCTTCTAACTACTATAACTTCTGACTAATGCAACTCCTGACTAACTCAACCTATGATCAGATGCAACTTCTGATCATTACAATCCTCTGACTACCCAACCTCTGACCAAATACAACTTTTGATCATCACAGCTTCTGACTAACTCCATCTTCTGACCAGATACAACTTCTGATCATCACAGCTTCTGACTAACTCCATCTTCTGACCAGATACAACTTCTAATCATCACAGCTTCTGACTAACTCCATCTTCTGACTAATACAAATTCTGACTAATACAAATTCTGACTAATGCAACTTCTGATGACACAGTCCTCTGACAGCATAGCGTCTAACCCATGCAACTTTTAACATCATAACTTCCCTTTTTTTAATAATTCAACGCAACCTCTAACATCAGAATTTCTACCTTTCACTAGGCCACGCAACTTCTAACAACCTACGTCTAGCATCAGAACTGTTATTTTCTATTCATCCTATTGTTCTAATTCTTTACCTGATATCAATCTAACTAAGAACAGTATGACAATTTCATTCCCCAAATTAATCCATCAATTCTAATACAGTAGTGCCTGGTATCAATTTTCCAAATTCTGCGTTTTCATTACTGCTATATTCAACGTTTTCTTCCATGCATCTCACTATGGGTTTCACGCTTAGAGCCCTAAAACTTAACATAATCATGATAATTCATCACCCATAATTACCTTATAATTTTATAGCATTTAACAGCATCAAGACATCAATATTCATCAAAACTCATTAATTATCATCATACATCAATCATATATTCTCAATTCAAGAACAAGACAACAACCACTACTAATCCCACATACCAATCATCATAAACCCAATTATAGAGTTAGAACCCCACCCTTACCTTGGATTGAAGGTCGCTCTACAATTTCCGGTTGGATTCTCGTTCTTGCCGTTTTCCACGTTCTCTAGCAGCTTGCACGTTCTCTTCCAAATCCTTATTTCTTTCTACTGCTTATTTCTTTCTATTCTAACAACAAATAATAAAATAACCCTATTATTCTATTATCTCCTTATTGGGCTTAAAACCAACACACACCTTTATTACTTATATTCTCCCAAAATAAGTCCACATTAAATAATATTACACTTCTAATATTATTTCACCACATAATATTATATCTCTAATATTATTTCTCCACTTAATAAAATAAATCCAATTATATTATAACACATCTTCATAAATATTCCAAAAATAATTTAATTAAATAATTAATTAAATTACGGGTGTTACACTCGGGAGTCTTGGCAGCAAATTCGGCAAGATCCATATTGATGTTCCACCTGACCAGCCACGTGGCAGAAAGTAGCGTGCAATTGCACAAGGTCCTCATTCATATACTCCACATCAACAATTCTGAACTCTCCAGGACATCCAGAAATCATGTTAACTTCCTCTTCATACTCTGCCCTAGGCCTGATTATATGGATGAGGTCCTCATCCATCATCTCTTACAAATCAGCCTTTATCTTATCACAACCCTGTATATTTGTACTGCAAATAGCACAACCGACATGGTCATGCGTATAGTAGCTAAATTCATATAGGTATGCATGCATTTTCACCAAATATCCTCTAACCAGATTAATATCAAAAATCTGGAAGTCGCCTGGACAACCGGCCACCATATTCACAGCATTTGCTCCTCCATGCTTGGGCAGAGGAGTGTCTTTCACATTAGGGCCCACATCCTTGAAAGATAGAATACCAGACTTCACCAATTTCTATACCTCAGTCTTCAAAAGATAGCAGTTCTCAACATTATGCCCTGGTGCTCCCTGATGAAAAGCACATGTTTGGTCTGCCTTGTAATACCAAGGCAATGGTGATGGTACAGCGGGAGGTGGTCGGGTCTGAACCAACTTCTTTTGAATTAACGTCGGGACTAATTCTGTATAACTCATAGGAATTGGGTCATAAGTCTCCCTTCTCTGATTATACCCATGATTCCCCTGATGTGATGGTCTTTGATAAGCAACGGTAGTTGGAGCTACACCAACAACCAGAGTAACTGAGGCGACTTGATGATGACACTGATAATTTCTTCCAAGAGGATTAACTCTCCTTTCTTGCATGACAACATTTGTATCTCCTTCCTTCTTTTTGGCAAACCCATAGGATGGCTTCTTTGTATTTGCAGAACTTTCACCCTTCGTTAGACGGCCCTCTCTTACAGCCTCTTCTAAGTGGATACCCGTGCCTACCATTTCAGTAAAGTCACTTGGCGCACTCGCTACCATCCTTTCATAGTAGAAAGCACCCAGAGTCTTCAAGAAAATCTTAGTCATCTCCTTCTCTTCCATGGGAGGAATCACTTGGGCGACTACCTCACGCCATCTCTGTGCATATTCTTTGAATGATTCCCTATCTTTTTGGACCATGGCCCTGAGTTGATCACGGCCATGCGCCATGTCCATGTTGTATTTGTATTGTCTGATAAATGTTTCTCCCAAGTCATTGAAAGTATGGATATTGACGCTATCCAAACTCATATACCACTTCAGCGCAGTACCAGCCAAACTATCCTGAAAAAAGTGAATCAACAGACACTGATCATCATTATGGGTAGATATTATTCTTACATACATCACAAGATGAGCACGAGTACAAGTATTTCCCTTGTACTTCTCGAATTCCGGGACCTTAAACTTCGCAGGTATCTTGACATTCGGGACCAAGCATAAATCATTCACATTCTTCCCGAACAATTCATTTCCCCTGAGGGCCTTTATCTCCCTTTGCATCTTGTCAAACTGCTCTTGAAAATCATCCATTCTTTCATAGAGACCCAAGTCTTCACTTGGTGTAGGAAAAGGACGACACATATCATCATTAACAATTGGAACCATATTCACCGAAGGAGGTGCAGCAGGAGCAACATGCACCACAGGAGGTGCATGAGTAACAGTAGTCTGAACAACTGGAGAATCTTGAGGACCAAGATTAAATTCTTCAGGCGCAAAGTTCTATGGCATTTTCCATGGATAACCTTAAGGCATGCGATTCTGAACAACAGCTGGAGTAGCAGACACAGGAACAGTCAGAGCTTTAGTGGTAACCCTTGCTTGTTGAGGTTGAACACTCGGTGGCTGATTCCGAGCAGCCACCAGAGATTCCATCAGAGTAGTAAGATTGGCCATGCCGGCCTTCAAAGTAAAAACTTCCTCGCGCAGCTCACGGTTCTCTTGTTCTAAGTTGTCCACCTTCCTTCTGAAATTAGCTCGAGTGTTGTAGTGGTGAGATATCTTGCTGAACGAAGTAAAGAAGCTTGGTAAGACGCCTGGATATGCCAAGAAATGCAAGAAATATGTGCAATATGATGCATGATGTGCAATGCACATGACTTATTTTATTATTAATATTTCAAGGGACTTCAAGATTTATAGACACATTGCAAATATCAAAGTAATAACACATTTGAAATACTGAAAATTTTTATTATAATAACTTTAAAATAGATTACAAGTTTCAATAATCCTAAGTACAAAATGAAAATAAAGTCTAAAACCCTAAGAAGTAAAGCTGATGGAGATCACTCTATACGTTGGCGCTTCCTTGTAAGCCTGACAATATGACCCTTCAACCTCTGGTTTTCTTCCGCATATCTGGTGGCAACCTCCTTCCAATCATCTAAATTAGGAAGTGAGCAAATAGCATCTAACTGAGGCTTAGGAGAAAATAAATCCCATTGTCTCTCCACGGTCTCTACAGCCCGACTCTCAAGAATCTCAATCAAGCCGTCTTTCTCCTTCAAGTATGCTCTATAGGAAATCTCTAAAGTTTGGCACTTATTCTTCCAAGCATCCTTTTCCTGCTGCATCCTGACCAAAGCAAGTTGTAGCTCTTCCACATCATCCAATAGGGGAGGAGTGGTCTTTACAAACAAGTCAGGCATAGGCGTTTCCCGGGAATACAACATCTTCAACTGAATAACTCTCATTTGGACCCACTAAAGATAAGGCTCCAAAGAAATATCCCCCTAGGTCCCAAGTCTTTCCTACTCTTCCTATAAATGTGACACTAGGCCTTCGCAATCTTCTCCCTATCTTCCTTATGGTTTTCTCCCTCCTTCAGGAAGAAACTGCTCAAATGAATACGGTTTGGTTTATCCCTCATCGGATAACCAAGCTGTCGTCGTGCAAGAACAGGGTTGTAGTTAATTCCTCCCTTTGTACCAAGAAGAGTTTGAAGATGTGAAAAACACAAGAAGGGGGGTTGAATTGTAAAACTTGAAATCAAATGCAGACAACACATTATTTTTATCCTGGTTCATTTGATCTCAAACTACTCCAGTCCACCCGTCAAGGTGATTTCGCATCTCTTCAACGAGGTCTTAATCCACTATATTCAACTGAATACAACAACTACTTTAACAACTGTTAAAGCCTTCTTGAGCCTAACCACAGACCGGTTTATCTCAAGGAAATTCTCTTACAGATAAATGAACAAAAGTGTGTTTGATGTTTTCTAGAAAAACTATATATCACAACTATGATAATACACAATATTAAGCTTAGGATGAAACTAGATTGCTAGAGCTATAGAGTAAGCGTGGTTGAAAGCTTTAGCAAAAATGAGAGCGTGCGTGAAGATGATTAGCTTAGGCGTGTATATGCGTGTAGAGTATTAGCCATTTCTTTTCTCACTGACTTGTTTAAATAGCCTAGGAAGAGATACGTTGTTGTCCATAAATCCTTTTCAATGCTCATAACGTTCTTTCCTTTTTTAGAAGATCTTTGTCTTGGAATAAAGCCGTTGGTAATTAATCTGTCTTGAATGCATAAGAACGTTGACACTTCAGAGTGTTCTGCTAATGATAATCAGAGTGTTCTTAGCTTTAGCTTATTCTGGCGCTTCTGAGTGCTGATAACATGGTTTGGATCTTGATCAGAATCAGAGTATTTTATGCGCAGATTCTGTTCATCAGGCTTCAGCGTATAGCATATGTTATTTGATCTTCTGATGCTGACATATCTTCTGATGCTGATATTCTGATGTTGATTCCATCAGAGTTTCTGTAAATACACAACATAATTTGAAGTAGCATATATGTCTTATATAAATCTTCCAATTTATTTAATCTTGTATTTTGTTATCATCAAAACTCTAACTGAGGGTTGTAGAATCAAACTATGTTCTAACAATCTCCCCCTTTTTGATGATGACAAAAACTGGATTTTTTTCAATTAAAATTAAATAATAAAAGGTATCAGAAATTAAGGATAGAGAGGAAAAGGTATCAGATATAAACAAATAACGAATAAAAGGTATCAGAGATACGAAGATAAGGAATAAAAGGTATCAGAGTAATGAAGAGAAAAACTCCCCCTGAGTTGGTTACTTCCCTTTAATTCCATGAGACCTTGAGCATCAGAACTTTATTGAACTTTCTTTGAGCATCAGAAATTTACTTTATCAGAGTTCATAAGATTCTTGTACCTGTAAGCTTTTCAGAAGAAGGAAATTCAAATATATCAGAATGTTAGAATGTTTGAGACTTTTGTCTCAGTAATCCATTATTGAAAAATATCATTATTTCTCCCCCTTTTTGTCAGTTATCAAAAAGCACAAATAATCAGAGTTAAGATGATCAGAGAAAAAAGAGAAACGTTTATTAAAAACATAAGCAATGATTAGTTCAGAACACGTAAAATATTACAGACAAACATGTAAAGAAAACAAGGAAAACACAAGAAAATTCTAAGAGGAAGGTGGAAGTCATGTGAACAGAGCTTACAACATGCTCTTGATTTGATTGTTGGTTTCCTGTTGCTGAGATACCATGTTTGCTATAGAATCAATCTTGATGTCCTGCTTATCCATCCTTTCATTCATCAGCATATCAGATCTTTTCAAATCCTCCAGAGTATGCCAGTCAAGAGAGGAAGCTTGAGGATCTTCAGATACAGGCTGCTTCTCAGAGCTTTCTGCAATAACTTCTTCTTGACCCAAGTCTTCAGATGGAATCATCTGTTCTTCTGCAGGTTGAACTTTGGATGTTGGACGCTTTTCAGACCAAGGTGCAATGTCCAGATGGAGAACTTCTTCCTTAAGCAGTTTGCTCAGAACTGGACCTTCAATCTCTTTCAGCAGATTTCTGAAGTTCTGTTGAGCCTGTCCATAGCTCTGGTCTTGCAACTTAAAGGTTTCAGAGCATACCCATCTTCTGAATTTTGTCCATAGGAGGTCTGATACAGCAGGATCAACCAGTTCCAGACTTGCTTGTTTCAAAGAAGTGATCCACTTCTGTATATCTGTTTCAAAGTTCAATATGTTGGAACCAACATCTGGATGTTTTGGTTTAGGGATAGCAGTTTTGTTGTTTATTGCAGCAAGGCGTTCAAAGACTGTTAGATCAATGACAGTCTTGTTGTGGTCATCTGAATTTTTCTTAGGTGAGGGAGTGAGAGAGTCAGGAATTACGATTGGACTAGATGGGGAATTTGGTGGAGTTATTTCTGGTGAAGAGGGAAGTTGATCAATATTCACAATGGTACCACAGGGCAATTGAATGGTTAAAGGTTGTGGTTCAGGGGATTCAGAGTGTTGAGCCTCAGAGGTTTGAGTCTCAGGTTGTGGAGATTGTTCATGTTGAGGAGAGGGTGGATTAATATCTGGTTGGGGAGATGAAGGTTGTGGGATTTCTGGTTCTAGAGAGAGTGGAATTTCTGGTATTGGTGAGAGGGGAGTTTCTGTGTTTGGATTTTCTGGTTCGGGAACGGAAGTGTGTTGGTCTATATCAGAAAGAACTTGTTCAAGTTCTTGTTCTGGTATGGTTTCAGTATTTGGATTTTGTGGTTTGGAGCGAGATCTTCTGAGGGTTAATGATTCAGAAGGGTCAAAGTCTAAGTCAAAATCATCGAAAGTTTTAGGAATTGGGTTTTCAGATGGAGTTGGAATAGGGATAGATGTTGAAACAGCGGTTGAATCTAAAACAGTTACAGAAGCAGGATTACCTCTTTTCTTGGGAGTCTGTTGAGATGATCCTTCTGCAGCTGCTTTTATTTTCTTCGTCTTCTTCAGAACAACCTATGGAGCCTTCTGCTGAAGATCTTGAATATTCAGATTTGGTGTTGTACCATCAGCTTTACAAGCATCCAAATATCTCAGAATGATTTGAGGCTTAGAGTCAATTTCTGAGAATATAGGGAAGTCGTCCAGAGGGACTCTTCTGCTGGAGATTTCAGCAAAAGGAGTGACGTTGGGCTCCTTCTTAATGTTCTCTATCAGCTTCATTTTCTTCAGATTTTTGGCATTCAACTGCTTGCCAACAGAAGGTTCCAGAGTGCTGATTTCTTGTGCCTCTTGCAGATGATCAATCAGCCTATTCTCTGTAAGAGTATCTGATACCAGTCTTCCCAAGGGTATCCAATCCCTTTTTATACGTTCCTCTTCCTTTGTTTCTTTGACACTTGTTCTGAGATGGTTGAACAGAAGATGAGCTAGATTTATCTTGACCTTCTGAGAGATGAAATAGAGCAGAAACTGCTGATCAATGTTAATGTAATCAGGAGAGCTGGTAGGCTTCCTGTGGTTGAAACAGCCCAGAATGATCTTGGCCCAAATTCTGTGCTTGTCCTTCAAATCCCTTATCTTGCTGGAGGGAAGCCCCAGTGTGAAAATTTCCCTTGCAATTAGGGAAATATCTGCGCACCTTTCTGCCATATCAATGCAGCGAATACCACCTCCATTGTACCCTATCAGTCTTGCAATCAGGTCTTCAGTAATCACAATCTTCTTCCCCATGATGTAGGATGTAACTTGATGATTTGAAGAAGAAGCGTGAATCCAAAATTCCTTTATCATAATAGGAAATGTTGGACCCACCAGCCTGTCAAAATACTTATCCCAACCTTGGGCTTTAACCTCTTCAGATAAATCAAAACCATTCTCCTTGAGACTGTTGAAATCCACTATTAACTCTGACAGAACTTCAAGATTCTTGACTGGTGTGAGAAGCATTCTGAAAGGTACTTCATATTGTTCAGAAGAAGCAGTTTTCTGGGAACCTGAAGAAAGAATGCTGGAAGAATCCATGTTCACACGAGGTTTTTGAAAAAGATTGAAAGGTTTTCTTGAGAAAGTAAGAACACAGAAATCAGAAATATTGAGAGAAAACGAAAGTGAAGGTAAAAAGTGTGAATGGTGTGAAGTGTTTAAATAGATTTCTAAAAAGTTTTTGAAAACATAAACGTTTAAGAGAGAGAAATAAATAATGATTATTAGCATTTAATGATAGCTGATTTTAGGGGATTCAGAAAGATATTTGGAACGGTTACCCATGACATGTGTCTCAATGCATCCAATCACCGCTTTGCCTTTTCAGAAACGTGAACGTGTGTTCAGCCTCAGAAAACAACTGATGAATGGATGACACTTGTTTGCTTGAGTGAACAGCACTTCTATCCTTGAACTGAAGCGCTCAGATCTTCATGGATAGATTCTGATACAATCTGCATTTCTAAAGTTCTGAAAGAAGATTGATCAGTAGTTCACAGAAAATAAACACAATTCTGAAGGTTAATATATAAAATTAAAACAATTTTATTCTGGGCAGAGCTTCATGCTGAGATGTTTCAGAATGAAGTTGAACCTATCTTCAGAAAGTGGTTTTGTGAAAATATCAGCCCATTGATGGTCTGTGTTAATAAATTTAAAATTTAAAATCCCTTTCTGAATATAGTCCCTAATAAAATAATGTTTTATTTCTATATGCTTAGCCCTAGAATGCAAAATTGGATTTTTATTTAAGCAAATAGCAGAAGTGTTATCACAGAGGATAGGAATGTTACTCTCAAATATCTGAAAGTCCTCAAGTTGACTTTTCATCCAGAGCATTTGTGTAATGCATCCAACTGCTGCTATGTATTCAGCTTCTGTTGTTGATAGAGCAATTGTGGATTGTCTTTTGCTGGACCATGAGATCAGATTTTCTCCCAGAAACTGGCAGCTTCCAGAAGTGCTTTTACGTTCAACTCTGTCTCCAGCAAAGTCAGCATCACAGTATCCTACTAAGCTGTAATCACTTGATTTTCTATAAAATAAACCCAGATTAGTAGTACCTTTCAGATACTTGAAAATTCGCTTAACTGCTGTTAAGTGAGATTCTCTAGGATCTGATTGGAATCTTGCACAAATGCATACACTGAATAAAATATCAGGCCTTGATGCTGTCAGATAAAGAAGAGAACCAATCATACCTCTGTAGACCTTCTGTTCTACCTTTTTGCTTACCTCTTCTCTTTCCAAAATGCACGTGGGATGCATTGGAATCTTTGATGGCTTACATTCTGAGAGATCAAATTTCTTCAGAAGTTCTCTAACATATTTGCTCTGATGAATGTAAGTTCCTTCTGGGGTTTGATTGATCTGAATGCCCAGAAAGAATTTCAGTTCCCCCATTAGGCTCATCTCAAATTCTGCCTGCATACACTTAGCAAACTTTCTTCCCAGAGAAGGTTTAGTAGATCCAAAAATGATATCATCAACATGAATCTGACATACTAAAATTTCATTCTTAACTGTCTTACAAAATAAGGTTGTTTCCACTTTCCCTCTGGTGAATTCCTTTTCTAACAGGAAGTTACTTAGTCTTTCATACCAAGCTCTGGGAGCTTGTTTCAGACCATACAGTGACTTCTTTAGTTTGAAAACATATTCTGGACTTTTTTGAACTTTCAAAACCAGGGGGTTGGTGAACATATACCTCTTCTTCTATATAGCCATTTAAGAATTCACTCTTAACATCCATCTGATACAGAGTGATGCCTTTATTTACAGCAAATGAAATTAAAAGTCTGATAGATTCTAACCTGGCGACTGGAGCAAAGGTTTATGTATAGTCTATCCCCTCTTGCTGACTATAACCTTGTGCTACCAATTGTGTCTTATTTCTGATGACTTCACCTTGTTCATTCAGTTTGTTTCTGAACACCCATTTTGTTCCAATAATGTTGAATCCTTTTGGTTTGGGAACTAGATCCCATACGTCATTCCTTGTGAATTAATTCAGCTCCTCTTGCATAGTTAGAATCCAGTCATTGTCCAGAAGTGCTTCATCAATTGAAGATGGTTCAATAAGAGAAACAAGTCCCATGAGGGATTCTTCATAGTTTCTGAAGCTAGATCTTGTTCTGATTGGATCTTGCTTTCTTCCTAAGATTGTTTCTTCTGGGTGATCCATGCTGCTTCTGGATGGTCTTTTCTGAATTTGATCAACAGAAGGTGTTGGATTGCTTGCAGTGCCTCTTTCTGATGTTGAGGGAGTGTCTCTGTTAAGAGCTTCTGATGACTTGTCTTCAGTATCTGTGAATTCAACTTCCATACCTGCAAGTAATTCATTCTGCTTTGACTTTTGAGAGTCAAGCTTATCATCAAAACGAACACTGATTGATTCTTCAACAATCTGTGTTTCTGTATTGTATACTCTGTACCCTCTTGAGCGTTCAGAGTATCCTAACATAATACACTTTTGTGCTTTAGAGTCAAACTTTTTCAAATATTTTTTTGTATTTAAAATAAAACAAGTACATCCAAATGGATGAAAATATGAAATGTTGGGCTTTCTGTTCTTCCACAATTCATATGGAGTCTTTTCCAGAATAGGTCTTACGGAGATTCTATTCTGAATGTAGCACGTTGTGTTTATTGCCTCTGCCCATAAGATCTTAGCAACGTTTGTCTCGTTGATCATGGTTCTGGCCATTTCTTGCAATGTTCTGTTCTTTCGTTCTACAACTCCATTTTGCTAGGGAGTTCTAGGACAAGATAAATCATGCAGAATGCCTTTGTCATTAAAAAATGATTCAAAATCTTTGTTTTCAAATTCTCCACCATGATCACTTCTGACTTTGACGATTCTAAGATCCTTTTCATTCTGAACTTGGTTGCAGAAGGTGACAAACACAGAGTGTGACTCGTCCTTGTGTCTTAAGAACTTTACCCATGTCCATCTGTTATATTCATCTACGATTACTAACCCATACTTCTTGCCACTGACTGAAGCAGTTTTAACTGGTCCAAATAAGTCAATGTGCAGAAGTTCTAATGGCTTAGAGGTGGAAACAACGTTTTTAGATTTGAAAGCTGGTTTTGCAAACTTGCCTTTCTGACATGCTTCACACAGAGTATCTGAATTGAACTTCAGGTTAGGAAGTCCTTTGACCAGATTGAGTTTGTTAATCTGAGATATTCTTCTCATACTAACATGCCCCAATCTTCTGTGCCAGATCCATTGCTCGTTGTTAATAGACAGAAGACACTTTACATTCTGACTTTTCAGTTTAGAAAGTTTTATTTTATAAATGTTGTTTCTCCTCTTTCCATTAAATAGGATAGTCCCATCTTTCTGACTAACAGCTTTGCATGAATTTTGATTAAAGATTATATCATAACCGTTATCACTTAATTGGCTTATGGATAACAGGTTATGCATTAATCCATCTACTAATAAAACATTACTTATAGAGGGAAGATTTCCATTACCTACTGTTCTAGAGCCAATGATCTTTCCCCTTTGATTGCCTCCAAAGCCTACGTCGCCTCCAGGCTTAAGTTCCAGGCTTTGGAACATATGCCTTCTTCCCGTCATGTGTCGTGAGCAGCCAGAGTCCAGGTACCATGACTGGTGTTTCTGCTTTGCTACTAAAGATATCTGCCACATGTATTATTTTATCCTTAGGTACCCATATTTTCTTGGGTCCTGATTTGTTAGTTTTACCAAAACTCTGGTTTAATTTTGGTTTGACAGAATAATTACTACTAGTGTATTTGATGTCATGTGTGTGCCCATATACAAAGTGAGAATCAAGTGAAGTGCATTTTATCACTAAATCCATGGCATTCTTTGGTGTAGGTACCTTACCTTGGTATCCTATTCCTTTTCTGCCATTTCTGCTAACTCCATAGATCATTGAAGCCATCTTGCTTCTATCTATGTTTTTAGCTAGAAACTTCTGAAAACTGTGATCATACTCCTTGATGATCTCATCAGCACTGCTGGGAGTTTCAGGGATTGTTTCCTTCTGAGAGTTTTGTAATAGATTTTCTAATTTTGAAATTTTATCTTTTAACTCAGAATTCTCCAATTTGAGACTCTCAGTTTTATCAGAGTCAGAAGCAAGATTCCTTTTCAGGTTTCTGAATTTGACTCTGATCTGCTGATATCTTTCCAGAATTTCATTAAGGCTTTCAGCTAGTTCAGCCTTAGTAAAGTTAATAGCAAAGTCAGGGAATACCTCTTCTGTGTCTGATTCAGAGTCTGATTTAGAAGCTTCACTGTCTTCTGTTATGTTTGCCATGAGAGCTATGTTTGCTCTCTCATCATCTGATTCTGAGTCAGCTTTAGATGTGTCAGAGTCATCCCATGTAGCCATGAGACTTTTCTTCTTTTCCTTGCCAAACTTATTTTTGGGCTTTTCCCTCTGAAGCTTTGGGCAATCACTCTTGCAGTGTCCTTGCTCGTTACATTCATAGCAGATGATGTCTTTGTTGTTTGGCTTTCTGCTTCCTGAAGAGCCTTCAGATCTTCTGTGTCCAGAGGAGGATTCTGACCTTCTGTATATGGAGAAAGATTCATTCTGATTCTCTGATCTTCTAGGATTTCTGAACTTCCTTTGCCTCTGCTTCCATAATTTATTAACCCTTTTGGAGAGGAGAGATAGTTCATCTTCTTCTGATGAGGACCCATCAGAGGTTTCTTCAACAGCCTGCAGAACTTTGGAGTCATATTTTCTGTTAGATTTTAAAGCTAATGGCTTACCTTGCTTTTGAGGTTCATCTGCTTCTAGCTCTATCTCGTGACTTCTGAGGGAGCTGACAAGTTCCTCTAGAGAGATTTTGTTGAGATCCTTAGCTAGCTTCAGCACTGTGACCATTGGCCTGCACTGTTTTGGCAAGCTTCTGATGATCTTCTTAACATGATCAGCAGTAGAATACCCTTTGTCCAGAACTTTGAGACCAGCAACCAGAATTTGAAATCTTGAGAACATCGTTTCTATTGATTCACTTTCTTCCATCTTGAATGCCTCGTACTTCTGAATGAGCGCAAGAGCTTTGGTTTCTTTGACTTGAATGTTGCCTTCATGCGTCATTCTCAGAGAGTCAAACATATTTTTTGCAGTGTCTCTGTTTGATATCTTTTCATATTCAGAGTAAGAGATGGCGCTGAGAAGAATTGTTCTGGCATTGTGATGATTTCTGAAATCACGCTTTTGTTGATCAAACATTGCTTTCCTGTCAATATTCTAACCACTTCGATTCACTAGGTGCGTGTATCCATCAGTCACCATATCCCACAGATCAGCATCATGGGCCAGAAAGAAGCTTTTAATTCTGTCTTTCCAGTAGTCAAAGTTCTCTCCATCAAAGACTGGAGGTTTGCCGCTGAATCTGTCTCTTTCTTCATTGTTGTCATTGCTGATGTTTTAATGTGGTCCTGCCATTGTGTTTTTCTAACGCTGGATCTTGTACTGACACGGTTAAGTGTTATAAGCTCAGAACCAGGCGCTCTGATTCCAATTGAAGATGTGAAAAACACAAGAAGGGGGTTGAATTGTAAAACTTGAAATCAAATGCAGACAACACGTTATTTTTATCCTGGTTCGTTTGATCTCAAACTACTTCAGTCCACCCGTCAAGGTGATTTCGCCTCTCTCCAACGAGGTCTTAATCCACTATATTCAACTGAATACAACAACTACTTTAACAACTGTTAAAGCCTTCTTGAGTCTAACCACATACCGGTTTATCTCAAGGAAATTCTCTTACAGATAAATGAACAAAAGTGTGTTTCATGTTTTTTAGAAAAACTATATATCACAACTGTGATAATACACAATATTAAGCTTAGGATGAAACTAGATTGCTAGAGCTATAGAGTAAGCTTGGTTGAAAGCTTTAGCAAAAATGAGAGCGTGCATGAAGATGATTAGCTTAGGCGTGTATATGCGTGTAGAGTATTAGCCATTTCTTTTCTCACCGACTTGTTTAAATAGCCTAGGAAGAGATACGTTGCTGTCCATAAATCCTTTTCAATGCTCATAACGTTCTTTCCTTTTTGATAAGATCTTTGTCTTGGAATAAAGTCGTTGGTAATTAATCTGTCTTGAATGCATAGTAACGTTGACACTTCAGAGTGTTCTGCTAATGATAATCAGAGTGTTCTTGGCTTTAGCTTATTCTGATGCTTCTGAGTGCTGATGACATGGTTTGGATCTTGATCAGAATCAGAGTATTTTATGTGCAAATTCTGTTCATCAGGCTTTAGCGTATAGCACATGTTATTTGATCTTCTGATGCTGACATATCTTCTGATGCTGATGTTGATGTTGATATTCTGATGCTGATTCCATCAGAGTTTCTGTAAATACACAACATAATTTTAAGTAGCATATATGTCTTATATAAATCTTCCAATTTATTTAATCTTGTATTTTGTTATCATCAAAACTCTAACTGAGGGTTGTAGAATCAAATTATGTCCTAACAGAGGTACATTGGGGAAACTACCACAACTATCGACAATCTCTACATCATGGTAAGCCCGGTGATACCAATCAATATCCGAGTGAGTAAGTGTCATAATCTTAGGAGCCCAACAGGGTTCCTTCCTAGCATCCCAGAAAGTATCAGACTGAGGCATATCAGAAATAAACCACTGGTACAACAGAGGCGTGCAACAGATAATCATCCCCTCATGATAAGAATTCCTAAGATGATTAGAGTAATAAGCATCACCCAACAATGTAGGAATTGGGTTTCCAATCATGAAGATCTTGATAGCATTAATGTCAACAAACTTGTCCACATTATGAAACAAGAACAACCTGTAAGCAAGTAGAGTAAAGATGGCCTCAAAAGCGACGGTACTCTTTATCCTGGAAAAGTAACAAGCTTTCTCCAATAAGAACTGAGCTGGTAATCCTATAATCACTCCTTTAGTATTCATATGGGCTTTAACCTCAGACTTTCCCAGATGAATCAAAGCATCAATCCCGTGTGATTTTGGCTCAACCTCCAAACCAGTAAAAGGAACATGATTAGTAACAGGTAAATCCAACAGATAAGAATATTCCTTCCGTGTAGGCATCAACTGATAATCCAGGAAAGTAAAGTAATGATACAGCGGATCATAGAACTGGACCAAGGTCAAGAGAATACCCTCATTCATCCTAAGCTTCATGATAGGAATGATGGATCCATACTTCTTCTAAAAATTTGCAGAACACTCAATCTCAGGAATTAGACTGATCAACTCATCTATCTTGGGATCCTTGAAACTGTATTTTCCGGTCTTTCTTTTTCCAGAATCCATGGTCAAAAGGTACCTGAGATATTCACAAATGTTCAACTTTCAAGTCCCTTGAAATAAAATTTCTTCAAAAGATGCTTATGAGTGCATGGATGCATGATGCAACAATCACACACAAGATCGCAAACATAGGGTTCATAGGTTCAACGTCACGAGCATGAGGTCGAAGGTACTACCCATAAGGTATGGTCTAAAAGTTATCACCTGTCGAACAAGGTTCTAGAGGTTCCTAGAGTCTACATCCTTCCTTCGGATATTACCAACTTCCCGATTAACTTAGTAATTAGTAATATTCTCCAGAAAAACTCATTCGAGCGTAGTATCGCGTGATAACTATTTTCGGATTACTCCGTCATAGCTTTCGCACTACACCTAAAAGGCCAAGATGGGTTAGGTATTCTACGGTCCTCAGTTTCAGTAGGCTTCTAGGTCAAAAGCAACACGTCTTTCCGATTACTCGATAAACGACACTACAGTCAAAGGGGCCTTCACTGAGTGGGGGATGTCATGCCTCCTTTTTTTGGATTACTCCCTCAAAGTTAACATGACTATATACCGCCCGTCCTATCTTAAAGTTTGTCCAAGTCCGGGTATATGACTTATGACAAATCACCAAGCACCCTGAAAACCAGGAAAATCCAGGCAAACATATATACAACATATAACACATAAACAATAATAGCACATATACAGATATAAACAAATATAGGTTTAACCCACTTAGGGATGGACCAGCGAGAGGCCAATCTGTCCCCAGTGAAGTCGCCATTTTTTTCTGTAGCGGTAGAAATGTTTAAGACTAAGTCATTAAATTAACTAGACTTATACGAATCAAAATAAAAATCTCCACCGCGCTTTATTGTTTTCAAAGGAATGGGAAAAGAGAGAATAACCCAAAAGAGGGGGAAAGATTTTTTAAATTGAAGAAGATGGGAGGAGAAGAAGGGACTATCCTAAAGCATAAGGTAAAATCTAGGGATAAGAACCATCTAACCAACAAGAAGCCAATACTTGACATTATGAGTCAAGATAGAATTTTCATTCTTTGGATTGAAACCAAGCAAACAAAGATATTAGACCTCTTGAGAGAACCAAACTTCAAGTGTATTAAATCTTCTAAAAATTAGACAGAGTAACGGCTATATACGGGTGAATTTCATATTATAAACAAAGAGTGTAATCACAATAACCTGCACACAAAACAAACAAACAACCCAATTTCTTGAGGTAAACCTCAAGAGCTCTAGACAAAATATCAATTAAGGTCACAAGGTCTCCAACATAGGCCAAGGTTTCTAACCCTAAGCCCAAGAAGTCCAATACTCTATAATGCCAAGGATAGTAACCAAATAGTCCAAGTATCATTAAAGCATTTTATGGTTCATGTTGATTATTATGTGTCTTAAAAGAGAAGAGAAAAACTCAAATGAGCAAAATAAAAATAACAAGAATATAAATGTTCAAGTGAGCAGAATAAAAAATAGCATGAAATGTAATGCTTAAAGTAAATGGTACATAAAGCATAAAAATAAAAGCATAAAGTAAAACAATTTAATAATTAGTGGTTAGTTGGATGACCATCTTGAAACTTGCATTTGGAACTCATTAGAGGATTGGTAGAACCAAAGCCTCCACACAACAAGTTGCATTTGCTTTTTGTCAAGTATAACATCCATTTTGGAATCATCAGAAATACCATTTAATGATCAATGATGTTTAAGTGATCCGCGTTGACCAAAAGTGTTGTAGATCCATTAGAGGATTGGTAGAACCAAAGCCTCCACACAATGAATCTCAAGGTTATTGAATCAAAGAGATTAAATTAACATACTTGGGCTTGCAAACATAGGATTGGGCCACGAATGATCATTTATTCGAATTGGGACAAATTTTAGCGCTATGTTAAGCAATCGTAAGTGGACTTATATAGAAGTCACACCTATTTTGAGGCCGGTCAATAGCAATCTATACACCATTTGTTTTGAGACATGATATAGAGATCATGCTCCAATAACACTTAGTGCAATAAGAAAGGGACAAGAAGAAGAGGGGTGGGAAAGAATATACAAACCATATTTGAATTAAATTTTAATCAAACTATTATTAAAATCATTCATCCATTTTTATGGAGTTAGACTCAACACAATGGATCCAATGATGTTAATAAAGTTCATGATCATCCAACTAACCACTAATTGTCACAATATCATTGAATCATTCCATAATTTTTTCAGAATTTAAAAATTCATAAAAGTATTTTTAAACATTTAAAACAATTCAAATAAAGTGAAAATTTATTAAAAAAATATTAAAACACAAAATAAAATTATGAAAAAATAAAAATCAGGAAGAGAAAAATCAAAAATATTTTTCATTATTTTTTTAGATTTTTTGGACTTAAAATGAATTTTCTATGATTTTTTGAAATTTAAAACAATTAAATATAAAAATCAGAAAAGAAAATAAAAACCAAAAAGATGTGGACCAATGGATGAGAGTCAAAACGTGTTAGTAATCAAATCCAAGGGATCTGGCGTGTTGTGCATATCATGATCATTACTAAATATCACACCGGATCCAACATTTTAAAAACAAAACAACTTAAAATGTGGCGCATTGGATGGAGTCTGACTCACAAAAGTAATCAGATCCAAGGGCTCCTGAGGCACGCGCATGGAAAGGCAAGCATATTGTATCCATTTCAAAAAAATAACGTGGCTTCATGTCATTGGTTGAAGACGGACATGTCATCATCTTCAACCTCCAGCCATCCTCAAATTGAATCCTTCAAACTGTAAAATTAGCAAACCAGACTGATACCATTAGATTTGTCTCTTCAAGATGATTCTAATAGTACCATCGCGCTAAATTTATATAAATTGTGCAAGGTTATGTTTGAAGAAAACCAGAAAAAATAGAAAGCACGAAAATCTGGGATATCTCACTCAATTCTCAATGAAATTGCAAACTATAAAGAGCACGAGGACCAGAAGAAAACAAGGAGTAGGTTAGTCTTTTATTTGAATCAATTTGACCAAGAAATCTACCTGAACAAAGTAGTGAGAAGTTGCTCTGAAACAGGACTTCTACAGATCAATATAGGTCACAATTCTTGAAAGTAACCGTATGGTTAGCTTCAGAGAATTTCACTGAAGCTAACTGAATGGAGCTTTTGGTGTTTTAAGGTGAGAATGTAAGAAATCAGAATTTCAAATTCAGAGTTCGTGTGGGATCTGAACAGGGGTCAATTAGCTATCAAAAGCTTGCTTAAAATGAGTGAGGGATGATCCTTATTAATAGTTGATCATGATGCAAGGCTCAAGCGTGTGAATTGGAGGCAAAATCAATGAAATCGTGTGGACCTGCTAAGTGTGAAAAGTGTGACTTCACATGGCTCAAAACACAGTAAAATGAATGGTTTAAGGGTCGTTTCTTGTTATGGCAAGTTCCTAAACATGATTAGACACGAAATTGATCTTTAAATAGGCTTGTAATTGGATTTAAACCAATTTTCAAATCTGACTAATCTTGGAATTTCCATTTCATGGTGCTACTTTCATAACCATGGTGCCAACAAAGTAGGGCACCATATGATGTGATTTTTGAAGTGTTTGAAAGATGAAGTCACAAGCTTTACAATGTGTAAGGAGTGAGACCAATTGGATGTTTGAGCAAGAAGTTGTGTTGAGTCAAAGTTGGAAGAAAAACGGTTGACTTTCCATACTTAGAAATATTTCAAGTTTTTCTTCAAAAGTGACCTATAATGTTTTGCATCCAAACATGGTCTTCCTCTTGGCATTTGCTCTTAAACAAAAAATATGGGATGAAATAGAGTTCTTGAATGACATTTTGAAACTTGAAACATTCAAAATCTCTAAAAAATTAGAGAGTTATGAATTGTTGAAGTTGGCAAAAAATCAAGAAATGACCTATAATATTTTGTATCCTTAGCGAATCTTCCATCCATTT
Organism: Vicia faba; assembly: GCA_948472305.1. NCBI lineage: Eukaryota > Viridiplantae > Streptophyta > Magnoliopsida > Fabales > Fabaceae > Vicia > Vicia faba. Next base: position 142,982,827 of record OX451736.1, read on the forward strand.
TCTCACTTTGCACATGAAATAAGGAATAAAGTTCACATCCTCAAGATCATTATGGAAAAAGAGTGGGCTCAAGGTGATAAAAACTGAGCAAGTTATGATCATTTGAAGTCACACATGAGAAATTGGGGGTTCATCTAGAGGACTTGTAACCTTTCTTCATCATCAAGCTTCTTCCACATGAAAAATACTTGAAACTTTTGAAGTGATTTTTTAATAACCCTTTAAAGATAATGATGTATTTGGAATCACTCATAAATACCAAAAGATGAGCAAGATATACTTTTTTGAAGTTCAAAACCCCAGCTCCTTGATCAAGAAAATGCTTTGAGGAACTTTGACAATTTTGAACAACCTTCTTGTACCAACACTTTTTATTTGTGAATAGAAGTTGTTGAGGATGATAATGAGAACTCATAGAAATGAAAACCACTTCTATATCTTGAGAATTGAGAGAAATATGCACTTGTGACCAATGGGAACAAGGCCTTGTCCAATCATGACAACTTCTTCAATCAACCCCTTGTACTTTTGAATCAATATTGATAACTTTGAAATATGGTGAACCAAGATAAACCTTTCCATGCCATTTCTTCCAAAATAACTTCAATGGTGAGGTTTGAACTTCTCAAGCTTTATTGCCTAGGGCATGGAAATAAACTCATGAACCCATGGATCAACTTGCTAAGCCTCATTGCCTTTACCTACATTATTAACAAGTAAGACAAACCAACATTTCATTTCATTAATTAAAAAGGAAAGTCAAAACAAATCATTCATGATCACAAAATAAAAACAAGTCAAGATGCTTGGTGATTCCTCAAAGAGCAAAGCTAAAGATGGGGAGGAGAATAAAAAACCCTAATGTGACCTTATTGTGATTGAATCAATATGGTATGATGAAGGGATCTTAGGGGCAAAAATTGGGGTACAACAGGTACTCCTTGCATCTTCATCTTGATTTTCATTCTCTTCGGAGGAATCTTCTTCAACTTGGGCTTGTTTGGTGGGCCCTTTAAACCTCTTCCCCGTGTTTAGGATGCCAGCTCGTTTCTTTGCCTTCTTCTTGCTCCCTTTGGTGAAGAGTGCTTTTAGATCTTCCTGCCCCTTGGCTAAGTTCAGGAACATTTGTTGGAACTAGGCATTTTGAGCTTGGAGATCTTTAATTGTTTGCTCTAGATCCATTTTCTTACTGAAATAAACAGCGAGAAAATGATAAACCTGCCTTGAGAATACCTGTTATGCAATGACATGCATGATATGCAATGTTTTCAAGGATCTCACAGGGTAAACACAAGAAAATGTCAGAAGTTGAACTTTGATCACAGCTTTGATTGGAGAACTTCGTATCGTTGAATGTCCTTCTACGAGAATCGAACTCACCATGTCAAGTGGGTCATAGCCCTCGACTCAAGACAACATGCTTTGGTCTTTGACAACATTTGGTTAGAGGAAAATAAATCCTCGTGTCCCTAGATAGATGTTTGGTTCAGTATAACCCTGCATCACAGGCCCTTGAGACCCTTGAAATGGTTATTTAAAATGCTATGGCATGATGTCATGATGTTATGTACAAGTAAACACATACAAGAAAAGCAAACAAGTCCTTAGGTTTAGGCTTGCATGAGGTTCATAGGTAAGTACCCTCTTGAAGTTTAGTTAGTTCAACTTGTCCTAGAAAAGTTATCGGGTTCTATGGATTCTCAATATCACAGATCTTTTTTCATCGGGCATTGTTTCAGTGCAAGCCTCTTTATTGGCGACCAAAATATCCTGAAAGTTCAATCTCAATGAGTGCAGCATCAAGTATCAACCAACTTCGGACTGCACCAAAGCTGGCTACCTCACTACTTCCTAATGGTCAAGTTGTTCAATTAAAGATTCTACGGTCAGTTAATGCTTCATGACACCACACAACGGCCTTGTATTCTCCTTGACTGGACTCAAGGGATATTGGTACCAACAAATGTGTCACACTAACGTAGTCATCGCTTCAACCATGTCGGTATACCTCGCACAGTCACCACAATATATTTCTACTTACCTAATAATATTCCCCGATTCGGGTAGAGGATCAATAAAAAACCCAAACAACCATTTAAGAGTAAAGCAAGTAAATCAAACAATGAAAGCATCTAAATGTGATCTAGTCTCTAAGGTAACCCCACTTTTAAATGATCCTCATCAGAGTTTCCAGTTCTATAATACGATGGGAGAACTGACTTGGTGTTTCGCGTTTTATCGCAATTGTTGCGGATAGCAAGAGTCACCACCGACTTTTCTTTTATCCAATAAAAGAAAGGGTGAAAAGAACAGGAAAGACCTTTTGAGAATTTTCTTGAGTTCGGGGGGTAGGTTATGAAAAGGGAAGGTGTTAGCACCCTTTTCATCTGTAGTTATCTACGGGCTCTTAGCTGCTAGCTCCATTTTGAAATGCTTTGTTTGAAATGTGTTTGTGATTGTTTTCGAAAGTATTTTTGAATTGCCTTCATTTAGGTGAACTTTGTAATGATTCTCGTCTCTATAAGAATGCATACAAAGTGTTGACTTTTGAAAATATTTCATTTTGAAAGTGTTAGTGTGTTTGAAAGATGTTTGAAAATGGTTGTGAAGGGTTTTGAAAGTATTTTTGAAAAGTGCCTTCGTTTAGGCGAACTTTATAATGATTCTCGTCTCTATAAGAATGTATACAAAGTGTTGACTTTTGAAAATATTTCATGGAAAATGTTTGTGTATTTGAAATATGTTTTGTTTAAAATGTATTTTTGAAAAGTCTTTTTGTTTAGGAGAACTTTGTAATGATTCTCGTCTCTATAAGAATGTATACAAAGTGTTGACTTTTGAAAATATTTCATGGAAAGTGTTTGTGTATTTGAAAGATGTTTGGTTTGAAATGTATTTTTGAAAAGTGCCTTCGTTTAGGCAAACTTTGTAATGATTATCGTCTCTATAAGAATGTATACAAAGTGTTGACTTTTGAAAATATTTCATGGAAAGTGTTTGTGTATTTGAAATATGTTTGGTTTGAAATGTATTTTTGAAAATTGCCTTCGTTTAGGCGAACTTTGTAACAATTCTCGTCTCTATAAGAATGTATACAAAGTGTTGACTTTTGAAAATATTTCATGGAAAGTGTTTGTGTATTTGAAAGATGTTTGGTTTGAAATGTATTTTTGAAAAGTGCCTCCGTTTAGGGGAACTTTGTAATGATTCTCGTCTCTATAAGAATGTATACAAAGTGTTGACTTTTGGAAATATTTCATGGAAAGTGTTTGTGTATTTGAAAGATGTTTGGTTTGAAATGTTTGTGAGCAAGAAACTACAAACGTTCTACCTACTCAAAAAGTATTTGTTCATTTCCTCCTCCTTTAGATATTGCTATCTTACCATTGATTGGTAAGAAGCCCTATCATTGAATGTGAAGGGACGGGCGTGGGTCTTTGTATAGTCATTGAAGGCAACATTGTAGGATACTTTAGCAATTTTTGTAAGGGTCTAAGATCATTTACCAGAGGCAACATTGAAGGGTCCTCGAGGGACTACGATCTTGTAATTGAGGGTCTTTGCTAAAGTATCCCACGTTCGAGGGACATGACTATTTATTTCTCAAGGCAGCAAGTGTGGGTTAACCTTAGAGGTGCAAGTGTGTGAAGTGTTTGTTTTTCATGTATTGTTTGTCTTGTATTAGGGTTTGCTATTTGTTGATTTTAGTCTTGCCATACAAACCCTAATTACTAGCATTTATATTTAAAGCGATAAATTGCGGAAGTTAAAGTCATACGCTATTACATCATTTAGGGGATGGGGATACAAATTATGAATGGGGATGAAAGCAATTAAAACTTAATTACTATTACAACCAAATTGAATAAAAAGTCTCAAACTCAAGATTTTTGGTGTATAGGCTGACATGGGTCGTGTCCTGTGACACGGGTACCCGTGTCAGGATCCTGTAATAATTATGCATATCTTTTTTTGTCCCAACTGAGCTGACACGGGCCGTGTCCTGTAACACGGGCACCCGTGTCAGGACCCTGTTCTGCTACTTTGCCAAGTTTTTAGTCCCAATAAGAGGGACACAGGCCGTGTCCTGTGACATAGGCACCCGTGTCAGAACCTTGCCTTTCCATTTTGTCTTGTTTTCTTCCTGACATGGCCCATGTCAGGTGACACGGTCGGCCGTGTCATACTTCCAAAAGCATTTTTCTGTGATTTTCAGTGTTTGCAACTCTTCTACTCTGATTTGTCATGTTTTATTATTTTGAAAACAAAAGTAAAATGATGTATGAACAAGGATATCATAGTTTGAGAAAACTTACCTCTTGAAGTGAAAACCCAAAATGTGTATGGATGTTTCCAGGTGCAATGTGATGATTGATTGAGCTTCCTTAGAACTCTCTGAAATTGTTTCAATCCTCACTTTGTCCTGAAAGTGTTTAGGTCTCTCCAACCAAGTCAACTTGCAAGACAATGTTTTTGAGTTTGAAAGGTGGTGATAATGATGTTACAGAAGTTGTTCTTATGTTTGAACAACTTCTATATGATGTATGTGAAGTATTTGGATGGTTTGTTTGGGGATAACTTGCAAGGTATGTGATTCAGAGATTTGGACTTTAAAGCTCAAAGATTGAGGTTTTATGAACAGTTCTGTTTTTTTGTGAGTGAAGGGATTTTGAGTGCTAGTTCCTCTTTCTCTTTTTTATGGCCTCCCTCTCTTGTAAATGCTCCCTCTATTTATAGGCAAGAGGTTTATGAACAAGAGCTGATTAGGTTTACAAGACAGCATGTTATGGTTTGGTTGGGATACAAATATCAAACTATGTCAAGTATTCCATGGTCCCAAGATGAAGTACCAAAGTTGCTGATATAGAGGGGCTACTTTCCATGATTTATGGTGGAGTAAAATCAGAAGTAAACAAAGTATGGACTCAAGACAAATTTCGTACCAATAAGCTTGATTTTCAAGAATAGCAATGGTAACTTTTTACCTTAAATGGCAATTTATTTGGATAATGACTTGTATCTCTTGGGTAATGGTTCAAGCTTTTGTGTAAATATTAAATTATGGAGAGATTTGCAAGAAAGAATGTCTGCAACATAAGATTATGCAAAATAGCATGTAGATTGGATCATGTGTTCTTCAACAAAAGGACTTGTAATTCAAGGATGGATACTTAACTTCATGCCCTTGAATCTCCTAGCTAAAGTATGATAAATTCATGTTCTTAGATGTTTTGGAAAGCTTGAAACATCCTCTATAACTTTCATGTTGGTTGACAAAATCATCTTGGAACTATGGGGAAAAATGCCAAGAAATTGGGATAAAATCCTGACTAAAATCTGTTGAAAATTTCTCTAAGTGTTAGATGAAAATGTCATGACATCATGGGTTTATATCTTTAAATCTAAGCGTTTTTTGGACATCAACCCTCTAATACAAAGTTGTAGAATTCACCAAGATCTACAACTTTCATGTTGAAAGTTTCCTTTGAATCATTTTGCATCATGGTGAAAAATTGGTATGAAGTTATGAAATAAACATGAATAAAACACTAAGAAAAATTTATAAGTCTTGAAAAGTTTGACTTTTCAAATTGACTTTTGACTTTCTTGACTTCTTGATGATCAAGCTTAATATTCTTGAATGTCTTGATGAATTTTGATCTTTGAAATTTAATGTTGACCAAAAAGTCAAAGTTTGACTTTTCAGTGTACATTTGACCAAATTTCATCTATCAATCCATTGATCTTGAGAAATATTTTGAGCCATGAAATTAGGTCAACATGTTGTATTTGAATCCTTGAGATTGTACTTTAAGCCATTAGATCATGTATTAGGTCAAAAGGTCAATGATTAGTCGTTCTTAGTCAAAACCCTAATTTGTGGTCTCAGTGTTTCGGAGGTGATTTTGTCTGATCAATTCTTGAGAAATCATTGAGCATTGGAGATCCTTTGTGAGGAATGTCTTGAAAAAGAGAGGGCAAATTTTGGGGTACAACACTGGAGTAGAAGAGAATCAAAGGGGAGATGCAGTCTTGAAGAGAATGAAGAAGATGTTATAACATTCCACATCAGCTGCCACGTATACAAAACAAATGTTTGTTTGTGCCTTTTGGACGGAAAGGACTACTGTGGTCCTTTTTAAATAATTAAAGAATCACTATGGAAATTTGTAAAGATAAGATACCAGAATGGACCCAGAGATAAAGTTAAGGGACTATAAAAAATATTTTACCAAAAATCTTTCAGTAAATTCAAACTTAGGGAAAACTCTTGAAGTTTGCAAACAAGAGAGGGGGAAGCTTCCTATATGATTTGATAATGAAAATTTAGTATGGATATGCCTAGTGAAATTCCCGTGTTCCCACTTTGAAATTGAATGTTGTCTTTTTCGCTATTAAAAGCATAATTCATGTTTCATAATCATAACTATAATCCATGATTTACTTCTGGTGACAAAAAGAATAACAGCCCACTTAATAGTAAAATCATTCTTTCAAACAAACTATGAAAAAATCTCAAGGATATAAAGCTATAGAGAGTATATTTAGAGTATATTTGGGATAGAAAACGCATGAATTGAGTATAAAATTGTAAAACTGTCATCATCACAATCAGTTGGCCATCATCACAATCACTACAACTGTACAACAACTAGTATCTTACTTATCTAACTTTTAAATCAATATTACACAACAAAATAGGTTAAGACTAATACACAATGAATTGCGATAGATATTATCCATTTCCGTCTTTCTGCTAGTAAATAGAAATATCATAAATAAAAAACAAAGTAGAACGAAAGCAAACGTACCAAAATCACCCTCATCCATTCTACCTGCTCTACCCAAACCCTCAAGAAAGAAAGCAAACGTACCAAAATCAGGAGAAAGCCCCTCAACTTCCATTTCCTTCATAACCCTCTCAATCTCATCCACCCTACCAAACTTACACCAACCACCAGCAACAACATTATACGTGGCAACATTAAAAGCCACCTTCCTTTTCATTGAATTAAAAACAGAAGCCGCAGCACCAACATGAGAGCGTCGACAAAGGCACGACAAAAGAACATTCAAAGCCTCAGTATCGCGACTCAGACCAAGATCATCCAAGTTCCCAAACACGTGAATTGCATTTACAAAACTATCAATAACAATAGATAACATAAACAAATCAGCTTTTATACAATTCAACCTCATGTCATCCAAAACTTGCATCATAAACATGAAAAACTTCCTTCTTCCTAATGCCTTAACAATGACATGGTAGGTAGCAACATTCTTAGGCACCATTGTTATTCGTTTGCACCTAATCCATTGGAGCTTGGAGAATGTTGAAGCTGCGAAACATGAAGCTTTTATTCAAAATGGCGACGCCAGCGGTGAGGAAGAGGGGAGCTATTATGGTTGAGGAAGACAGGGTATTTTCTACTGTTACTATACACCAATTTTATATTATAGAGAATTTCTTCCATGAAAAGGTCAATTTACGAATTATTTTTTTGAATAACCAGGTATTAAAAAAAATTTTCACAAATAACCATGTTTCAAAAAAAATTACGTAAATAACCATGTTTCAGATGACTCCCCAAAGGAGGAGCCATCTCACTTGGCGCCTCCACCAACATTTTTGCCCTAGGCGCCATCTCACTTGGCGCCTCCTCTCTCTTTTAGCCAAGTGAGATGGCGCATGCTCTTTAAAAGTGAGAGGAGGCGCCATCTCATTTTGCTCATAGGGCAAAATGCTATTTTTATAAATAATTCGTCCGTTTCTCCGTCATTTCTCACACTTTCTCGCACTGTTTTCTTATTTTTTTACTCTGTTATTTGCGTCATGACATCGCCCATGATTTTTACCAGAGATGGTTACGTTATCTTCTTCGCCATGAAACCTGCGATGAAAATGAAATTCTGACACATTCACTCCATGGAGCGTCTGAAGTAGGAGTTGATGCGATGGCTAGATAGAGACATTGTGGAGGGAGAAAAAATTCGAAGGATCCAGCGAAGACGAACAACAACCTCACATGCGTCTGGAAGACCTAATGTATGGTTGGAGGAAGTCAAAGCAGACAGCGACGTAATGTTGATGATGTATGGGTCAAATGAAATTGTTTTAACAGTTGTAATTTCGTAGACGGAATATCGTATTTTTTTTCTTGTACGCGCAATATTTATTGTAGCAAATAATGTTAACGAAAAACCCTAAAGTTTACAACATGATTAAGGAAAGATTTTATGTATTACAACATAATGAAGGTTTGAAGGTTTGATTGTATGAAGGTTTAAAGGTTGGAAGGTTTGACAGATTAAGTGAATCAGTGTTTTGATAAATGTAAGACTAAATAGGTCATACTGAATTTGAATTAAGTTAGGCTGTAACCTCCAAGGCTGTAACCTAGCCTGCGCCTACTCTGCACCTATACTGTAACGTGTAAGTCTCCTCCCATCACCTCCAATAGTGTTACATGCATTCAGGCATGGCTTCTTCAAGGTTGTCACCTAGCATGCGCATACTCTGCACCTATACTGTAACATATAAGTCTCCTCCCATCACCTCCAATAGTGTTACATGCATTCAGGCATGGCTTCTCCAAGGCTGTCACCTAGCCTGCGCCTACTCTGCAACCCGTGCCACCTCTTATTCGCCAATGGGGATGGCGACACCTTTCATTTTTGTACTCTTTCGCCAAGTCCAATGGCGCCTCCATTAATGTCCAATCGTGTTACATGCATGCAGAGATGCCTTCTCCAAGGCTGCCACCTAGCATGCGCCTACTCTGCACCTATACTGTAACATGTAAGTCTCCTCCCATCACCTCCAATAGTGTTACATGCATTCAGGCATGGCTTCTTCAAGGCTTTCACCTAGCCTGCGCCTACTCTGCACTTATACAGTAACATGTAAGTCTCCTCCCATCACCTCCAATAGTGTTACATGCATTCAGGCATGGCTTCTCCAAGGCTGTCACCTAGTCTGCGCCTACTATGCAACCCATGCCACCTCTTATTTGCCAATGGGGATGGCAACACCTTTCATTTTTGTACTCTTTCGCCAAGTCCAATGGTGCCTCCCTTAATGTCCAATCGTGTTACATGCATGCAGAGATGCCTTCTCCAAGGCTGCCACCTAGCCTGCGCCTTCACTGCAAGATTGACACTTATCATGCATGCATGCACCAGCTACCACCTAACTTACTCTATGAAATTTTTTTACCTATAAATACAGAGCATAACATACTTATCTCGCACCCACAATCGTCTCACTCTCTGCTACAAAGTCTTTCATAATCTCTTACAATTTCTAAGTCTTTCATAATCCCAGGCATTTTCAACAATGGCTCTTCTCACAATGGGGGATTCTCACAGAGGCACAAGGGACAACATTGCAGCATTTGTAAGTTTCTTTTATAGTTATACATTTTTATACTTCTGGTATTTCTTTGTTCATCTTACTTAATCTTACTCCTTTACATTATAAACTCAGGATACCGAAAGATTCAGAATCCGGTCTTATAACTACCTGGCTCCCGACCCATTTATTGTACCATATCTGGAATACGCAGGTTTCTGACATGTTATAAAGATCTCCAACTGCACAATAGATTCAAAGTTCATACTTGCCATGTTGGAAAGGTGGAGACCAGAGACCCATACATTTCACCTACCAATAGGTGAATGTACCGTCACTCTAGAGGATGTGTACATGTTACTGGGTCTCCCTGTCGATGGTAAGGTTGTTAACGGGTCGGTTCAACAACCCAATTCTCTGTGTGAAGAATTGTTGGGCAGGGATATGGTTGAAGGTGGTGGTGCGAGAGGTAAGGGTATACTACTAACTGAGCTTAAAAATCATTATGCAACTTTGGAATTAAACGAAAATTTCTCTGAGCAAGACAGGGTAATAAAAGCTAGAACTTATCTAATGATACTATTTGGAACCTTTTTATTTCCCGAAAGTATGGGAAATAGTGTAAATTTTATGTATTTAAATTTACTTAGAGATTTCGAAAAAACTAGAAAGTATAGTTGGGGTTCTGCTGTTTTATCCCACCTATACAGTTCCTTGTGCAAAAATGCAATCAAGGAAAAATGTACATTTTATGGCTGCGCTTTTTTACTTCAAGCCTGGGGTTGGTGGAGGATAGAGTCCCTAAACCCCGTCAACAATAACACATTCGTTTTCCCGTACACAACAAAGTAAGTCATCTAGTTATATCATTTATTATTGTTCATCTCTTCACTAAATATATGTTAAAAATAAAATATTTTTCATTTCCTTTAGGTATTGCGTGAGGGGTATTGATTACGGCAAGAATCCAAGATTCAATGTCGCACTATACCGCAATCTATTGGATCACCTAGGCCCGAATGATGTACGTCTTACCTTTCAACTTTTAAATTATTTATGTATTACACTTTCATTAACCTGATTTAATTTTATGTGCAGTTTGTCTGGAGACCATATTTGGGTTTGGGCCATGAACCAAACCCCGAGGATGCAGAAATTTGGAGCGCCAAGACTGCAATCATACGGTTCAATATTGTGGAGATGCACCACAGCGACCGTGTGAAGATGCAGTTCAGAATGCATCAAGAGATACCCAGTGATCCGACTTATTTGTCCCCGTGGCATCTCAAAAGGGTCGACGCCCAGTGGGGTCTTACCAACTGGAAAGACTTTGCTCCAGAATGGTGTAAGATGTGGTAGAGGCGTCACTGACATGTCTTGCAATTCCTAGTTTTCCTCAATCATGGCAATATGTGACACACGGATCAGTATTTATCTTGGTACATGTCGGTTAGTAACCCTGAAATGCATGTGTCTCATCCAAGGTATTTGGTTGACCCACAAACACAATGGGCACAACCCTCGTTTCCCCAACAACAAACTCAACACACAACAACCTCCTACCAACCCCCCAGACGAAACCGAACCACAAACACCCAACCACAGTCGCCACCACAACACAATTACACCTAAATGCCTCACAACCAATCACAATCACCACCTCAGTACCAATACCCCCATATGCCTCACACCCAACCGCAATTCCAATCACAATACCAACACACCCGCATACCCTACACACAATTTCAGTCTTCTGTATATCCCAATATGGGCCCGTCAACATCCAGCCTTAGCCCTGATCTAGGAATGTCGGAAGATTATGAACCAACCGATCCAACTTACCATCAACCACAGTATCACCAAACCACCCAACATCCTCAATACCAAACACCCCAGGATCCATTTTCTTTCTACCCCCCGTACTCAGACGATCAATGCTACAGACCCACCATGGAACCCCACCCACCGCCAACACGACCAAACTTTGAGGGTATGGGTAACCGACTGTACCAAAGCGGATCTTCTAGATATGGAGATCTGACTGATTTCATGGATCCGGAACACAATGAATTCGCTGGGCCACCGACCCTGCCACTGCAGGAAACGCGACGACACCCAGCACGGGAAAGGCGAGGACGGGGATGCGGAACCGGGGGTCATTACCGGGTTCCGGGAGACCACTGATTAATCTGTTTTTTTTAATCTGTATTTTTTTATGTAATACTTATGGGTGTAATCATATTTTGTAAATAAAAAGTCAATTTTGTTGATCCTATATCGAATACGCAATGCACCGGATTGAAAAAAAAATGTGAAAATTGCCCTAGAAATGCACTTAGGCGCCATCTCACTTGGCTTAGGGCAAGCCCTAAGCACCTAGGCGCCAAGTGAGCTGGAGCCTCCCCTTAAATAATAGGTGTAGGCGCCAAGTGAGATGACTCCTCCTTTGGGGAGTCATCTGAAACATGGTTATTTGCGTAATTTTTTCTGAAACATGGTTATTTGTGGAAAAAAAAATTTAATACCTAGTTATTGCAAAAAAAAATTCTCAATTTACTTGTGTACCGATACCTTTCTCCAATCAAGTCTTATTATTTTATGATATATCACTTTTTATAATTATTTTATTTTTAAATAAATTTAAATTTTAAATTAATTATTTATCATGAGTACCTAAGAATTTACCATATGAAAAATATCTAAATCCATATTCATATATACACTCAATAAAAACAGGAAAAAAAATTCAGTTTATTTTAATTTTAATTTTTTTAATTGAATTTATAAAGTGTTTGTGATTATGAAGAAGAAAAAATATTATATTATTTTTAATTAATTAAAAAATTATGATTGATTATGTGTAAAACTATGTATCTACTTAAAAAAATTCATTAGAGAAATAGATTTTAATATAAAATGTGTTTATTTTTTCAAAAGTTAATTAATAGAATATTATTTAAAATTTTGAAAATGTCAGGATACTCAAAATAATATTTCTCTTAAAAGATAATTTTTTTTTTCAACAAAACTTCAATGTGTATGGGTCACAAATGATCATGTCTGTCTCCATTTAATTCAGTTTTGCAAGAGTCCAAAAAAATGAAACAGAGCGAGACAAATATATTTAAGGATGCAGAATTAAAACATTGACATGTTTCACATTAAAAGCGGGGGGCGGGTCGGCAGGCTCTACTCCTTTTAAATCTAAAAATATAAAAATTCATGTAAATGGGTGTGTCCGAAAACAAACAAAACAAGGAGGAGCGAGTACATTATAGTGCGCGGCCTAAATCTTAGGTCCGCTCCACACTAAAGTGTGCGTGAAATGGAAATATCCAACGGGTCGAACCCATTTTGCCACTTGTAGATGTGAGAACAATTACAACAATTTTTGAATTAGACCAAGAAAAATACAATTAGATAAGTCAAAAAATAATTGTTGTAAACTCTTTTTTTACTAAAAATAAATGATATTCATTCATTCAAATTGATAGAGTACATCGTTGTAATACAAATTCGAAATCTCCAAAAACAAAAAAGATGAATTTGCGAACAAACTCACAACATCCATGTTAATAGCATAAAACGGTAAATTGCATAAGCCTACAAATATGATTGTATTGAGATGTTTGAAATATTCATGCTTCTGGATCTATAGTGTTAATGGCACTAAAGTCATTGATTGTATATGTACTAGATTGAAACTAATATTTAACCTGAAACAAATAAACATTGCACAAAGGTGGAAAAACAAAATACCTCGCACAAAGACGAGAAATCAAAATACACCGTACAAATACGGGAAATCAAAACAAACAACGACCCACGAAATCACAAAAAGTACAAAAAAAACACTAAATATATGTGAAAAACACTTATTTAACTAATAGAGAAACAAAAACGATTTTGAGGGGTGATTTTGGATCAAAATTGATCTTTAATCACTATGCTTTGAGAGAGGAAGAAAAAGAAGAAAAGTGATGACAGCTAGATGAGAAGATGGAAAATCAGTTTCAATTGTAGTAGTGGGGGTTGTAAACTCATATTGATAGTGAGATTTATTTTAGTTAATATTTAAAATTACAAGTCTTATACTTATTATTGACATTTGTTTAGGTTAATCTCTATGAGGTAGTATTCTAGGAACTTTATAGATTTTATCTCAAAAATGTATTTTTCATAGTTTAGTTGCATGTCGTATTTTCTAACTTCTCTGAATATGGTCACCAAATGGGTTGTATGACCTTCTTGCATTTTGTCCTTTACAATCATGTCGTCTGTATATAATTTCAACATATCTCCAACTTGGTTGTAGACCATTTTTTTCATCATCATTTGATATTTCGATGTAATACGGTGGGAGAATTGACTTGGTGTTTTGTGTTTTATCGCAAATGTTGCAGATAGCAAGAGTCGCCATTGACTTTTCTTTTATCCAATAAAGGAAATGGTGAAAAGAACAGGAAAGACATTTTGATAATTTTCTTGAGTTCGGGGGGTAGGTTATGAAAAGGTAATGTGTTAGCACCTTTTTCATATGTAGTTATCTATGGGTTCTTAATCGCTTGATCACTTTTTTGAAATGCTTTGTGTTTGTGTATGTTTGAAAATATTTTGAAAATGCCTAAGTACGACAATTTTGTAATGATTCTCGTATCGTTGAGAATGTATACAAAATTTTTGTTTTGAAAAATATTTGTTGAAAATGAGTGTTTGGAAATATGTTTTGAAAATGCCAATGTAAGGAAATTTTGTAATGATTCTCGTATCGTTGAGAATGTATACAAAATGTTTATTTTGAAAAGTGTTTTGGAAATAGTTGTTTAGATGAAAATCTAACCAAACTTGTTGAAAATTGGCCAAGAAGTTGGGACAAAAATCTGATCAAACTTGTTGAAAATTTTAATAAGTGTTTAGATAAAAATGTCATGACTTCATGGGCCTATATCTTCTAAACCAATCCTTTTTTGGACATAAACCCTCAAGGACAAAGTTGTAGAATTCATCATACTCTACAACTTTCATGTTGAAAGTTTTCCTTGAATCATATTGCATCTTAGTGAAAAATGGTCATGGAGTAGTGAATTTATCAAGGTCAAAACACTTAGAATTTTTCTAAGTGTTGGAAACTTTGACTTTTTATTGACTTTTCTTGAATTTGTTGATTCTTGTTGATCAAGCTTGAAAATTTTGAATGTTTTGATGACTCTTGATCTTTGAAGTTCAAAGTTGACCAAAAAGTCAAAGTTTGACTTTTGTGTGATAGTTGACTTTTCATCAGTTGATTCAAATTTTCAACTACCAATCACTTGCATCCTTGAGAATGTCTTGAACCATGCAATTAGGTCAAGATATTGTGTTTGAGTCCTTAAGATCATGCTTCAAATCATTAGGTCATGTACTAGGTCAAAAGTCAATGATCAATCATTCTCAATCAAAACCCTAATTTTGACAATTTTGCCCCTTTGATTATTTGAGTGATTTCCTTGAGGAATTATGATCAAATCTTGATCAAATGATGAATATCACATCAAAATGTTAATGTTGGCAAAAAATCTTGAAGTTTGACTGTATGTTGACCACAGTTGACTTTTTACCCAATACAGCTAACTTTCAGTCATCTGAGCAATTGACTGAGCAAATTTGTGATGCAAGTCTTAAAACTTGGTATGAGCATTCTTGGAGGTCTATGATGAACCATGAAGGTCAATTTAGGCATTATAAGTCCAATTTTATTTGAGAAAACCAAAACCCTGATTATGGACCCAGTGCTTAGGAGGAGGTGAGCTTGTCTGGTCATTTATTGAGAATCTTTGAGCATTTGAGAATTTTTGTGTGAAATTTCTTAGAGAAAAGGGAGGGAAAGTTTTGGGGTACAATAGTTTCCCTTGTTCTATCTTCTTAACGCTGAAGAGTTAGATTGGCTCATCCGTCATTCGTGACTTGAAGGTGGAAGATAATTGAACACTTAAGTACCCAGAAATTTGCACTCGCTTGTGCACGAAGTAATGTTGTAATACTGGGAATGGGCTTAAAGATACCATTTGGAGAGGTAATGAAGAGTTTTCAGAGATGGGATTATAGGTTCCATCCAAAGTAACTATTAAGAGAAATTAGACTAAGTCTACGCTCGACTCTAACTGGGAGAAGTATCAAAATAAATCTTTGGTCAATTTAATTTGAGCTAGGAAAGGTCTATTGGAAGAAGTATCAGAATAAATCTTTGGTCAATTTATTCTGAGCCAGGAAAGGTCTATTGGAAAAAGTATCAAAATAAATCTTTGGTCGATTTAATCTAAGCCAGAAGAGGTCTTTTGTCTTTAACTGGAAGAAGTATCAGAATAAATCTTTAGTGGATTTAATCTGAGCCATAACAGGTCTACTGAAAGAAGTATCAGAATAAATTTTTGGTCGATTTAACCTAAGACAAAATAGGTCTACGGGAAGAAGTATCAGAATAAATCTTTGGTCGATTTAATCTGAGTCAGAACAGGTCTAATGGAAGAAGTATCAGAATAAATCTTTGGTCGACTTAATTTGATCCAGAAGAGGTCTACTGGAAGAAGTATCAGAATGAATCTTTGGTTGATTTAATCTGAGCCAAAAAAGGTCTATTGGAGGAAGTATCAGAATAAATTATTGGTTGATTTAATCTGAGCCAGAAAAGTTCTACTGGGAGAAGTATCAGAATAAATCTTTGGTCGATTTAATCTGAGCCAGCAGATGTTTGAAGGAAGTGACCATCACATAGATATTCGCCCTGTCTTGTTTCGGGAAATAACCTACAATCTATTTTTAGAATTGTTGATTGATCCTTCCTGAAAAGGTAAAGAGTTAGTTATAGGCAATGTCATGATGTATGAAATGCATTGTGTGATCGGTGGATCTGGAACTGACTGTTTTAAAGCTGGTTCGCGAAATGTCGCGGTAAGCAAGAGTCGCCACCGTCTTTTATTTTCTCCAAATGGAAAGGACAAAAGCACAGAAAAATTCCTTTAAAGAGATTGCTCTCGGTTCGGGAGGTAGGTTATAGAAAGGGAAGGTGTTAGCACCCTTTCTATCCATGGTTATCCATGGGCTCTTAGACACTTGCTCAAATGTGTTTTCAAAATGTTTGCTTTTCAATTGTGGGTTTCAAAAATATTCTTTGAAAAGTTTCAGTTCAACTCGTACGTCAGAGTGTTTGAAAAGTTTGTTTTGAAGGCTTTTGAAAATGTGTTAGTGTGAAAAGTATTTTTTGTTTGAAATTAGAGCAAGTATCCTTGAGAACCTACCTACCCTAAGGAATTCGTCTGTGTAAAAGTCCTTTAAAGTAATGCCATCCCACCATTGAGAGGTAGGTAGCACCACTGTTGGAGGTGTTCGGGTTAATTCGAGTTTTTTAGGGACATGGTGATCACCGGAGCAATGGGAAGACACCTTAGAAGCTACCCTCATGCCAGGTTCCCGGATCATGAGGACTTATTAAGACGTCCTCTACTCGACGATCACCTTTCGAAAGGCAACAGTGAGGCGTACCCTAGGGGTGGTGTGTGCAGTCCGTGTGTCATTTTCAGTTTATTGTTTGTCTTGTCATGCATTGGTGATCTACGTTTTGATTTTATTTTTGGGCATTCATTCTTTCATGTTATTGTTTAACAGTTAAAAGTGCGGGGATTTAAAGTGCGGAAAAGATAAAAGTCCTACGCTATTACAAAGGGCGCGGGTCCACATCGCCAAAATAAACCGAACCCGATTTAAAATAAATTGCAGAAAAGAAATGTCTAATGGCTATTACATGGCTATAGTACAAGTACATTATATTCACAAAAGAAATAAATGAGACGCGCGAAAAAGAAAATAATCAAATGCGAGGGCGTTGAACCCTTTAAAGGAATTAAAATAATTAAGTTATCTAAAATTAAAATTAAATGAAAAATGGTATTTTTGTGTTTTTTAGATTTAAAAGAAAAAAGAAAAATTAATTAAGATTAAAATGCTAAACCCTAGTTCTAATGTTTTTTTAAGTTTATTATGAAAATATTGACTTTTAACCTAATTTAACTCTAAATTAATTTATGTACAATTTTTAATTTATGGAAAATAAATAAATAAA
Organism: Vicia faba; assembly: GCA_948472305.1. Lineage (NCBI taxonomy): Eukaryota > Viridiplantae > Streptophyta > Magnoliopsida > Fabales > Fabaceae > Vicia > Vicia faba. The sequence continues at coordinate 143,000,274 of OX451736.1, forward strand.
TAATATTATTATTCTGAAAAAAAAAGGGAAATTAAAAAAGAAAATAAAAAGTTATTAAACCTAAATTCTATGTTTGGATTTTTTGTTATGGGAAAAAATGTGAATTAAACCTAATTTGAAATTAATTTATTTACATGCTATGAAAATAATAATAATAAAGTAAATATTATTTTTGTTGGTCTTTTCTGAATTTTTGTGTGTTTTTATGTTTTGATTAAAAATTAATTAATTAAATAAACATAACAATTAAAACAAATGAAGAATGTAAAAAAAATAAATAAATTTGGCAAACCAGGGTGGGGTGTAGCCCCAGAATTGTGAGGTGCAGGCCTGGAAAGTCTGGCCCATTTGATTTTGAATCCATTGACTTTTCCAATCAGGTGTGGCATGTTGACTGGCATCCACCATATGCCTTTGTTCTGAACCCTTTGATAGACCTCCTGGGACACGTGGACAATGCATTTTGAATGTGTATGGTGAGTCTTAATGTTAGCGCTGCATGGAAGCTTGAAGTAAAAAATAATATGAAATTGTGTAGACCTGGGACTTGAACCCAGGTCATTGAGGTTAACGCATGGATAGCTTGCCAGCTGAGCTACTTGATTTCAATTAACATAATATAGTTAATAAATAATAAAAAGAATAATCAAGACATTAATGATTCCACGCGCGCGAATTTGAATGGACATGTCCCTGTGTGACACGAGTCCTTCTTCTTCGTCCCTGTAAAACAAAACAAGTAAGCAACGGTTTTGCAACCGTGGTGTTAGGCAGGCTATGGAGAAATAGCGAATAGCGCCATGATATATATAAATTCATCGCGAGATATGCTTTTTCTTCGTCTCCAGGCGTTGAGTTCAACCATGGTAGTCTCAAAGGCCAATTTTGCTTTATGGTGAAAGCCCTAATTTTTCCTTCTGAAAACCCTAAATAACAACTATGGTATCTTGGCCAAAAGTGCACGAAAATTCAATTAAAAGCTATGGTCAGCTTGCAAACTTCACATTGAATAAGAATTCATGAATGAAATTGCACAAAAATGCGTAAATGATGATATGCGATTTGAATTTTTTTGCTTCACAGTTGGACTTGTAGCTACCGTTTCAGGGTGTTTTTGTTGATGTTAGTGATTGAGATGCGTTCAGAATTTGTCCAGGATGCTGTTGGAAAAAGAATTAAGGCCTGAATCCACCTCCAAACTGGTTTTCAGTTTTAAGCTTTTATGGAAAAATTTCAAAATGTCCAATGGCTCTTCAGCGCAGCATATGGTCTCTTCTGGTTAGGGTTGGACTCAGTGATCATAATGGAATGGAATTGGCTTACTCTTTGACCTAGATTCAAGCTCATGAAGGAATTAGTCTTAGGGTTTTCACTCTTAACCATTTTTCCTCCTTTTTAGCCAAAACCTAGACCTAGTGTGCAAATGAACCCTAGCCTGATTTCTTGAGTTGGTTCATGATACATAGAAATTGTCCAAGTTCACATGACACTATTCCATTGGTTTTTGAATTTTATTTGAATTTTCAAAGATTTAAAATGAATTAAATTATTAAAAATTAAATAAAATGGAAAAATCAATATTTGGTCTTGAAATTAACCATGGGACACGTGTGTGGCATGACAAGGATGAACCAAGTGGAAAAAATGGGGCCCTTTTGTCAAAAATTTGATTTTCAAGGATAGTTGACTTTTGCCATTTCACAAAAATTTCCCAACTTCTACAAGGCATAACTTGCTCAATTTTTAAGCTTTTCACATGTTCTTGGACATTTTGGAAAGGTCTTTGAGTCCTTTAACCAATGTCTTTGGTCCCATGTCATTTTGATTTACCAATCTCAAGTTATGGCCTTTGACTTAAAGTCCCTTTTTGTTGACTTTTGAAAATGACCTATAATGTTGAAATTGATAACTTTTGTGAGAGCATTTCTTGGACTTGAAGTATGAAGATGAGTTGTAGGAAATGTCTTTCTCTTCAAAATGAGCTTTGGATGGGATTTTTCTGATAATCCATGTGAAAGTTATGCCCTGGTCAATTTCAGTTGACTTTTTCAGCTGTCCAAATATAGCAACTTTTGCATCTTGATGATTTTCTGAGCCAAACTTTGAGAATCATGATCAAGCATTGATCAAATGATGTTTGTGGCTTCAAAATGATATGTTGACCAAAAATTTGAACTTTTGACTGCCAAATGACCATTTTGTCCCTACAGTTGAATGTAGTGCAATTTAGGGTTTTGACTGTGCAATCTTGAGCTGAATGCCTTGAAACTTGATATGAGGATGCTTGACCATGTTTGTAAGCATATGAGACTTGATTGGGCCTTTGAAAACTTCCTTTTCTTGATCAGACTCAAAACCCTAATTTTGACTGTATGGGAGACTGTTGAGCTGTGCAACCCTTGGGAAATTTTGTAGCTTGACTTGGCAATTTCTTGAGGAATATGGGAGGGCAAATTTTGGGGTATAACAGTTGCCCCTGTTCAATCTTCTTAGACCTGAGGATGCAGATTGGCTGACGTGCCTTTCGTAATCCGAGGGTAAAAGATGATTGGACACTAGAGTGCCCGGAAATTTGCGCTCACATGTTAGCACTGATGGGAATGGGCTTATAGATGCCATCTGAATGTTTGATTGCGTAAGAGATTCCTTGGCGAGAACCTGCATACCTGCAAAAGAAAAATGAATACCTGACACGTTGCAGGAGCTGATTTTTTTGAGAAAAATCTTGGTGACTTTAACTTCAACGACGCTTGTTGAGAAAAGACTGGGGGATTTTAACTTCAACGACGCTTGTTGAGAAAAGATCTAGGGTGTCTTCTACTGGGATAAGAATCAGGGAGATCTTAGGGTCGATCTGACTGAACCAGAGAGGCCTTTGACTGGGTAAGAATCAGGAAAATCTTGGGACGATTTAACTGAACCGGTCTAGGTCTTGAAATGTCTTCAACTGGATAAGCATCAGGGAAATCTTGGGACGATTTAACTGAACCAAAGAAGGCCTTTGACTGGGTAAGCATCAGGAAAATCTTGGGACGATTTAACTGAACCGGTCTAGGTCTTGAAATGTCTTCAACTGGATAAGCATCAGGAAAATCTTGGGACGATTTAACTGAACCAGAGAAGGCCTTTGACTGGGTAAGCATCAGGAAAATCTTGGGACGATTTAACCAAACCGGTCTAGGTCTTGAAATGTCTTCAACTGGATAAGCATCAGGGAGATCATAGGGTCGATCTGACTGAACCAGAGAAGGCCTTTGACTGGATAAGCATCGGGAAAATCTTGGGACGATTTAACCGAACCGGTCTAGGTCTTGAAATGTAGCTTGAGAACTTAACTGGATCTTTCCTGAAAGGTAAAACTCAGTCATATGCAATGCATGATATGGATCAAGCAATGATGTTCTCAACATAAATGAGATTTGTATGATGCAGTGCGTTATGCATGCTATAATGATGTATGTGATGCTTTATGTATGTTTTTGTCTAGGAAAATGAACCCTTGACGGGTGCCGGGAAGTCGTATCCTGGGCGGATGTCGAAGAATAGATTTTGCTTCCGCTGGGGATGATAACTGCAAGGCTACCGGTAGGAGAAAATGACTCCGTTGCGGAATAAATTTGGCGAATGGAAGATTCTGCGGGGAGAAAAGCTACTCTAGCGATCATGCTGGAAAGCAATACTCTGTGGGAAGAGTGATGCCTTGCTGAGTTGTTGATAACCTGCTGAGGATACCGTGGTTATGTTGGAAGTGTTAACGGACTTCGCTGGGGATAGGAAAGAACTACGTTGACGACGACCTTTCCTTGGCTTTTGGCTGAGGATAACCCAGTTATATCCTGTTGAGGAAATAACTCTTTAAACCAAGCCGAACGACGCGTTCGTGTTCTGCGAGAGGATAAGCTTCCAGGATTTACTGGGGATAAGCTTATTGCTTAGGGAGATGGACTCCAATTTCTGTGGAATTAGATTGGACTCTCCTGGGGAGATTTTGGACTGTAATTTTGTAAGTTGAAAGAGGGAACCTATGTAGGGTTGCCTGCTGATGAGCTCGTGTAAAACTGTATCTGAAATGGAGAAAGAACCTGGGTAGGGTTACTTTGATGATGAGTTCGTGTAAAACTTCGTTCTTGAAAAGGGAGAACCGGTGTAGGGTTTCTGGGTGACGAGTCCATGTAAAACTGCATCTTGAAGAGAAGGAACCGGTGTAGGGTTACTTTGATGAGGAGTTCGTGTAAAACTTCCTGATGAACCGGGGTTAGGTTACTTGTGATAAACCCATGTAAGATTTCTAGAGGAACCGGGGTTAGGTTACTTGGATAAGTTTGTGTAAAAACTTCTTGATGAACCGGGGTAAGGTTATTTGTGATAAATCCATGTAAGATTTCTAGAGGAACCGGGGTTAGGTTACCTGGATAAGTTTGTGTAAAAACTTCCTGATGAACCGGGGTTAGGTCATCTTGAGATAGGTCCATGTAAGACTTCAGGAGGAACCGGGGTTAGGTTGCTTCGGGATAAGTTTGTGTAAAACTTCTTGATGAACCGGGGTTAGGTCATCTTATGGAGGAGGAGTCTGTGTATGACTTTGTCTGAAGGTTGAGCAGAAACCGGTGTTGGGTTGCATGATTTTGATTAAGTGGATAATTGTCCTGTTTGGTCTCGGACGTTAGCCCACGATCTGGAATTTGTAAAGGTAGATGGTAATCATTTTTATGTTGATCTGTCCTTTGTAATTTGGTTGACAGAGCAATTGGGTCGTCTGGATAGCTCATTATTGCCCCTGCTTCGGAGGTGAGGGAAGAGGATACCTGTGCGGGTGATCGACAAATCTTCGGGTAGGCAAGTGACGAGATACCGGAACATAGTCATACGCTTCGATCCCTAACTTTTGCCTGGACCGCCCTTTCGGGTTTTCAGTCCACCGGGATACCTATTTTTTGCCCCAGCCGCCTTTTCAGGTTTTCGACTTGCCGGGTGTACATGTTTTTCGTTTCATCCCTTCATTTTGCCCGAACCCTTTTTAGTTCGCCGGGAAGCCCTTATTTTTGCCTAGGTATGTCAACCTAGTGGGTCTTTGATTATGCGCCGTATTTTTTCGACTATGTCCGTGTCCTCAGGATGTAGGGAATTGCCCCTGTTAGAATTGTTTTGTCATGCCACCAGAAAATCTTCGTTTGATCGTCCAATGCCCCAGGTGACTTAGACGGAGATTTGCCCCAGGCTGGTGGTGTCGCCATATTGTCAGAAGGTGTCTGATCGTGCAAGATTCGTTGCTGGATTACCCCCAAGTGACTCAGGCAGAGATTTGCCCCAGGCTTTTTGGCCTTTTGAGAGATTCTCTGGATCTTGACTTAACTGCCCCAGATGGTAGACCATGATCATGTCGTGCCCCTTGATTGGAGATACTCTTGCTCATTAGACTTTCGTCATGCGAATTTCTATGTTGTTCAAACAAAAAGTCATATGCAAACAAAGTTATATCAAAAATGCAAAGCTTATGTCTGTCTTGAAGTTTTTGAAAATGCACTCTTTTCATAAAACAAGTGATTGTTTGTAAAACGTGATGTCAACTCGTTATTTTATTGTGAGCCTTAAGGAGTCAGGATACCTTTCGTAACGGTATGCTTTCGAACTAACCCATGCTTCAGCTAGGACTTTTAAGAGTTATATCGTGGCCTGGTTCACGGTTTAAGAAACAAAGGATAAAGGCTCAATTTATTTGTACCCACCCGCTCTTCGTGATGTTCTCCAAACCTAAACTCAGTTGATCATGCGTTAGATCTTGTTCGAGTCTTTGCTTTGATTTTCCGGTGATGATTCGGATGTCGATGATTTCTTTTGAACAGGCAGTCATTTTTTTTTGTCGAGGGTTTGTAAGACCTTTTTCTTGTCTGATTTTTGTTATCCCTTTCTTTTTTTTTTTGCCTGAACTGTTTCCTTTTTGGAATTACAGTCAGCGGGATGCCCCAGTTTGGTAAGTCTTCTTTATTGGTTTAGACTTTTTGGGCTTTTTCGTTTATGAATTTGATAATGACTGCCTGTCCTTTTGATTGTTCTGAACCATCACTGTCTTTGTTCGTTTTGTAAAGATCTCTTCGGTGCTATTCGTCATGCACTTGGATCAACTGAGAGAACTACCCTACCCCAGGTTATGATAAAGGGTTTTAAATTTCGAAAAGAAAAACTCCTACTTCTTTGGCTCAGAGGGGTTGACGAAGGATTATCATCCTTATAACTCCAGTGTTTAGGGATTGAAACGATGCTTGTACCTCATTAGCGGGGTCTGTTCAAAAGCATACTGTAGATTATGGTGTCATTTTCGTCATCCTCCCTCAAGAGGCTTAGAATTGTTAACCGAGCGTTGATCATCAGAAAAAATATGAAAATAATTTGCGTATAGTGAATACGAATATATTGCTTCAAGACAGACGTATGCGATGCATTAATGAAATAACATAAATGTTTGAACAAAAGAAAATTACAACTTGAAAAATTCTAATGAACAGAGGTCTTTTCATCTCAGGGCTTGTCACTTCAAATGGTGAGCCTTGGAGGGATGGTAGAAAAACTCAGCCTGACCATCTTGTGTGAATTCCAATGCTCCTTCATCAATCAGGTCCTGGATCTTGTTTTTCAAAGCCCAACACTCGTTTGCATCATGTCCTGGACAGGCAGAGTGGTAGGCACACCTTTTATTGGGATCATAAGCAGGATGTGCTGTGTTGAGGTTCTGGGGATGAGCCCTTAATGTGATCAGGTTCAATCTCAACAGGCGTTGTAAAGCTTGAAACAGCGACATATTGAGCGGGGTGAACTGCCTCCTGGGCTTGTCTGTCTGAAGTTGGTGAAGTTGCTGCTGAATTGGTGATACTGGAGCCATATGAGGAGCTTTCTCCTTGCCTCTTTGTCTCAAAGGTGGTTGAGCGATGATTGGCTTTTTACCCTTAGATGTTTGCACCAGTTGGTTACCCTGAAGCAGTTTGTTGACGAGAACCCCGAGCTCATCTTGTCTTTGAGTTAAACCCTGAATGGCAGTCATCTGCCCCAGCATCTGGGCTTTCATTGCATCTATCTCAGCTTGCAGGCGTTCCAGCCGTTCGTCCTCAGTATTGTTCTTGGCAAAAGTCTCTACGAGAAGTGTTCTTAGCTCCTCCTGCCCCTTGGATAGATTCAGGAGGATTTCCCCGAACCGAGTCTCTTGAGCAAGAAGGTCCTGGTTGTCTTGTTGTGAAACCATTGCTGAAATAAACAGCGGGAAAGGTAAGTGACCTGCAACAAAGATGCCTGTTATGTAAGGATGAGTATGATATGCATGCAATGTTTTCAAGGATCTCGCGGGGTAAACCAGAAAATTTGTTAGCATTGGAATTTAGAGCTTGATTGAAGGACACCCATGTTATTAAGAACTCTTCTTCAAGAGTCAAAGGCTCACCATATCAAGTGGGTCATAGCCCCTGACTTTAGTCATCATGTCTGGTTTTGATTTCCAAACAACCTTGGTTAGGGAACCTTCTTCAAGAGTCAGAGCTCACCATATCGAGTGGGTCATAGCCCCTGACAACATTGGCTAGAGGAAAATAAATCCTCTTTGCCCCTTGCTAGATGTTTGATTTATATGACCTGCATCACAAGCCCTTGAGATCCTTGAAATGGGTTAGGATGTATGCAATGGTATGATGTCATGATATGCATGGGGTAATGTGAGTAACCCTGTTATGAGTCCAAATTAAGGACTGCAAAAAAAACCTGCAAGAAACTTAGGATACCCTGTTATGAGTCCTAATTAAGGACTACAAACACAACCTGCAAGAGACAAATGTCAGGTAATAGGCATGCAAGTAGTTCAAGTAGGAAGGCACACAAGTCACACAAGAGAAACCCTTAAAGTTTAGGCCAGCATGGAGTCTGGGTAGTACCCTCTTGAAGTTGGTGGGTTCAACCTGTCCTATCAAAGTAACCGGGTTCTAAGGTTCCCAATATCACGGGATTGCTTTCATTGTTCATCGTTTCGATTTAGCCACTGAACTGGCGACCGAAATATTCCAGGAAAGCAACCCTCAATTGAGTGTAGTATCGAGTATCAACCAACCTCGGACTGCACCAAAGTCAGTTATCTCACTACCCTAAAGAGGCCAAGATTGTTCAATTAAGGTTCCTAAGGTCTGTTGATGCTTCATGACACCACATGGAGGCCCCGTACTCTCCTTGACTGAACTCAAGGGTTACCGGTACACACCAAAGTGCCACATCAACGTAGCAGACTGCTTCAACCATGTCGGTATACCCCGCACAGTTCCCTCACAGCCTTGTTGCTACTTTCTAAGAAAGGTATCCCCAGATCCGGGTTAGGATCTATAGAACTCCCAAGACAGTCCCACAATTTAAAGCAAACAAGGAAAGCAATTGAAAAACACAGTTATGAACTATCCCTAAGGTACACCTCACTTTAAAAATCTTCCCCAGCAGAGTCGCCAGTTCTGTGATCGGTGGATCTGGAACTGACTGTTTTAAAGCTGGTTCGCGAAATGTCGCGGTAAGCAAGAGTCGCCACCGTCTTTTATTTTCTCCAAATGGAAAGGACAAAAGCACAGAAAAATTCCTTTAAAGAGATTGCTCTCGGTTCGGGAGGTAGGTTATAGAAAGGGAAGGTGTTAGCACCCTTTCTATCCATGGTTATCCATGGGCTCTTAGACACTTGCTCAAATGTGTTTTCAAAATGTTTGCTTTTCAATTGTGGGTTTCAAAAATATTCTTTGAAAAGTTTCAGTTCAACTCGTACGTCAGAGTGTTTGAAAAGTTTGTTTTGAAGGCTTTTGAAAATGTGTTAGTGTGAAAAGTATTTTTTGTTTGAAATTAGAGCAAGTATCCTTGAGAACCTACCTACCCTAAGGAATTCGTCTGTGTAAAAGTCCTTTAAAGTAATGCCATCCCACCATTGAGAGGTAGGTAGCACCACTGTTGGAGGTGTTCGGGTTAATTCGAGTTTTTTAGGGACATGGTGATCACCGGAGCAATGGGAAGACATCTTAGAAGCTACCCTCATGCCAGGTTCCCGGATCATGAGGACTTATTAAGACGTCCTCTACTCGACGATCACCTTTCGAAAGGCAACAGTGAGGCGTACCCTAGGGGTGGTGTGTGCAGTCCGTGTGTCATTTTCAGTTTATTGTTTGTCTTGTCATGCATTGGTGATCTACGTTTTGATTTTATTTTTGGGCATTCATTCTTTCATGTTATTGTTTAACAGTTAAAAGTTCGGGGATTTAAAGTGCGGAAAAGATAAAAGTCCTACGCTATTACAAAGGGCGCGGGTCCACATCGCCAAAATAAACCGAACCCGATTTAAAATAAATTGCAGAAAAGAAATGTCTAATGGCTATTACATGGCTTTAGTACAAGTACATTATATTCACAAAAGAAATAAATGAGACGCGCGAAAAAGAAAATAATCAAATGCGAGGGCGTTGAACCCTTTAAAGGAATTAAAATAATTAAGTTATCTAAAATTAAAATTAAATGAAAAATGGTATTTTTGTGTTTTTTAGATTTAAAAGAAAAAAGAAAAATTAATTAAGATTAAAATGCTAAACCCTAGTTCTAATGTTTTTTTAAGTTTATTATGAAAATATTGACTTTTAACCTAATTTAACTCTAAATTAATTTATGTACAATTTTTAATTTATGGAAAATAAATAAATAAATAATATTATTATTCTGAAAAAAAAAGGGAAATTAAAAAAGAAAATAAAAAGTTATTAAACCTAAATTCTATGTTTGGATTTTTTGTTATGGGAAAAAATGTGAATTAAACCTAATTTGAAATTAATTTATTTACATGCTATGAAAATAATAATAATAAAGTAAATATTATTTTTTTTGGTCTTTTCTGAATTTTTGTGTGTTTTTATGTTTTGATTAAAAATTAATTAATTAAATAAACATAACAATTAAAACAAATGAAGAATGTAAAAAAAATAAATAAATTTGGCAAACCAGGGTGGGGTGTAGCCCCAGAATTGTGAGGTGCAGGCCTGGAAAGTCTGGCCCATTTGATTTTGAATCCATTGACTTTTCCAATCAGGTGTGGCATGTTGACTGGCATCCACCATATGCCTTTGTTCTGAACCCTTTGATAGACCTCCTGGGACACGTGGACAATGCATTTTGAATGTGTATGGTGAGTCTTAATGTTAGCGCTGCATGGAAGCTTGAAGTAAAAAATAATATGAAATTGTGTAGACCTGGGACTTGAACCCAGGTCATTGAGGTTAACGCATGGATAGCTTGCCAGCTGAGCTACTTGATTTCAATTAACATAATATAGTTAATAAATAATAAAAAGAATAATCAAGACATTAATGATTCCACGCGCGCGAATTTGAATGGACCTGTCCCTGTGTGACACGAGTCCTTCTTCTTCGTCCCTGTAAAACAAAACAAGTAAGCAACGGTTTTGCAACCGTGGTGTTAGGCAGGCTATGGAGAAATAGCGAATAGCGCCATGATATATATAAATTCATCGCGAGATATGCTTTTTCTTCGTCTCCAGGCGTTGAGTTCAACCATGGTAGTCTCAAAGGCCAATTTTGCTTTATGGTGAAAGCCCTAATTTTTCCTTCTGAAAACCCTAAATAACAACTATGGTATCTTGGCCAAAAGTGCACGAAAATTCAATTAAAAGCTATGGTCAGCTTGCAAACTTCACATTGAATAAGAATTCATGAATGAAATTGCACAAAAATGCGTAAATGATGATATGCGATTTGAATTTTTTTGCTTCACAGTTGGACTTGTAGCTACCGTTTCAGGGTGTTTTTGTTGATGTTAGTGATTGAGATGCGTTCAGAATTTGTCCAGGATGCTGTTGGAAAAAGAATTAAGGCCTGAATCCACCTCCAAACTGGTTTTCAGTTTTAAGCTTTTATGGAAAAATTTCAAAATGTCCAATGGCTCTTCAGCGCAGCATATGGTCTCTTCTGGTTAGGGTTGGACTCAGTGATCATAATGGAATGGAATTGGCTTACTCTTTGACCTAGATTCAAGCTCATGAAGGAATTAGTCTTAGGGTTTTCACTCTTAACCATTTTTCCTCCTTTTTAGCCAAAACCTAGACCTAGTGTGCAAATGAACCCTAGCCTGATTTCTTGAGTTGGTTCATGATACATAGAAATTGTCCAAGTTCACATGACACTATTCCATTGGTTTTTGAATTTTATTTGAATTTTCAAAGATTTAAAATGAATTAAATTATTAAAAATTAAATAAAATGGAAAAATCAATATTTGGTCTTGAAATTAACCATGGGACACGTGTGTGGCATGACAAGGATGAACCAAGTGGAAAAAATGGGGCCCTTTTGTCAAAAATTTGATTTTCAAGGATAGTTGACTTTTGCCATTTCACAAAAATTTCCCAACTTCTACAAGGCATAACTTGCTCAATTTTTAAGCTTTTCACATGTTCTTGGACATTTTGGAAAGGTCTTTGAGTCCTTTAACCAATGTCTTTGGTCCCATGTCATTTTGATTTACCAATCTCAAGTTATGGCCTTTGACTTAAAGTCCCTTTTTGTTGACTTTTGAAAATGACCTATAATGTTGAAATTGATAACTTTTTGTGAGAGCATTTCTTGGACTTGAAGTATGAAGATGAGTTGTAGGAAATGTCTTTCTCTTCAAAATGAGCTTTGGATGGGATTTTTCTGATAATCCATGTGAAAGTTATGCCCTGGTCAATTTCAGTTGACTTTTTCAGCTGTCCAAATATAGCAACTTTTGCATCTTGATGATTTTCTGAGCCAAACTTTGAGAATCATGATCAAGCATTGATCAAATGATGTTTGTGGCTTCAAAATGATATGTTGACCAAAAATTTGAACTTTTGACTGCCAAATGACCATTTTGCCCCTACAGTTGAATGTAGTGCAATTTAGGGTTTTGACTGTGCAATCTTGAGCTGAATGCCTTGAAACTTGATATGAGGATGCTTGACCATGTTTGTAAGCATATGAGACTTGATTGGGCCTTTGAAAACTTCCTTTTCTTGATCAGACTCAAAACCCTAATTTTGACTGTATGGGAGACTGTTGAGCTGTGCAACCCTTGGGAAATTTTGTAGCTTGACTTGGCAATTTCTTGAGGAATATGGGAGGGCAAATTTTGGGGTATAACACATTGCATAATGATGTTCTCAAAATAAATGAGATTGTGTTGTATGTGTTTCGTATATATATGCTATGATGTATGAATGTAAAATATTGTGAAGTGTACTTGTAAGCTCGTGTTGTATCTTGTATGGGAAAATAAATCCCTGACCATTGATGGGGATGAAGATTATGTGTATCTTCAGTCTTGTTGGGGGTTATTGTCTTTTGTTTGAGGAAACTCTACAAGGGAATGTTGACTTCTGCTTTGGGGAGAAAAGTTTGAGGAACATTGGTTGTTCATTGCTCTACTGGGGAATTTAATTCTTATATACCATGACTGGGGATAAAAGAGATGGATAATATTTCGACTCGTGTGGGGATGATAATTCTTAGATACTCTGACTGGGGATAAAAGAGATGGATAACCTTCTGACTCGTCTGGGAGGATAAAGTTAACTGGTATCTGGTCCAGTTCCAGGTTTCATAGTGACTTTCTGGGGATAGTGGGAACTTTACTGAGGAAAGGAATTTTGACGATGATTCGTAGCAATCTGAGGAATAGACTCAAGCTGGGGAAATTGTAATCTGTTTGGGAAATAAACCTTATTGACGGAGAAACATTTTGCTGAGGTAACAAACTCATCTGGGGAAATTGAATTTTGCTAAAGAGAAGGAATCTGCAGGGGGTTTTTAGTTTTGGAGGAATAAACTCAGTTGGGGAAGAGAAATTCCATGAATTGTACTGATTGTAACTCCATAGGTTGGGGAAAATGTGGGGAATGTATCCTTATTGGGGATGAATTTGTGAAGATTACTTTGTGAGGACAATCTCATAGAAGTGGCTCTGTGGGGATTTATGAACAGCTTGAATGTCATTACAACTCCTAGAATCTTGAGTAAATATTTATTCTTGTTCTTATGCATATATTTGTTAACAGTTAATCATGTCCATATGCATATGTTCATTCAATTTTAGTCATTGGACGTTTTTGCATGCAAAACAGGAAAAACAAAAAGTTTGAATTTTAGAGTGTATTTGTATTGATAATTTTCCCATAAACAAAGGATTTTGTACAAAGAGATGAAAATCCTAGTAAGAGGAAGTCGTCGTGAAATGAAAAGAGTACAAAGTGAAAACAAATGTGTATATATATATATATATATATATATATATATATATATATATATATATATATATATATATATATATATATATATATATATATATATATATATATATATATATATATGTGTGTGTGTGTGTGTGGAAATGATCTCGTTGGGTTCCAACTCCACTATTGCCCCTATGTCTTTGAACATTTCATCCCTTGTTATCGAAAGAAGTTGATTGAGCTGATTCGTACCTATTTGAACTTTTGAATTTGGTAATAAAGCTTGTGGTAAGTGATTCAATGGGACATAGTCGTACACTTTTAATCCCTATTTTTTTCCTGGACTACCCTTTCGGGTTTTCAGTCCACCAGGATACCCTTTTTTTCCCAAGCCGCCTTTTCACGTTTTCAACTTGTCGGGTGTACAATCTTTTGTATATATCTCTAATTGTTGCCTTAACCCTTTTGGTTCGCCGGGATGCCCTTAGTTTTGCCTAGGCCAGTCAACCTAGCGGGTTGTCTTCATGCGTAGTATCTTTTGACTATGTCCGCATTCACAGGGTGTGGGAAATCTTCGACGTCCATAGTGGTTAACATCATAGCACCGCCCGAAAATACTTTCTTGACAACAAATGGCCCTTCGTAAGTGGGAGTCAATTTTCCCCTGGGATCACCTTGTGGTTGAATGATACGCTTTATTACCAAGTCACTAGTCTGATATACCTGATGCTTGATCTTCTTGTTGAAAGCCTTGATCATACATTTCTGATACATCTGACCATGACAGACAGCTGCAAGCCTCTATTCGTCAATCAAATTCAACTGATCCAACCTAGTATGAATCCATTCGTCTTCGTTTAAGTCTTCATCTTTCATAATCCTTAGAGAAGGAATCTGAACTTCGACAAGCATGACAGCTTCCATGTCATAGACCAGAGAAAATGGGGGTTTCCCCTGTTGATGTTCGCGTTGAAGTGCGATAGCCATGAAGAGCAAATGGTAACATCTCATGCCAGTCTTTATAATTCACAACCATCTTTTGCACAATCTTCTTTATATTCTTATTGGCGGCTTCCATTGTGCCATTCATCTTTGGACAATACGGGGAAGAGTTTTGGTGCTTGATCTTGAACTATGTGCAGATTTTAGTGACCATAGTGTTGTTAAGATTGGTACCATTGTCAGTGATGATTCTCTCAGGGATACCATACCGACATATGAGGTTATGCTTAATGAAACAAGCCACAACACTCTTGGTAACTGAGGCAAATGAAGCTGCTTCAACCCATTTTGTGAAGTAGTCAATGGCGACAAGAATAAATAGATGTCCATTAGATGTAGTAGGCTTGATTTCTCCAATCATGTCAATACCCCACATTGCGAATGACTAAAAAGCAGTCATAACGTTCAAAGTTACTGGAGGCACATGAAATTTATCAGCATAGATCTGGCACTTATGACAAGTTCTCGAGAGGTGATGACAGTCGGTTTACATGGTCGACCAATAGTAACCTGCTCTCAAGATTTTCTTAGCCATAGTATGCCCACTAGGGTGAGTACCAAAGATGCCTTCGTGCATGTCCTCCATAATCTTCTTTGCTTCCTTCTTTTCCATACAACGAAGCAAGGTAGAATCATGATTACGCTTGTACATAATTCCATTGTCAGGAAGAACTTAGCTGAGAACCTACGCAGGAATTTGTTGTCGTTGATTGATTCCCCTTCAGGGTACTCTTGAGCTTCAAGGTACCTTTTTACCTCATGAAACCAGGGCTTCTCTTTTACTCCATCAGTATCAATTTTGTAGCAGTGTGCCGGTTCGCTGAATCTTTCAATGGTAATCCTGGGAGCCTCGTTGTCCCATATGAGCTTGAACATGGATGACATGGCAGCCAAGGCGTCTGCCAACTGATTTTCTTCCCTTGGAATGTGCTCAAAGGTAATCTCTTCAAAGTACGGAATCAATGTTAGCACATGCTCTCGGTAAGGGATAAGATTCAGATTTTTTATATCCAATTCTCCTTTGACCTGACTGATTACCAAGGCTGAATCCTCATATACGCTTAGGAATTTCATTCTTAAGTCAATAGCAGCTTTAATACCCAAAGTCCATGCTTCGTACTCAGCCATATTATTGGTGCAGTCGAAGTAAAGTCTGGCAGTGAAAGGTGTATGGAAACCTGCGAGAGAGATGTCATAGCATCGGCCGTTACCAAGTGCATTAGAAGCTCCATCAAAAACCATATTCCATTGGTATCCTTGCTTAGGTCCTTCATACGGTCTACGCTTTTCATAATCTGTAATCAGCATGATATTCTCATCCAAGAATTCGAAGTGCATAGACTGATAGTCGTTTACAGCTTGATGTTCCAAATGATCTGCTATTACACTTTCTTTGATTTCTTTTTGAGTTGTGTATTGGATGTCATATTCTGTTAAGATCATTTTCCAACGGGCAATTCTACCGAAGAGAGCTGGATTTTCAAATATGTACTTGATGGGATCCGTTTTAGAGATCAATAGAGTAGTATGAGTCAACATATACTGTCTTAGTCGGAGAGCAGACCATGCCAAAACGCAGCAAGTTTTCTCGAGCAGTGAATATCTTGTTTCATAATCGGTAAACGTTTTTATAAGGTAGTATATTGCATGCTCTTTTCGACCAGACTCATCATGCTTCCACAGCACACACACCCATTGAATTCTCTAGTAGTGTTAGGTACATGATTTGAGACTCCCTTCAACTGGTGGCACCAGAATTGGAGGTTCTTGTAAGTACTCCTTGATTTTATCAAAAGCCATTTAACAGTCATCGTTCCATCTGACTACTTGATCTTTCTTCAGCAACTTGAAGATTGATTCACAAGTAGTAGTCAAATGGGAGATGAATCGGGCAATGTAGTTTAGTCATCCTAAGAAACCTCTGACCTCTTTCTCATTACGGGGAGCTGACATTTCTTGGATATCTTTAACTTTTTCAGGATCTACTTCAATACCTTTACCACTGACGACGAAGCCTAGGAGTTTTCCAGACCTTACCCCAAAAATGCATTTGTTCGGATTCAGCCTCATCTTGTATTTCTGCAGCCTTTCAAATAACTTGTGCAGATAGTCAAGATGTTCTTCCTTAGTTTGTGACCTGGCTATCATATCATCAACATAGACTTCTATCTCATGATGAATCATGTCATGGAATAGAGTTACCATGGCACGCTGATAAGTTGCCCCTATTTTCTTCAACCCAAAAGGCATGACTTTGTAGCAGAATATGCCCCACTATGTGACGAAGGTAGTTTTCTCCATGTCTTCAGGTGCCATCTTGATCTGATTATAACCCGAGAAACCATCCATGAAATAGAATACCTAATGTTGAGTAGTGTTGTCAACCAAGACATCTATATATGGAAATGGGAAGTCATCTTTAGGGCTTGCCCTACTCAGATCCATGTAATCTACACACATACGTACCTTGCAATCTTTCTTTGGTACTGGAACAGCATTGGCAACCCATTGAGGATACAAAGTCACTTATAAGAATCCTGCATTGAACTGTTTCATGACCTCATCCTTGATCTTCTCAGACATCTCGGGACGCATGCGACGAACTTTCTGTTTAATTGGAGCACAACCCTCTTTCATTGGTAGATGGTGAATCACAATATCAGTATCGAGCCCTGGAATGTCTTCGTATGACCAAGAAAAGACCTCAACATATTCATGAAACATCTGAATCAATCTTATCTTGACATTGTCCTCTAGGTTGGCGCTAATCTTGACTTCCTTCCTATCTGTAAGTGTTTAGTTGTTGGCATGTTTTTTGGTAAAACCAGTTGTGTGAATGTCATGACTGATGTCATAACATTCTGGGATACTAGGTACATTCTGCAGAAAAAGAATGTCATACAGGAGCTGCTCAATATGAGTGTTTAGCTGATCATTATGCAATGATCATATTTATTGCATTCTACCAAAATCAGTAAACAGGATTCTTGTTGTCATAACCAATGTTAAGACATCCTGTACTGATCTAACAGTTGTGCAGATTTTTTATTTCTGAGAATTTTCAGGAATCTGGTTTATACAGTCCAGATCAGAATCTCACGTGGACATTAGGTTAACTTTGCTTAACCCTAATCTGGTTGTTAAATACCTATGACCAAGTCTTGAGGTTAACCCTAATTAACCCTAGCTATTTTCGTGGAAGCCCTAACAGAAGAATAGTTGGCTATATATTCCTCATGAAGATTGTTGGTGAATGATACTTTTAACAGAAGATCAATAAGGGATTGTATAGTTGTAACTACTGTGAGCCAATAAATTATCATTGTGATAAGTGATTTGGAGTAGGATTTGGTTGTAAGGGTTGTGTATCACTCAAAGCTTTGAAGCACGAGTGTTTGTGTTACTTGATTAAAGCTTTGAAGCAAAGTCAAGTTAGGGTTGTGTATCACTCAAAGCTTTGAAGCATGAGTGTTTGTGTTACTTGATTAAAAGCTGTGAAGCAAAATCAAGTGTATGTACTGAAGAGTGTCTTCATAATTTCATTAGTCAATTGTTTAGTATCATTGCTGTGATTGAGGGGGAGTGAGTAGGAACTCAAGTTTAAATTGAACTTAGATTGAAGTTGCATTGGGTAGGTCTTAAGTGAAGGAGATAAATTGGTTGGTTTATTCCTGAATTAATATCTCTTATAGTGAATTTCCTCCCTGGCTTGGTAGCCCCCAGAGTAGGTGTTGTTACACACTGAACTGGGTAAACAATTAACTGTGTTCTTTACTGCTTTTAGATTTACTGTCTTGAAAAGTGTCAGATACGGTGTCATAACATTCACTGTGACATTAAGTATCTGCTGCCAGAATTTCAATTGGCATCAGAGCAGGCACCCTGCCTGTCTTACTGGGTGAGATCTAGGGATATTATTTTTTGGCGCTATGGACAAAGAAGGAGGATTTGGAAATAGACCACCCATTTTGGATGGATCAAATTATGACTATTGGAAACCTCGTATGATTGCCTTCTTAAAATCACTGGACAAAAAGGCTTGGAGAGCTGCTGACAAAGGATGGAACCATCCCAGCATAACTGGGAAAGATGGGACAACCAGTCTGAAACCTGAGGAAGAATGGAGCAAAGAAGAAGATGAGTTAGCCCTGGGTAACTCCAAAGCATTAAATTCCTTGTTCAATGGAATTGATAGAAACATATTCAGACTAGTACATCAATGTGAACTGGCCAAGGAAGTTTGGGACACTCTCAAAACTACCCATGAGGGCACATCCAAAGTAAAAATGTCAAGGCTTCAGATGCTGACTACCAAATTTGAGAACCTAAGGATGATGGAAGATGAGACCATTCATGAGTTTCACATGAACATCTTGGAAATTGCCAACACCTCAGGAGCATTGGGAGAAAAGATGTCAGAAGAAAAGCTGGTGAGAAAGATTCTCAGATCCTTGCCTAAAAGATTTGCAATGAAGGTGACTGCTATAGAGGAAGCTCAGGATATCTGCGACTTGAAGGTGGATGAACTCATTGGGTCACTTCAGACCTTTGAGATGGGGATCAGTGACAATGTCGACAAGAAAAACAAGAGCATGGCACTTGTATCTAATACTGAAGATGAAAACAAGGAGGATGAAGAAGAAAATATTTCAGACGCTATAGCCATGCTTGGAAGACAGTTCAACAAACTCATCAAGAGAATGGACCCAAAGTCAAGGTCAAATGTTAAGAACATTCCTTCTGACATTCACAGATCCTATGACTCTAGCAGAAGACCAAAGTCTGAAGAGAAGGGAAATCAAAGCAAAGGAATTCAATGCCATGGATGTGACAGATATGGGCACATTCGAGCTGAATGTCCTACATTTCTTAATAAACAAAAAGGAATGTCTATTACTTGGTCTGACTGTGACTCAGAAAGTAATTCTGAAGAAGAATCTGCCAAACTAGTTACTGCACTAACTGGTATTTGTAACTCTGATAGTGACTCTAGTGATGAGGAAGTGACATTTGAAGAACTGGTTGACTCCTACAAGAAGTTATGTATCAGAAGTGATGAAGTATGTCAGTAAAATGAGAGACAAACAAAACTCATAGTAAAGTTGGAGGCTGAGAAGAAGGCAGGCATTGATACTATAAGTCATCTAGAAGGGGAAGTTCAAATGCTAAACTCAAAACTTGACCAGATGACCAAATCTGTCAAGATGCTGACAAATGGAACTGACAAATTAGAAGAAATCCTTCAGGTTGGACAAAATGTGGGAAACAAGTCTGGTCTAGGATTTGTGGCAGCAAAGAAATCTATTGTAGACAAGAAGAAAATCAGGCCTGATAAACAAATGTCAAAGCAGATGTCACAACATAGCACTCAACATCGAGAACAGAGAAATATGAAGAAAAAGTATCAAAGATGGAGATGTCATCATTGTGGGAGGTTTGGTCACATAAAGCCATTATGCTTTAGATTATATGGATATCCTAATCAGACCCCAGTTGTCAAACCTAAGTCTAACAAGGAACCATATACTCAACAGTGGAAGAAAAAGGCTACTGCCCTGATAGCTCACACCTCCGTTAGAGTCTCTGCAAAGGAAGACTGGTACTTTGACAGTGGATGCTCTAAACACATGACTGGAATCAAGAATCTTCTCAATAATGTTAAACCTCACACTACTAGTTATGTGACTTTTGGAGATGGTGCTAGAGGAGAAATCAAAGGAGTTGGAAACTTGGACAGCCCTGGAGTTCCAAACCTAAATGAAGTATTGCTGGTAAAAGGCTTGACTGCTAATCTCATAAGTATCAGTCAATTATGTGATCTAGGATTCAAGGTCAACTTCACCAAGTCTGAATGTCTTGTAACTAATGAGAAACAAGAAGTTGTAATGAGAGGAGTCAGATCTAAAGACAACTGCTACTTATGGGAGTCTGAGAACACTAATTATTCTTCTGTGTGCTCTATTGCCAAAGAAGAAAAAGAATTGAAACTGTGGCACCAAAAACTTGGTCATTTACATCTAAGAGGAATGAAAAGGATTATATCCATGGAGGCAGTCAGAGGGATTCCAAGGCTGCAAATTGATGAAGGGAGAGTCTGTGGTGAATGTCAGGTTGGAAAGCAGACTAGGATGTCACATCCAAAGTCAAGACATCTGACCACCTCTAAGGTGCTAGAACTTCTACATATGGATCTGATGGGACCAATGCAGGTGGAAAGTCTTGGTGGAAAAAGATATGCCTATGTTGTTATGGATGATTTTTCCAGATTCACCTGGATTAACTTCATTAGGGAAAAGTCTGATGTATTTGAAGTATTTAAGGAACTGTGCAAAAGAATTCAAAGAGAAAAAGAAGGATGCATTGTCAGAATCAGAAGTGATCATGGCAAGGAATTTGAAAACAGTAAGTTTGATGAGTTCTGCTCCTCAGAAGGAATTAATCATGAATTTTCTTCACCCATAACTCCTCAACAAAATGGAGTTGTGGAAAGGAAAAACAGGACTATACAGGAATCTGCCAGAGCAATGATACATGCCAAAAGACTTCCTATTCATTTTTGGGCTGAAGCTATGAATACAGTCTGTTATGTCCATAACAGGGTCACCTTGAGAAAGGGAACATCATCCACCATTTATGAACTTTGGAAAGGAAGAAAGCCTACAGTGAAGTACTTCCATGTATTTGGAAGCAAATGTTATATTATGACAGATCGTGAACAAAGGAGAAAGATGGACCCTAAAAGTGATGAAGGAATATTCCTAGGATACTCTACCAACAGCAGAGCTTATAGGGTATTCAATTCCAGGACCAAAGTTATGATGGAATCTATAAATGTCATAGTTGATGATTACCATGAAGAAACAAATATCCCATATGATGTTGAGACATTCTTTGAGACTTCAACTCAAAAGGATGATATTCCTAAAACTACTTCATCAGAATCAGAATTAAAGGAAGCTAACAAAGACCCTTCCATCAGAATTCAGAAAGATCATCCTAAGGCTCATCATAGGAGATCCTAAAAATGGAGTCATTACAAGATCTAGAGAAATCATCACAAACTCTTGCTTTGTATCTAAGATTGAACCAAGAAATGTTAAGGAGACGTTGACTGATGAATACTGGATTGGAGCAATGCAAGATGAATTGAACCAATTCAAGCAACATGAAGTATGGGAGTTAGTTCCTAGACCAGAAGGAACAAACATCATTGGCACAAAATGGATCTACAAGAACAAATCAGATGCTGAAGGAGTTGCCACCAGGAATAAGGCAAGACTTGTTGCTCAATGATACACTCAAGTTGAAGGGGTTGATTTTGATGAGACTTTTGCTCCTGTAGATAGACTGGAATCAATCAGACTCCTATTGGGAATTTCCTGTCTCCTTAAGTTCAAGTTATTTCAGATGGATGTAAAGAGCGCCTTCCTAAATGGGTACTTAAATGAGGAAGTTTATGTGGAACAGCCTAAAGGATTTGTGGATCCAAACTATCATGATCATGTCTACAAATTAAGGAAAGCTTTATATGGCCTGAAACAAGCTCCTAGAGCATGGTATGACAGGTTGACAAAATTCCTCTCTGACAAAGGATACAGGAAAGGAGGCTTGGATAAAACTCTTTTTGTCAAAAATGAAGGAGGAAAGATAATGGTAGCTCAAATCTATGTTGATGACATAGTGTTTGGGGGAATGTTAGATAAAATGGTTAAACATTTTGCTGACCAGACGCAAGCTGAATTTGAAATGAGCCTCATGGGAGAATTGACCTACTTTCTTGGACTGCAAGTCACACAGATGGAAGACTCAATTTTTCTGTCTCAAAGCAAGTATGCAAAGAACATTGTCAAGAAGTTTGGGATGGAGAATGCCAGTCACAAAAGGACTCCTGCACCTACTCATTTAAAGTTGTCCAAAGATTCAAGTGGTGTTAAGGTGGACCAAAGCTTGTACAGAAGCATGATAGGAAGTCTGCTATACTTAACAGCCAGCAGACCTGACATTGCTTTTGCAGTTGGAGAATGTTCAAGATACCAGGCTGAACCCAAAGTAAGTCATATCAACCAAGTGAAGAGAATTCTAAAGTATGTGAGTGGAACCTACAAATATGGCTTGTTGTACTCTCATGGATGTGAACCAACTCTGACTGGTTACTGTGATGCTAATTGGGCTGGAAGTGCTGATGATAGAAAGAGCACCTCTGGAGGATGTTTCTTCTTAGGAAATAATCTTGTCTCCTGGTTCAGCAAGAAACAGAACTGTGTGTCTTTATCTACTGCTGAAGCTGAATACATAGCACCTGGTAGTAGCTGTTCTCAAATGATCTGGATGAAATAGATGCTTACTGAGTATAATGTCACACAAGATGTTATGACATTGTACTGTGACAATCTGAATACTATCAACATTTCCAAGAATCCTATTCAGCATAGCAGGACCAAGCATATTGACATTAGACATCACTTCATCAGAGATCTTGTAGAGGAGAAGACGATTAAACTGGAACATGTTGCCACTGAACTACAACTGGCTGACATTTTTACCAAGGCACTTGATGCAAATCAATTTGAAAATTTGAGGGGCAAGTTGGGTATTTGCCAACATGAAGAAATGTAGCAATTAATTTTGCTTAAAACAAGGGATGAGAGAGATATTTTAGTTAAGTCTACTCTGATTGGGCTAATCATCTGCTTCTCTATTTCTTTCCAAAATTTTAAGAAGTTGAATAGACATTCATATATCTCCCTCTTCTCGCGTTTCTGCAGCAATCTTCAATCTCTCAAACGAAGACTTCACTATCATTGTTACCTGTTTTCTAAAACACTAAAAATGTCTCAACTATCCATGGCATCATCCTCTTCAAAGGCGACTGCTTCTTCCGCATCCTCTGATCGATAACCTAGGGCAATCACAAACTGCATGGATTCTGATGTTCTGGAGATAACTCCTCTTCGTGAACTGGCAGCTGACCCCACTAAAGTCAAGAAGCTGCGAACCAGACATGCAAGAAGGTCACAAGCCTCTTCATCTGGTAAATCCTCTCAACCATCATCTTTTGTTCCTCCAGAAATAGAAAATAGGGAAGGTTCAGTTTATGTTCATCAAGTTATAGCTAGACTTGTCACTAGGATTCTAAATGAGAATCACTTTGTACCTGGCATTTCTGTACCTTTGAATCAAGAATCTGCTAGTCCAAATGTTGAAATGAATCCAGATGTCACTCAGAATGTTGAGACACCTAATGACAACATTAGGAAATCTCCTGAAAATCGTGATGATCACCAGAACCCTACTGAGAAGGATGTTGAACCCCCGGTTATTGATGTTGATAAAGAATACTCTGACAATGACTTAATTGCCAATATCAACCCTAGCATAGCTAGAAGGATGATGAACAGAAAAGGAAAGCAGGATGCTGCCAAAAGCCTCTCTAAAGAGAAGACTGTTGATGTTGTTCATAAGAAAACCAGGTCTGAGAACAAGACTGGAGTAGAAGCTGTGAAGGCTGGATTTTCAAAAGAGAAAGGGAAGGTGAAAACTCGAGTACCTGCTAGTAGTCTCTCAAAACCTTTGAGACAACCAATAGCAAAGAAAAGGAAGGAGCCTGAACCCTCTGAATCTGATGAGGAATCAGAATTTGAGTTTGATGTTGAAGACATTCCTCTCAAAAGGAAACTCTCTTCAAGCAAAATGCCTAAAGTCCCTGAAGTTGCCACTGACAACATCTCCTTTCACCATCCTGAGAATGCAAACAGGTGGAAGTATGTATGTTTGAAAAGGATCGCCTTGGAAAGAGAGCTGAATAACAGTGCCATGTAATGTAAGGAGATCATGGATCTAATTAAAATTGCTGGTCTAATAAATACTGTGGTAAAGTTTACCAACTGCTATGAAGTTCTTGTCAAATAATTCATAGTAAATTTATCTGATGGGTGTGCTGATGGAAAGTCAGTTGATTTTAAGTGTGTATATGTGAGAGGAAGGAAGGTAAATTTCTCTCCCTCTGAAATAAACAAATTCCTAGGAAGACCTGATGATGCTTGTCCTGTGCTAGAGGTTACTGACAACCAAGTATGCCAAACCATCACTGCAAATCAAGTCAAGAGTTGGCCCTTAAAAGGGAAGCTGAATGCAAGCAAGCTGAGCATGAAATTTGCCATTCTGCACAAAATTGGTGCAACTAACTGGGTTCCCACCAACCATAAATAAACCATCTCCACAGGACAAACTTTGACTATGGCAAGTATATCTTTGATCAAACATTGAAACATGCTGGAAGTTGTGTTATTAAAGGCTCTATTGCCTTTCCCTCTCTCCTATGTGGTATAGTCCTTGCTCAGTATCCTGACATTCTAGTTGAAAAAGATACTGTTTGCAAAAGAGCCCCTGCTCTTGGATTGCACTATAAGCTATTTCAGGGAACACATGTCCCTGACATTGTCATGACATCTGCTGAGACATCAACTGCCAAATCTCATTCCAAGAAAACTGATGTTATAGTTGTGTTGAAGGAAACCTACAAAGAGCTTGATACAAGTAAAAGGACTCTTGAGGACCTGATTGCTAGACTAGAACAGGAGGAGATTGAAGGACAAAGAAGGGAAGAGGATGCTGCTGAAGACCAGCTTAATGCTGAAGATAGTGCCTCCTCTGAAGATGACAGTGCTTGAAGATCAGTGTAGTTGACAAGTTTGCTGCTGGTACTTGTTGCTGCAAATGACTTTTGATTTTTTTCTCTCTGTGTTTTTATTATTCTTTTTGGATGACTGTATAACCTAAAAGTACAAGTATCTTTGGCCTATTTATGGCTAAAGAGGGGGAGAATATTTTGTGATAATTTTGGTAGAATTAGACTTGGTAGATATTATTAATTATGCTGATTTCTAATCTCTGATTGTTTAGGGGTTTTAGCCAAAAATTTGCCAAAGGGGGAGTTTGTAAGTGTTTAGTTGTTGGCATGTTTTTTGGTAAAACCAGTTGTGTGAATGTCATGACTGATGTCATAACATTCTGGGATACTAGGTACATTCTGCAGAAAAAGAATATCATACAGGAGCTGCTCAATATGAGTGTTTAGCTGATCATTATGCAATGATCATATTTATTGCATTATACCAAAATCAGTAAATAGGATTCTTGTTGTCATAACCAATGTTAAGACATCCTGTACTGATCTAACAGTTGTGCAGATTTGTTATTTCTGAGAATTTTCAGGAATCTGGTTTATATAGTCCAGATCAGAATCTCACGTGGACATTAGGTTAACTTTGCTTAACCCTAATCTGGTTGTTAAAGACCTATGACCAAGTCTTGAGGTTAACCCTAATTAACCCTAGCTATTTTCGTGGAAGCCCTAACAGAAGAATAGTTGGCTATATATTCCTCATGAAGACTGTTGGTGAATGATACTTTTGACAGAAGATCAATAAGGGACTGTATAGTTGTAACTACTGTGAGCCAATCAATTATCATTGTGATAAGTGATTTGGAGTAGGATTTGGTTGTAAGGGTTGTGTATCACTCAAAGCTTTGAAGCACGAGTGTTTGTGTTACTTGATTAAAGCTTTGAAGCAAAGTCAAGTTAGGGTTGTGTATCACTCAAAGCTTTGAAGCACGAGTGTTTGTGTTACTTGATTAAAAGCTGTGAAGCAAAATCAAGTGTATGTACTGAAGAGTGTCTTCATAATTTCATTAGTCAATTGTTTAGTATCATTGCTGTGATTGAGGGGGAGTGAGTAGGAACTCAGGTTTAAGTTGAACTTAGATTGAAGTTGCATTGGGTAGGTCTTAAGTGAAGGAGATAAACTGGTTGGTTTATTCCTGAATTAATATCTCTTATAGTGAATTTCCTCCCTGGCTTGGTAGCCCCCAGAGTAGGTGTTGTTACACACTGAACTGGGTAAACAATTGACTGTGTTCTTTACTGCTTTTAGATTTACTGTCTTGAAGAGTGTCAGATACGGTGTCATAACATTCACTGTGACATTAAGTATCTACTGCCAGAATTTCACTATTTGTTTCAGAACCCAAGTTTTCCACTTCGACCGACTCTTCATGTGGTTGAATAGCCTTTTCTTCTTGAATCAAGAGTCTGGCGAGTTATCTAGGTATTTCACAATCTTCCTCACCTTCATCCTCAGCTTGGTAGATCGGATTTTTAAAGTCATGAATGGAAATAGCAAGATCGTTATCAACGATATCCAGAGTGGATGGAGATCTGCAATGTAGTGTGTGGGTGTGTGTAAGAACACATAGCTATTTGAAGGTGCAATAAAGTAAAAGAAAGACAGAGAGCGCAAAATTTGTATGCAAAACGTCCAATGTTTTTCATTAAATGAAAATATGACATATGAAATGACAACCCTTAACAAATGGATCATTGTTACCCGGGAAAGGCACAAGGTTTAAAGTCATTGTTTTACAAGAAGTTACATAACCAAACTTCTTAAAGAAATAAAAGTAGGAAATAGAAATTACTCATGGCTGAAGGAGATTGATACAAAGTCTTTGGCCTTCCAGTTGTTGAGTCCACCGTCAATGGTAAGAAATATCCAGTCGTCCAAATCACCGTCATTATCAGTGTCTTCCAGAGTATTGACTTCATTATTGCTAATATGGAAAGGTGGTCCTCCAGCACGAACACGTCAAACCTCCTTCTGAGCCTTTGAGGAGAAACCCAAACCAAATTTGTTGGACTTGTAGGGGATATCGCGAAGCTGTCCCCAGATAGTGCAACCACCTTCTTCTACTACAGCTCTAGCATCCTTCAGAGAAGCCATTCTTGGTGAATACTTGATGATAATAGGAGTAGCAACAGTAGCTTTAGCAACAGTAATCGTCAGAGGGATTACTTCAAATGTCTGGCAGGGAGTTTCAATGAATTCACCATCCATTTCAACATATTTTAAAGAATTCAAATGGCTGATCATATATTCTTCTTCTCCGCAGACTGTAATAATCTTCCCTTTCACCGGGTACTTCAATTTTTTACGTAAGGTAGAAGTAACAGCGCCTGCCCCATGAATCCAAGGGCGTCCGAGCAAACGGGAATAGGCAGGGTGAATATCCATTACAATAAAAGTGGAGTTGAAAACCTGATATCCCACCTTTATCAGAATATCAACCTCTCCATGCACCATTCTTTTTTACCCATCAAAGGCTCTTACCACAATATCACTGGGTTTCAACACCATCCCTTCACAGTCCAATCTATCCAGAGAACCTTTTGGTAATACATTCATGGAGGAACCTGTATCAATTAACACATGCGTCAAAGTAGTGTCATTACACTCAATAGAGATGTGTAGAGTCTTGTTATGATTCTTTCCCACTGGAGTTAATTCAGCATCAGAAAAGCCTAAACCATTATCAGTTGTTAGGCTTGCAACATAATTCTCAAATTGATCAGCAGAAGTCTCTTGTGGTACATGAGCATTCTTCAGAAATTTCAACAAAGTCTGAGCATGGACTTCGAAGCATAATAACAAGGACAACATGGATATATTGGAGGGTGTCTACCCCAGTTGTTCAACTATTTTGTAGTCACTTTTACGAATGATCTTCAATATTTCTTCCATCTCTTGTTTAGAGGAGTCTTCAGTTGTAACATCTTTTGAGGGTGCCTCATCTGGGCAGGATTAGTCACTTTCTCTTTTCCATGGGCGTTAGTAGTTGACCCAGCAGCAGAAATATGAACAGGTGTTGTGGTAGTTTTTAGAGAAGAGATCTACGGGGATAAGATCCTTCTCGTTCGGGTAACTTTACTAGTTCCGACAATATTTTCGACATTGAGATTGGTAACTTCAGAATCTTCATCTTTGATAATCCATGACTCTTACTTAACACCATGTAATAAAATTCCGCCCCATAGTTCCAGGGAACATCCTTGTTAGAGGAATAGGGGACTGGCCCCAGTGCAATAATGATCAGGGGAGCCACTCTTGGCTCAGCAGGAATCCTTATAGGGTCTCTAGTGGTGATCCTTATAGGAGTATTGGAAATTGTGATTATAGAAACATCTTCAAGTCTTAGTTCTTGAGATATACTTTCATGCAAACTCTTCATGGACGGATTTTTTTCCAATAGAATTTCATGGCTATCAATCAAGCGTTGAATACCCTTCTTCAGCAACATACATCAATTAGTTTGGGACGCACAATGGTAACAATTTTCAGGACAACCCGGAAATAAACTGGCTCTTAACAGATTCTTCTTAATGATCATTAAGGGAGTGGTCAAGTCACTTATGGTGGATACATAGGAAACATCATCAATAGCATTAACACCCTTACTATGATTGGGCATGGGCACAATAATCATATTAGGGGTCTCGGGAGGATCAAATTCAATTTCCTTTGCATCAATCATGTCTTGGATTTTGCTTTTTAGGGCCCAACAATCATTGGTGTCGTGTCCAGAATTATTAGAATGGTATGCACACCTTGCATTTGGGTTATACTTCAGAGATGATATGTTGGGATTTTGAAGAGGATCTTGTAGTGTTACCAATTATGCTTTCAACAAATGTTGTAATGCTTGAGCCAATGGCATATTAATCCTGGTGAATTGTCTCCTCAGAGCATGTGACCTACGATGATTGCCTGGTTGTTATGGTCGAGCAGATGTTGGATTAGAGATTAACACGACCCCTACAGACTGATGACGGTCATTCTTACTACGGCTCCTATGGCCATAGACAATGCTGGTTTCTTTCTTTCCAATGAATGGTTTCTTCACAATACTAGAGGATGCAACCATCTGAATCTTCCCGCTTTTGATACCATTTTCAACTTGTTCGCCAGTCAAAATCAACTCAGTAAACCATGATAAAGAACTCCCAATCAGAAAATTAAAGAATGGACCCATTAGAGTGTCCATGAACATGTCTACTAATTCCTGGTCATTCAGAGGAGGTTTCACCCTTCCAGCTAGGTCTCTCCATTTCTGGGCATACTCCTTAAAGCCTTCGTTCGAGCCCATAGTCATATCTTGTAATTGCATGCGAGTTGGTGCAAGGTCAGCATTGTATTGGTATTGTTTGTAGAAGGCAGCAGTCAAGTCCTCCCAAGCACGGATATTAGTCCCCTCTAGTTGATAGAACCATTCCAATTGTGTTCCAGATAGGCTCTCTTAAAATAAATGAACCCATAACTTCCTATCGGCAATGTATGGTTGAATCTTTCGAACATATGACCTTAAATGGAGTTTGGGACAAGATATCCTATCATATTTGGAAAAGGCGGGGACCTTGAATTTGTGAGGAATGAACACCTCAGGGACCAAACCTAAGTATCCAAAGTCCAACCTAGACACTTTTTGGATTTCCACAACCTTGAGTTGGTCTTCCAGTTGTTTGTATTTGTCATCCTCCGGTGAGTACTTCTCGTCAGAGTAGTCTTCATCCTCATAAATTTCACCCCTAGCCCTGGTGCTTCTAACATCCTCTTCTTGATTGTCCTCCTCCTTAGAGGAGACATCATCTGCTTGAGCCAGTCGGGAAGGACCTTTAAACCTTCTTCCCATGTTGAGGATAACAACCTGTTTCTTAGTCTTCTTTTTTGTGACGAGGAGTGCCATCATCTCTTGTTGCCCTTTGGCTAAGTTCAGGAGAGTCTCTTGAAACAGTGCATGTTGAGTTTGCATATCTTTGACGGTTTGTTTGAGAGTCATCTTAGGAGATTTAAATTTGCTAGCCAAAAAGGAAACAGAAACAAATATTGCATTAATAAGTTCAAAAATTACAATTGCCCCTCGGGCTTACAATGAAAAAGCAAAAATGTCTCAAAGAGACAACAAAATGAACTCGTAAAACCTATGACTCAAGTCTCCCACAGACGCTTCCTCTTCGTGTCGATGTATGTATTAAGGCTTTGCTCCTCGTGAAGTTGCTTTGTGAGCTCTAACACTTTCTTCTCGCTTGGATAGAATTGAGCTTCAAAGGTGTCTCGTTCTCCCTTGATTTGAATCCAGGACTTCTGCAATTCTTCATGGTTAGTAGGCATGTCAGGATGGAGAATGGTATAAGGAATATCCCCCTAGGAAACAAGCTCCATGATCACTGGTAGGATAGTTGGATATGGCATCATGAGGTTTTAAGCCCGAGCTCGTACCCATTTGAGATAAGACTCCAAAGGGATAAAATTCTTATGCCCCAAAGTATTGCTATCAATCTTGCTTACCATTCCCCAAGCTCGTACAAACCTTTTACGATAACCTTGAAACATCATTCTCGTAGTCGAACATAATACCCTGGATAAGCGCATCATGAGGACCATCTATTCGAGCGTAACCAAATTATCGTAGAGCCAGAGAAGAGTTGTAAGTAATACCTCCCATAATTCCAAGGAGTGGAACATTAGGTAATTCCCCATAGTGGTTAATGATAGTAACATCTTCCAGAGATCGTGAACACCAAAAGATATATGAATGAGAGAGCGACATCATCCTTTGAGGCCACCTCAAACCTTGTTCATTCCTCAATATTGATCAGGGAAGGTGTGAAATAAACCATCTACATAGCAACGACACGCAACATATAAGAGCCCTTATCTTCCTCATAGTACGAGTGTGAAGAGAATGTAGAATATCTCCAAGCAAAGTAGGCACAAGTTTACGAGAAAGGAAGATTTTGACAGCATTCACATCTATGAGTTGGTCTGGATAGGGGAACAATACCAAACCACAAATTAGAAGAGCCAATACTTCTTCAAAAGATTGAAATTCATAGCATCCAGAAATAGTCGAGCCTTCTCTAACAGGAATTTAGCTAGAAAGCCTTTGACTCCACTCCTTGTTTCCCAATTAGCTACAATGTCAGACCGTTTCAAATGTAAGGCTGATGCAATTTCTTCAGGTTGTGGGTCTTTCTCTAAACCAGTGAAAGGTATTTGATTGAGAACAAGTACTTCTAGTAATTGAGAAAAATCCTCAATTGTGGATACCAACTGATAATCCGGAAAGGTGAAGCAGTGATGTACAGGGTCAAAGAACTGGAATGGAACACTCATCATATCTTATTCAAAACCCAAGGTAACCAAATCGAGTAGTCGACCGTTCCTTTTGATGAATGGAGAACTTTCGGTAACTCTTGAGACTAACTCCTTAAGTTGAGAAGGTATCTTTATAAAATTGATTCGGATAGTGTTTCTACGAGCAGAAGCCATAACCTACAAAACAGAATAAAGATAAATCCCTAGGTCCTTGAAATGGTTAGTGAAAATGATATGGCATGATGTCATGATGTTATGATGTCATGTTCGAACAATTAATCATATGCAAACAAAGCACACAAGGCCTTAGGTTTAAGCTTGCATGGGGATTATAGGTAACTACCCTCTTGAAGTTTTAGTTGGCTCAACCTGTCCTAAAAGAAGTAGCTGGGTTCTAGGAATCTCAATATCATTAATCTTTCTTCTCAGGCATTGTTTCAGCACAAGCATCGAAACTGCGACAAAAATTTCTCGATAGTCTGGTCTCAATGAATGTAGTATCGAGTATTAACCAACTTCAGTCTGCACCAAAGTAGGCTATCTCACTACTTTCTAATGGATAAGTTGTTCAACTAAGGTTCTACAGTCAGTTAGTGCTTTATGACACCACACATCGGCCCCGTATTCTCCTTGATTTAACTCAAGGGACATCGATACCAACAAATGTGTCACACTAACGTAGCCATCGCTTCAACCATATTGGTCTACGCCATAAAGTTTTCACGATCTATTGCTACTTACCTAAAATGCCCTCAGATCTGGTTATAGGATTTATACAAGAAGTAAACCCAAGCAAGACCTAATAGTGTAAAGAAACAAGGCAATCAAGTAAAGCAATAAAGGTGATCTAGCTCTTAAGGTAACCCCATTTTTAGTAAGTCCCCAGCAGAGTCGTCAGTTCTGTAATACGGTCGGAGAACTGACTTGGTGTTTTGAATTTTATCGCAAATATTGCGGATAGCAAGAGTCGCCATCGACTTTTCTTTTATCCAATAAAGGAAAGGGTGAAAAGAATAGGAAATAACTTTTGAGAATTTTCTTGAGTTCGGGGGGTAGGTTATGAAAAGGGAAGGTGTTAGCACCCTTTTAATCCATAGTTATCTACGGGCTCTTAATCGCTTGATCACTTTTTTGAAATGTTTTGTGTTTGTGCATGTTTGAAAATATTTTGAAAATGCCTAAGCACGACAATTTTGTAATGATTCTCGTATCGTTGAGAATGTATACAAAATGTTTGTTTTGAAAAATATTTGTTGAAAAGGAGTGTTTGGTAAGATGTTTTGAAAATGCCAATGTAAGGAAATTTTGTAATGATTATCGTATCATTGAGAATGTATACAAAATGTTTGTTTTGAAAAGTGTTTTGGAAATAATTGTTTTGAAAGTGTGAAGTGTGAAAATTGTTTTAGTTTGTGAGCAAGCGATTACGAGCGATCTACCTACTCAAAAAGTCTTTGTTCTTTTCCTCCTCCTTTAGATAGTATTATCCTACCATTAGTTAGTAAGAAACCCTATCATTGGATGTGAGGGACATGCGTGGGTCATCGTACAGTCATAGAAGGCAACTTGTAGGACACTTTAGCAGTTGTAGTAAGAGACTAAGATCGTTTACCGAAAGCAACGTTGGAGGATCATCGAGGGACTATGATCTTTTAATCTAGGTTCTTTTCTAAAATATCCCACATTCGAGGGACATGATTGTTTTATCCGAAGGCAACAAGTGAGGTAAACCCTAGAGGTGCATGCGTGCAAAGTGTGTTTGATTCAATTATTTTATCTTGGATTAGGGTTTTTCTATGATTGTTTTTAATCTTGCCATGCAACCCTATTAGACTAACAATAATAAGGAAAGCGATAAATTGTAGAAATTAAATGTCCTACGCTATTACAACGCTTTGGGAATGGGGAGTACAAAATTATGAATGGGGATGAAAAGCAATAAAATCTTAATTATCTATTACAGACCACTTACATAAATAATAATGCGAAATAATCAAATGCGAAAAATGTAAAGAAAGGGAAAGAAAAAGGAAGTTATTTTGGTGATTGATAGAAAAAGATTTGGTGATTAACCTAATTAAATTAATTTTAATTGAAAAGAAATTAGTTAATTAACCTAAAAATCTATGTTGGTTTGAAAAGAAAGAGAATTTAAATGAAACCTAAGTAATTTATTTCTAATTTTTAAAGAGAAAATCATTGTTTTTTTAGAAAATATATTTTTTGGTGTTTTATTTAGAAAATTATTTTATAGTGCAAAATAAATAATAAAACTTAGTTCTAATTTTTTTTTACAAGTTAAAAATAAAATAAAGTAATTATTTTTTATTTACAAAAATTGAATTAGTTGATTAAAAAAAACGAAACATAATTAAATAACATGAATAAAAAGAAAATTAAGTGGGCCAGTGGTGTAAAAGCAAACAGGGAGTGGAAAAAAAAAGGTTAGGCCCAACATAATTTGTTTGAAGTAGAAAAAATAAAAAGGGAGTGGGTCTGCGTTGGAATGAGGGGGGTGCTGAAAAGAAACAAAAGTTGGCCCAAGGCCAGGAGGCCCACGTTGGGGCGTTGGGACAAAATAAACATGAAAAAAATCCAAAAGGGTGTCGTTGGGGCTCGAACCCAGGTCCCTAAGGTAAATAGGCGCACGCTTTAACCACCGGTGTGGTGATACATCTGGTAGTTAAAACAACAACTATTAAATATATTACAAACTTGTTTCTGAATGGACTTCATCTTCTTCCTCGTGCCAGTAACTTCAACAACATTTTTGAATTTCTGAAAATACTCATTTCTCAACCAAATTAAAAAGGGTAAACATGAAACTTGCTTGAAATTTTATTACGAATTCAACCATGCCATTATCTTAAGCTAAAACTCAAAGGTTAAGATGAATTTCTGTTGGTGCCAAACTGAAACCTAATTTTTTCAGAAACTTCAGTTTTAAAATTCTCATCACTCAGGCATGATAAATGAAATGTAAGCACATGGTTAGCTTCAGGGCAATGATGTCTACATTTTTTATTCAGAAAGTAAACATTAATGATGCTTGTACAAAAAGTTCAAATTTTAGAAAACTTACCTCAAAAGTGAGAATCGTGTTTGAAGTTGGAGCACTCCTGGAGATGTTGTGATAATATGGACAACTTCACTGAACTCCCTGGAAGCTATTGCAATCCTTACTTTGGATTGAGAGTGTCTGGATTCTTTTGGACAAGTCAAGTTGCAGAGTTCTATTTTTGGAAATGGAGGATGAGAAAGGTGATGTTACAGTGGGATAACAGATGTTTGAATAGCTTCTATATGTGTTATAGAAGCTTTGTGGATGATTTAAAATGAAAACGCACGATTGGATTAGGTGTTTGATGTTCAAGGTCAGAATTTGCAAGTAATGGAGGTTTTGTGTACAATTCTGACTTGGGAGAGTTTGAGAGGGTTAGAGGGCTTATCAATTCGTGCTTTAGCTTGCAAATGATCTCTTTATTTATAGGTAAGATGTTTGACATCTTGAAGTAACCAGAATCTTGAGATAACAAGTTATGGTTTGGAAGTTGGTTTTGAAGTACTTGCAAAGTCATGGTTCCAAGGCAATGTAAGGTGGTTGATAGGATTAGAGATGTTGCTTCTGAGCATTCATATTGAGTGTGATCAGAAGAAATAGGTTAGAGGCTCAAGGAGTGGACTTTGTGATTAAAGTGATCTTTTTGTAAATGGATATGGAGCTTTTTGCAATTTCATCCAAAAATGGTATGATCAAGTGAACAAAGCTTCAAATCCTTGTGTAATGCACCATAATTTTGTGTAAATCTCTGATTATGTGGAGATTTATAAGCAACATGGTCTGGAAAGTGAGATTGCTTGGTAAGGTTATGAGATTTGCTCTTGAGTTCTTCACAAAATGACTTGAAATTCAAGAATGAAATGTCAACTTCATGCCTTCGAATCTCATAGCTCAAACATGATAAAAATGTGTTCTTTGACATTTTGGAAAGCTTGAAACATTGTCTACAACTTTCATATTGACCACTTTGGCTAAATCAAATTAGAACTTGGTGAAAATTGTCCAAGAAGTTGGGACAAAAATCTGACCAAACTTGTTGAAAATATTACTAAGTATTTAGATAAAAATGTCATGACTACATGGGCCTATATCTCCTAATCTGAGCATTTTTTGGACATTAACCCTCAAGGACCAAGTTGTATAACTCATCATGCTCTACAACTTTCATGTTGAAATTTTTCCTTGAATCAT
This sequence comes from Vicia faba, assembly GCA_948472305.1. Classification (NCBI taxonomy): domain Eukaryota; kingdom Viridiplantae; phylum Streptophyta; class Magnoliopsida; order Fabales; family Fabaceae; genus Vicia; species Vicia faba. The sequence goes on from OX451736.1 coordinate 143,035,770, forward strand.
CTTGCATCTTAGTGAAAAATGGTCATGAAGTAGTGAATTTATCAAGGTCAAAACACTTAGAATTTTTCGAAGTGTTGGAAATTTTGACATTTTGTTGACTTTTCTTGACTTTGTTGATTCTTGTTGATCAAACTTGAAAATTTTGAATATTTTGATGACTCTTGATCTTTGAAGTTCAAAGTTGGCAAAAAAGTAAAAGTTTGACTTTTGTGTGACAGTTGACTTGTCATCAGTTGATTCAAATTTTCAACTATCAAATAATTGCATCTTTGAGAATGTCTTGAACCATGCAATTAGGTCAATATGTTGTGTTTGAGTCCTTAAGATCATGCTTTAAATCATTTGGTCATGTACTAGGTCAAAAGTCAATGATCAATCATTCTCAATCAAAACCCTAATTTTGACAATTTTGCCCCTTTAATAATTTGAGTTCTTTCCTTGAGGAATTATGATCAAACCTTGATCAAATGATGAATATCACATTAAAATGTTGATGTTGGCAAAAAATCTTGAAGTTTGACTGTATGTTGACCATATTTGACTTTTTACCCAATACAGCTGATTTTCAGTCATTTGAGTAATTGACTGAGCAAATTTGTGATGCAAGTCTTAAAACTTGGTATTAGAATTATTGGAGGTCTATGATGAACCATGAAGGTCACTTGAGGCGTTAGAAGTCCAATTTTCCTTGAGAAAACCAAAACCCTAATTGCCGACCCAATGCTTAAGAGGTGAGCTTGTCAGATCATTTCTTGAGAATCTTTGAGCATTTGAGAATTTTTGTGAGAAATGTCTTGGAGAAAAGGGAGGGAAATTTTTGGGGTACAACAGTCGCACTCGCGTTCTTAAAGCTAATGGGCATGACCTTGTAACAGAAGTTTCATGTATTTGTCAAGAATTTCATTTTCTTACAGTTAAATGGGTCCATTGGGATTTAGTTATACCCAAAGTATGCATCCATGAAAGATATGAGTTTGAACCCCCAATGAAATATTGATGATCTTATCGATATTTAAGAGAAGGTGGGATACTTTAGACATGCTCTATTCATGTCAAAGTAATCAACACACTTCTATAACTTGTTATTTTACTTCCATACTAGAACCACATTAGAAAGCCATGTTGTATACTTATCCTCGGTTATGAGTCAGTCTTTTAATATTTCTTTGATGATATTTCTGACCTCTTCGATCTTCTTTAGTTATTGTGTCCTCATCTGCTGTTCCAAATATGGAACGATATCTCGAAGGACCAGGCTATGGCATGTAACTTCAAGATGAGGAATGGCATCGCCTTCGCTGACCATGAGAACAAGTCATGATTTCTTTGTAGGAAATTCGATAACTCAGATTATATCAACATGGTAGGTTTTCCCTAAATTTAATGTCTTTCAAAGGACCTTCACTAACAAAGACTTTGATGAAGTCTCTGAGTGGTTCTGATCTTTCCATTTTTTCTTCATGCTTCTTCAGGCGTGGCCTCCTCGTCACTTATGGTTTCATAGGGGGGACAATTCTTTGATTTGAGAGTCTAAATCCACCGGACCCTCGTGATTCTTGCTCTGGGGAAAGCTCTCTTTTGGTGAACATTGTTTGTCTAAAAAGGTGATGAAACTCGTACAAGATGAAATGAAACATGTCTCTAGCACCATGACTTGATTTATCGTGGTATGGATTTTTTTTCCTTCAGGTGAATGGTTGATGAGGTCGTGCATAGGGTTGTCAATGTCGGTCTTCCAAAGATACATTGTAGATAGAGTTTCAATCTATAACCAAAATTTTGACCTTAAGGATTTTTCTTTCTTCTTCGACTCCAAATGTTGTTGGGAATTTGGCGTATTCCAAATTTATTATGTTGGT